>CAMRHE010000046.1:1246666-1870000 GCA_947044405.1 Leptodactylus fallax
TAAGAACATGTTACTTGTCTTTCATAGGCCTGCAGGATCTCCAATTTTGTTCGGATCAAATGTCATCCAATTCCCCTCAGCCTGAAATCAGTATCACTCTTGGCATAAGACATTGTAAAAATCTATTTTATTTTACCTAGAATACCCTCAAACAGACTTGGAAGGAAACCCCATGCTTTAGTCATATAGAAGAGCTGGAGAAGATCTCTGCACTCAAGGCTGAAATCAATAAGGTGAGCTTTCTCTATTTCTTTCTCTCTCCTCCTCCCCAACTTCTTGGTTCTAAGTTTTCAATTCCAGTGGGAATGATGGTTTAGATTGCGTGAAAATCCTAAACAAAACCACACTGTTCTTATGAATCTGTGTCCAGGCACGCTGAAAAACTGGGCATAACCAATGAAAATATATTAAAGAGAGTCAAAGGTATGGTGGTGCTCAGCATTATATACCCTACAATGGGCTGTGGCTGGTTTGATATCGACTTTTCTGATAACAGACTTCATTATTGTAACTATGTATATTATTTCCTTGCAGAAGAGCTTGGAGTTAGAAATGCTGAGGCTTGAGAAGGAGACGGCAGACATTACTCATGCGTTTTTTCTCCGTAAGTTTTTCACATTGATGTTCCAATGTTTTTTCACATCTACTTCCATTATATTTCTATTTTAAGTGTAATAAATCTGTTTTTGCAACTAAAAGGGACAAGTAGAGTGTTGTACTTGGTGCATCATCATCTTTTCAAACCTACTCTATACCAACAGTGTACAGAGAACTGGAATTTAAAGAGTTTATCCAAATGTTGGACAAATCACAGCAGAAGCCAGGGAAGGTGTAGTGAAAATTTTTTTATACGTGCCTGTTCTTGGGACTCTGGTGTCTACCACTGCTGCCCGTTAGAGCGCGTGCCGTGCTTTTGCCACCAGAAGTCCTGCGCTGCATGACTGACTGACGAGAGCAACAGACATTTATAACAGTAGTGTGAACCTAGCCTGAGTTCACATTTATGTTCTTACAGTCCACAGCTCTGATCCAACAAAGGATGAAAGCAACAGATTTAAACGGTGCTGAAATGACAGATGCAGACAGAGAAGCCTTGTTCTGTCATGTTTATGTCTGTTGCTCTCAAGCTATGTTGGACAGTGCAGCAAACTGTAAAAACGGAAATGTGAACTAACATGAAGCCTAACGTGACTAAGGTCTCCACTTCATTGTCAGTGATGTCATAAATTATTTGGATGAATTTATGTATATGATTAAATAACATGATGTTTTTGTTTAGAGACAGCGCCACTCTTGTCCATAGGTTTTGTCTGATATTGCAGTCGAGTACCATTCATTTGATTGTAGGTAAGCTGTAATACCAGGCACAACCTATGGATAGGAGCGGAGCTGTTTCTGGATAAAAGCAGATCCTAATTTTGAAATGGTTGGAATATATCATCTGCCCTTATCGTAATACCAGTGCACTGGAGAAATTCATACTTTAGCTTTACATTTGAGCTGTAGACCAGTTCTCATATCCAAATTTAAAATTTCAGATCAGAAATATGACACTCTGCAAGCAATAAACGGCCACTTGGAGGCAGTATTGAGAGAGAAACGTAGTCTGAGACAGAGACTGGCTAAACCATTGTGCCAAGAGAATTTACCTATTGAGGCATCTTACCACAGGTATGTTCTTAGTTCTGAAAAGTAAACTAAGAAATGCAATAGTCTACTTTACATGTCCATTTATTGTGCTGCCTCTTAAGCTGTGCATTAGTTCAATACATTAATACTGTTGCTGCTGGTGTTTAGAAGTGAATAGGCATCAAGGCTACTTGGCACTATTCTCATGTACTTCTACCAAAGTATAATGCAAGATTAGAGAAGACACACAACTTATGTAATAGTTGGAACACATTTTGGGTCGCAGGATTTGCTTGCACTGGAGACTGCACTGCCAGAGTCACCTAGCATTGGTGTGAAAGCTCCAGTCTCCTTCCTGTAGTCCTGAGTGGAAAAATCCATCAATCACAATCTTGTAAGGCAGGGTTCACACTACCGTTGCATATCCATTATGATAGTGTCCTTATGTTATGATTAGCATCAGTTAGTGTCCGTTTTTTGGGTTTTTTTTGTTTCAGCATTCTGAGCATGCGCAGAAAAAAAAACGGACAGTAATTACGAACAGTATAACGGATGCTCGTCTGTTACTGTCCATTACCCATAGACTTTAATGTTAAAAAATAACGGACGCTTGACATCCATCATGAAACCGTTTTTTTAACGGACACAAAAGTCCTACATGTAGGATTTTTTTGTCTGCAGAAAAAAAAGAAATGTGACGGATTGGGTGTATAACGGACACAAGATAAAATCCCATTGAAATCAATGGAAATTTTAACGGATTTGTGGCGGTTCAGCTAGTGTCCGTTGCTAAAATCTTGTAACTGACAATAGCAACGGACACTACTGATGGTCACCAACGGTAGTGTGAACACCCCCTAATACCATGCTCTTCATTGTTACAGGAGTTCTATATTTTTCTTAAAACATGTACATAGAAGACATATAGCATCAAGTTTATATTCACATGCTGCAGGTGTATGAACATCTATTTATGTACAGTTTCAGGTTTAATACATCTCCCTTCCTTTGGCCCAGGTCTGTCTCTGAACTCTTACCACTTGCTGTTAAATTCATTGAGAAGCTGGAAGTCTACATCCAAACCATCCACACCATTCCCCGGATCCCAGAATGTGCAAAGAATGTGGTGAGAAAAAGTCCATGGCCAGGAACTGACAGAGGGGGCCTGTAAATATTAACGGGGTTGCCACATGATGGATAGGTGATATTTGTCTGATAGCTGTGACTCGGCCCCTTCCCACTAAAGAACACTGAGCTGATTTCATCTGGCTCTAGACACTGAATGTAGTCTTGGACACTCTGACCCCCTGTCCTAGTGACCAGTAATGGTCCTAGCAGTGGGGCCCCCCAGTGATCAGGCATTAGATTTAGGTGCTAAATTTAAGTTATGGCACAACCCCTAACATGCCACATCTCTGTTTTAGGATAACGCCTTGCTTAGAATGGAGGCCCTTGAGGCAGATCTAGAGGAGGTGACTGAAAAGATCTTGACGTGGAGAGAGAAACTGAATAAATTGCTGCAGGGAAAATTTCAAGTCAACACAGAAGAACATTCCAGCAGTATCAAAGAATCTACTTCTTACTTGTCCATTGAAAATCTACACCACTAATCGAGTGGTATGTTGATGTCCCATTCCTCCGACAGGGGGTTAACAACAAAGCCTGAATCTTAAAAATGTTATGATGTATAATGTTATCAATCATCAGTATGAAAATTTCGATTTGGGATGGACAACATCTTTAAATATTTAAAAACTTTTGATACTTCTTATTTTGTATATACATTTGTAACATTAAATATCTAAATTTTTCATATAAACTTATGTGTTGTGTCTGTGTTTCTGAAATCTACCATGCATCAGTATAGCCATCATATCACCAGGATGGACTGACCACTCGAAGTAAGCAATGAAGGTTCCCATTCATTGACAGCTTGTTGAAGAATCAATACACAAAGTGTGCTGTAAAATTATACAACACTTTATTATACAATGAGTCAACTTTATTTGCTGTAAGCAGAAACAAAACTTAAAATTACACCCTGTAAAAGTACTGCAGTGGTTGTCGCATTCTGATCTATGAGACTACTGCCATTAGCTACTATTAAAAGTACGGAGAGTAAGCACTGCAGCTCATGACTTTACAGGGAAAACAGCTGATCAGTGAGGGCGCCCACTATTGGATCCCCAACCAATGTAAAATAGATGTCCTATTCTATAGATAGAACATCAATTTTGAAAAGCTCTATAACCCCACATTGGTTTTACTTTTATAGTATATGTTTTACAGTTTTATTCCAGAAAGTGACTTCACACTTGGATCTGATTCCAGATTAGAATGGGACAGATTTCTGCTATGCCTCGCTCCTGCAGTAGTAATGGATAGCTCGGATGTAATATATGTACTGCTTACTGTCTGAGACTCTGGCCTTGATTCATTCACCATTAAGGCCTGGAAAACATTCACAGCATCACTTACATGTATATCTTACTTACTGTGTATATAGAACTGTTCAATAATTCACTGTCAACTGTTCCATTTCTAGAGCTCACAATCTCATTTTCCTGTATCAGGCACTCCGATCCATACTTTTAGGTTAGGGATGGAAGCTGAGACAAAATCCAAACACTCACAGGAAAGTTCCATAGAGGCTTAACATATTGGTTCCATCCATGACATCCAGTACAAAGTTACCTCTGGTATACCCGAAAAATCTTACTAGCAGTAGTGGAATAACAGGCAGGAGAGGATAACCCCTTGAAAGACACTTGTGTGTGACTCTATACAGCTTTTATACCAAACAGCTAACTGTATGGACAGGTCTTACTGCTGCATCCTTGCCAGATCACCTATCATCCGTTTGGGCTCTAAATGTTGACTTCCCTTGCCTGAATTATCCAACCATTCTTTTTTATTGATGTAACAAGTCTAGAACAAAAGACTTGTGACTTAATGAGAAGGGAACCTGGATTAAGATAAGACACCGTGCACCAAAAATGTGCCAAAGTGCAGGCTTAGGTTTATGTTTTTTTGCATAAACTAAGCCAACAAATGCGCTTGTTGGTGTGTCCTAAGGATAGCTTAAAAATGTTATACCAGTAATTATGTATGTGTTTTTTTTGTCAACTATACTCTAGCTATGCATCATATAATTTAGTGGTCAATGTTATGTGGGCTATTTTATACTTTCTTGTTGAAATAAATTTCACCATTTCCTTCAGTACTCACCATCTCATCTTTAATGTGAAGTAACCCAGCCGTCCAACAGGCCTGCCTGCGAACAGCTAAAAAGTCATTCTCAAAGCACTGCAAGAATCCTGGGAGCAGCTGAGCAGTCATAATCTGTAGGAAGTCAATAAGAGATAAAGCCTGTACCTTTGTCTTCCAGCTATCGCTCTCCAAGTGCTGTCTGGAAATAACATTCAGATTATAATTTGTTGTAATTATATATTCCCATATTTTTACTGCAACAATTTGTATTTTAATAATTAGTAATCTCATCTATTAGAATAGCTGTCTATGTAGGAAAGGCAGCCGCTGCTTCCTGATATAGGAACTACATCAGTTGTCCTTGTACCAAAAAGCCTTTGTGATGCCCCCATGGTTGCAGCCAAATTTGGCTGCAACCATGGAGGCATCACAAAGGCTTTTTGGTACAAGGACAACTGATGCAAATTTGTTACATGACAAACCCAAGGAGACCCACCTAATGAGCAGACCCCTCGACGCAACACATTCTGCTTTACTATTTGTAATTTGCTATGATGGTTGCCATTTTAGGTCAGCTCATTTTTATGTACATATTTTGTGGTTCGTATACAGTATGTCTTATTTATTTACCCCCTTGGATTAAACCCTCCTTTTGTATTATTTTTGGTATTCCCTTTATCCCCCCTATTTGTACATTGTATATCTGTGTCTATGTGTTTTTTATTGTTGCCAATAAATTATGATTAATTTTTACCTATGTGCGGGCATGTTTTTGTTTGTTGTTACATCGCTACCTGCCTTTGCACGTATTCTAATTGTGTTGTTATTAGCCCGATTTTTTGCATTCCCTTTTATATCTTAGTCTGTTGACAGCATCTGTTCAGGGGCAGGGCTCATGTGAGATCTGGTCCAACATTGAAGATTGCCAAAGTAGCGGGGAGTGCGTCGGTTCCAGGAAGAGGAACATTGTTTTTTTTTTTGTTTGTATCCTCCCCTGAGTCTCCGATCATTATACGCTGGGGTCTGAAAAGACCCCAGAGTATAATAATTGTTCATGGGTGGTCCAAAATGGGGCATAATACTGTGTGCAGGGGCCACTATGGGGCATGATACTATGTGCAGGGGCCACTGGGGCATAATACTGTGTGCAGGGGCCACTATGGGGCATAATACTATGTGCTGGGGCCACTATGGGGCATAATACTATGTGCAGGGGCCACTATGGGGCATAATATTGTGTGCAGGGGCCACTATGGAGCATAATACTGTGTGTAGGGGCCACTATGGGGCATAATAGTGTGTGTAGGGGCCACTATGGCGCATAATAGTGTGCGCAGGAATACGGTTTGTGCGGGGGGGGGGGGGCTGGGGGCGAACATTTGACATGGGGCCATTCCTAGTTACGCCACAGTTCAGGGGCATAGCTATATAGGGGGTGAAGCAGTATCTGTTGCTACCAGGTCCAAGACCTATAGGAGACACAAAAGGTCCCTCTGCCACATAAAATATACAACTATTCTAAATGGCACCAGGTAGGTAGGGGCCCCATTACAGATTTTGAATTGGGGCCCAGAACTTTGCCACTGTGTCTCTTCAGACCCTCAGAGCATAAATAGTGGAGGCTGGGGGAGAGGAGTAAACATAACAAACAGAAATGAAATCTACACCAGTCATGGCATAGATTTCTAGTATAACTCATGCCAGTTTTCTAGCGCGAATTATAGTAAATCAGATGGGTTGAGGCATGCCAGCCCTGACCCACCTTGACCCTTGACCTATTCTGCTGACTTTTCACAAAAGTTTTACATGAGCAGGATATCGCTGAGGCCATTATGGCAGACATGTCACCCCTGATACCTTTATCCTCTAAATGTTCCCGTGAAATCCACTTCAATAATATAAACAAAAGAGCTGGATACTGATGTACGATGGAATTACAGAGCCACAAACAGACACTTTATTAATATATAATAAAAATAAGCATAAAAATTGTATAGCATAAATAAACTATTGGTTGTCTCATAGACCCAAGGGAGGTCAGGCAGAGCCCACATTAGGCAGCTCCCAACAAAAAATCTCTCAACCCTACCACACTGTTTCAGGAGGTGTCAAATAGTTTTAGAGTACTGCATGTTTTATTTACCATGACCTGACCTCTGATAGCCATCAGCTCAACAGGAACACCATAAAATCCCAGGGGTACCATTCCAGTATTGGCCCCCTTTTTCCATGAAGCTGAGCTTTGAACATGCCCTGCAAGACCTTCCTACTGCTGGCTGTTGTGACCGGAAGTTTACACAGACCATCTCCCAGGGTAAAATACTAAAGGGCAGGTGGGCAGGCTGTGGCTGGTCCGGCAGTTCTGAAGCACCTTTTGCTGGTCCGGGACTTATAAACAGGTGAGCTTCTCCCCACCCTCTGCTCCTTATTCTCCAACCCCTCTCATCGTGTAGCTACTAAGCTCGCCAAAAAGTTAACCCCATACAAGTACACCACCCAAAAGCCTCCATTACAGCAAATTTCCAGTTATGCCGAGTCTACGCTACTTGCATAGCTCCAGGCTTCCACAGATTTTTCAGAAAGTATAGGGAAGCATAGTGCTGAATGCAGATGGGGCACAACTATGTCTCAGCTATGTCTGTGAATTAGGTTATGGTAGGCCTTTTATTCTGTGTTGCTCTTGAAAGAACATTGGGTGCCTACAAACAGCACCATTTATTAGTGAGATATGGATTAGAGTAAGTTGGTCTTATACCGTTATACACAAAGAAGATGTTATTGAGATACCCAAATAACCAGATAATTTGTTTGGTTCTTGTGCAACTTCTGCTTTTCTATGCACATAGCTCTGCCCTGGTTACACATGCATCCAAATAATGACAAACTCAGCAACTCCTCATCCTCCAAGTCCCAACAATATAGGTTTAAGGTGCAGTGATACTTTAATTTCTCTCTCTTTATCTCCAATCTGTCTATTTAAACAGATAAACAGTCTGTCTGCCAGATTGAGGCAGATGTTAATTGGCTTAATGAACTAAACCTATTCTTCAACAGATTTGATCACACACCAGCTCCTCCCACCCCAGCATGTCCTTCAGTTCCCCCCACCACAATGACTTCACCCCATGCAGCTACTTCCCAACAGACCAGTAAATCCAGAAATCCGTCTTTATCTGACCACAGTCTGACCTTCACACGGGCCCAGGTGAGGAAGGAGATGAAAAAGATCAAGGCGAGGAAAGCCGCAGGGCCAGATGACATCAGTGCAAGGCTAATTAAGACTTGCGGGGACCAGCTGTGTGGTATAATTACATATATGTATAATATGAGCCTGAGGCAGGAAATAGTCCCTGAATTATGGAAATCTTCTTGTGTGGTACCAGTTCCAAAGAAACCTCACCCTATGGACCTCAACAACTACAGACCTGTAGCACTGACCAGGGGCGTAACTATCGGGGTAGCAGCGGTAGCAGCTGCCACAGGGCCCGGGACATTAGGGGCCCCGGAGCCCTGTGGCAGCCGCTATCGCGAACCCCACAAACCAGTAACGATCGCGGTCGCACCCCGGACCCGGCAGGTTACGGAGCCTGCGGACAGCTGGAGATGGCCGGGCCCCGATCATTATGATAGCGGTCGGGGAAAGCCTGGTTCCCCGACCGCTATACATAATGTTATTGGAAAGGAGTTCTGGCATATTACAGGCCCCTTTCCAATAGATGGCAGTCCAGGGGAGGTGACTGAAAATAATAAACACATATTCTCACCTCTCCTGGGCACAGCGTCCTCTCCGGTGCTCCTCCGTCATGACTGAGACCTGTGATTAGGCCCCAGCGGTCACATGGGGCGCGGACGCGTAATGACGTCAGTGCGCCCCATGTGACCGCTGAGGCCCAATCACAGGCCTCGGCAGCGACGTCGGAAGAGGGTCTGAAGACGCTGAAGACGGCAGGATGGAGCGAGGATGCCAAGGAAAGGTAAGGCAAGGTGAGTATGAATGTTTGTTATTTTTAATCACCTTCCCTGGGCCTCCGATTATTATACTCTGGGGTCTGAGGAGACCCCAAAGTATAATAATAGCACCAATGTGGAGGGGGCTGTTGGGAGCTTATAATACTGTGTGGGGGCCACTGTAGAGCATATAATACTGGGTGGGGGCCACTGTAGAGCATATAACACTGGGTGGGGGCCACTGTAGAGCATATAACACTGGGTGGGGGCCACTGTAGAGCATATAACACTGGGTGGGAACCACTGTAGAGCATATAATACTGGGTGGGGGCCACTGTAGAGCATATAATACTGTGTGTGGGCCACTGTAGAGCATATAATACTGTGTGGGGGCCACTGTAGAGCATATAATACTGGGTGGGGGCCACTGTAGAGCATATAACACTGGGTGGGGGCCACTGTAGAGCATATAACACAGGGTGGGAGCCACTGTAGAGCATATAATACTGGGTGGGGGCCACTGTAGAGCATATAATACTGTGTGTGGGCCACTGTAGAGCATATAATACTGGGTGGGGGCCACTATAGAGCATATAATACTGGGTGGGGGCCACTGTAGAGCATATAATACTGGGTGGGGGCCACTGTAGAGCATATAACACTGGGTGGGGGCCACTGTAGAGTATATAACACTGGGTGGGAGCCACTGTAGAGCATATAATACTGGGTGGGGGCCACTGTAGAGCATATAATACTGTGTGTGGGCCACTGTAGAGCATATAATACTGTGGGGGCCACTGTAGAGCATATAATACTGGGTGGGGGCCACTGTAGAGCATATAATACTGGGTGGGGGTCACTGTAGAGCATATAATACTGGGTGGGGGCCACTGTAGAGCATATAACACTGGGTGGGGGCCACTGTAGAGCATATAACACTGGGTGGGAGCCACTGTAGAGCATATAATACTGGGTGGGGGCCACTGTAGAGCATATAATACTGGGTGGGGGCCACTGTAGAGCATATAATACTGGGTGGGGGCCACTGTAGAGCATATAATACTGGGTGGGGGCCACTGTAGAGCATATAATACTGGGTGGGGGCCACTGTAGAGCATATAATACTGGGTGGGGGCCACTTTAGAGCATATAACACTGGGTGGGGGCCACTGTAGAGCATATAACACTGGGAGGGAGCCACTGTAGAGCATATAATACTGGGTGGGGGCCACTGTAGAGCATATAATACTGGGTGGGGGCCACTGTAGAGCATATAACACTGGGTGGGGGCCACTGTAGAGCATATAACACTGGATGGGAGCCACTGTAGAGCATATAATACTGGGTGGGGGCCAATGTAGAGCATATAATACTGTGTGTGGGCCACTGTAGAGCATATAATACTGGGTGGGGGCCACTGTAGAGCATATAATACTGGGTGGGGTCCACTGTAGAGCATATAATACTGGGTGGGGGCCACTGTAGAGCATATAATACTGGGTGGGGGCCACTGTAGAGCATATAACACTGGGTGGGGGCCACTGTAGAGCATATAACACTGGGTGGGGGCCACTGTAGAGCATATAACACTGGGTGGGAACCACTGTAGAGCATATAATACTGGGTGGGGGCCACTGTAGAGCATATAATACTGTGTGTGGGCCACTGTAGAGCATATAATACTGTGTGGGGGCCACTGTAGAGCATATAATACTGGGTGGGGGCCACTGTAGAGCATATAACACTGGGTGGGGGCCACTGTAGAGCATATAACACAGGGTGGGAGCCACTGTAGAGCATATAATACTGGGTGGGGGCCACTGTAGAGCATATAATACTGTGTGTGGGCCACTGTAGAGCATATAATACTGGGTGGGGGCCACTATAGAGCATATAATACTGGGTGGGGGCCACTGTAGAGCATATAATACTGGGTGGGGGCCACTGTAGAGCATATAATACTGGGTGGGGGCCACTGTAGAGCATATAATACTGTGTGTGGGCCACTGTAGAGCATATAATACTGTGGGGGCCACTGTAGAGCATATAATACTGGGTGGGGGCCACTGTAGAGCATATAATACTGGGTGGGGGTCACTGTAGAGCATATAATACTGGGTGGGGGCCACTGTAGAGCATATAACACTGGGTGGGGGCCACTGTAGAGCATATAACACTGGGTGGGAGCCACTATAGAGCATATAATACTGGGTGGGGGCCACTGTAGAGCATATAATACTGGGTGGGGGCCACTGTAGAGCATATAATACTGGGTGGGGGCCACTGTAGAGCATATAATACTGGGTGGGGGCCACTGTAGAGCATATAATACTGGGTGGGGGCCACTGTAGAGCATATAATACTGGGTGGGGGCCACTTTAGAGCATATAACACTGGGTGGGGGCCACTGTAGAGCATATAACACTGGGAGGGAGCCACTGTAGAGCATATAATACTGGGTGGGGGCCACTGTAGAGCATATAATACTGGGTGGGGGCCACTGTAGAGCATATAACACTGGGTGGGGGCCACTGTAGAGCATATAATACTGGGTGGGGGCCAATGTAGAGCATATAATACTGTGTGTGGGCCACTGTAGAGCATATAATACTGGGTGGGGGCCACTGTAGAGCATATAATACTGGGTGGGGTCCACTGTAGAGCATATAATACTGGGTGGGGGCCACTGTAGAGCATATAACACTGGGTGGGGGCCACTGTAGAGCATATAACACAGGGTGGGAGCCACTGTAGAGCATATAACACTGGGTGGGGGCCACTGTAGAGCATATAATACTGTGTGTGGGCCACTGTAGAGCATATAATACTGGGTGGGGGCCACTGTAGAACATATAATACTGGGTGGGGGCCACTATAGAGCATATAATACTGGGTGGGGGCCACTGTCGGGGGCATATAATACTGGGTGGGGGCCACTGTAGAGCATATAATACTGTGTGGGGGCCACTGTAGAGCATATAATACTGGGTGGGGGCCACTGTAGAGCATATAATACTGAGTGGGGACCACTGTAGGGAGCATATAATACTGGGTGGGGTCCACTATGGGGGGCATATAATACTGGGTGGGTACCACTGTGGGTAGCATATTATACTGTGTGTGGGGGAAGCAATGTAGAGCATATAATGCTGTATGGGGGCCACTGTGGAACATATAATGCAGTGTGGGGGCCACTGTTGAGCATATAATACTATTTGGGGCCACTGTTGAGCATATTTTACTGTTTGGGGACTGTAACCGGTTCAGGGGGGGCCCCATGTCAAATGTTCGCCTTGGGGCCCAGCCATTCCTAGTTACGCCACTGGCACTGACATCCCACCTGATGAAGATCTTAGAGAGATTGGTTCTCACACATCTCCGCCCTCTAGTGAGCCCCGCTATGGACCCTCTCCAGTTTGCTTATCGGCCAGGCATTGGGGTAGATGATGCCATCATCCACCTTCTGCACAGGGCTCTGTCTCACCTGGAGAAACCAGGGAACACGGTGAGAATAATGTTCTTTGATTTCTCCAGTGCTTTTAACACCATACAGCCCAGGTTACTGAGGGACAAGCTGGGCCTTGCTGGAGTGGACCACCACCTCTCCAACTGGATCCAAAAGGATACTGTCCGTGGTGAGCTCCATGTGGAAGAAGAAGTCCCATCCCATGCATGAGACTGTGATCGCGCTGGGCAGTACTGTCAGTGACCGACTACTTCATCCGAAGTGTGAGAAGGAGTGCTACCGAAAGTCTTTCCTCCCCACCGCGGTTAGGCTGTACAACCAACACCGACCTAAGCGGAGATCAATACACACAGAGAACTGAAATATCTTTCTGCCTGTTAAATCCCCTCCCCCCCTTCTACTACGTCCTATCTGTCTGTCTACTATCAATGTAATGCCTCTTACCTTGGAACATTCCTGTACATGTTGCATTTGTATTTGTATCTGCTTATCTTTGCTGCTGTAACACACTGAATTTCCCCATTGTGGGACTATTAAAGGACTATTATTATTTATCTAAACTCTTCTTTATCTGCAATTTCTTTCTTTACCTGTCTCTCCTATCTATTGTATCTCCCCCTATCTCTCCACATATTTATCCTGTATATCTGCCGATCTATCTACAGTGCCTTGCGAAAGTATTCGGCCTCCTTGAACTTTTCAACCTTTTGACACATTTCAGGCTTCAAACATAAGGATATAAAATTTTAATTTTTTGGTGAAGAATCAACAACAAGTGGGACACAATCGTGAAGTGGAACGAAATTTATTGGATATTTTAAACTTTTGTAAAAAATAAAAAACTGAAAAGTGGGGCATGCCAAATTATTTGGCTCCCTTAAGTTAATACTTTGTAGCGTCACCTTTTGCTGCGATTACAGCTGCAAGTCGCTTGGGGTATGTCTCTATCAGTTTTGCACATCGAGAGACTGAAATTCTTGCCCATTCTTCCTTGGAAAACAGCTGGAGCTCAGTGAGGTTGGATGGAGAGCGTTTGTGAACAGCAGTTTTCAGCTCTTTCCACAGATTCTCGATTGGATTCAGGTCTGGACTTTGACTTGGCCATTCTAACACCTGGATACGTTTATTTGTGAACCATTCCATTGTAGAGTTTGCTTTATGTTTGGGATCATTGTCTTGTTGCAAGATAAATCTCCGTCCCAGTCTCAGGTCTTTTGCAGACTCCAACAGGTTTTCTTCCAGAATGGTCCTGTATTTGGCTCCATCTATCTTTCCATCAATTTTAACCATCTTCCCTGTCCCTGCTGAAGAAAAGCAGGCCCAAACCATGATGCTGCTACCACCATGTTTGACAGTGGGGATGGTGTGTGCAGGGTGATGAGCTGTGTTGCTTTTACGCCAAACATATCGTTTTGCATTGTGGCCAAAAAGTTGGATTTTGGTTTCATCTGACCAGAGCACCTTCTTCCACATGTTTGGTGTGTCTCCCAGGTGGCTTGTGGCAAACTTTGAACGAGACTTTTTATGGATATCTTTGAGAAATGGCTTTCTTCTTGCCACTCTTCCATAAAGGCCAGATTTGTGCAGAGTACGACTGAATGTCCTATGGACAGACTCTCCCACCTCAGCTGTAGATCTCTGCAGTTCATCCAGAGTGATCATGGGCCTCTTGGCTGCATCTCTGATCAGTCTTCTCCTTGTTTGAGATGAAAGTTTAGAGGGACGGCCGGGTCTTGGTAGACTTGCAGTGGTCTGATACTCCTTCCATTTCAATATGATCTCTTGCACAGTGCTCCTTGGGATGTTTAAAATTTGGGAAATCTTTTTGTATCCAAATCCGGCTTTAAACTTCTCCACAACAGTATCACGGACCTGCCTGGTGTGTTCCTTGGTCTTCATGATGCTCTCTGCGCTTTAAACAGAACCCTGAGACTATCACAGAGCAGGTGCATTTATACGGAGACTTGATTACACACAGGTGGATTATATTTATCATCATCAGTCATTTAGGACAACATTGGATCATTCAGAGATCCTCACTGAACTTCTGGAGTGAGTTTGCTGCACTGAAAGTAAAGGGGCCGAATAATATCGCACGCCCCGCTTTTCAGTTTTTTATTTTTTACAAAAGTTTAAAATAACCAATAAATTTCGTTCCATTTCACAATTGTGTCCCACTTGTTGTTGATTCTTCACCAAAAAATTAAAATTTTATATCCTTATATTTGAAGCCTGAAATGTGGCAAAAGGTTTAAAAGTTCAAGGGGGCCGAATACTTTCGAAAGGCACTGTATCTATCTATCTTTGGTGGATAAGACTTTTGACTGAACATAGAATTCAGAGTGATCTGCAGTAAGCAAGAATTGTGGGGGCAGAAAATGTCCATCACACAGCCAAGTCTTTTTTGTTGAATAAGCCCATCCTGCCTTGCTGAAATGAACAAACACTCACTTTAGCGTGTTCAACTGCCATATCAAACTTTACTTTTGTACTTGCTTCAAGGTACAAAAACAAATTGAACAGGCAATTGCTGCCCCTTGACTAGGCTAGTTCACAGCCCCAACACTAGGATGCTATGCTTCATGCTTTGCCCCTTATTGCTTCCTCCATGAGGGAGAGGGGTTACGTGGAACAGCAGCATTTTAAACATTAGAGAAAAGCCTGTTCCGAGCAACTATGCCTGAAGTGCCGACCACGGCACAGGTGTCCGAGGTTGCTGAATCCTCATATAGTATAACATTAATATTTTTCAGGATATATTGTGACAGAATTAAAGAGGACCTTTCACCACCTCCTCCAACTCCAATTCTTAGCATCAGTTAATAGGTGCACATTATTGATTCCAGCACAGTTGGAATTTTTCCTCCAGCTCCCACCATTCCTGAGCAATCAGTACAGTTACTATAGGTTCACACTAGCACTGTCTCTCTATTGTTCGGGTCTGTCAGGGACCCAAAACGACGGAGTGGCAGACTGCTAAAACAGTGAATGCACAAGGAGCCTGTGTGGACCCCATTGAATGTAATGGGGTCTGTCATTTTTAAACTGAAAGCAGCAGAGGAAAAAGTCCTCTGCGCAGGATGGCGATTTACGGAGTTACCGTGTCAGGCAGGCGCAGGAAAGCAGGTGGCTTGATTCAGAACTCCAATCAGAGGTGGGCAGTTTCAGAGCTCAGAATCACATCCTCTTGGCTGCTTCTGTCTGTGTTTTTTTTTCACTTGTTTCAAAGCACACTGTACAAAAGTACACCAAAGCTTTCCATTGTGGTATAGAGAGGGTCCCAAGTGGAGGTTTCCCCTCTATGATGTCCGTAACCCAAAGAGGACATTTAGGCAGTGGATGTCTTTGTGAGAAATTCCTTATGAGTGTTAGAACCATTGTTTTTTTTTGTTTTTTTATAAATATACAGGTTGTCACTATCTTGGCATTCTTATGATTATTGACTGTCAATACCTTATCCTTATCCTCAATCACCTCCTGATAGCAAACAGATAACAGCAAGAATTACTGACCCCTCCGTCACGCACCACAAGTTTCCAGACTGTTTTTTTTGACCTGTTGTAAATAACTTCTCTACTTAGATTGCAATTTTTTTTAAGGACTCTAAAATGCTTTGAAAACCATGTGTATAAAAATCTGTTAATTTTCAGTTCTTGTATCACACCATGTCTGATGAAGGGAGCGAGCACTCCTGAAAGCTTACTTATAAATATACTCAGTTAGCCTCTAAAAGGTATCGCCTGATTTCTTCACTCTTCCAATACCTTATCCTGTCAGAGTAGTTATCTCTTAAAATTATTCTCCACGTTTTAGCAAACATGGCTGAAATTATTGAGCTTGTCTACAACTCTAACTTCACACGCTACAATTACAATTTGGTTCCAAAGTCTTCTTCTGTAGGGAAACAGAGTTTCTTTGCATTGTCCATGATCCTACTATATGGATGGACTTGGTCCACAGCTTCCTAAAAGTCTCCGCAAGTTTTAATGAAAACAGCACCCATTGCCTTCACCGCAGCAGTGTCTGAGATCAGGTCCCACTTCTAGGACCTCCACATATTCTGGGAATGGGGATCCCATTATCTCCATACTACAAGAGAAGGGTACCACTTCAAGCCTGAAACTGAATGGAGATGTGGCCTTGTATGTGCGTGGCTTTTTCCATTCACGCCTATGAGAGTTATAGAAACTGTTCACAGCCAATCCTGTATTATTATTTACAACATATATTTTGGCTGAACTGGTATGTATTATATTTATTCCTTATTATGGGGGTTGCTATTTGGTGCACTTTAGTTATCTCAGTAATTCTAAGTATTTTTATTGCTTTTAAATGTTTTAATCATATTTTTGTTTTTTTGTGCCTAGTGGTGGACAGTAAAGATGTATTTTTCTGATTTATGGGTGTGGGCAGTAATGGTGTGTCTCTTTGTGTCAGTTATCGTATCTTGTGAATACGTCACAAATCTATCTTGAAAGACAGGAAAACTGCTTGAGGCTAAAGTCCCACTTTGTGGAAATGCTGCATTTTTTTTTCTGTTGCAGATTTTGCTGCGTTTTTTTTAAGCCAAAGTCACTTATACTTTTCCCTTCCGTTAAATCCACTCCTGACTTTGGCTCAAAAAAAAACCACAGCAAAATCTGTAACAAAAAAACAGCATTTCCACAATGTGGGGCTTTACCTTCAAAGTGAACCTGTCAGTTGATTTCTACTGCCCTGTGTGAGAGGAGGATGTGATAGAGGCAGATAAGGTTAGGTCTGTGTAGGATTATAGCATGTACAGCAGGATTTAAAGCAGATTAAATCCTGACAGGACTCCTAGGGGAGACAGCCAGAGTCCTGCTGAACCCGCCCACACAGGATAATTGACAGCTATCCTCATATCAAGGTGTACACAAAAGGCTGTCAATCACTGTGTGTGGGCGGGGTTAGCAGGACTCTCACTGTCTCTCCTAGGAGTCCTGTCAGGAATTAAACAAACAATACATGAATCCACACATAAAGATAAATAACTTTATTATATTCTCTGCTACAATAGTTCATTCTATCAGTGTGATCAGCAGTCCATTCCAGGCTGCATACTACTTGGTTTCATAGCCATGTGCCTTGTGTTCTTCCTATAGCTTATACATACTGTAGACAGACAGTCTGTGAATTGAACCAATAGTCATCCATTTCTTTCACTAGTATCTAGTGACATTACCGAGGCTTGTAGAATGAACATTAGTACAACCTACAAAACAGCCACATCTCATGTTTGTAGATGCCATTATACCTGCAAAGCCTATACCCTGAGCCCTGACAAAACTAGAGCAGAAACATTATTAACATCTATGCAAGGAGAACATTGCTTGGAAAATACTGAGTGGATTTTTCGACGCCTCTCTGATCTCATTCCCACAAAGTTCACTGAGCTCAATAAAATACATTTGGCAGCTCCAGTATAAATAGTAGTCCCTCCCAGCAAGTATGGCAGTGATGGGATGAGAGTACAAGCAGGCGCGAGTTAAATCAAGTGTCTAAGATATTAAAAAACAGCTTTGCCTCCATAAGCAGCAGTGTGGTTGCAGGGGGAGCACTGCATAACTAAAGCCCTTTGTCAGACCTTGCATTTCCCCAGAGATATCATGCTAAATGTTCCTATAAGAATAAAGAGTTCTTCTACTACTGTGCAGGTGGCAGCTGTGCAGAGATTGATAGACTTGAAATGCCTTGCACAATTTACAATGTCTGCAGATTTGGGGAGCTTTGCCCTATGGGATGTATCAGATCTGACTTTGTATTGCTGCCTAGTTGCTGGTAATAGTATGATGTTGTACCGTGTTAGCCATTGAAAGTAGTGGAAGAGTGAAGAAATCAGGCGATACCTTTTAGAGGCTAACTGAGTATATTTATAAGTAAGCTTTCAGGAGTACTCGCTCCCTTCATCAGACATGGTGTGATACAACAACTGAAAATTAACAGATTTTTATACACATGGTTTTCAAAGCATTGTAGAGTCCTTAAAAAAAATTGCAATCTAAGTAGAGAAGTTATTTACAACAGGTCAAAAAAACAGTCTGGAAACTTGTGGTGCGTGACGGAGGGATCAGTAATTCTTGCTGTTATCTGTTTGCTATCAGGAGGTGATTTGTGTCCCTCACAGTTCATACATAGTTTGATTTGAAGCTGGCATGAATATTGAGTTCAGTTCATGGTTCAAACATAGTGTGACATGAAGCTGGCATGAATATTAAGTCCAAATTGCAGAGTTTGAAATTTTTGCATAAATTTGTACTCCATTTCTTTCCTTTTCTCCTGTGTCTTAAAATGTCCCATTAAAACCACAACCCGCAAATCTTCAATAGAGTGGTTTTCTCCGGAGAAATGTGCGGCCACTGGGAGATCTGTTCTGCTGTTATTAATGGTGGATCTGTGTGAGTTCATTCGTTGACTGAGTCTCTGCCCTGTTTCCCCCACATAGAGGCCTGTGGTGGGACATTGCATACACATTATGAGGTACACCACATTGGAAGACCTGCAGGAAAATGTCCCCCTAATTCTGTGCACCTGTTGTGACTGTGGGATAGGCACACTGTCAGCGGTGTGGATGTGCTTGCAGGTCATGCACCTTTTATGTAGGCAAGGTGAGGTGCCATTTTCAGTTGGGGCCTTCAGGGCACTCCGGACGATAATGCGCCTCAGGTTTGGTGGTTGTCGAAAGGAGAGGAGAGGGGGGACTGGAAATATGTCCTTGAGTCTGTTGTCCCTATGTAGCACAGGTTGGAGCTCCTTGGCAATCCTTCGTAGGATCTCCAGCTGTGGGTTGTAGGTGACAACTAGGGGCACTCGGGCATCTTTCTGGGTCTCTCTATATGTGAGCAGACTGTCTCTGTTAATGGCTGCTGCTTTGTTTAATTGGTTGTCTGTCACTTTTGGTTTGTATCCCAATCTGAGAAATTTCATCCTCAGATCCAGGAGGTGCTTGTCCAAGTCTGTTTTGTCGGAGCAAATACGATTGTATCGTATAGCCTGGCTGTAGATAATAGATTGTCTTGTGTGCTTGGGGTGGAAGCTGTCGTTTCTCAGGTAGGCCGTTCTGTCTGTGGGTTTGTGGTATATTGATGTGAGTAGCCGGTGGTCTTTAATGTATATTGTGGTATCCAGAAAGTGAATTTCACTCCCTGAATAGCTAAGTTTAAGGTTGATGGTCGGGTGAAAGTCAATGAAGTCATTATGGAATTGAATTAGAAATGGAAGGAACATATTTATCAACATGCGCCACCAAACCTATGATTTACCTTTGTTATATCGATGATCATCCTTGTCATCTGGACTGCAGGTGAGGAGGCCCTACTTCAATTCCATAATGACTTCAATGACTTTCACCCGACCATCAACCTTAAACTTAGCTATTCAGGGAGTGAAATTCACTTTCTGGATACCACAATATACATTAAAGACCACCGGCTACTCACATCAATATACCACAAACCCACAGACAGAACGGCCTACCTGAGAAACGACAGCTTCCACCCCAAGCACACAAGACAATCTATAATCTACAGCCAGGCTATACGATACAATCGTATTTGCTCCGACAAAACAGACTTGGACAAGCACCTCCTGGATCTGAGGATGAAATTTCTCAGATTGGGATACAAACCAAAAGTGACAGACAACCAATTAAACAAAGCAGCAGCCATTAACAGAGACAGTCTGCTCACATATAGAGAGACCCAGAAAGATGCCCGAGTGCCCCTAGTTGTCACCTACAACCCACAGCTGGAGATCCTACGAAGGATTGCCAAGGAGCTCCAACCTGTGCTACATCCCTATGACTCAAGGACATATTTCCAGTCCCCCCTCTCCTTTCCTTTCGACAACCACCAAACCTGAGGCGCATTATCGTCTGGAGTGCCCTGAAGGCCCCAACTGAAAATGGCACCTCACCTTGCCTACATAAAAGGTGCATGACCTGCAAGCACATCCACACCGCTGACAGTGTGCCTATCCCACAGTCACAACAGGTGCACAGAATTAGGGGGACATTTTCCTGCAGGTCTTCCAATGTGGTGTACCTCATAATGTGTATGCAATGTCCCACCACAGGCCTCTATGTGAGGGAAACAGGGCAGAGACTCAGTCAACGAATGAACTCACACAGATCCACCATTAATAACAGCAGAACAGATCTCCCAGTGGCCGCACATTTCTCCGGAGAAAACCACTCTATTGAAGATTTGCGGGTTGTGGTTTTAATGGGACATTTTAAGACACAGGAGAAAAGGAAAGAAATGGAGTACAAATTTATGCAAAAATTTCAAACTCTGCAATTTGGACTTAATATTCATGCCAGCTTCATGTCACACTATGTTTGAACCATGAACTGAACTCAATATTCATGCCAGCTTCAAATCAAACTATGTATGAACTGTGAGGGACACAAATCACCTCCTGATAGCAAACAGATAACAGCAAGAATTACTGATCCCTCCGTCACGCACCACAAGTTTCCAGACTGTTTTTTTGACCTGTTGTAAATAACTTCTCTACTTAAATTGCAATTTTTTTTTAAGGACTCTAAAATGCTTTGAAAACCATGTGTATAAAAATCTGTTAATTTTCAGTTCTTGTATCACACCATGTCTGATGAAGGGAGCGAGTACTCCTGAAAGCTTACTTATAAATATACTCAGTAGCCTCTAAAAGGTATCGCCTGATTTCTTCACTCTTCCACTAGTTGCTGGTAAGACGTTGTTCAAAAAGGGATTCAGTCTCATTTCACAATAATGGTGCTCTATACTCATATACTTTCAAACAGTATGGCCACCATCATGGTTCCAATAGGAGTTGTCACACAGCGTTTCTAGGTTCAATGGCAAATCTGCCTAGTTAAGTAGTGCCACATCATCTTTATGGCTTTCATGTAAAATACCATTCAGAACTATAGTGAAGCTGTAGAGAGTGACAATTCTCTATAGGTGATGTAATGGCCACAATATTAGTTGTCACCCACCTTACCCAGAAATGGGTATTAATAAGTTACATTTTTAACAACTTGGCAGATAGAGAACAACCCATGGACTAATATTTACTGCAGATATTTTTGCATTTTTAGATGGAAATATTTCTTGCAGGGCTGTGGAGTTGGTAGGCCAAACCACCGACACTGACTCCTCTATTTTACCACAGCCTGCCTCCTACTCCTTCCTAAATGGCTGATATCCCTGGTCAGTCAGAAGCAGTAAAGCTCCTCTAATTCAATAAAAAGGTAGTGATTAAATTCCTATGAAAGTAAATATGTAACAAACTATGCATCTAATTAATTATACAACATTAATAATTGTATTATAGAATTAAAATAATTATTTATTTTATCCTGAAATTGGAGTCCATAACCTTTTTCGACTCCACCCAAAATTGGTCCCGACGTCATGACTGCGACTCCACAGCCCTGGTTTGTTAGATTACAACTTGCTCGCAAAGAAGTACTTAAATCAGAACCTGAATGGTGTCCTAGAATGTATACAGTAGAACATTTGTATAGATTTGTATAGCAACTTATACCCCAGTTTTCAAATGTATCCTCCATCCAGTGTTAAGATATAATGAATTTTTGAGAATGTCAGTCTAGTAAGAAGCAGGTATCTTGTGGGAATGTGAAGCTCGATCGTCTTGCATGTCAACTTCTTTATGGTCCATTGCTTACTAAAACCTTTTAATTGATAGAAAATTGATGCATTTCACCAGCAGTTTCTGTACAATGAAACCATTCAAATTACAGTCACCCAAAAATAGGAATAAAAATATATATATGACTAAGAAGTGAGTTCAAGGTCCAGTCTACTGGCCCTGCTAAAGCATTTGCGTCTTCCTATACAAATATAATTCACAGTGTTTACTGGGAATGTCTGAGGTTTCTTTTCTTCCATCCAACATATGTAAAAGTGGTTTGAGGGTGCATTGAGTTTTCTTTGGAAATGCTGAAAATTCTGGCTTGTGGAGGGACAGGTACCACAGTCCCAAGGATCAAACCTGAGTCTTCACATCCCGGAAGGTATACCAGGATGTTAAAAGCAAGTTAGCAGGTGCTTTCCATTACCCAGGAACCATAAGTTGGGTTCCAAAGATTTTTAGATTTGTTCTTTAGTTTGTGGGACATTTGGGGTTTTGTCTCTGTTGTTGAGTTAGGGGTTGGTTGAACCCATGAACCTTCGGGGATTTCTGTAACGCACTGTAAGCCTGGTGGTGAGATGCTCCAGCCCACTAGGTTTTCAACCAGTAATTCCTGAGGAAGCTCTCCTAGTTTGTTTTCTACGGTCTGTGTGTCCAACAATGGAGGAAGAGACGTGTTGCCCACTAGGGGTGTCATCCCGTTACAGCTGCTTGGTCGCATGATTGTGCTTCCTTCATCTTCTGGAGGTGGACCACTTTCTACAGGAAGCTCAGTATTGATGACATCAGGATCCTGAAACATGGGAACATTGGTGGTTATATTGCATCTCACAGTCCAACCCAAAGAAATATAGAAATATAGATAACTAAAATTATGCAGCGTTTTAAAGATATACTCTAACCAATTTAGTGGTGACAGTCTTTTGTATTGACAGATTGCCATTGGATATGAATACAGGAACTTTATGTGCTGCCACTTGTCAGAAACCCAGCCATCATTTCCAAATTGTTTCTAGATTATCTTCTGCTGCAGTAATACAGAGACAGGCAGGAACACTCTATGCATGGGGAGATAACCTGTCCACAATAAGGAAATCATTGCTGGGTTTCTGACAAGTGCCAGACCATAGAAAATCCATGCAGTCATGTATCCAGTCTGCATCCATTAGAACCTCTTAAGACAAATATTGCAACCAATGTTTAAAGGGGTTGTGCAGGATTAGAAAACATGGCAGATTTCTTCTCAGGAAGTGACATCATGTTGGTTGGTCACATGGCCATGTTGCAATTCAGTTTCAGTCATTTTAATGGAATTGTGCTGTAGCACTGCCATGTGACCAATGAACACGAGGTCACTTCCTAAGAAGAAGAAATCTGTCATGTTTTCTGATCCTGCACAACCCCTTTAACTTTTAATAGTCTACAAATTTAAATATGATTATATTCATGAAAAAAAAACCTTAAGTAATGTAATTTATTAACCTATATTGTGAATGTATGAACATGCTGTACAGATTGCCAAGGCATACTAGTTTCTAAATTCTGATCCATAAGTCTATCAAAAACTTTGCAACCTTATACACTTCAAAGCCTTCTGAAGTCTGTATGCTGTATATGATCTTTGATTCTTCTCTCCTCTGACATCTGAAAGATGTCTCTGGTTCTAACTTAGGCACCGTACTGGGTACCCATAAACTGTAGAATAAAATGTAAAGCTCTCTATAGTGCTACACCTTCCTACATCCCCTCATCTTTATCTACCACCTTACCTGTGCTCTGCATTCTGTCAGTGATCTAAGACTAACATTCTCCATAATCCAAACCTCCCACTCCAGTCTTCAAGACTTTTCTTGTGCTGCACCAGTTCTCTGGAATGCACTACCCAGGACAATCAGATCAATTCAAACATCCAGATTTAAGCTTGACGTAAAAACATATCTTTTTAGGTAGGCAGGCCTATCACATTCAATAATTCAACTCTTTTCTTTTATACGCCCTCTACATCTTTTGCCAGAACTTTATCAGTTTAGTCAACAGCATCACCCACACTCCTTGTACCCTAATGTACTTTATACATGTGCATACACCGATATTGGCTGGTAACTGGCTCATGTAGCTTTCTTCTTCTTTTTTTTTTTTTTTTTAAATGACGGGAGCATTATACAAAACAAGCACTATTAACTTGTGTCATCCCTATGTCCTTATAGATTGTAAGCTCTTGTGAACAGGACCCTCACTATTGTTTGAATTATTTATTAGTTTTTTACTATGTAATATCTGCATTTGTCTGTACATGTAACCTCTGAATTGTAAAATACTGTGAAATACTAACAATCTTGTTTTGCTGTTGGCAGGACAACCTATCCTTAACAGGAGAGGCCAAATAGGCTTGAACCTAGGGAAAATGACTCAAAATATGTGCAAGGGTGGAGAAGTTACCCATAGCAAAGAGACATGTTTCTGCTTTCATTTTCCAAACTAGAATCTGATTGGTCGCTATGGGCAACTGCTCCATTTTTACTTTGCACTAATTGTCGTAAATCCTCAGTAAGCTTATGCTTGTTCTGGAAACACATGACAGATGACATTTATACCTGTGTGCAGTAGGTTATTCTCTCCAGGATGGTAGAGAAGTTGGGTCGGTGGTCTGGTGTGTGCTGCCAGCACTGCGTCATTATTCGATATCTGAAATAAAAAGTACATACGGTAAATGTGCACATGCCAAATCTGATTGCAGATATTCAGTATATGCTGCACATAAAAACCCCCCCCCCCCCCCCCCCCCCCCCCCCCCCCCCCCCCCCCCCCCCCCCCCCCCCCCCCCCCCCCCCCCCCCCCCCCCCCCCCCCCCCCCCCCCCTCACATTGTGTTTTTAACTAATGATTTCACTATTTTTCTGTTATAATGCTAGAACTAGGACTGGGTGATTAATCGAAAAATACAGAAACCGAACATCAACCAGGATAACTGACGTGATTTTATTCACGTTATTTCGGTTCGGTTATTACAATATTTGCAAGGTTCCACCTGCAGTTTAGTTTGGACCGAACACGTCTGAATAGGAACTGTTATTATAATACTCTGGAGTCTCTTCAGAGCCCTGAAGACCCAGGGGAGACCCAGGGATGGTGAGCAAACATAAATAAACAGCGTTACTCGCCTCTCCTGGGCTCTGACATGGCTTCTTGTTCTTTTTGGCACTTCTGCCTGTCATCAGAGACTGCTGAGGCCTGTGATTGGGCCTCATCGGGTCACACGGCGTCGTCACATATACATGCAAGTGTTGTGACGCTGCGTGAACCATGTGACACTGAGGCCTGTGATCCCTAAGGTCAGGCAGAAGCAGCAAAGAGAACAGGGAGCTGCGCTGGAACCCAGGAAAGGTGAGTAAAATTTTTTTTTCATGTTTGCTCACCTCCTGTGGGCCTCCGCTTATTACAGTCTGGGTTCTGTAGGGACCACAGAGTATAATAGCAGTTTTAGTTCAGCCGTATTCGGTTTCGTGAGGTTCTCACAACACATACTCATATTGTAAAATGGGTGTGGTTTAAGGGGGCGTGGTCTAAATAATCACCATTAATTGTAATTGAGGTAAAATGCCAGATTAATTACGATTTTGATTAAGGTCATAATCACCCAGCTACAACTGCAAATTTGATAGCAAATGAAAGCTGATACTCTTAGCTTCCATATGACATCAGAAGCACTTTTCCCTTTGTCAACTCCTCTATCTGGCATACTGGCATATACATACTAGGCATACACAGTGAATACAGGACGGATCTCGCTGCCAGTGATTAATTACACAGGTTCTAGGGAGAACTTTAGAGCCTGTTCTGTGCTATAAGAAAGAAAAACAGGTTAATAATACATTTATTACAGAAATGTTCACCAAACTCCTACACAACAATTAGGAAAAGTGAAACTACTGTTACACTTCAACTGAGAATTCCCTGGTAAGGTATACAGTGCTGGCCAAAAGTATTGGCACCCCTGCAATTCTGTCAGATAATACTCAATTTCTTCCAGAAAATGATTGCAATCACAAATGCTTTGGTAATAATATCTTCATTTATTTTGCTTGCAATGAAAAAACACAAAAGAGAATGAAAAAAAAAGTCAAATCATTGCTCATTTTACACAAAACTCCAAAAATGGGCCGGACAAAAGTATTGGCACCCTCAGCCTAATACTTGGTAGCACAACCTTTAGACAAAATAACTGCAAACAACCGCTTCAGGTAACCATCAATGAGTTTCTTACAATGCTCTGCTGGAATTTTAGACCATTCTTCTTTGGCAAATTTCTTCAGGTCCCTGAGATTTGAAGGGTGCCTTCTCCAAACTGCCATTTTGAGATCTCTCCACAGGTGTTCTATGGGATTCAGGTCTGGACTCATTGCTGGCCACTTTAGAAATCTCCAGTGCTTTCTCTCAAACCATTTTCTAGTGCTTTTTGAAGTGTGTTTTGGGTCATTGTCCTGCTGGAAGACCCATGACCTCTGAGGGAGACCCAGCTTTCTCACACTGGGCCCTACATTATGCTGCAAAATTTGTTGGTAGTCTTCAGACTTCATAATGCCATGCACACGGTCAAGCAGTCCAGTGCCAGAGGCAGCAAAGCAACCCTAAAACATCAGGGAACCTCCGCCATGTTTGACTGTAGGGACCGTGTTCTTTTCTTTGAAGGCCTCTTTTTTTTCCTGTAAACTCTATGTTGATGCCTTTTCCCAAAAAGCTCTATTTTTGTCTCATCTGACCAGAGAACATTCTTCCAAAAAGTTTTTGGCTTTCTCAGGTAAGTTTTGGCAAACTCCAGCCTGGCTTTTTTATGTCTCTGGGTCAGAAGTGGGGTCTTCCTGGGTATCCTACCATAGAGTCCCTTTTCATTCAGACGCCGACGGATAGTACGGGTTGACACTGTTGTACCCTCGGACTGCAGGGCAGCTAGAACTTGTTTGGATGTTAGTCGAGGTTCTTTAGCCACCATCCGCACAATCTTTCGTTGAAATCTCTCGTCAATTTTTACTTTCCGTCCACATCTAGGGAGGTTAGCCACAGTGCCATGGGCTTTAAACTTCTTGATGACACTGCGCACGGTAGACACAGGAACATTCAGGTCTTTGGAGATGGACTTGTAGCCTTGAGATTGCTCATGCTTCCTCACAATTTTGCTTCTCAAGTCCTCAGACAGTTCTTTGGTCTTCTTTCTTTTCTCCATGCTCAATGTGGTACACACAAGGACACAGGACAGAGGTTGAGTCAACTTTAATCAATTTCAACTGGCTGCAAGTGTGATTTAGTTATTGCCACCACCTGTTATGTGCCACAGGTAAGTAACAGGTGCTGTTAATTACACAAATTAGAGAAGCATCACCTGATTTTTCAAAGGGTGCCAATACTTTTGTCCACCCCCTTTTTATGTTTGGTGTGGAATTATATCCAATTTGGCTTTTTGACAATTCTTTTTGTGGTTTTCCATTGAAGACAAATTAAATGAAGATATTATTACCAAAGCATTTGTGATTGCAATCATTTTCTGGAAGAAATTGAGTATTATCTGACAGAATTGCAGGGGTGCCAATACTTTTGGCCAGCACTGTATATGGGTTTTGTAAACTGGACAACCCCTTAAAACTGCAAAGACCAAAGGGATTTATAGGCCACTGAATAAATGGATTTGCTCAATAATAAGTTGCTTAGTAAATACAGAGAGTTCTAAATGATTTCCATACCGTATACAGCTAGGCTAAAGTAAGGACGTCTATCATGTCCCACAGAGCTACATTGCATTATCATCAATAAAATAAAAAATTAAATAGATAAACTAATATCTTGAGAACTGAGTGAACTTACTGAACATCCATACAGGGGTCTCATCCAACACTGGTGGTCCATGTGACCCACCAATGGCAAGAGCTACAGTTAACATGTTCCCTGTGTTAGCTCACATTACCTGATTGGGCATAAATTATTATTTTACTGAAGACATAACAATACCACATATTACACTCACACAGGTCCAGGACAGTTTTTTGGGGGATCCATGCGTCCACCACTTGTGACAAACTCCAGTACCTCCTGGTTAGTTTTGCATGGGTATGGCATGTAACCTAATGAGAATATTTCCCAAAGCAACACACCAAAGGACCTGTGGAAGCACAAAAAGATGTAAAAGGCTCAATATATTACTAGTTTTAACACTGAGTCCACACAAATGCTGCAGATTTTACTTATGGATTTGTGCAGATACACCTGCAGTGGACTACAGTATTAGGCGTGTGGATGAGATTTTAACAACATTTCTTCGACATGGAAATTAGGTGTGTGGATTACTATTTAGTATCTGTTTCGATTCACTGCGGATTTCTGTGTAGCAGGTAAATCTACAGCTAAATCTTCCTGATACATATGCAGATTTTGCTGCAGATTCACGACAAAAACCTTAGGTGGATTTGCAGCAGAAAAACCCATCCTAAGTGTTGCTGTTACTGTACATTGCACTCGAAAACTTAGAAGCTACTTTACCAGGTATCAGTCTTAGAAGTGAAGATTCCCTCTAGGAAAGCCTCAGGTGGCATCCACTTTACAGGCAACATAGCTCTCCCTCCTTTACGGTAATAGCTTGCTCTGGAAAACAGTATTAAAATATATAGAAAGTAAATTACAAAACACCTACATATACAGTCATATGAAAAAGTTTGGGCACCCCTATTAATCTTAATCATTTTTAGTTCTAAATATTTCGGTGTTTGTAACAGCCATTTCAATTTGATATATCTAATAACTGATGGACACAGTAATATTTCAGGATTGAAATGAGGTTTATTGTACTAACAGAAAATGTGCAATATGCATTAAACCAAAATTTGACCGGTGCAAAAATTTGGGTACCCTTATCATTTTATTGATTTGAATACTCCTAACGACTTTTTACTGACTTACTGAAGCACAAAATTGGTTTTGTAACCTCACTGAGCTTTGAACTTCATAGCCAGGTGTATCCAATCATGAAAAAAGGTATTTAAGGTGGCCAATTGCAAGTTGTTCTCCTATTTGAATCTCCTCTGAAGAGTGGCATCATGGGCTCCTCAAAACAACTCTCAAATGATCTGAAAACAAAGATTGTTCAACATAGTTGTTCAGGGGAAGGATACAAAAAGTTGTCTCAGAGATTTAACCTGTCAGTTTCCACTGTGAGGAACATAGTAAGGAAATGGAAGACCACAGGGACAGTTCTTGTTAAGCCCAGAAGTGGCAGGCCAAGAAAAATATCAGAAAGGCAGAGAAGAAGAATGGTGAGAACAGTCAAGGACAATCCACAGACCACCTCCAAAGAGCTGCAGCATCATCTTGCTGCAGATGGTGTCACTGTGCATCGGTCAACAATACAGCACACTTTGCACAAGGAGAAGCTGTATGGGAGAGTGATGCGAAAGAAGCCGTTTCTGAAAGCACGCCACAAACAGAGGCGCCCGAGGGAAGGAAAAACACATTTGGGCAAGCCCGCCTCATTTTGGAAGAAGGGCGGGGGGGGGGGAGGAAAAAAAGAGGGTGGTGTGGGGTAATAAAAAAAGGGGTTGGGTGGGGGGCAAAAAAAAAACCTTCCCAAAAAAAAAATTCCCCCCCCCCCTTTAATATGTTGGTGGTTGGTTCCTCCTTGGGGGTGGGGTGGCGGGTGCGGGCGGCGGGGGGCGTGTTGTTGTGGGGGGGGGGGGGTGGTGCCCACTTATCGCGGTTTGTGGTGAATGAAGAAAAAAAAGGAGGGGGAGATGTGGTTGATGGGGGGGGGGGGGTGTTTGGGTGAGGGAGATAATGAAAAAAAACGCAACATATTCTCAGTTCTGCTGTTGGGGGGGGGTAAAGAAGATTTTGTATGGTTTTGGTTGCCCCCCCCGGGCGTCAAGATTATAAAATATTTGGGGGGTTATGTGGGGGGGGGGGCGGGTGCTGGGCGCGCCCGGACTTAATTAAAATAGAATGGTTTGGAAAAGGGGAGAGGGGAAAAAAGCTTAAATATAGGGTCGGGGAGGGGATAGAAGGAGAGGGGGAGGGGGGGGGGGGGGGTATTTGTGTATGGAAGAAGGAGAAAAAAAAAAAAATTAATTTTTTTTGTGTGTTGTGGTGTTTTGTTCTGGTTTTGTTTTATGTTTGATGTATTTTATATATTTATTTTTAATATAAAAAAATAAAACAAATGAAATATTACTGTGTCCATCAATTATTAGATATATCAAATTGAAATGGCTGTTGCAAACACCCAAATATTTAGAACTAAAAATGATTAAGATTAATAGGGGTGACCAAACTTTTTCATATGACTGTATGACATCTGTAAGGTCTGTGAGGTCTCATAAAATGCAGTCAAAACATTTGGCACTTACCGGTAAATGTGGCGGGCCATTCCAAAGGCGCCCTTTTTGGGCCCCCCGCCCGCGGCCGCGGAGGGGAGAGGGGGGGTGGGGGGGGCGGCGCCCCCGGGGGGGGAGGGGAAGATAAAAAAAAAAAAAAGAGTTGTGGTTTGGGGGTGTTTTAATTTTTTTTTTCCCAAACAAAAAAAATATATATTTTCCTTCCCCCCCCCCCCCTGCGTCGGCGTTGTTGAGGGGGGGGGGGCGGGGGGAGAAGGAGAGGTGGGGGGGGGGGGGGGGGGGGGGGGGGGGGGGGGGGTTGGGGGTGTGGAGGGGGGGGGGGGGGGGGGGGGGGGGAGGGGCTGGGTGAAAGTGAAAGGGAAGGGGAGGGGAAAGAGGAGAAAAAGAAAAAAAAGGGAACCGGCAGAAATGAAAAAAAAAAAAAAGAGAGGGGGGGGGGGGTTCGGAATGGGAGCAAAACACCCCTGTTCTTGGCAGAAGTCTTCTCAGTAGTCAGACCCTTCAATTTGTGTTATAATCTCTTTATCTGTTGACAGACTAGGAAAAAGGGTAACTCAAGTCAGAGGAAGATAGTGGGGGCAGTGGGTGACTGCTACAGATAAGTTAGAATTGAATTTAACTGCAGTACGTCGCTGTTATTATGGGCACTTTGTATGTATGATATTTGGATACTGTCTCGTGGTATTATGGCTCGGTATACTGTAGTGTTTGTATATAGTGTTTGTCTGTTGTATGGTGGTATTAATTGGACATTGTATGGCATTGTTCTGAGCTACTCTCTCTTTCGAAAAAGTGGGAATTAGGCAAAAGAGGATCCTCCACATACCTGGATCTGGCTATCATGTATTCCTTGTTACAGCAGACAATGTTTGCCGCATTATCATTCCCTAGTTGTGTTCACTATGTACCTGTGAATGAAGTGGTTCTCCTCTAGGTACTTGCAACCGCAGGCAATATCTCTGGCCATATTCAGCAGGTCTGTCATTGTTAAGGATGATGGTTGATTCTAATAAGAGACAAAAGATAGATGAAATTATATTAGAAAACGTGGCAGCAACCTAATACATTACAGCCAGATAAGTATCCACCTATTCCTGGTTGTTTATCTATGCAGCTGTAAGGGTTTTTTTTCAGTCATTTTTCCCTCAATTTTTTGCTGGAATTTTAATAACTACATCAACTCTGCAACATTTTTTGCAATGGTTTTAATATGACTATGAAAATTGTGCAAAAAAATGAAAAAAAATGACTAATGTAAATATACTCTTATGAAGAGGCAACATCGGCATCCACTGTTCTCACATGTCAGCTATGGATGAAAATGTATAGGAAACTATCAAAGAGATCAAAGGTTTTAGTAGTGTGGTCTGTTCATCATCTTTTTTATCCCTTTAATATTTTTCTACTCTGGAGTTCTTGGTAGTCATGCCGGTAAATGTATAGGAACAGAATATGTTCACAACATTATTAAACAGGACCTGTCATCTCTCCTGACATGTCTGCTTTAGTAAATACTTGTATTCCCTTGAATCTACAATTCTGGAGCATCTTTTCTTATAACTCTATATTGCACCGTTCCTTCTTGAAATTTTAAAATAAATTAACAACTGGGTGTTACCAATTGCGGGTGTGTCCCTGCACGGTCTGACACTATCCAATCAGTACTGCCAGGCTGTAGAGGGACATGCCTCTTTGACAAGGGAAATGGTAACACCCAGTAGTCAATGTATTCTTAAATTTCTAGGAAGAATAACAGGAATGGCACCAAACAGAGATCTAGAAAATATGCTCCAGAATTGTTGTTTCATAGGAAATACAAGTATTCTAATCACAGATATCTCAGAAGTGGTGACAGGTCCTCTTAGAGTGCCCTTACTATATACTATGCATGCGTTAACATCCATTGAACAATAGACTTTGTTAGAGTGTACTCACCACCAGTGGTCGATTTTGTCTGAGGAAGGTCTTCATATCTCCACCAGACATAAGCTCAAGTAGGATGAATCGGGGAAGGGTTTGCAAGCTTACTCCAATACAGCACACAATATTCTGGTGACTGAACTTGCTGGGTGCACAAAACATGGAAAACCATTAGTATTTGGCTTCCTTCGCAGACTTTTTTTTTACAGAACAGATCAGTAAGTCACCTAAAGGGGTTGCCTAGAATTAGAAATAATATGGATGCTTTTTTTTTTTTTTTTTTTTACCCCAAAACAGCGCAAAAGTGCCACACCTGTCCACAGCTTGTGTGTGATATAGCAAATCAGGCCCATTAAAATTAAAGGGGTATTCCCATGAACATAACCATACCTATATTTGTAGATAATTAAAAGTTAAACATTTTTGCAAATATTAGTAGTTAAAAATTCTGCAGAGTTTTAAAGATTTTCTCTAACCATTTTAGTGGTGACATCTGTTGTCTTGATTGGTTGCCAATGGATACGACCACAAATGCAGAAACTTTATATGGTTTGGGACTAGTCAGAAACCCAGCTATGATTTTCTTATTGTAGCTGGGTTATCAGGCAGGTGCACTACATGTATCAGAAGATATCCCGGCCACAATAAGGCAATCATTGCTGATTTTCTGACCTTAGAAAGGTCCTGCATTCATGGTCAAATCCATTGGCAACCGATTAAGACAACAAGACTGTAACCACAAGATATTTAGAGAAAATTTTTAAAACTCTGCAAAATGTTTAATTACTTATACTTGCAAATATCTACAACTTTAAAAAAGGTTATGTTCGTGGGAATACCCCTTTAACTTTGGGCAGTGTACTCATTGCACCAAATCAGCATATCAGTAAACTTAGTAATATACACACCAGTCTTCTGTCATTTTTGATTTTTCATTCTTATTGTGCTGCAGGAGGCTGGAAGTCTTCTGTGTCTGCCTCCTCGGGTGACACTGGGTCACATGGTTGACCTCACTCTACTCAGTATATAAGCAGGAGGAGTAGAGCAGGTACTGGTCATGTGACCCAGAGTCAAATTGTCACTTGAGGAGGCAGAGAGAAACAAGGCACATGGTGTATATTATTGAGTTTAAATGACATGGTGCAGTGAGTACACCGCTTAAAGTAATTATTCCCCTCATAACCCCTTAAACATTAAGGCCAGGGCCCCATGTTGAGAAAATGCAGTGTTTTAGACACAGCGGAAACGTGATTTTTGTAAATCTGCAGCCTGTCAATTATACCTATGAAGCACTGGTATTTCTGTATAGGTGAAATAGAGGCAGAGGAAAACTCTGTGGACTTTCTGTGAAAAACCCTGTGGAAAAAAAAAACGTGATGTGTTTCCGCCACTGTTGTTTTAAGGCTGCAGCTTACTACGTGGGACCTTAGCCTAAATACATTTTCCAGGACATTAATAATGATGACTTATCCTTAGGATAGGTCCTGATGCCCGGAAATCTTACCAGTCAGCTGACTGCAGGCCCCACCTCACATGGGAACCTGCTACACAGTGTATTGGCTGAAAGCACAGCACCATACATTGTGTAATGGCTGTGCACCACACAATTAGCTGGTTGGTGGAGGTGTCAGTATTTGGGACCTCCACTGATCTGCTATATTGATCATCTAACCTTAGGATAGATGATCAGTAGTAAAGTCCTGGAAAACCACTTTAAGGCTATGGCCCCACACTGCAGGAAAAAACAAAGCGGAAACACATTGTTGTTTTTACTGCATCACTTTGCACAGAAAGCCTGCAGAGTTTCTCTCTGTGGACCTTCTCCTTCCATTATAGCTATACGGAAACCACCAGCGTTTCCGTAGGTATAATTGACATGCTGCGATTTGCAAAGACACAAACGTTTTTCAAATCAAAGCATTTCCGCTGTGGATTATTTTCTGCAATGTGTAGATGAAATTAGCCAGAATCATGGCACTTACGCTATGTGGGGCCCCAGCCTAACAAAGCTGTTCTACAATACTAGATACAATACAAAGACTGTTTTTGGAAAAAAAACTGTCCATTGAAGTAAAAGGGTGTTACAGAACTAATTACCAATGTAAATGCCCTGAACAATCATTAAAATTAACTATTTATTATGGATGATATCTGCCAAAAAATTGCATAATCAAAATGGAACATCCATTACTTGTTCAGTTATGCCCTTATTTAGACACTAGGTGGCGCTAATTGTCAATGCAATACAGTTTTGCAGCCAGTTGGAAAAGTCACAGACGCAAGTTGCCATTTGTTCTCAAGCTGTTGGCTTGCCTGTAGACTCTATGCAACTAATAGATTATTGCCTAATATCTTTCCCATCTCAGTACGAAAGTTGTGCCTGTCCCTATTACATCTGATTCACTTTATCATCATGTAACCAGCCATACAGTTCAGACTGGAAAAAGGTTTGGACAAAGACCAAAATGTCGCCTACATTGATCTGGAATCTATATTCTTTGTTTATTTGGCCAAATGATTAATACTGTTACCATATAGAGACTTACAATAGCTATAAACTGCAAATATTAGTAAAACACTACTTGACATAGTATCAACATCAATGTGTGCAGTGGTCTCTTACAGTATTGTATTACAGCTGGACGCATTCTTTTCTGTAAGAAAAGCACTACAGCCAAATAAAGGAATTCACACATCCTATCCACCAGAAATGTCACAATGTCCATAATTCACTATACGTAAACTTGGGTAGCCAGTTACATTGTTACCTGATTATAAGTGCTTCCATAAGAAAGTCCATTTCATCCTGCTCAGAGCAGATTTCTGGCAGAGTCTACAAGAAGAAAGCATAAAGCCATGTGTATTGCAAGACACATCCTGCAGTTCTATGCCGTATTGTTAGACATATACAGTAAATCAATCCCAGCAACTGGCAAACCTCAGATGACAAAATAATAGTAATGGTAGTCATTATAGTAGACTATGGAAAGTTAAATGTTGAAATATTTTTATTTATATTTGCAAAAATGTTTAATCTTTAATCCATCTTATGCTAGGTTCACATCTGCTCCTGGGTTTCCATTCATTGGGTCTACTTGGGGATCCGAAGAATGGAAACCTAATCTGCTTAAAAAGCGGTTACCCGCAGAAACCTGTGGACTGGACTCCATAGACTATAATGGGGACTGACGGGTTTCAGCTTGCAGGACTTTTCTCTGCCAATTTTTTAAGAGGATTCTGGGACGCAAACCCCAAACAGAATTCAGGTGCAGGTGTGAATCCAGCCTTAGTGGTGACAGTCTATTGTCTTGTTTGGTTGCCAATAGATACAACCATGAATACAGGAACTTTCTATGGTCTGGGATCTGTCAGAAACTGTTATAACTGATACATAGGCATCAATAGCAACAGAAAAAAAAAAAACTTCTTATGTGTATATGCCAAACATTGTGTAAAGCCTTGGTCTAAACAGAGCCAAAAAGGATGCTTTGTTATTAAAATTAAAAATGCAAAATATGTTTATTTGGTCCACTAAATATATCCTTGAGAATTAGCCTTATGTCCCAGGTGGCAAAACCCGGCACCATAAGGGGTAACCAGTTTAATCCTTGTTATGGGATCCCTCTCTTCTATATATATGCCACTGGATGGAGCCATGTCCATAAACATCTGAACATCATGAGTGGATAGAAGAGCTCTGCATTAGAAATTGCTCTGACATATTTTGGGTGGGGTAAATGAAAATCACGTTTCCTACATTACAATGAATGCACATCCTAACCCAATTTGCTCTTGAGTAAAACCATATCCTCATTCTGCCAGTAAAAAACATGCTTTGATGGTCATACTGAATTGTAGTTGTTTATCTGCAGAAGAGAAGCCGCAGCCAGACTGTCCAGTTAAGTGACCTTTCGGATAATGAGTTTATTTGTTCTGCACAGGCCATTTAAGTGTCACATGGAAATAGCTTGACTGAAAGGGGACCGGGGCGTGTGTCACATGACACAAAAAAATTGTTAGGACCATGATATAAAGGTTCTACCGATGATGATCTCATCTCTAAACATAAAATCTTAAAAACAATAAGTTCTTCAGGATTTCCAAATACGGTATATGCCGGATGTAACATAGTGTGAAAAAATATAAAAATACTCTGTACTGTATAGAGATGGCAATAGCAGTTGGTAACTGTATTGTCAATAGCCTAGTGATATCTGTGATGTTCAGATCTGTTACCAGAAAGGCCACTGTAAAGCAATGATGTACATAGAGGATAGGGAGCCATAGAGGAAAGATAAAATTTGACCTTTTCATGTGTCTTGTGATACAAACCCACAGCTAACATCCCCCAATGGAAGTTCTTTGTGTCCTTGTCTCATTTTCATGACTCGAGAACATATTTCCCTGCCTTGTTTGCTTACATTACCTCTTGTGTCATCCCTTCTACCGCATAGATTGTAAGCTCTTATGAGCAGGACTCTCACTCCTATTGTGTGAATTGGTTTATTGCTCTATAATGTATAATTTTATCTGTACATGAACCCTATGATTTGTAAAGCACTGCAGAATATGTTGGTGCTGTAGAGACCACATCCCTGTATGCCATTACATTGGGGGTGAGATCAAACTGGACCAAGCACAATCTCTCTATAGGCCCCATAGCAATTTCTGTTGTACACATGGCCTTGCTGTACAGTAAATTCATCTTTTATATGACCTTCAGGCACTAAATATCATCTTTGACCGGGCTTCTATCCCTTGGAAAGCTCATACATCAAATGAGTACAGACCCTCTGTTACATTTAACCATGTCCATACTGTCAAAATGATTTTCTGAGAAGTCACATTTACATGTACTTCACATTGGTGAAGTCTAGACCAAGGTGTAATTCCTTAAAAGGAGTCTATCAGCAGTAAATTGATTATAAACCTTATTCCATTACCTTGTACAGATGATTCTACAGTTTCCAAATATGCCTCTGTTATGCAGCTTTGGAGCCCCATTTTCATGTAAATCACTGTTTTATACATATGCAAATGAAAGGGAAAGTGCTTTCCCCAGGAATCTAAAGCTGAGACGAAAGCCCAGGCAAGCTAAATCACCACCCCAAATCACTTTCCCTTTGCATATAAAGGGAGGGTTTTATGGAACGCGCAAATCCCCTTGGCACCTCTTAGAGATTTGTGTCACTGGAAACATGACGCAGCATTCTTGGTAAAGGGCCATTCACTTGAACAGCAGTTACAAAGGGGTTTGGGTACTATGTAGAGCCTTCTCAATGTATTAATGCTCCCAAGTTCCCTGATAAAATTAATAGGATCATGTTCACAGATCTTCAGATATGCAGTCCACAGATTGCCACCATAGCCTCTGATCCATTATTGCCAGTCATACACACTACATACTTCAGCTATGTTTGCCAACCCCCCATATACATGCACGCTTGTGGCTTCTCTCCACAAGAGATTATACACATTAGATCATCTGGCCGGGTATTGCTGAATTTGTTCTATTGTGTTTGGCCAGAATGCATTTATTACACTATCAATTATCTAGTGATTTTATCAATGGATAGCAGCTAAACAGTCTTTGAGATTTTACCTCTCACACTCCAAAGACATACTAACAGGGAATTTAGATTGTGAGCTCTATATGGGACAGTGACTAACAATGTCTGTAAAGCGCTGCGGAATATGATGGCGTAATACAAGTAAGTAAAATAAATAAAATAATAATAAATTGATTCTATGATATGATAAAAAATGCCAGAGATATGCACTGACCTTGATGGCTACTTGCAGAGGATTGGGGTCCCCAGAAATCCCAACTACTAGTCCTTCATAAACTTCACCAAAGGCACCATGACCAAGGGCCCTAGTGGGAGAAAAGGAAAGGCATTATATCCAAACTTTATAAAGCAGTATGCTGAACACAGACACACTGGACAGACATTTGGCTACTCCCATAGCTCCTATAGATGGGTAAGAGACGAGAAACAGCTCTAATAACTGTGCTGTAACACTAAAGAGCCATTTTGTGAATACTTTAATATTGTGGAAGGCTATAATATTGCTCTATTGATCTAGATAAAAGTAGGGTTCAGTTCATTTTGCTGCAGTCCTCTCGTACCTTAGCAAGGTGATATTTTTCCTGGGAACTTCCTTCAATTCACTTAAACCAGCTCCTTTCCCAGCAAAGCAATAGTTAGGGTTGTAGTCGGTCATTATAATGGAACTCCGGATCTTACTGAGTTTGTACTCTGTGCTTTGTAATCTTACCCGGGCTCCTTCCAGCTGCTTCTTCTTACGGTGGTAAACTAAGAAAGAGGGGACAGTAGAATACGGTAAATATTCAGATATTGCAGATTTGCCTGGAAACAACAATTATATTACATTGTATACATTAATGTTACCATTAGAACTATAACTGACATAATATTATAGTCCATATTAGATGTTAGGAAAAAGTTCCAACTCCCCAGCTGTTTAAATAAGATTCTTCATGGTGGGAAAAAAAAATTATATATTGATAAATTATGTCCTTTTGGACTCAGTAACTCCTCTTGTGTCATATAATGTCCATATTCCAGAGATTCACACCTCTAAGACATTTCACACTCTTAGGCTTAAACTGGCCCACAGTGAACAGGTGAATCCCCCCGGAGGGCCCCCAGTTCACCCTGGCATGGCACAGTACACTCATTATATTTCATACAGATACTCATTATACAGCATCTCAACCAGGCTATGTGTCAGTATAATATACGGGTACAATATTTAAAGGGAAACTCCCACGAGCACAACCATATTTAAAATTGCCGACAATTAAAAGTTAAACATTTCTGCAAATATAAATAGTAATATATTTAGCAATGTTTTAAAACATTTTCTCTAATCATCTACGTGGGGACATTGTGTTGTCTTGATAGGTTGCTGATGCATACGAACATGAATCCAGGAACTTTCTATGCTCTGAAACCCAGCCATGGTTTCCTTGTTGCGGCTGGATTATCTTCTCATGCATGCAATGTTCCTGCTTTATAGCCTGGCTACTGTAAGGAAATCATGGCTGGGTTCTGAGAAGTGTCAGACCGTAGAAATTTCCTGCATTCATGGTCATATTCATTGGCAACTCATTGAGACTAAAGAAAGTAACCATTAAGATGGTTAGGAAAAAATCTTTAAAACCCCGCAAAATTTTTAATAAGTTATATATGCAAAAATGTTTAACTTTTATCTATCTACAAATCTGAATATGGTTAGGTCCAAGGGAATGCCTCTTTAAGAAATTACCCAGTTTATTTTTATATACTGTAGATGGGTGGCTGAGATAATCTATAATATTTCGGCTCCCCCCCCCCCCCCCCCCCCCCCCCCCCCCCCCCCCCCCCCCCCCCCCCCCCCCCCCCCCCCCCCCCCCCCCCCCCCCCATCTATATGCAGAGTCAGACCAACCAGTCAGTATCCTTCCTCCCTGGCCCCCATCTTCTCATTTACACTGCAGGGGCCCCAATAATCAATCATCTTACAGCATTTTACTGCTGCCTGAGCCCTGCTGCCGTGTGGGCACATATCCCTGCGTCACAGAACTAAAAGGGCCCTAGTTCAAAGCTATAGCCAGGCAGCTACTGCTGCAAAAAAAAATTTATGTTTGTGACATTTTAGGAATTTGCATACGAGTATCAGGTAATATTTGCATGTGGCTGTATAGTGAGCCCCCGGAATGAATGTTACTGGTGGGCCCAAGGCACCCCAATCCAACAGTGCACACTGTGCAAATGATGACTTCATGGATATTGTACAGAATATGGGAGGTCTTTCACTGCAGTCCCCGTCCCCCCAGTCACTAATTCCTGGTCCCTCTCAACACACAGGAAATGACCACATGTGTCACCACTGCGGCCAGTGATTGACTGAATGGCCATTTTGGAAATGGAGACCGGTAGGGGACCCAGGAAGCATTGGAATGGGCTTGAAACAATTACTTTTTCCTCTTACATATGGGTGCCTTGAAGCATTAATCTATGATACATTGTAATAACTCGCTTCGGCAGCACATATACTAAAATTGGAACGATACGGAGAAGATTAACTTGGGTCCTGTGCAAGGATGACATGCAAATTCATGAAGCGTTCGATATATTTTGTTTTTCTTTCATAAACCCCTTCCCACCAGAGGAATTTTTTCATTGTTTGTTTTTGACTCCCTGCCTTCCAAACCCCAAAACTTTTTTATTTTTCCATTCATAGAGGCATATGAGCACTTGATGTTTGCAGGGCAAATTGTTCTTCATAATGATACCATTTATTATTCTGTACAATGTACTGCGAAGCTGGGAAAAAATTCAGAATAGGGTGGAATTGAAAAAAAATGTACATTTGTATGACTTTATTCTTGGCTTTGTTTTTACAGTGTTAACTGTGCAAATGTATTTTATGTTTTAGCACGGTTCCGGGCATACCAAATTTATATAGTTCTATTTACATTTTAACCCCTAAACAAAAATCCAAAACTTTGCAAAAAAATGTTTTTCTTATATTTCCTTGTAAGGTGATGCATAGGGCGTTTTTTGGGGGGGGAATGTCTATTGCGCTGATCACTTCTTATTCAATTTTTTACCAAAAGCAAAACAACTTTTGATTTTTTTTTTCCTGTTATGGCGTCCACTGTACGGAAAAATATTTTTATAAGTTTGTAGACCAGGCGTTTTCAAACATAGGGATACCTAATGTGTATGTATTTCACAGTAATTAGGTACTTTTACATGTGTTTTTTTTATTTATTTTTTTTAATACTGTAATTTTGAACCTCAGGGGTCTTATCACTAATGCAATGCATTATATTGCTAATGCATTGCAGTACATTGCAAAATACCAGCATTTATATGACAGGCTGCATAAAGCAGCCTATCATACAAATAAATGCCAGACAAGCCTTGGAGCCTTCAATAGGCTCCCAGCTGTCATGGTAATGGATCGCTGAGCTTGGATCTTGTTTCGGGGGCTGGCATTCCTCGGCAAAATGGCGGCACCCAGGTTGCCCGTGGGCCTTAATGCCCACGATCAGTGAAGGTACTGATCGTGGGCATTAGTGCCAGGTCTCTGTTGTATAAATACTTAGGAGCTGAGTGGCCGCTATATTTAAATACCTGACATCTGCCATACTATTACGCCGAAAGGGGTTAATGGGAGTCTATCATCAGGAAAATCGGTATCAAACTAATGACAGTACCTTGTAGGGCAGCTTCTGCACTTTCTTATTTTGCATTACAGATCCATTTTCTTGAAAATCAGGATTTTATTTTTATGCAAATTAGTTGAAAAGTGCTTTAGAAGCTGGGCAGGCAATTAAAGGTGGTTACTTAGAGAAGAGAGTGAAGGAGAGCAGGAGAGGACACGCCTCTAAAGCTCTTTTCAGCTAATTTGCATAAGCATAAAACACTGGCTTTCATGAAAATGGAGCTGCAATGCAGAAAAAAGAAATATTTGGAAATATTAGAAGCTGCCCTACAAGATACTGTCATTAGTCTGATACTGATTTTCCTGCCAACAGACTCATTAAGTACCATTTATAACTTCTGTTAAGACTATATACCTAGAACATTGTGAATGTATATATTGTATTTTTTTCTAACTTGTAATCTAAACTTTTCAATAAAAACATAGGTTATAAAAAAAAAAGAGATAACTAGCTTATACCAATTCAGTATTATGTTGCAGAATGGAAACTTTCATTGCAAGTCCTTGACTACATAATTTTACATACATTATGCAAAATACTACTGAATTGGTATGCCCTCCAGGTTCAGGTCATTCAGCATATTACTTCCCCTAAAAAGAGGGGCTATAAGTCATAACTAATACATGGGAAGCATAATGGACATACACTTTACAATTTGTAAAAATTATCACCATAAGGCACTGTAGCCAAGCTTGGCAAGCGCAGCACAAACTGCGCCATGACACACGTGTAAGTAAAAACGCCTCGGCGTGTCACTGCTGACACGCGTGTCATAGGTTCGCCATCACTGAACTAGACCTTTCTTCAGCTGGGGCAAAGGTTGAGTTTACTATACTAACCCTGTATTCAAGTACCCTGGACCTAGTAGGTTGCAATGTGCTGCAACATGTTGTTTTTGATGTTTCTTTCAGATTGCATGTGAAGTTTTTACAACCAGAAAGTAGATTCATTCTAAAGTTTTTTTGTAGTCTATGCTAAAAGCACTCATCTTTGTTCAGGTAAATGCAGTATCTGCCAGGGGCTTTACTAGCTCTATGGATGCACCATCATAATGATCTGTGGATTCCAGAAGTCAAATTATGGTATGTCTTAATGTTTGCCATATGTGGCATGGTAGGAAAGCAACTTTAATGGGTGGTTGCTAAAACACAAAATCAGGCATATTTTTGACTGCTGTAAAAGCTTACTACATTGGGAATATGTTACAAAAATGAACATAGACATAGATGTGCATTAATAATAATGTAGTGGGATTGACTTTTATTAGTATTATACCGCTGTATGTATTGCAAGTGATCGTCGTGTCACCATATAGAGTCAATATAACTGATACAGAAGTATTCATCTTAACTGGCTTATTAAGTATATTTTTGGAAGTTCCTATGTGAGTCATACATACAGAGAGTTATAATCTGTTTACAAATACATTCTACATCATTTTTATCATTGACATTGTATTGATTTGTGTCCTCGAGGCAAACAAACAATTGATCTTTTTGTCACCTTAGCTACATTTCAACTCTGCAATGAATAAAAGAAATGCATAGGAATCTATACTATGAAACCTACAGACAAAATGTCAAGAACAATCATTGGGGAACACAGAAAGCCAATACATCAAGGTCTTCAGCAACAATTAACTTGGGTCACTGTCATTATCAAAAGAGAGTAGAAGTCTATATGTGTGGGTATGGGAGGTAGCCTGAGGTGTAAGAACTAGCATAGGGCTATCAAATGAAAAAACACTCGAGGAAACTTACTAAAATTGGCACACTAGTTCTGTGGAACAAAAAAGTGGCACAGCCATTTGTGGCAAAATATGCGCCACTTTCCAATTTTATGACCTGATTGACACTTTTTAGAAAAGTCAGTGGGGCAGACCAGAAAACTAGTATGAGTTATACCTGAAAGTATACCACCAGAAGTGGTTGGAGCCAGCAAAGGAATTAATAAGACAGGCAGGTGAAACACTGGTCTTAATAAATTCCCCTAGTTTTTCTAACTTTTCAGCACTCATTTTTAAGACGAATTTTACAGGTTCTAAAACAAGAACATAATCCCATCTGCGCTGAAGTTAAAGCCAGTCACTTCTCACTAGGATCTATTTTTTATCGGATTTTTCACAACTAACCTATTAGACCAAATTGATGATTTGTCTGCTTGTACAATGATAACAACAACGGGAAAGATTTGCTGAGCTAAATGTGCCAAAATTTGTGCAAACAAAGCAGTGTATTAATAAATTCTCAGATTATCCGTCTCCTATATGAATTCATTTAAGTTCTAGCCTGAATGAGACGATTAAAACCAAAGCTTCTTAAATTACATTAAAATAAGAAAACCTCTAACTCTAGCCTTTTACTTCTCCACTGCAGCCTAAGGCCTCGTGCACACAATAGAGTCAGTGCGTGTTTTTCACGACTAGCACACTAACCCATTAATTTCTATTGCCCAATACACATGACGGTGTATTTTCACGGTCCTGTGTATGGGGTTGTGATCCGGGAGTAAAACTCAGGACAGGTCCTATTCCTGTCTGTTTTGAGGCCCATGCTCAGTGACCTCAATGAATGGAGCCGCGGAGGCATGGGTGGCACCTGAATGTCATCCATGTGCCATCTGTGTCATTCAATCACGGCCCGGCGACACTCCTAATGTTGTGTGAATGTTGCCTAAGATTTATTTAACATTATTGTATATCTCAGGTACCTGCTGTTTGTTCTGGGTAAGGTAGTGTTCAAAAAGCCAAAATAACAAACTTGAATATCATGCCATATACATTTCTGCTGCATTACTAGGTTATATGCAGTGTCTTCAGGGGCAAACAGTGTCTGTATAGGCACCAGTTTAACCTCAGTTCATACAGCAGCGTGACAATGTACTGGCATACATACACAGTAAACCAGTCAATAGGCGGTATAAAGTTAAACAAATGTTTCTAGAGATGTACCAAATTTTTCACCCAATGTGAGTCACTTTTATAAATTTGGTGTATCTGAAGACTGCTTGATCTAAGTTTATATTGAACATATTAATAAATGTGTACATTAGTTGGAGGGTAAGCCCCCAAAATATTTTCCTTCAGTGAGGCAAAGGAACTCAGTGTTATATTAGGGTGCATTCTGAAAATTTCACACTACTTCTTGGGTATAGAAAACCCATTATCAACCACAGTGAATGTTGGAATATTTTTTATGTGCGAATTAAAACTATTTAATACAAGCTGTATTCACATGAACCTGTTTCTTGGCCATGTGCTGTCTGAGGTCCGTAAGAAAATAGGACTCATTTTTTTTTCAAATCTGACACATTTTCATGAATACAACCTACCCATTGATGTAAATGGGACCATGAGAAAAACGAGATGCAGATCAGCCACATTCATTTAGATATTGCCATACATTTTGCCAAACTCAGATTCCATGGAAATAAACAGCCAAACTTCTTAAAAGAATTAACCGTGTGAAAAGTACACTTACCAAATGACAGACTTCCACAGGCAAAGATCACCCCAAGAATCACTGTTGCAATAAGAACGGCTAGAATGAGGGGGAGTGAGAGATGTCTCTCTGGAATGGGTTCTTTGGGTCCTAAAAAACACAATTATGACCTTTAACCTCATTCCAAAACATAAAGTCATGTATTTTCATTCTAAGATAAACCACATAGTACATGGATGGTAAGGACTAGAACAATTTAAAACACAGGTTCACCTACACAGCGATTCCTTAATATACTTCTATCAGAGCATTCTATTTATATACAGAAGCAGTCAATTCTCCTACAGCTTCCCCTTCAGCCCACAAGAATGCACACATAGTGTGCACTACTAGTGTAAGTGACACCCTCCCATATCTATTGACTCCCCTGACTCCAGGTTCACATCTGTGCTTGGGTTTCCCTTCTTCGGGTCCGCTTGGGGACCCGAAAAACGAAAACCCAATCCGCTTATAAAGTGGTTACCCACAGAAACCCACAGACTTCATAGACTACAGTATAATGGGGTCCGCCAGGTTTACCACCAGAGAAATGCAAACAGGACTTTTCTCTCTATATTTTTAAAGAGGAATGGGGAACGGAATCCCCAAGCGCTCACTGAGCGCAGATATGAACCTAGCCTTAGCCACACCCCAGCTGTCTATGAACCTGCACTTTTGATCTTTGCATGGCTGAGGATTTGACACAGATTTTGGTGAAGTCTGTGCCAAATCTGATGACAATTGGCATCACATGCATTTGAATGGATTTTCTGCTACCAGGTTTAAATGCAATGGATTTGCTGTACACATTTTTGGCGCTGCCATGGAAAAATTTATACTGCATTGAACGGCAGAGGATTAGCCCATGGAATGACAATGAAGTCAACCCTTGCGTGGATCTGCTGCACACCAGCAGCAGCATATCAGAGGTAGAAACCTAAATGTCTCAATTTCCTGCTATGGATACTATAGTGAGCAATATGCAAATCTGACATGTGAATGTGCCAAAAGGCTAAAAAAATTCTTGGTTGTAAATATAAATGTTGTACCTATACATGTGACATTATCACTTCCCAGAATAGTGCCACGATCACAAAAACATACAACTCTCCGATCAGCATCTTTCTTACAATTTCCAGATTTACAATGGCTGCAGTTCAAAAACAGCTCGATGAGCACTTCCCCATCATTCTCCATTGCTGTGGGAGAGAAAAAATAAGCATTATTAGACAAGTATTTATATCCCTCTGAACAAGCAAAAGTTGGATAAAAAGTTGGTGCCAACTAACAGGGACATTTTAGCCACTTTGGTTGATTGTTCCCAAGCAAGACCCCTTGTTTTCCCATATCTTGGCATAGAGCACCCCCTTATGTTTGTCTAAATCGAGCAGTAATAATTCGTAATGAAGTTCATTAGCTTAGGTATTTATCTACCAGCAATATAATAGACAGTAGACAGCTGCTGTTAAAGTGATCGGGCCCCCTGACCTACTGGACCCCTGTGCAGCTGCAAGGGTATGTCCACCCCTTTGGTGCTGCCAACTCTAGGACACTGACATCACATCTGGGAAAAGGGGCTGCTCAAAGGGAACCTGACTTGCAGAAAGCTTTGAGGGGGCAGCTACAATAAAATATGCACTGACTGAGGGCATCGCCATTTAGATTGGGAGAATGGTTGTAGTATCTCAGTGTCCTGGAGAAGACAGACCTCTATGCATACCCCAGAACAGGGGTGATTCACAGTACCTACTTTGCTGGTGCAACCTGCTGGCCAGTTTGCCTGGTTGGTATTATCTGGAAACAGACAGGTGTTCACTACCTAACCTGTGACATTCTGGGGAACAGAAGGCTAGTAGTCCAGTAACTAAGGAGGGCAGGGTATACAGAATAATGGACATAACAGGTCCCCTTACAGCTCCAAACAAACTGCTCCTACCCAATAATATGAAAGTCATAGCTACTATAGCTTCATGTTCATCACATCACCTCCTGTACTACTCCTCTGTATTCTGTTTTATGCCACTGATACATTTTTCTAACTTCTCTTCTATCACTTGGTCTTCTCTCATGTCTCTCCTATTGTCTCTTATAGTGTCTCAGTGTCGTTCCTCCAATTCCACTGTCATTTCTCATTTCCAATACCACTGATCTTGCAAATTATTTTCACCAACATCCAAGGGTATTACATTTCCGACACTTTAAATGTATGTATGTATAGGTGCTGTCTTGTTATACCAAGTACTGCTATATCTTGGGTTGATATATGGTGGGGCTTCAGCTTGGGTTTCCTATGGTATCTGTTACAGTGTCTTTACAGAGTGATACTACATTGCCTTGTGAAAGTATTCGGCCCCCTTGAACTTTTCAACCTTTTGCCACATTTCAGGCTTCAAACATAAGGATATAAAATTTGAATTTTTTGGTGAAGAATCAACAAGTGGGACACAATTGTGAAGTGGAACGAAATTTATTGATTATTTTAAACTTTTGTAAAAAATAAAAACTGAAAAGTGTGATCTCACCAGCCAAGGGTTGGAGAAACATTTCTCCAGATGGATTTATGAATGAAACACCATCCTGGCCATCAGCAGAAATGTCATCCAGCAGGGAAGCGTGGCCTCCTGGAAGTAAAAGGAGCTATAGGTGAACAGATGTACAATACTTTACAATTAAGATCATCAGCTATCCAATGACTATATGCATATCTATACACACACTGTACTATGCTAATACCTTGGTACCCTCCTCCTCCACCTCCAGAACTACATGGTCCTCCTCCACCACCAAAGCCCCCATTGGTGTCCCACTGAAGGCTGGCTCGTGCCTGGTAGCATGACTGTCCCCCTTCTGGCCCTTCAAGAAGTGATTTCCCAGCCCAGGGCAGTTGAGTAATGTCATTCCAGCCACCACCTCCACCTGTAGACAGGGAAAGTATATAATAAAAATGTGTATATTCCATTAGCATGTAGTAAGAAACAATGATCTGTCTGAAGATGCAATATGGCATGGTAACAAATATATTGTCTGCCACATAACAGGTCATTGATACTGATATTTTTGTACTGCGGCCAAGAGTATCATATATGCTACATATCTGAAAGTGATACATGAATGCTTTATACTAGTACACTCTTTATTTGGTTCCCAGATGATATGCTCTCTGTTTTTTTTTTATAAAGGGGTCTACACCCCAAAACGCGTTACAGTGGAGAAGTTTCAATAAATTTGGATTTATTTGCTATCTCTAGGCATTGTCTAACCCAATACAGGGTAGAGGTTTGCGCCACAAAGCTTATAAGACAGTGGTATTTCCACAACTTTTCACTAGTTAATCTTTAAAGGGGCATGAAAGTGATACTTTACAAGTAACCTAAAATTTGCAATAGTTGAAGAATATGTAGGACTTCCCATTCCTGATTGCTTTTGACGTGCACAGAGTAAGCCAACGTCCTCTAGTGTCTCCAGTCGAGGATCAGCATGGTGAATTTCCACATGCACTTTCCTTTGTTCCTTGGGAGATATGTGCTGATAAAGGTGTCTGTGAACATTATCCCATTGCCCCTATGGTAGTGATACATATTGTATGTTTGGTCAATCTAAGCATGTATGTTGATGTGAAGATAGTTGTTGAACTATTCTTTTATGTGTATGGTCCTCTTAATATGGTCTATCAGCTATCTATAAGATAGGTGATAAGTGTCACTAGAATGGCTGTCTCAAGCCCCTATTTGAGTGCTCTATAGTAGTATTAAAACACACAAGTTTATAGGCTTCTTCCATTCAGTGGTGTAGGACACAGTGCTAGTAGGACATGTGTCCTATATACTGGGTAAACATGGGGTTTCTGAGAAGCCAACCTGCTTCGGTCAGACAAAAATGAACCTTTTCTCTTGGTAAGGAGCTCGGGCTCTGCTTCCACTAATGCAGCAGACATGAGTTTGAGGATAAGTGCGCTAACAGACTGTGAGCTGTATACTGTCTGTACTGAGAAGGAGACTTAAGGGAGACATTAAAGTGGCCCTGCGGTTCAAAATATATACAATACATAATGCATAGGTAAAATACCCAGTGCCTTCCTTTATAACCTTTCTGGTGCAGTTCCTCTTGTTTCCCAGTCCCCTGGTCATTTCAACAAAAATGACCACCAGCTTCCAGACTCTTTGCACACTGTGCGTTAGTCTAAGACATCCCCCTGTTCATGGTTGCACAATCTAAGCACAGGGGGAATGTCTCTGATTATTAAAGCACAAAATACATTGAGCACTCTGAAAAGCCGGTGGTCATTTTACAGATATGAAGAGGGGACGTGGAGACTATTGTGAATCGGAGTGTTGCTTTAAAAGCAAGTGGAAATAGACATTATACAGTCAGTTGTGAGAGACTGCTACTATGTCACCCAGTAGCTTACATGTGTATACCACATGTGACATATCACCTGTACATCTGGTATTAGTTCTTTACAGCCTCAGAGCCCTGACCTGAGTAAACAGGAATACATTTTCACATAAGAAGACACATTCCAAAGAAAAGGAGAAACCTAGTACAGCGGTGACTCAGAATCACAAGATCTACTGTTCTATGGTGCTTGTAAAGTTTCTTATTTGATCTGGAAAGCCCAACGACAAACATCATCTGATGACCCCTGAGCATTTTGGTATTTTTTTTTATCTAACTCATTCAGCCATTCCAAAGATATAAGCCCTAGCAGTGTTAATGCACATTATACTAGCAATGTTGGCGTAACACTGTTATGGAATCTCTGAGTATGTCCATTTGGCTAGTATAACCTAATTTACATCAACAATAAAAGGGCTTATATCTTTGGAATGGCTGGACAGATTTGGATAAAGAAAACACTAAAATGCTCAAGGTGACAGCGCCTATCAGATGGTGTATGTCCTAGGGCATATCAGTCCTGGGGACAGTTCCTCTTTAAGGATCTGAGACTCAACACCCTCACCATCTGTTCTCAGCAACTGATACACAGCGAATGGAGCAGGAAGCAGACAGCTCTGTTCTCTTTGTAGTGACCGAAGTAAGTCACTGCAGTTTATTTATCTATCTCTTACTTGTATAGCGCCTACATATTCTGCAGCACTTTACAGGTCTGTAATAACCAGGTCTGGTCACTGCTCTGAGAACTGAGCTGTCTGCTTTCTGCTCCATTTTCTGGTGTCTGACCCACAGTGTCTGATATTGATGACCTTTACTAAGAATAGGCCATCAATACTTCAGTCCCGGGAAACCCTTTTAACTTAGCACAGAAATTTAGACTGGTTTATACCAAATGGATGTTGTTTAGCTGTACTTCAGCCATACAGAGGCATTAAATGTGAATACATAGTCTGTTAATAATATAAGGAAGGTACTGACACATTACTTTGTAATTGACCATGGTCTTCCAGTACCTGCTGCTCCACTTTTTCCATTCAGCCCAGGAACTGCCATATTATTTTCAAATTTCTCTAACTGATCTTGGTCTGATGAGTCATCTGGATATTCCAAGTAAGATTTCCCTCCTCCTCCTGCTCCAACCAGTAGTGGTATAAATACACCATTTACTTCCTTCAATAGGAAAACCAATATAAATGTCACATATCAAATAAACTTAACAGGATCCACTTCTTCTCAGACAGTGACATCACATTCATTGCTCACGTGGCCATACTACAGCTCAGTCCCACTCAAATCAATGGGACTGAGTTTGGCATGGCCATGTGATCAAAGGACAGGATATCTCTTCCTGAGAAGAGAAAGTGGAGCACTTTCTGAAACAAAGCAGTCATGTTTTCTAGACCGGGATAACCCCGTTAACTGTAATGACTCATTGGTGCAGTAAGTGTTTCACACTATTGACACGTTAAGTATTTGCTGCTGAGTCATATCTCGCCTTCTTTGATCGGCCATTTTCTGGAAAGAGGGTGGCACGATCACTCCCCTAAATGGGTGGAACCAAGATGTGAGTATTAACTGTGCCATTTTTGTGCCACTCATGGCAGTGCTTTCACATGCCATGGTGTTATGCTTTCTAGTCATGCTGGGTGAGAAAGTCTCCTATAAAAGAGAACTGCCCTATCTCTTTCAGGTATTGCATCTGTTACTCTGTTGCAACCATTGAGGTTACCTGTCATTGCAATTTATTTCTGTGTCAGTTTGGGGTTGGAGCCAAGACTTTACCTGAAATCTAGTGTAGCAAACCTCAATTTTGCTTGGCTTCCAGTAATGTTTAGATGCCAAGGGCCGCGCTGCTCACTTTCCATACAAAATGTAGCAGCAACTTTAGGTACTGTAGTGCTGCATCACAGACTTCAATAGGACAGCGTTGCAGTACCTAAAGCACTACACTTTCTATGGTGAGTGAGTAGCATGGCTCCTGGCTTGTAAACATTACCATTAACCTCATAGTCCCAGAACAGCTGATCTGCAGGGGACCCAGGTGTCAGACCTTCGCAGATTTTGATTACCTATCCTAAGAATATGCCATCAATATCAGAAAGTGGATAACCCCTATAACTGCTGCTGTGACTAAGTTAACTGCTGTTAACTACTAGTGTGAGTACAACTACTACCTCTATAAAGTAATGGTGATAACCATACCTACACAGTGTGTGTGTTTCTCAGATGAATTTTAAAAGTACAGAGAACAGGGATCCGGATGCCCATTTTTGAGTAGCAAAGAAAGAATATGGGGGTGGCACTGAGCTGCCCACACTGAGATATAGTCCAATAGAGTCCGGAGGTGTATAGATGGAAACCTCCTCACTTTCCTAGGCTGTGCAGTGGTTGGCAACAGCCTATATCCGTACAGTACCTTCTCAACCAAGTTGGAGAGGGTAGAAGCAGCTAAAGTCACAACATGTGATTTTGATGTACCATCCGTGATGAAGCGCTGTGTCTTTCTACAAGCCTTCCTGTTCCTTGTCTCTTGGTGTGGATTCGGATACAGGTTCGCTACTGGTATCCCTCCATTTTTGAGTAGGTCAGTGTAAGGCGAGCCTTACAGAAGCATAATGTAATAAAATCAATAAGATAATACATGCATGATCTTGTCACCTTGAATATGAAAGTAGCTCCTCCACCACCTCCTCCTCCTCCAGCCCAGTCTGAGAGAGTTTTCTTTTCACTGTATTCATCCTCAATGATGGCAGACTCTCCCATACATATTTCTTGAGTCTTATTATTTTTCTAGGACATTAAAAACCAAATGTTATCATTCCTGTTGTCTATATAGCACCAACATATCATGCAGGGTTGTACAGACATTTGCACCATTGACATCATTCCCCTATCTAATTTTCTTATCCCTGACACACACCTCATGGTACTAGTCATAAATAACACCATCATACATACATGGATCTTGAGTGTTTAGACATTTTGGGGCAGATTTACTAATCTTATCTAAGGTTTAGACAGTGCAAAATTAAGCCAGCCATATAACATTAGATTTTCATCTTCTGCTATAGTAGCTGTGGTAGATATTCCAAATCTATTAACAGGCATCTCACTCCAGTAGGGCATGAGAATGATGTATGAAAAGTCAATCTTAATAAATCAGATTTTAAGTTTCTTCCACCTATTAGTTTATTTTGCACCAAAATGTTGCTGTACCTTAAGCTACACCCCTTCCAGAAAAACCACACCCATTCCCCTGCTAAGCTATACACTCAATTTCAGGAATCTGTTTGTAATTTGCAAAGCAAATTGCGTTTCTCTTCAGTGTGAATTGTTTCTGACAAGCCTTTTAGCTCTGTTACTGAATCTTCCATGGTCTAAATTGAAGATGGAGATTTTTCATTTTACCATTCATCGTGATAAACTAAACTATAAGCTGTTAAATGAATATTTACCCCAGGGCATGCATCTTCTCCTTGCTGGCCAACTAGGATATAGAGTAGCTCATCCTTCTGAAGGTGAAATATTCCTGACATGAAGATTCCATGGGAACGTTTGTTGTGGTTCTTCGCTCCGTTACCCCCTCCTGCGCCATATGCAGATATTCTGAAGTAAGAAGAGTACAATGATAAGAGACCGCAACATCACTAGAGCAAAATACAATAATAATTGTTGTATTATTTTACTGTCCGTAAAAGGAACTGGTTATATTGAACATGAAGTCCAATATGTCACCAGCAGAACAGAGGAGGCGCTGATCAGGTTGATATATAGTTTTGTGGGAAAAAATGTAATTTAAACCCATACTCCGGTGTCCCCCGTCGCTGTCTGGTCCAGCTATGACTGGAGGCTTGTTCCGGTGGAAGTCCTTGCCGCAAGTGACCAGTAAGGTCACTGATTGGCCTAAGGAAAGGACCCATCACTTTACTCACATACTTCACCTGTGATGTCCATGTTCCATTCCATAGGCTGCTGATTTGTACATTCGGCGAGGACTTCAGCCGGAACAAGCTCCTGAGTGTCTCTGGGGCACCGGGGACAATGGGTATGTTTTTTGTTTTTATTGTTCACCTTCCCTGGCCTCCTGAACAAAATCTGTAATTCCTGGAAATCCGTTTTAGGCTGAAGCCCCACATGGCGTAAACGCCGCCTTTTGGGCGCGGCGGAAATGCTGTGAAAAAAACTGCGGCATTTTACAGTCACTGCAAGGGGGATTTTAGCGAATCCCATCCCCACCTTGCGGAAAAATACGCGCAGCTGACACGCTGCGATTTCCAAAACTGTCGTGGTTTTGAAAATCGCAGCATGTCAGTTATACCCACGGAAACACGGTCGGTTTCCCTATAGGTATAATGGAAGCAGAAAGTCCACAGAGGAAACCTCTGCAGACTTTCTGTAAAAAGCGCTGCAGCGTTTCCGCCATAGTTTTTCCCACATCACTTTTTTGCTGCCGGGCACTATGTGGGGCCTTACCCTTAACTTGTACCTTATTGATTAAAGTCCCTGCTCATTCTATGCTTAGGAGTCCAGTGGTTCTGATCAGTGATTGGCAGCACACTCATAGGGTTAAAGCTATCAATCACTCAGTAAGCCCGCCCACTGCGGCAGAAAGAGCAGAAATTTCAATTAATAAGTTACAATTTATACTGAATCTTTTTGCAAAAAACTATATACATATATATTTTACAGTCATGGCCATAAGTGTTGGTACTCCTGAAATTTTTCCAGAAAATGAAGTATTTCTCCTACAAAATTATTGCAATTACATGTGATTTGTTATACACATGCTTATTTCCATTGTGTGTAATGGAACAACAGAAAAAAACAGAGAAAAAAAAAAGCCAAAAAAGATTTAATTCCATGCAAAACTCCAAAAATGGGCCAGACAATTACTAGCACCCTCAACTTAATATTTGGTTGCAAACCCTTTAGAAAAAAATAACTCAAATCAATCACTTCCTATTACCATCAGCAAGCTTCTTACACCGCTCAACTGGAAATTTGGACTACTCTTCTTTTGCAAACTGCTCCAGGTCTCTCATATTTGAAGGGTGTCTTCTCCCAACGGCAATTTTAAGATCTCTCCACACGTGTTCAATGGGATTTAGATCCGGACTCAAGGTTGGCCACTTCAGAATTCTCCAGCCCTATTTTTCAATCCATTTCTGGGTGCTTTTTGAAGTATGTATGGGTTCATTGTCCTGCGGGAAGACCCATGACCTAGGACGCAAACCCAGTTTTCTGACTCTAGGCCCTACATTACAATCCAAAAATCCTTTGGTAATCTTCAGATTTCATGATGCCTTGCACACAGTCAAGGCACCCAGTGCCAGAGGCTGCAGAACAACCCCAAAACATCATTGACCCTCCACCATATTTGACTGGTAGTACTGTGTTCCTTTCTTTGTAGGCCTCATTCCATTTTCGGTAAAAAGTAGAATGATGTGCTTTACCAAAATGCTCCCAGAAGGATTTTAGCTTACTCACGTACATTTTGGCAAACTGTAGTGTAGATTTCTATGTCTCTGTGTCAGCAGTGAGGTCCTCCTGGGTCTCCTGCCATAGTGTTTCATCTCATTCAAATGTCGATGGATGGTGCTGACCCTGATGCACTCTGAGCCTGCAGGACAGCTTGAATTTCTTTGAAACTTGAATGGGGCTGCTTATCCACCATCTGGGCTATCCTGCATTGTAACCTTTCATCAATTTTTCTCTTCCGTTCACGTCCAGGGAGATTAGCTACAGTGCCATGGGTTGTACACTTCTTGATTATGTTGTGCACCATGGACAAAGCAACATCAAGATCTCTGGAGATGGACCTGTAACCTTGAGATTTTTCCACAATTTTGGTTCTCAAGTCTTCAGACAGTTCTCTTCTCCTCTTTCTGTTCTCCATGCTTAGTGTGGCACACACAGACACCCAATGCAAAGATTAAGTCAACTTTTGTCCTTTTTATCTGGTTTCAGCTGTGATTTTTATATTGCCCACACCTGTTACTTGCCACAGGTGAGTTTGAATGAGCATCACATGCTTTAAACAAAGTAATTTACCCACAATTTTGAAAAGGTGCCAACAATTTTTTCAAACCCTTTTTAGAGTTTTGTGTGAAATTATTTCCAATTTGCCTTTTTTCAGTTTTTTTGTGTTGTTCCAATACACACAAAGGAAATAAACATGTATGTGTATTCCAAAACATGTATAATTGCAACAACTTTATTTTCTGGAAAAATTTCAGGGGTGCCAAAACTTACAGCCATGACTGTGTATTTAGACAGTGAGACCTCTCCAGAAGACCACTCCTTTGAGAAGACCCTCCCCACCACTTTTAAAGGCCAATTTTTCTCCCATTATACTCTATATAGAGAGGACGCTGCCTCTCTATAAGCAAACCACCCCCTTACCCAACCAAAGACAGCTTTTTTGAGCAAATTTTTCAGCGGGAATCCCTTTTAAAAGATCACACATTGTTCTTACATTCACTGCGAGACCAATATGGACACAGCTCTGTGCTGACTATATCACTGGAGTGCTGCAAGTAAGAACAATAGACTTCAGGGGAGAAAAGTCATCAGCATCACACTGGAGCAGAAAGTCCTTGTCATAATGCAAGCTTCCACTGAGGTGCCCAGCATACATGCCAACAGTTCCAATTTTACCAGGGCAATCTCAGGAACTGGGCCACAAAGAGGACAGGTTTTATATATAAACCACATTAAAATGAGCATTCCCGGGATGTTCCCAGGTGGGCTTTAAAGATAAGATTTTGGCCTATGAAATGGTCAAGGTTAGCAGTGAAAGGGGAAAATTGAAAGGGGAGCCATGTTGGGGTTTAGGAAAAAGAAGGTAGCCATGCTAGGAACCAGGAATGAGAAGGGTAGCCATGCTGGGGTCCAGGAGGGGAACCATACTGAGGTTCAAGATTTAAAGGGATATAGTGTTGGGGAGAAGGAATAAGGAGAACCATGCTGAGGGTCATGATTTATAGGGATAATATGCTGGGGACATGGAATATACAGGGAAATCATTCTAAGGACAACATTTTAAAGGAATACCGTGCTGTCAACTAGGAACAAGAGGAAAGTCATGCTGGGGAGAAATATTTAGGAAGATGCCATGCTGGGGGCCAAGAATGATGGGGCTATCTTGAACTAGGAACTGTTCAGATCACCAGGGAAGTAAGAAAAAGTTTGAGCCCCCTATGGTTATGTCTGTGGGTTTGAGAGATGTACAGTACCCTGGCTGTGACATTACTCCATGTCTAGGCTGGTTCTGTGTAACATACTGATGTGATACCTGGTTCTGTGTAATATACTGATGTGATATCTGGTTCTGTGTAATATACTGATGTGATACCTGGTTCTGTGTAATATACTGATGTGATATCTGGTTCTGTGTAATATACTGATGTGATACCTGGTTCTGTGTAATATACTGATGTGATACCTGGTTCTGTGTAATATACTGATGTGATATCTGGTTCTGTGTAATATACTGATGTGATACCTGGTTCTGTGTAATATACTGATGTGATATCTGGTTCTGTGTAATATACTGATGTGATACCTGGTTCTGTGTAATATACTGATGTGATACCTGGTTCTGTGTAATATACTGATGTGATATCTGGTTCTGTGTAATATACTGATGTGATACCTGGTTCTGTGTAATATACTGATGTGATACCTGGTTCTGTGTAATATACTGATGTGATACCTGGTTCTGTGTAATATACTGATGTGATATCTGGTTCTGTGTAATATACTGATGTGATACCTGGTTCTGTGTAATATACTGATGTGATATCTGGTTCTGTGTAATATACTGATGTGATACCTGGTTCTGTGTAATATACTGATGTGATACCTGGTTCTGTGTAATATACTGATGAGATATCTGGTTCTGTGTAATATACTGATGTGATACCTGGTTCTGTGTAATATACTGATGTGATACCTGGTTCTGTGTAATATACTGATGTGATACCTGGTTCTGTGTAATATACTGATGTGATATCTGGTTCTGTGTAATATACTGATGTGATATCTGGTTCTGTGTAATATACTGATGTGATATCTGGTTCTGTGTAATATACTGATGTGATACCTGGCTCTGTAATGTACTGATGTGATACCTGGTTCTGTGCTGAAGTATAAAATACATGTTTGGCTCTTTCACCATAATTTTGGTGAACTGTACATGATTTCTGGCTCCATTAGACACTTTAACCTGTATTCTATATACTGTTTTTTTTTAGCTGACCCTCCTATAAAAGAACATTTTTCTGTGCAAATTTGGTTGGTCAGCTGAAAGAGATTTCACTGTATATCAATCTGCTCAGCTCACCCCTGTTCAGCAAAATTAGTTCAGTATACTGGATGTTACTCTATAATGATAGGTTTCCTTTATATGGATTGTTCAGAATTGTAAAAAGGGTCTTTTTTCCCTTTTGCTATGTGTTTGCTATTGTACCTGAGCCCTATTCATTTGTCCATTTGTTCTAAGGAATGGACCTTAGAAATACAGTACAGTGTAAAATAGAAAATGCTGCTACACTAAACTACAAATAGTATTGCTGAGTTAAAACTAATAGCTTTGTTTCTGCTTATGGTGAAAATTATAAATACTGTAATACTCCTTTTTTTTCTTATTTTTTAAAGCGTACCTACACTTTCAGGTGTCTTCTAGAATAGCTGTTGTGTGTATACATGAGTAATAACTCTATTTCTGCCAATTATATAACTTTACCCTGCACTTTTTGGCTGTAGTCACACGCAGGGCCGGTTTTAGACAAAGTGTGGCCCTGGGCAAAATTAAAAGCGGGGCCCCAAATGCTGCTAGGCAAACAACATCATCTTCCATTGGCAACCCCTATAATAATGCCTCCTTTCTGCCAACAAAAAAGTAATAACAAGCCCCATTTTACCACACACAATTCAGATGAGCACCTTTGTACCGCCTAATAGATTTTTGCACGCAGTCATCAGTTATTATAGCGCCTCCTTATAAATAATAGTCCCTGCTTATAAATAGTATTACACCCTTATTAGTAATAGCTCCCTTATAAATGATAAATAGTGCCCTGTATCAGTAATATTCCCCCTTATCAGTAACAGTCACCCCGTAAAAATAATACTGCTCCCTTATTAATAATAGCCCCCTCATAAATAATAGTTAGCCTTATAAATAACAGTCCCCATTATCACTAATAGCCCCATTTATAAATAAACCCACTTAACAATTATACCCCTCTTATAAACAGTTCCTCTCTTATAAATAATAGCTCCCCCCTTGTAATGGATGCCTTATATATAATAGTTCCCCCCTTATAAATAATAGCCCATCTTATAAATAATAGTTCCCCCTTATAATAGCCCCCTCATATTTAAGTTTCCCAATTATATATAGTAACCCACCCTTATATATAATGGTTCCTCCCTTATAAATAAGAGCCCCCTTATATATAATAGTTCTCCGTTATACAGTGTCGGACTGAAGGGCCTTAGGCCCACCAGAGGAACTTGTTCTGGGGCCCCACCCAACAGCTTCCTGCTAATAGCCTACACCAAGGCTCCTTCACTGAAGCCTTACATACACTCGTGGACAAAATTGTTGTTCCCCCTCCCTCGTTTAATGAAAGAAAAACCCACAATGGTCACAGAAATAACTTGAATCTGACAAAAGTAATAATATATAAAAATTCTATGAAAATGAACAAATGAAAGTCAGACATTGCTTTTCAACCATGCTTCAACAGAATTTAAAAAAGAAAACTCATGAAACGGGCCTGGACAGAAATGATGGTTCCCTTAACTTAATATTTTGTTGCACAACCTTTTGAGGCAATCACTGCAATCAAACGATTCCTGTAACTGTCAATGAGACTTCTGCACCTCTCAGCAGGTATTTTGGCTACTCCTCATGAGCAAACTGCTCCAGTTGTCTCGGGTTTGAAGGGTGCCTTTTTCAGACGGCATGTTTCAGCTCCTTCCAAAGATGCTCAATAGGATTTAGGTCAAGGCTCATAGAAGGCCACTTCAGAATAGTCCAATGTTTTCCTCTTAGCCATTCTTGGGTGTTTTTAGCTGTGTGTTTTGGGTCATTATCCTGTTGCAAGACCCATGACCTGCGACTGAGACCAAGCTTTCTGACACTGGGCAGCACATTTCTCTCTAGAATCCCTTGATAGTCTTGAGATTTCATTGTACCCTGCACAGATTCAAGACACCCTGTACCAGATGCAGCAAAGCAGTCCCAGAACATAACAGAGCCTCCTCCATGTTTCACAGTAGGGACAGTGTTCTTTTCAAGATATGCTTCATTTTTCCATCTGTGAACATAGAGCTGATGAGCCTTGCCAAAAATTTTGATTTTTGTCTCATCTGTCCATAGGACTTTCTCCTAGAAGCTTTGTGGTTTGTCATAGTATTTTTCTATATTATTACTTTTGTCAGATTCAAGTTATTTCTGTGACCATTGCGGGTTTTTCTTTCATTAAACGAGGGGTACCAACAATTTTGTCCATGTGTTACTGAGTATGTTCCCCGTATAGTCAGCCCCTATAGTACTGTGCAGGCCCTAATATCTCCATGGCCAGTTCATGCACATTACTGTATGGGGAATGACATGGCCATGGGGCACTACACGTAGGTGCAAGATTATAGTGAGGAAGCTGTGATGCAGACATAGCACACAGGGCTGCCAGCAGGAATTTTGAGCCCCTCCCCCACAGTATAATGCTCCACATGGTATATAATGCTCCACAGTATAAAGTGCTCCCCTGACCCCTCCACAGTTTCCCCACATGGTATATAATGCTCCACAGTGGCCCCACACAGTATAAAATGCTCCCCTTAGCCTCCCATAATGGCCCCACATGGTATATAAGGCTCCACACAGTATAATACTCCACAGTGGCCCACACAGATAGTACCCCTTAGTGGCCCCAGATAGTACAATATGCTCCCCAGCAGCCTCACGCAATATAATATGCGCCATACAGTATAATATGCACCCCACAGTGGCCTAACACAGTATAACATGCTCTACAATGACCTTCACACAGTATAATATACTCCCCAGAGGGGTTCCCCCAGTATAATGCTCCACAGTGGTCCCCCACGGTATAATATGCTGCCCATAGTCCCCCCCAGTATAATGCTCTACAATGGCTCCACAGAGTATAATATAATCCCGAAAAGCCCCACACAATATAATACACTCCACAGTGGCCCCACACAGTATAACAGGCTCCCCACACTGCCCCTTCCCCCCAATATAAAGCTCCAGAGTGGCCCATAGTATAATATTCTCCCCAGAGGGCCCCCGCTAGTATAATGCTCCACAGTGCCCCCCCAGTATTTTGCTCCACAGTGGCCCCACGCAATATATTATGCTCCCCAGAGTGTCCCCCCAGTGTAATGTTCCACAGTAGGCCCCACACAGTATAATATGCTTCCCAGAGGGCCCCCTACTATAATGCTCCTTAGTTCCCCCCCCGAAAAATGCCCCACAATGGCGCCACGCAATATAATATGCTCTGCTGATGGTCCCCCCAGAATAATGCTCCACAGTGACCCCACTCAGTATAACATACTCCAGAATGGTCTCCACACAGTATAATATACTGCCCAGAGAGGTTACCCCAGTATAATGCTCCATGGTGGCCCAAAACAGTATAATATGCTCTCCAAAGGCCCCCGCAGTATAATGCTCCACAGTGGCCCAAAACAGTATAATATGCTCTCCAGAGTCTTCCCCCAAGTATAATGCTCCATGGCGGCCCAAAACAGTATAATATGCTCTCCAGAGGCCCCCCCAGTATAATGCTCCACGGTGGCCCCACACCGTGGGGGGCTCTGAAGAGCATATTATACTGTTTTGGGCCACTGTGGAGCATTATACTGGGGGGGGCCCCTCTGGATAGCATATTATACTGTGTGGAGCCGCTGTGGAGCATTATACTGGGGAGGGGTCCTCTGGAGAGCATTTTATATTCTATGGGGCCACTTTGGAGCATTATACTGGGGGGCCCCTTTGGAGAGCATAATGCTCAAAAGTAACCCCACAGAATATAACATGCTCTCCAGAGCCCCCCCCCCCCACATTATAATGCTCCACAGAATATAACATGCTCTCCAGAGGGCCTTCTCCCCAGTATAACGCTCCACAGTGGCCCAAAACAATATATATGCTATCCAGAGGGGGGCCCCCCCAGTTTAATGCTCCACAGTGGCCCTACACAGTATAATATGCTATCCAGAGGGCCCCTCAGTATAATGCACCACAGTGGCACTACAGACTCCATCAGTGCTATAATTATATTATACTCTGGGGTCTCTTCAGACCCCAGAGTATAATAATCGAAGGCCCGAGGGAGGTGAGGGAAAATAACAAACAGTTATACTTACCTTGTCTTACCTCTACTGGGCCTCCTCGCGCTGCTCTGCTATCCCCGCCGGCGACCGCTTCCTCTTCTCTGCGGCTGACGTCACGCATTGTGGACGTCACCGCTGAGGCCTGTGATTGGGCCTCAGCGATTACGTGAAGCAAGCTGTCAGCACGCCCCACGTGACCGCTGTAGCCAGGCCTCAGCGGTGATGTCCGGAACGCCAGAAGATGACGTCGGACGCCAAGGACAGATGAGTAAAAATGTTTGTTATTTTTACTCACCTCGGAAAGGGGCCCTGTGGCGCTGGGTCCCTTTATGTTATTTATATGGCCAGGCCTGACTCCGGGATCCGGAGTCATCAGGCTCCGAATCCCGGGGGCCCCTTTGGGGACGGGGCCCTGGGCAATTGCCAAGTTTGCCCCCCCCCTAACGCCGGCCCTGGTCACACGTGGCGTAAACACCGTGGTTTGGTCACGGAGTTTTACAGTATCTGCCAAGTCGATGGCATTCTAGCAAATCCCATCCACACATTGCAGAAAAATACCCACAGCGGAAATGCTGAGATTTCCAAAACCACTGAAGCAGAAAGTCCACAGAGAAAACTCTGAGAACTTTCTGTTAAAAGCGCTGCAGGAAAAAACATGTTTTGTTGCCGCTGCAGTTTTGCCTGCAGCGCTTTTTCGTGGGGCCCTAACCATTAGCAGTTTTCCCCTCTGCAGGCTCCATCTCTTATGCAGCAATCCCTGACCTAGTGGGTGGAGACTATCTGTTAAGATATTGCCCATAGACAGCACATAGAGAAAACGGAAGCAGCATGGAAAACTTTTTACAGCACGACTAAACATTCCAATGTGAATAAAGCACTTTTATGAGATAGAAAACTTAATATTAGCTGCAGCAACCATGTCTGTGTATGTGTTGCTACTTCTTTTCACTCGGCTCCTCACTCCTCACCCCACTCTTCTATTGTGAGCAGTAATTAGATACAGTGAGTTGACAATCCGTCTTAAGAGACCAGGACGGATTCTGCAGAGATTCAGTGTGAATATCAGTTTAGGATTTCTATTGAATTCTGCAAAGTTTGTTGAAAGTTCAGTTACTATGTCAAGATCCAGTCTATGACCAACAAAAGACTTGCATTGCCACTATATTTGTGTGTGTGTATATATATATATATATATTTATAAAATTGGAAGCAATTTATGTAAAAATTTACTAAATATAAATTATAATTAGGAACAAGTTAAATTTATTGGCCATCTCTAACAATAAGCAGCAATACGCAATGCACCAGAAGCTGGCAGAGTATATAGTATCAGGACAACATTGCTTTGTAATAGATTTCCATCAGAAACTGATGGATTTAGTTTGCACTGAGAATTATGTGAAGAATGATAAATGAATAGCAGGACTGGAATATCTCAATTCTTAAACATTCTCATTTTTCTTTAAGCATGCATGACAAGTTAAGACATTAATCATTTACAAATAGCATCACAGACGCCCCAGTGCCACTTTATCAAAATAATGTCACCATTGTCTCTGTTACATCATCTGAAGTCCATTCTGAAACCTGTTCATGTAAAGTACTTGGAGCCGCTGAGGCCACTGAGAGGGTGATGAACTGTGTGAACTTTTAGCTGGGTGTTAGTGGTTAGGATAGACTTTGCAGCACATGCTTAAAATTTGGGTATTACTTCTCATGGCATGCAAGTACAGTGGCATTTCAATTATGAGAGGTATGGCAGCTATCTCTGTTGCTGATGTATGGTTCCTACCCAAAACGATCAAAGAATACTTCAGCAAAAACTAATAGTGCAAGTTATGCATAATGCAAAATCTTAAGAGTCCCCCCACACACACACTTAGGGAATAATGAGCAGAATGGGAGTCTCCTCCAATTGATGATGTTGGGCAAAGAAGAAATTAGGAATGATGAATCTTATCATGCCCATCTATTGTTTCCCACTGAGAAAAACCACCACCAGGGGTGTCTGGCAGCAGCTTTCTAGACTTTTTCCATTGAAAACACATGAATACTTGACTAAACCAAGTATGCTTGTGTGTGAATCAGGAAAGATACAGGCAAACAAGTATTAAGCTGACCGCTATGTATTATTTATGACAACCATTAAAGAGGACCTGGTAAATTGGTTGACGACTACCTTCACCAATTTACCAATTTAAGTTCTTAGCACCTGTTAATAGTCGTCGCTCCACTGATTCCAGCACAGTTGGAATTTTTTTTCTAGCCTCCACTATTCTAGAGCAACAAGCAGTTAGGTTTGGTGCCTGATGTGCTATTTAAGCTCTGTAATTTCAGAAGGGCGGTGTCAGGCAGGGGCGTGATTCAGAGCTCCAATCAGAGGCAGCCAGTGTCAGTGCTCAGAGTCACACCCTTTGTCTGCTCCTACCTGACACTGACCTCCTGACAGTACAGAGCCTAAATAGCATGTCAGGCACCAAAACTAACCGCATTGATTGTTCAGAAACGGTGGAGGCTAGAGAAAAAATTCTAACTATATCAGAATCGGAGCAGCAGCTATTAAAGAGTTGAACTTGTTGGAGGTGTTGAAAGGTCCTCTTTAAGGTCGGAACATGACACAAAAATTCAAAAAAATACCACAGAGCATTATTGAGTAGCCAACCCTCAGGTTCTGTACTAGTCACAGCACAGCACACAGTTCTATCCAGAATATTCCTTTAAGGGTTTATTCACATGTAGCAGATTTGCTGTAGAAATGTTAGTTCCACACCACTGAGTTGAGTTGTTTCTGAAGCAACAGTGTGGATTTTTATAAAGTCCATTCAGATGAATGGGACAGTCACAAAAATTTAATTAAGAAATCTGGCGTGTGGGAATAATCTCTGAAAAAGGCCTATTGTCCTATATGTTCTGTTAGAATGACTGCAGCCCAAATTATCGTAATTGAATGGTAAAGCTTTCCATGTCTGAGGAACCAATGTAGTTCTGCTATTTTCCCATAGAAAACTTAACCAACCTGTCCAAAAAGTACAGAGTCAGGGCTATGATTGTCGCTAGGCACCTAGATGCCTACAGCAGCACAGTATATGGGGAGGCACTTAATTAGGGCTTATTCACATGTCTGTTTTTAATTAACATATGCTGTCCTCATTCATTATAGACAGCACAAGGCCCCATTGATTTTTAGTGTGTGATGCAGGCGTCTGTCTGCTTCCAATGGACCGTTGGTATATGGAAAAAGAACGGACACAGGGACTATTTTGATCCATTTGTTTATGGGTCCATGAAAATCACATGATACATGATTCTATCTGTATGCTGTCTTTTTTTCACAAACTCAAAGACATTGAAAAGTCAAAAATTACCTTGAAAAAAAAGGTTGATCCGTTTTCACAGATGGATCAATCGGGAACAGTACAAGAAAACAAAATCCAAAGGATCATTTGCTGTCCATGATCCACACTTATGCATAAAGCCTTAAGTAATGTTCTTTTTAATAGCAGCTGCTGTTTTTTTTGTTTTTTTTTTTGTTATTTTGCCGGACAACTCTCTTCAACCATGAATTAATTCCAAGGCACTTTAAACAAAGGAATTTGTACAATTTTTAAGACTTTTGTCTTCAAAGAGTGTTTAATTCTTGATATGGAGCCCAGATCATATCTCACCTGCATCCTATCACTACAAGATCGTCTTTAACAAGGATCAAATGGTACCTTACGTATAGACCTATTATTTCACATCTGTTCTCAAATTCCTAGCTTATAAGTATCTTCCTCAATATACATAATAACTTTAAGATCTGAAGAGAACATGTTAAAAAAAGAGTTAAAATCAGCCATGTTGTCAGCTAGTCGATAAAGCAGACCTTGAACCGTTCTGTCATGTGTCAGCGATGGTGACTCTACTCACGTGTAAACTTTGGAAAATGGAACCCTCCACATCTGGACTCCTTTAAGAGGACCATCTTTGCCAACGACCACAGAAATGTTGGTGTTGCGGTATGCATTGTTACATTGTATCTGTGTTGGACCATTAGGTCCACTTGCTCCACATGTTGAAAACTTCCAGTCAATTTCTTCCTCATCTTCTGGGTGAAGATAAGAAATAAAAAATAAATAGGGAATCTATGGGAATGAATGTAAAAGTGATAGCATTACAATGAACTTTTGTAGTACTACAGCTAAAGTATATTAGGTGATACATTCCCTTTAACAGCCAGGTTTCTGTGCAAGCAGCTAAATATGGGTGAAGTTAATTCCACATACTGATTCTTAATAATAAATTTTTTCTTGTCTTCTTACCTTCTCAAACCCATTTTCACAGGTCCAGGACACCTCCATGAGACTTACTTCTCTGAAAGTATTAATCAATCGTCAGTCACTCTAGACTCAGACATACATGGAGACATTTTTTTTCAATTGCGATAGAGAGCCAATATTCTGTTTTAATGGCTTTCCCTGAATTTGCTATCTACAACTAGATTCTAAGACGTTCTGAAGTTGGAGTGATTAATGATCAATTAGTCTTGTCTGACAAGTCAGTCTGACAGACATGTCCAGGACCTGTAAAAAGGAAATAGGTTTAAAGCTGGAAATTTCTTAATACACCATTAAGAATCAATATGTGGAATGATTTACACCTATGTGTTTCACGAGTTAAATTTTTTTTTTTTTAACAAGATTTTGTATTGTGAAAATAAAGGTTATAGCGAAGTACACTAAAACCTCCCTAAAAGACCACCTGTTTGAGAAAACCACTGGATTATCTGTGACCAATGTGCAATTCCAGCATATATTATGCATATTGGCCATATACTTTGAGACCATTCCCTAGAAGACCACTTATTAATGATATTTTGGTGGTTGTCTTAAAGAGGTTCCACTGTTTTTGGATATTAGCACTATGTGAAATGCTCTACAGAATATGGAGTTCCATAATTGTCAGCTTCTAACGATATTCAGCTTGAAAAAAAAAATTTATCAATAAAATCTATATTGGAAGAAAAAAAAACATACTCTTGAATACCAACCCGTGTAAATTGGTTCTGAAAGAGGACTTAGGATTTCATCTTCCCAAGGGTCTATCTCGTGTGATCCACCCTGTTCTCCAGAACTGCTTTCTATTCTTCCTAGCACAAAAAAACACATAGAGACAAGCTTACACATGCCTACGTTATGGATATCCATGAATTTATAGGATTTAGAAGAAAAGGTATAAAAAGAGCTAAATGTGCCCACTGAACTTGCGGAGCTCACCAAGATAAACCAGCACCGGAAATCTCATTTCCAAGCAATTACGGTACAAGCATATGTCCAGATCATTATTATACTTCACAGCTCCACTCTACTTACCGGAATGAAAGCAGTCAGCAGAAAAAGTGACATTATCTACGATGATGTACGAGAATGAATTCCAACCCCATGTTGCCAATAGCTGTATGTGGAATCTGATGGAATGAAATCAACAAATGTAAAAGTGCACAGATATATTTTAACATAATGACATTATTGGGGCTGGTAGAATGATAAAGTTTTGTAACTTCATACCATTAAATAACAATAAAGTGTGTTATAGGTTTAAAATAAATATGAGATAAATAAAAAGAAAAAACACTGTAAATTGTAACTATATTCGGTGTCAAAATTAAAGGGATTTTCTGTCAGGTTTACCAAAGGCTCACAATAGGTAAAAAAAAAAAAAAAAGAAGCAATCCCCCGTCGCTAACATTCTTACGTCCCACTTGATGCAGGAAATGCCACTCAGCCAGTCACTGGCTATGGCTGGTTACTCCTACTGTCATTGTTGCCTGATGCCGCAGTTTCTTCTCTGCTTGTCACTGCAGGAGGAGACTGTCATTGCACTTTGTCAGCAGCTGCCTTAACAAGCTGAGAAGAATCTACATGAGGATACTGACCATGTAGTGGGAGTGGGAGAACCATTTTATTATGAGCATTGGGGGTTTCCCTATAGCTATAATGGAAGCAGAATGTCTGCAGAGGAAACCTCTGCGGACTTTCTGTTAAAAGCGATGCGTTGCCGCCGCGGTTTTTCTCACATCGTTTTTTTGCTGCAACCTGTTACGTCTAGCTTTAACCTAAAGGGAACTTATCACATTGAAAATGCAGTCCTGATCTGCAGGCAGTTTGTTGATTGAGCAGAGCAGATTGATATACAGTTTTGATAGAAGTGTTCCAGTATAAACTTGTACTTTATACATCTATATCTCTGCTCATCATGGACTTAAGAGTTATATTGAATCCTTTCCCAAAAAGCTATATATCAATCTGCATCTCCTCCTGCTACGTAATATGCTGCCTGCGAATAACAGTGGATGTTTAATGTGACTGGTTCCCTATGAGTCTTGTAATAATAGTAAAGTTACTGAATACCAATGATAAGTCAAATAAATAAGAAATAGGATGTAGACAACTGGATTCCTGGTACACCACACTGTATTAAGCCCTTGTGAAAATGACCTTGTAAAGCCTCATGTGGAGAAGCTGAACAGGCATCTAATGAACCCAACTTACTGTCAATCACATGCCATACATCATGTACAAAACCTCTTGTTGTTTGACAGTCCTGCTTTTAGGATAAATCCATCAAAATTACCAACAAAATACAGTCAATTTGTGTTGAATGGTGCACTACTCAAAATAGGGAGATAGGTAATAGGTAACAACCCAGTCCAAAATTACAAGCCTATGAGATGATACAAGATCAACCGTATGGTAAAATTCTAAAAAAAAAAAAAAAACATTCATAAATCATGTTTAGGAATAATATGCAAACCTGTTAATATTCCAGGGAATCATCATTGTTGCTGCAGACCAGCCAGTGTGTGTTTCATCGATTTGCCATAACTTAGAGCTTTGTATAGAATTTTCTTCATGAGCATACACTGCCAGAGACCCATTGAAGTTTCCATACACAAAGAATTTGAAACTGAACTAAAATGACAGAAAAATATTTTACCATATAAAAAAAATGCTTTACTTACTTGAGGTTCATCATGATAGCTGTGAATGCCCACTGGCACTCCAGCGAATTGTCAACCAAGAGTGTGGGAATAGGACTGCCAGATCATACCATTGCAACTTATCTTAAAAACTAATTATAGTGTTAGCACATGGCTATCCTGTGTCATATAGGGTATGGTATTAGTTAAACAGGAAGCAGCATGAGGTTGGAGAGTCATCTAGACCACTCCACTAGTTCTCCTTATTTCACTGACATATACGAAAAATAAAGGGATTGTGTCATTAAGGACACTTATCCCCTATCCACAGAACAAGTGATGTGTCTGTTTGCTGGGGGCCCAACTGCCCGGTCCCTCAGCATTCAGAACAGGTGACCGAAAGTCCCCTTAAAGTCTCTTTGTGAATGGGAGTGTTACTGTGCTTGTGTGAGCGGTGCTCCATTCATCTCTATGGGGCTGATGGGACTGTAATCTTTGGCAGTACCCGCAGCCCCATAGCAGTGGATGGAGCACTAGTCACGCAAGTGCACTGGCGCTCTATTCACAAAGAGGCTTTAGGAGAACTTTTGGTCCATGTTCTCCTGACCGCTGGGGGACCTGGCGGTTGGGCTCCCAGTGAATGGACACATATCTCGTCCTGTGGATGAGGGAAAAGTGTCCATAACAGCACAAGACCTTTAAGACTTTCTAGCACCAAAGATCAATAAAAGGTAATTTATTAAATTGCATTTAAACATCAGAAATGGCATAAATACCTGGCAGTCCTTGTTGGCAACCACAGGAGGTAGACTGTCGCTGTACACACTGGCAGAACTATCATTATGCTCACTCTCTATCAGTAGGTAGAGAAAGTTTCCTTGGGGGAAAAAAGCAAGATAAAAAACTGATAACATGTTCGAAATATGGAAATGTCCTTATTGTAGACTTGATATCTGATGTATGTTAATAGAAGGTGTCATCTTCAGCAATGAATCCAAGATGGTCTAGATAACCACTGATTAAGTCAGACACTTGGGAGTTCAGCATGGGCTCAGTGGACACTTCAAGTCTACTTACCATATGGAGCAGGTGGTTATACTCTAGACATATAGTCATTAGTATAGAAATGGATTTATACTTGCTACAGCTTTGTGTTAAGAGTTTATAGGGGAAAGTCTACTGACAGGTTTCTTTTAAGGGACTCCTATTACAAAAGGGATTGTCCAAAGCAGACAATCACTAATAGATAATCATACAGGGCTTAGAGAATCAATAGCCTGAGCCTGTTATCTGCAAATGTCAGCTGTGAATACTCTTGGATGTAAAATAACTGGAACCTGATGAAGTTCTTAAAGGGCAATGGCTGGGTATTCTCTGGTACTGGATCACAAGTGCTCATATAGTCTGCTTTATTGAAGACACTATGGTTCCTGTCATCCTCCCTATTTTCTAGTCCTGTGAATGTTATTTTTTTTTTTTTTACAATATGGCTGCCTCCACTTTTTTGGTTAGCTAGCTTAGAGGTAGAGTTCTCAATGCCCATAAAAAACTATAAGGCTAAGGCCCCACAAAAAAGCGCTGCTGAAAAGACTGCGGCAGAAAAGCATTGCGTTTTTTTCCGCAGCACTTTTCACAGAAAGTTTGCAGAGTTTTCCTCTGTGGACTTTCTGTCCCTATTATATGTATAGGGAAAACGCCAGCATTTCTGTAGGTACAATTGACATGCAACAGCATTTCCACTGCGGATATTTTTCTGCAATGAGTGGATGGGATTAGCCAGAATCCCATCCACTCTGTACGTACTGTAAAACACTACGTTTTTTACTTAATCCCATCCACACATTGCAGAAAAAATCTGCAGCGGAAATGCTGCAATTGTAAAAACGAAAGCGCTTTTGCAAATCGCAGCAAGTCAATTATACCTACAGAAATGCTGACGGAGGAAAACTCTGTGGACTTTCTGTGAAAAGCACTGCGGAAAAAACGCAATGTGTTTCCGCTGCGTTGTTTCTGCAACGCTTTTTGGCTGCAACTCCCTACATGGGGCCTTAGCCTAAAAGGGTTTTTCCACCACAGACTATCACAGTCTACACAGTCATAGCACTGCCTATCATTATACCAATTCTTTCTGTGATGTGAGAGGAAGAGGAAACATCTTTTTCATAAGAATGACATTCTAGCTTTCCTTACCTTCAATATGCACTGCGCTTACATTATCTCCACCATCTATGTTCCCAAAACTTTCGTATTTCCAGTGATCGCCCCCAGTGATGTTAGTACTCCAGCCACACATTCCTTTTTCAAAATCGCAGTGGGCACCAATGGGAAGAATTTTTTCTGGAATACACAAAAAAATAAAGACCAGTATAGTCTGAGGGCTTGTTCACACAGCTAATTTTTTGCATGTAATCCGTGATAAAATCCATGTGAAAAACACATGGTTTTAAGAGAATTTCCTACATCTGTCTAACATAACTCATACAGAGAAAGTAGTTGTCTACTGAGTTCTATGACTATAAAACTAAACCACTTTCAGATCTAGCCATTAGATTCCATGAAGGTAATTCAACCATATTCTCCTTATTGTGTCTCATGGGAAAACTTACCACATATTGACCCCTCATCCTCTCCTCCTGGGCAGTCGGTCCGAAAGTCACACACCTTTACTTGACCAATACATTCCCCATTATTACAACTGAATGAAGAATCCCATGGACATATGGATAAATCTTCTTTATAACCTGAAGAGATAAGGCAATAATGTTGCAAATACATCTGTAACTCAATCTGTTATGCTATACAGAACATATAATATCTATTACTGCATTTGTGAAGTTCTGTATAGGACTATATCTTTGCTCACCCATAGTAGTATGATGATGTGTATGGATACGATATGAGTTTGTGTACTTCCATGTGAGCCCCTTATGATGTACCGCATTTATATGGTATAAATTCTAAAACCAGTAAAACAATACCTATACAGTGGTTTTAACACAGCTCTATATACATGAAGGCTACACTAACATGGAAAACCAGCAGTGAAAAACAGTCTGTTTTTTTTTCACGGCTGTTTTGCATCCATGGGGCATCTGTTTTCACAGATCCTTCACAGACTTGAGTCTATTGAGGGTTTTGAGACAACCAACAAATAATGGGCATGTGAATAGACACGCTGGGAAGTGCAGCTCCGACCAAAAACTAAAGCTAAAACAGAACACATTGACCAAGTAGGGAGAGGGGGAATGGCAGGGAGGAAGGATAGTGAAGGGGAGGGTATGAGGGGGACAAGGAACACAGCAGCAAGCAATAACACTTGCATCATATGAAATACCATAAGAATTGACCATGAGGTTCCATAGACAATTGAGTGCGGACCAAGACAACCAGAGGCAGGCAGCTGTCCCCAGAGAAGAGATTTTCATCCCGAGAGCTGAGACAAACGCTCACCCTGGCAGTACCACATGGTCATTTATGATGTTCATATGAATAAGGCATAATGTCATTTTTCAGTCACTATGGGGGAAGTCATCAGCCATGCAACATACAAAGGAACATGGAATAATTTCATATATATGACAGAGAATATGTAGAATACACTTCTGTACAAACACATGCTGTCAGATGGAGGCATAGAAATGGGTTAACATCACATTATAACAAATACATAACACTTGTCACAGAGCCGTAATATGATCGAATGCACAACTCCTTGATGTTATACAGTGCTGGCCAAAAGTATTGGCACCCCTGCAATTCTGTCAGATAATACTCAATTTCTTCCAGAAAATGATTGCAATCACAAATGCTTTGGTAATAATATCTTCATTTAATTTGTCGTCAATGGAAAACCACAAAAAGAATTGTCAAAAAGCCAAATTGGATATAATTCCACACCAAACATAAAAAAGGGGGTGGACAAAAGTATTGGCACCCTTTGAAAAATCATGTGATGCTTCTCTAATTTGTGTAATTAACAGCACCTGTTACTTACCTGTGGCACATAACAGGTGGTGGCAATAACTAAATCACACTTGCAGCCAGTTGAAATGGATTGAAGTTGACTCAACCTCTGTCCTGTGTCCTTGTGTGTACCACATTGAGCATGGAGAAAAGAAAGAAGACCAAAGAACTGTCTGAGGACTTGAGAAGCAAAATTGTGAGGAAGCATGAGCAATCTCAAGGCTACAAGTCCATCTCCAAAGACCTGAATGTTCCTGTGTCTACCGTGCGCAGTGACATCAAGAAGTTTAAAGCCCATGGCACTGTGGCTAACCTCCCTAGATGTGGACGGAAAAGAAAAATTGACGAGAGATTTCAACAAAAGATTGTGCGGATGGTGACTAAAGAACCTCGACTAACATCCAAACAAGTTCTAGCTGCCCTGCAGTCCGAGGGTACAACAGTGTCAACCTGTACTATCCGTCGGCGTCTGAATGAAAAGGGACTCTATGGTAGGATACCCAGGAAGGCCCCACTTCTGACCCAGAGACATAAAAAAGCAAGGCTGGAGTTTGCCAAAACTTACCTGAGAAAGCCAAAAACTTTTTGGAAGAATGTTCTCTGGTCAGATGAGACAAAAGTAGAGCTTTTTGGGAAAAGGCATCAACATAGAGTTTACAGGAAAAAAAAAAAAGAGGCCTTCAAAGAAAATAACACGGTCCCTACAGTCAAACATGGCGGAGGTTCCCTGATGTTTTGGGGTTGCTTTGCTGCCTCTGGCACTGGACTGCTTGACTGTGTGCATGGCATTATGAAGTCTGAAGACTACCAACAAATTTTGCAGCATAATGTAGGGCCCAGTGTGAGAAAGCTGGGTCTCCCTCAGAGGTCATGGGTCTTCCAGCAGGACAATGACCCAAAACACACTTCAAAAAGCACTAGAAAATGGTTTGAGAGAAAGCACTGGAGACTTCTAAAGTGGCCAGCAATGAGTCCAGACCTGAATCCCATAGAACACCTGTGGAGAGATCTCAAAATGGCAGTTTGGAGAAGGCACCCTTCAAATCTCAGGGAACTGCAGAAATTTGCCAAAGAAGAATGGTCTAAAATTCCAGCAGAGCATTGTAAGAAACTCATTGATGGTTACCGGAAGCGGTTGTTCGCAGTTATTTTGTCTAAAGGTTGTGCTACCAAGTATTAGGCTGAGGGTGCCAATACTTTTGTCCGGCCCATTTTTGGAGTTTTGTGTAAAATGATCAATGATTTGACTTTTTTTTTTTCTCTCTCTTTTGTTTTTTTTCATTGCAAGCAAAATAAATGAAGATATTATTACCAAAGCATTTGTGATTGCAATCATTTTCTGGAAGAAATTGAGTATTATCTGACAGAATTGCAGGGGTGCCAATACTTTTGGCCAGCACTGTACAGTATATTGTTGTATGGGTTTTTACCCCAATACATGCTTATTGTTGTCTCTCAATCAGACTTTATTTGCAGTCCCAGTTCATGAAGCAGATCTGACTTCAGGTTCTAATGTAAATCCATTAGTAAGTTCATCCTGTCTTTAGATGTGTTTACAGTTGTCAATAGGGGACAATATACATCCTATTACAATAAAGGTCCATAGCTACCAGGATGTATAGTGAACTAGTGCGCTTTCATCAATGTCTTTCATCTGTAAATAATGTATAGTGTAATTTAATTTTTGAGACATGAACACATGCTGGGATTTACAGTACATGCAGTGCGCTGCTGTCTCTATGTATATAATAGAAACAGATGCTTATAATTAAAGACAGAGCTCCTTTGTTCCTTTCCTCCACTGGGTCTCTAGACTAAGCATGTCTCATGGGATGGTATTAACTTCTGATATAACAAAACTCAAATAATTTCATTTATAGACAGTTGTATACTTATATGAAATATATAGGATGCTTAAAAATATTATTTTCCTGTGTATTACTGCATTGCTAAATCTAGCCTGTGCTTTCAATTACACGTCTGTTATAATACTATTTTATTTTAATATCACATATAAACACAGCTTGAAGCTCCTTTGCTCCAGCCCCCCAGAATTGCAACTTCTGCACCCCTTCATCCATTCAACAACAACAAACATTTGGAATGTGCTTTTCTCACAATGGACTTTAAATGCAGTCTAAAATATTTAGGGGCAACTGCTCATTCCACAGGTTAAGACTGATGATCCTGTATGAGGGTCTAATGTCTTTATGCTCAGTTCATCCTTTTCAATAACACCCTAGGTGGCCACCTGCATGGCATACCCTTAATCCTGGCCCTTGCGTTATACTTGGTCAACCAATATTTACCCTAATACTGATATTCCTTTTAACATAGTCTAATCCCAAACCATGTAACTACTCTAATCCCTGCTAGAAGACAAATCCTTGACTTTTACATAATGAGTATAGCCACATGGTACACATTTTCTTCTGCTGGTTGACAGTACTTAAATCTGAGTTTCCCCAGTTTCTTATTATATCCCTTTATTGCGTATGTGTCTATACTCGGAGATGTATTGTATGAGCGGATGAGAGATAACAGTAAGTGTCTGTGGTCAAATGGACACTTAGATCAATTTAGTCAGCGATGAAATTAACATCTAACATGAGGTTAATCATCTTACCAACAAAGCAGTTTCTGAGGTTGATACTGTCCAGAATTAAGAAACTCTCCGTCTTCAGAGTACAAAAGGTGTGACTCAGAGTGATGTGAAAGGGTTCATCTATTTCACCAATATCTGTGCTCAGCAGCTTCCAGTGAGACCTAATGCACCAACCAGAACACAAAATGAAGTATTATATTCAGTCTCAAAGCTGTATTTTTATAATTCTGGTGAGAAACAGACACAGTCTGAGATGCAGCGGAAGCTGTCTGTCCGTCACAATGTGAGACTTGTCAGTGAGAAGTCCAACCAGGTGGCTGGAGGCTGTTCCCACTGTGCTAAGAGACATCTAAAGAAATGGATTTCCACGCTGCTGTGTCCTCCACAATAGGACCGTAGTATGATCACATGATGAAAAACAAAAAAGTATTATTACAATGGTATCCCTCCTCTCAAATGTCTTACCATTGGGGAACCTCATAAGAAATTTTCCCTGAGGAACCCTACAACAGGGTTGTCAAACTCCTCTTCACCGTGGGCCACATCCGCCTTATGGTTGTCTCCAAAGGGTCATTAGTAATTCTGTGACTGTATAAATGTAGCTGTGTCAGTTATGTGTACAGTAGGTACATTTATAGCCCATTGAAGATAACCATAAGGCTGATGTTACCATATTGTTAATGCACATAGGTAATAGTGTCCTAATTATCTCCTCCTTATAGATAATGGTGCCCCCCCCCCCCCCACACACATAGATAATAGTGTCCTAATTATCTAGCCCCTACAGGTAACAGCCCCCTCATAGGTGATAGTGTCCTAATTATCTCCCCTTATAGATAATGGTGCCCCCCACACACATAGGTAGAAGTGTCCTAATTATCTCCCACTACAAGTAACAGTCCCCTCATAGGTAATAGTGTCCTAATTATCTCCCCTTATAGATAATGGTGCCCCCCACACACATAGGTAGTAGTGTCCTAATTATCCCCCCCTACAAGTAACAGTCCCCCTATAGGTAATAGTGTCCCATTTGTCCCCCCACATAGATATTGTTGACCCCCACAGGTAATAGTTCTCCCCACCCCACCCCAAATTATATCACATACAGTCCAGGCCATGCAACTCCGTTGAATTTCATTCTTATCTCTTCTTCCTGAAAAGTGCTGATGAGGGGCCCGGCTGTGCACCTCTTCTATTGTCCTCCCGGCTACCCTGTCACTTGTGCTATGATACTTCAAGAGATACCATAGAGCCGGAGACAGCATGGCTGGAAGGACATTAAAAAAGGGGCACAACCGGGTGCCACATCAGCGCTTTACAAAAAGAATAGGTAAGTATTCAGTTACCTACACCTGCAGACAGTAGAGTGGTGAGGAGGCCTATGAGGCCTCCTGGTTTAGGGGCCCAGATGCAAGGATGACCACTATGACCCCTATAGCTGTTTGTTCTGCCTTTGAGCTATAGAGTACTGGGGACCTTCTGGCTGAAGTCAGAACAAAGAGATGTCATGTAATGTGGCTTACTAGCCCCAACACATAATATGGCCCCATTTTTTTGGCTCCCACACAGTATATGGCCCTCTTATGTTTGCCTCCACACAGTGTATGGCCCCCTTTTTTGCCCCCACACAATATATGGAATGGGTGAGTAAATTATTAGCCTCTACCTATTGCAAAAATACAATATGTAGCGGCTGATTCAAAAAGAATGCCGACCCTGGTTCATGTCATGAGATGACGATTGAGACTATCGCCACAGGTAGCTTTATTGTAGACGTGGCTGCGGGCCTTGTGTTTGACACCTGTGCCCTACAACTACCCATGCCTTCTGCTTAAACGTGACATCACTTGCTATGGTTTTCTTTCAAAGGAATACCGAGCTATGATCCAAGGAAACATGGTTGGCAAACTGCTCTTGAGAGTGTAATTGTAGGCACAATAATCTGGATGCTAACCAACCTTTTAGCTGATAAGTGGCCAATGCATGAAGCTGCATAGATTCCTAAATTTCAGTTTGTACCAGGATATTTAGATCATATACAGCTCCATTTTTCTTTTGTGCTTGAAAACAATGGAAATTCTTTATATTTTTATGGAGAGGTTAAAACTGTCAGTCAGTGAATGTCAGTAGAGATTTATTTTATTCTTAGCTCTTATAAACTAAGCCAGGGGCAAACTGAGTGGTCTCAGGGCTCCAGGAGAGAATTAGTGACCTCAGTACACAGGCGTGAATGTCTTTTAATGTGAGTCCATAAAACAGAAGTGTCAAAAGCTTTCAGTGGAGAAGAAAGTGAAATCTTCCTTAACAGCTACAAATCGAGGTTTAGATCCCAATAACCTCCTAAGTTATAACCATGGAGATATTTCTAGCATATTGAAATAAAATTTCACTAGAACCTTAAAAGAACACTGGGAAGGTTTCTGGAAGTGCTCCCTGGATAAATCAAAGACATTAGACTTGCCTAGCTGTTTGTTATAGCCTAATGATATATTACACCCTTGCATATTATGGACATAAGGAGGCTGTACAAATAGAGATATAGATAATGGTCAGATCCAATACAGCACCGCATTACAGAGACACTTTATCTTAAAATTCTCATGTCTAAAAGCTATGTTGCATTCTCATAATGATCCTTAGTGAATAAGGATAACAAAATATATATATAAACCTACAGTACTGACCATTAAAAGAGGTTCTGTAGCTTTTTTAAATATTTCTAAATCTTCTAAGCACCTAGTGCTGTAGGTCTATAACACAGTCTATGTTACAATGAGATTGTTTATGGTTTTGTGATTGGTCTTTGGTTACATAAATATATGGTCCAATGCACTGCTTGGTTACTCTTAGAAGAAGCAGTAAAGTGAAACACATGCTTCACTGGTCCGTATATGCCTTTTTGAATTGCCTTTTCATTGTGTATTTGTCCTTTATATATTTATGAATTGTAACACTACATGATTTCATGTTGAATGTCATTCCAGTGACTTTGGACTTGTACACTTTACATGAAGCTATAGAATGATTATACAAATCTTGGCATTATTATCTAGTGATCCTTTGCCTATTTCATTTTATTGTCTTTTATACTGACTTTTTTTTTACATAATTCTGGATTAAACACAGATTTATTAATATTACAGTGTGTTTTGTGTTTGTATTTGGTGTTTACATTTTACACATTTGCAGCATATCCACAGAATATGCGGGACATCGTGGCGGGATTGTGGCTGTCATGGGGGTGAACTCTGGTTGCCATTGGGGATATGTGATATAGAATTGAGAAGCCAAGGATGGCAAACTCTCCACAGTCATGATTAGATCCAAAATAAGTCTTCCTGTTTGCCTGGGATAGATGGAATATTGAAGAACATAGATTGTAAGCTCTTGCGAGCAGGGCCCACAGTCCCAGTGTGTGAATTGAATATTTCTTTGTAATGTATCTTTTTTGTCAGTACTTGAACCCTACAAATTGTACAGTGCTGCAGAATATGTTGGCGCTATATAAATAACATGTATTATTATTATTATTATAGAACAACTACAATTATGGTAGATCTCAACTGGGTTTACATGGCCAGTATATGGTAGCTCAGATAACCATTATAAACACTTCCACACATATGTATGAATAATATTAGTACATTTTTTTTTTAAATGAAATCTATTTTTTTGAAGCTGCCGGGTACCTGCCTCAGCTTTGGGGCTCCTTTAATTGCATCATCTGTCTTCATTTGTCTTACTTTAGTAAGGTGGATTGTATTTGTCATTCTAGAAATTTTATTTATATGCTATGCTATAATTTTATATTGTGTCCTGCTCTGTTTTACAGCTGCAATCAGTTTAGTAATAAAGCCAATATCCACATCTCTTCCATATTCATAAGAAGCTTTCTCCTATTCTCTGTATCTAAGTGCCACGACAGGTGAAACTTTAGATAATAAAATATTATGATAATTGTGATATTTATTAGACTTATGGTCCCTGAATTACTTTTTTTTACAAGTTGTTTCTATCCAGTCTCGAAATTTTACCTGGTACATTTGCTAGAAGGGACCAATCAATAACATTATTCTAAATAATATTTATTTGTGCTAGTAATTCTTTAACCCTTGATGTCAATGGGAGTTGAAGTAATGCTGCTCAGCCACAGTGTACGCAGGTATCTGCTTTCAGCTCCATTCTCTGTATGGTACGGGGATTGGATGCAGCCCCAAACAGCTAACCATGTGGGGTCAGCCCTTTTAAAGTGCAATATTTTCCCATCTTACCACTAAAGTTAAATGTTAGAACTTAAAAAGGGAAAAAATGTGGTACTACCAAGCCACCCTGTTTCTCTGGTATGGTTATATATCTCAGCTTTATACATACTCTTTTGCAATTCCATTCAATTCAAGTTTATTTAAAGTCTACCCACTTTCTTAAATATCCATTCGTCCGACTGGAGTATTACTGCAGGCGTAAAGGAGCTGCGGAAGAATAACCATTTTTATCAATGACACTTTGTCAGCTTTCGATAAATCCATCTTGTTCTGAATACCAGATTTTTTCTTGTTATTCTCTAATACAGGAATCAAATTAAGCTCCACATACTTTCCAGTCTGATGTGATTTAACCACCAAGTCTTATAGCACCCTGTTTCACCGGCTTTTTGGATGTCCATGTCCATCAGACTCAACTTGGGATCTAAAAATAACATTGTGGCCTTATGCCAGTTGATCTCCAGTCCAGCGTATGTTCCAAAGTTTCTTATAATCGTCATAAATTTTCCTCTCTGTTAGCCAAAGATAACAATAGATTGCTTGCATACAATGAGATCCTGTGCTCTCTCCAATCACTTTAGTAATACAGCCAGTATCCTCTAGGTTTTATCCTGTTCCAACTTCTTTCTTGGTATTATCCTCTGTATTTAAGTGCTAAGACAAGTGAAACTTGTGATAATTATTAGACTTACAGTCCCTGAATTGCTTTGCCCCAAGACTTGATACATTTTATCAGTGTAAAGAAGCACGGTCTATGTCTTCTAGACAATTTATACTGTGACATTATAACCTGGTAAGTATTATAGACATCTATGTTATCACATAGACATTAACTACAATTTATATGGCTCAGGTCCCAGATTGTACAGTATGTATTAAACTTGTTGAAAGAATAGTTATTGCTGTACTGATTAAAATCCTATAGAGAAGTCCTCATGCTTAGGAGAGGGGGTTGGTGAACATTTTAACCCAGTGGGGGATTTCCTACACTATTTTTTAAAGGGTTGTCCAGTTTCAGCAAATAAATGTTATTGTTTGTATACTGAAATGTTATACAGTTTCCAAATATATTATTTGTATCAAGTTTAGATCTCTGCTTGCTGTCATTCTTTGTTAACATCTAGTGGATAAGAATCAGTCCATGGACATGTGATGCGCAGTCCATGGTCATGTGATTTACAGTCCATGGTCATATGATGAACACACATGTGCACAAATCGTTAAAGTCACAGATCAGTAATCAGTTGATTTATCTTGTAACGAGCCATGCACCTATGTGTGCATCACATAACCATGGACTGATTTTTATTCATTGTACAGTGCTGGCCAAAAGTATTGGCACCCCTGCAATTCTGTCAGATAATACTCAATTTCTTCCAGAAAATGATTGCAATCACAAATGCTTTGGTAATAATATCTTCATTTAATTTGTCGTCAATGGAAAACCACAAAAAGAATTGTCAAAAAGCCAAATTGGATATAATTCCACACCAAACATGAAAAAGGGGGTGGACAAAAGTATTGGTACCCTTTGAAAAATCATGTGATGCTTCTCTAATTTGTGTAATTAACAGCACCTGTTACTTACCTGTGGCACATAACAGGTAGTGGCAATAACTAAATCACACTTGCAGCCAGTTGAAATGGATTAAAGTTGACTCAACCTCTGTCCTGTGTCCTTGTGTGTACCACATTGAGCATGGAGAAAAGAAAGAAGACCAAAGAACTGTCTGAGGACTTGAGAAGCAAAATTGTGAGGAAGCATGAGCAATCTCAAGGCTACAAGTCCATCTCCAAAGACCTGAATGTTCCTGTGTCTACCGTGTGCAGTGTCATCAAGAAGTTTAAAGCCCATGGCACTGTGGCTAACCTCCCTAGATGTGGACGGAAAAGAAAAATTGACGAGAGATTTCAACGAAAGATTGTGCGGATGGTGACTAAAGAACCTCGACTAACATCCAAACAAGTTCTAGCTGCCCTGCAGTCCGAGGGTACAACAGTGTCAACCCGTACTATCCGTCGGCATCTGAATGAAAAGGGACTCTATGGTAGGATACCCAGGAAGACCCCACTTCTGACCCAGAGACATAAAAAAGCCAGGCTGGAGTTTGCCAAAACTTACCTGAGAAAGCCAAAAACTTTTGGAAGAATGTTCTCTGGTCAGATGAGACAAAAGTAGAGCTTTTTGGGAAAAGGCATCAACATAGAGTTTACAGGAAAAAAAAGAGGCCTTCAAAGAAAATAACACGGTCCCTACAGTCAAACATGGCGGAGGTTCCCTGATGTTTTGGGGTTGCTTTGCTGCCTCTGGCACTGGACTGCTTGACCGTGTGCATGGCATTATGAAGTCTGAAGACTACCAACAAATTTTGCAGCATAATGTAGGGCCCAGTGTGAGAAAGCTGGGTCTCCCTCAGAGGTCATGGGTCTTCCAGCAGGACAATGACCCAAAACACACTTCAAAAAGCACTAGAAAATGGTTTGAGAGAAAGCACTGGAGACTTCTAAAGTGGCCAGCAATGAGTCCAGACCTGAATCCCATAGAACACCTGTGGAGAGATCTCAAAATGGCAGTTTGGAGAAGGCACCCTTCAAATCTCAGGGACCTGGAGAAATTTGCCAAAGAAGAATGGTCTAAAATTCCAGCAGAGCATTGTAAGAAACTCATTGATGGTTACCGGAAGCGGTTGTTCGCAGTTATTTTGTCTAAAGGTTGTGCTACCAAGTAATAGGCTGAGGGTACCAATACTTTTGTCCGGCCCATTTTTGGAGTTTTGTGTAAAATGATCAATGATTTGACTTTTTTTTTCATTCTCTTTTCTGTTTTTTCATTGCAAGCAAAATAAATGAAGATATTATTTCCAAAGCATTTGTGATTGCAATCATTTTCTGGAAGAAATTGAGTATTATCTGACAGAATTGCAGGGGTGCCAATACTTTTGGCCAGCACTGTATGTAAGCAATGAATGACTGCAAGCAGAGATCTAGAAAAGTATATTGAAAATTTGTATAACTTTTCATTATACAAACAATAACATTTATTTGCTGAAACTGGACAACCCCTTTAATAAAGTCCCTGACTGGCGTGAGGCGCATGAATTATTAAGGGGCTCTTGCAAAAATAACACATCAGTGTTATGGAGTGAGTTCTAATAAATTTGTTGGGCCAAGGCATTCCCACCTTGCTCTCCATCCCACTCACTTTCACAAAAAGTGGTGAGCGAGGCACAGATTGAAAGAGAACTGACGTAGATGGGTTAATACATTTCCCCAATTTGTCTATTCCTAGTTCCAAAATCATGATCTGGAGAGGATGGTATCCGCTTACTCCTAGTACGTAGTTCTAGTATTTGGAGTGCTGCGGTGCCTGCCACTGTGTCCTGCTGCTGTCATCCTTGACAGTCAGTTGTTAACGTTACATGTAGTTTCAGACTGTCACATATTTCCCCTTGAGGGGAAAAGTGTCACAGACAGCCATTCCCTGAAATATCAGAAAAGCCACGGTTTCTTCACCTTGAGTCTGAGCTCGGCTGCTAATCAGCTGTTTCTGAAGAGTTCAGCAAGATCTTCCCTATACACAGCCAGTTGCCACATTTGCCTGACACCCAGTTCCTTAAATGGTTATCTCTGCCTACTATTTGAGTGGGCCATGCCTCAAGCCACCTTATTTCAAACCCGTCTGTTCCAAGTTGTTATGTTGCATTACTATTGGCTGTTTATTCTGGAGACTATGACCTGGTTGATCTACCTGCAGCAGTCCACATCTCTAGGATCCCTTAGACTTCAAAACCCAGAGCAAAAATGAATGTGGCCAATTTATGAAATGTTACTGTGTATTGAAACCTGACGCCTTACTGGCTTACTATATCTTCATGTCTGAAATAAAGTATGTTTAATTGTAACAAAATGTAATATCACACTCAATGAATTTGGGATCTTTGGGGTTCACCACCAATAAAGATCCCAAAGTATAATAAACAGAGGCCCGGGAGAGGTACAATAAAAACCTGAACAAATAGCAATACCATTCCTCATCTCTTCAGGACTCCAATGCAGTGTCTGGTCCTCTCACGTTGTCTTCTGGCCACCTGGGTGATGCAACTGGTGCAGCCCATATTATATACTGGGCTGAGGCCCGTGTTTACGTGGGCTGCACCAATGTCATGCACCCCGTGTGATCACATGGGATGATCAGTGGTTACATGGGATGCATGAAATTGGTTCATCCAGCATAACAGCTGAGGTCCAATCACAGGCTTCAGAGGTCCACCAGCACCAGTGATATCACCCAAGAGACTACAAGACAGTAAGAGAGAAGACTTGATGCCGCATTGGAGAGGTGAGGAAAGATGAATATCACTGTTTGTTCTCTTTTCCGGACCTATGTGGGCCTCTGCTTATTATACTGTGGGGTCCAAACTAAAACTTGCAGATGGACCTTGTGAATATCTGCAAAAAGAATCTCACAAGGTTTACTCATCATTGGTATTACATAGGTGTCAAGTCTGCCAGATCAGGTGTCGTTCTTTGCAGGGATTCTCCAGTACGGCAAGATAATATATTATCTCATAGAAAATATGTCCCCCTCTATGACATCCATATACCTAATAAGACGTATGGAGAAGGGTTAATTAGTACCTTTAGATTGAGGTATAGAACCTCTTTAAATACATGAAACTACACATATATAACTACTGTCATATAGTAAACTACTTTAACTTTCTTGTATAAACCATACAACTTTTCATAGCTGAACAGTACAGGTTATTATATGAAACTTTGTAATATATCTTATTAAAGAAATATGCGTTAACGCTTTTCAGGGAGAGTTACTTTTTACATATTATTTTGTGAAGAGGGGAGAGGGGATAGAAAAGACACTGAAATAATTGCTGCTATTACACTCTGCTACTCTGAATGCTTTTAATACTGCCAGGTTTGTAGATAAGAGGCTACTAGTGCACAGAATGAGGCAATAAATCAATTAACCAGCCAGGGAGAGAATCCCACTCCCTTCTCCATACAGCTCTATGTGTGAGGCTGAATATGGAGAAGAATATAATGTAAACAAGCCATAGTATTGAAGACAAGGAGCAGGAGAACAGCTTAATTGGAGAAGTTGATAAGGAAACAGATCTCCTTAATAAGATATATTATAAAGTTTCTTATATTTAAATGCACTATTCCTTTATAAAAGTTGTTTATAACTTGAGGTACATTTTATGAAAAACATATCAAAGAAAAGCAGAAGTTGCTACGCTGTTGTTGGATTTTCCCATTTTAATAAATTACATTAAAAGCATAGATAGCATCATCTTATATTGACCCAGTAGCCACAGACCCAGTTCAACACTGAGGACCTCTTAAGTGCTATACTGTGCTCACTATGACCCTGTTCAGCTGATGCCCAGAAAACAAAAGATGGATTTCAAGTGCTTACAGTCATATTGGCTCTGTTAATACAGCAGGATAACGTGATGATGAATTTTTACTGGAAAGGCCACTGACAACATTGAAAAGCACTTAGACAATATCTAATAAAAAGGAACAAATATCCAAAATGCATTTAGCCCTATTTTTCATTGCAATGAATTTGAAGAATACAGCTATGCTATGCTAAAAAAGTTTTTATTTCTGAAGTATCCACTTTTTGCTACACCTATAGTAATACATTTTTTTAGTTGCATAGATAACAATTTCCAATAACACAGAGGCTGGGCCACGGGGAAATCAGATTTCTGCCATTGTTTTTTTTTTACGCATCTATAGTCTGTAAGTGGAAACCATGCTGTGTCTGCTGAAGGGTATAACGTGATAATGGCCATGAAAAGACATGCATTTATCTCACTTCTATGTGACTTTTTAAAATGCCAGAAGCACCTCAGCTGTTTTGTGTTCTCATAGGTTCTTTGGATGCAATGCATTTGCAAAGGTGTTGTTTGTCTGCTATTATGGACCAAATTGGATTCTTTCCTGACTATACTTATTGATCTCTGCCTGCCCTGACGAGTATTATGTTTCCTGTATTGCATGGACTCTGCCTACCCTGACTATCCTTATGTAGGGAACTGCCATTTCTACTAGTATATAATGTATCTGGCTTCTTTGCCCCTGCAGTTTGGCTTCAGAGACCCCAGGCATTCAGTGCAAGTTTTGTTTTGTAAATACAGTGAGTCAGACACATGTGAGGCAGAGCTGCTGGGGGGAGAGATGTGAGCAGAGCTGCTGAGACAGACATGTTATGTCTGGGGGAGTCTAAGAGCCACTTGTTCCTCTTTACTTCACAGTATATAGTTAGGTATGTGTTACCCCCTATATACTCACAGGACCTAGCTAGTAACCGTAGTTAGGGATCAATATATATATAGTTCAGGGCAGTGATAGGTTAGGCTTCCGAAGGCCAACTAGCTAGTTAGAGGCCCGGTGGCACTAGTAGTTTAGCTGGCAGGTTAAGGACTCAGTGTTAGGGTAGTCAGGCCTGCATCTACTGCCGTCACCGTCGCCCTGTTTGCTGCCTGTGAAGAATCTCACCATCATCATCATCTCCTGATCGGCTGTCTGTCATCTCCTGGAAGAATCCGAGGATCCACAGTCATCCACAGGGGCCCCTGCACCTCTTCTGTTGCCTGGAGGTATTGTGCACTGGACTCTTGCTATATATCTATATATATACCCGGGTATATAACCTAAGACTGTTGTGGACTTGCTGGTTGTTGTAGTATTGCTGCGTTCTGAGTATATTTTATGTATGTATTATTACCCTGTTGATTCTTATAAAGCTACTGTTATAACCTTATGTGGTATCTGTATGTATTCTTCAGACTGTGAGATTAGTACAGTGATCCTTGTTAAGGCTACTAACTGTATTTCATGGGTAAGTCCCAGGAAGAGATCCTCCCTGTAATACAGAGGCTCTATCCTGGGTGGAGGCACTGATATATTTCATATATGTTCCCACTCTTCCCTTCAGCGAAGCCTTCAGGTCCCATTATACACACAGGTCAGCGCCAGAGTCTGTTGCGGGAGGGATAATACTCATACCCCCCCCCAAATAGGGCTACATTTGGAGGCACTGCTGAGATTTAGAAGTGGGAATAGTCATTGATATGGAGAAGCGATATAGCTCAGAGGGGAACCTCCCACTAGCTACTACATGGGATTACCGACCGCCTGTTCCTCCCCTGGTTCAGGTAAAGGAAGAACCCCCGCTCAGCCAGTTACCCCCCCAGTATGGCCGTCACTAGCAGTTCCTCTAGTGACAGTGCTATTAGCACTTTAGCCAGGCTGACTGAAATGTTAGCTCAGGGCCTGCAGGCCACTCACTACAAGAAACTAAAAGTATTCTCTGGTAATGTCCCAGTACCACAAGGGGAGGAAAACTTTGAGATATGGAAAGAACATACTCTCCAATGCCTGAAGGAATGGTCTTGCTCTGAAGAAGGCAAGCGGCAGCGTATCAGTGAAAGTTTGCGGTCTCCTGCTGCAGAATTGATCCGCTTGTACAGAGACTCTCATGAAGGAGTGAGTGCATTGGACTATATACAAGTACTGTCTGATCACTTTGAGCCATACTATGACCTTGCCCAGATGGTTGCTGATTACCGAATGGTTCGTCAAAAAGAAGGGGAAAATGTCTCTACTTTTATTAACCGTTTACAGCTACTTCTTTCACGTCTGGTGTACCACGCAGCTATATCTACTTCAGAGGTAGACGCTATGAGAACCAGTCAGTTGGTGAGAGGGTTACAACCTCATCATCCTCTTGCTCAAGTACTCAAGGTCTTACTATCTGATAGAGTCCTTCCATTTCCTGACTTAATGAAGTTAGTGAAGAAACAAGAAGCTGACATTAGTTTTAGTACCCCTAAGAAAGCGAAAAGCATCTCTAAAGAAGATGTTGTTCCTAATTCAAACAAGGACAAACCAGCGGAGCGGTCAGAACTTAGACAGTCCGCCACTCCACCCACTGCCACTCAACAGAGGAAGGATGCTAGAATCTGTTATAAATGTGGTCAGACGGGCCATACTGCCAGACAGTGTACGGAGGACAGTGAGGGATTGGGACACAGTGCTGTCTTCTCTATTCAGAATCAAAGACACCGAAGGAAGGCGGGCCGAGTAAAGACCAGAGGCGCTATCGCGGGCTCCAGGTCCGTTGTCAAAGTCACTGTCAATGGTCATGCCGCTCCTGCCCTGTTTGATACAGGATCTCAAGTGACCCTGATTTATCGCTCGTTCTACCAAAAGTATCTGAGGGATATACCTCTTCAGTCTACGGGACAAATGAAATTGTGGGGGCTTAATTCAGGATCATATCCTGTAGATGGCAGCCTGCAAGTAGTTATAGCTGTCCCTGAATTAGAAGATCAGAGTGTCGCTCCCATGAAGATTACGGCTCTTGTCTGCCCTGATACAGGGGATTCTTGTGCAGCTCCTGTGATACTTGGCACTAATTGTCCCGCAGTGCATTATGCTTTTCAGAAGTTTCTTGGAAGAGATTGGAACCCTGCAGCTCAGCCGGTGAATATATCTTCTGATCTTAGAGAACTCTGTGATGCCCTGTCTACTGGCTATCGACATGGAATGGTATATCATATCGGTGAGAGAACCGTGGAAGTTCCTGCCGGCGGGGAGAGAGTTCTGAGAGTAGCCTCCAGCATTGCTCCCGATTTGCTTGAAGGGGGGAGTTATGTCCTTATGGAAACCCCTGAAGAAATGATTAACCAGAATGGCTGGATGGTGATCCCAGAGAGAAAGGACTGGAGAAATAAAGTGGAGTTATCTACCTGTGTGACAGTGAGGAACTGTTCACCGCATCCGATCGTAATTGGACCATACCAGAATGTGGCCCACTGCTACCCTGTGCTTGGAGTAAATCCATACGCTGAAGTGTGCAGGATTCAAATCCGAGATGCAATCCCTAATCTCAATCTTGACTTGAGTGATCCACATTTACCAGAGGCCTGGAATCAGCGTCTGACACAGAAGTTGTCTGAATTATCGGAAGTGTTCTCCATGGATGATATGGATGTAGGTTGTGCTAAAACTGCTCAACACACTTTCCGATTGACCGATTCTACTCCCTTCCGGGAGCGACCACGGAGAGTTGCTCCAAAGGATGTTGATGAGTTAAGACAGACTCTACAGCAAATGAAAGGTCAGGGGATCATTGTGGACAGTAAGAGCCCCTATGCCTCACCTATTGTGGTGGTAAGAAAAAAATCTGGAGCAATTCGCCTATGTGTGGATTACAGAACTCTGAACCGGAGAACCTTACCTGATCAGTATACACTGCCGAGAATTGAAGAAGCTCTGGAAGCTCTGAATGGAAACTGTTGGTTCACAGTGCTGGACCTAAGATCGGGATACTATCAAGTCCCAATGGCACCTGAGGATCAGGAAAAGACAGCCTTCATATGCCCCTTGGGTTTCTTTCAGTTCACTCGTATGCCGCAAGGTACAAAAGGTGCGCCAGCAACGTTCCAAAGATTGATGGAAAGAGTGTTAGGTGATTTAGTGCCCCGGGAATGCCTTGTATATCTTGACGACATTATTGTGTTTGGAAAGATGCTGGAAGAACATGAAGAACGACTCATGAGAGTACTCCAACGCTTAAAAGAAGAGGGGTTGAAGTTGTCGGCTGACAAATGCAAATTTTGTAGATCTTCGGTCACTTATGTAGGTCATATTGTTTCTGCTGAAGGAGTTGCTACCGATCCTGGTAAGATTGAAGCTGTGGTGAATTGGCCCCGACCGCAAAATATTACGGAGTTGCAATCTTTCTTGGGGTTTTGTGGATTCTATCGACGATTTGTGGAAGGATATTCAAAAATTGCTCGAGCCCTCCTCGACCTGTTGAAGAGTGATGCAGGAGATCCGGGAAAGAAGAAAGGGTCTTCCAAAAGCCTTTTTGGCGATAGGTGGACTGCGGATTGTGAAGAAGCATTTAAGTTGTTGAAGAAGAAATTGACAGAAGCTCCCGTTCTGGCTTATGCTGATGCACAGAAGCCATATGTGCTACATGTAGATGCCAGCTTTGAAGGATTAGGTGGCGTGCTGCACCAAGAATACCCGGCCGGGTTACGGCCCATAGCTTTCATAAGTCAAATTCTTTCTCCCAGCGAGAAAAATTATCCAGTACATAAATTGGAGTTTTTGGCGCTCAAGTGGGCCATTGTTGATAAATTACATGACTATTTATACGGAGCCACATTTGAAGTAAGAACAGACAACAATCCACTGACATACGTTTTGTCAACCGTTAAACTCGATGCTACAGGACATCGCTGGTTGGCGGCTTTATCCAACTACCAATTCACACTCAAGTATAAATCGGGGCCTAAGAACATTGGGGCAGATGCTCTATCAAGACGGCCTGGATTACCTAGTCCGGAAGTAGTGGATGAATGGGAAGAAGTGCCAAGTCCTGGAGTAGGAGCTTTGTGTGCCATGGCTGCTGTAGTTGAAGACCGAGTAGCCTTTTCTGAAACTCGGCTTATTGACTCTATTGGGGGAGGTCCCGAAGCTGTACCAGACATGTTTGCCTACCCTGCCGCTTTAGGATCCTTTGAGAGTTGTTCTATATCTTCAAAGCGAATGATCTGGAGTCAAAAGACTGATCCTTTAATTGGACCTCTTTATCAAGCAGTGAGTTCTCAAGACAGAGAAATGTTAAAGACAACCCTACCCTCTGAATGCAGTCAACTTCTACGAGATTGGGAGAAGTTTGAAATAGACAATGGCCTACTTTATCGTGTGGTGCTGTATCATGATCACCCTGGAAGGCGCCAACTAGTTATTCCAAGCTGCTTTCAGAAGATGATTTTCCGAAGTCTGCATGATTATCATGGTCATTTGGGACCTGAGAAGACTTATGGCCTAATACAAGACCGATTCTACTGGCCCAAAATGAGAGATACCGTGACTCGTCTGTGTAGGTGCTGTCGCAGATGTTTACAGAGGAAGACTGTCCCGGTTCGAGCGGCCTTCATGGGACACTTGAAGAGTTCGGGCCCCATGGATCTTGTCTGCATAGACTTCCTTTGTATTGACAACAACTCCAGAGGATTTGGAAATGTATTGGTGGTGACTGATCACTTCACACGATATGCTCAAGCCTTTCCGACTAAGGATCAAAAAGCAGTCACTGTTGCAAGAGTGCTTTGGGAAAAGTATTTTATCCATTATGGCTTACCACACCGGTTGCATTCTGATCAAGGCCGGGATTTTGAGAGTAACCTGATCAAAGAGTTACTTCAGTTGTTGAACATCCGCAAAAGTCAGACGACGCCTTACCATCCAGAGGGAGATGCCCTTCCTGAAAGATTTAACAGGACTTTACTTGATATGCTTGGTACCTTACGAATTGAGGATAAGCGATCCTGGAGTCGAAAAGTGGAGGCTATGGTGCATGCCTATAATAGTACAAGGCACGAGAGCACAGGATATTCACCATACTTTCTGATGTTTGGAAGAGAGCCTAGGCTACCTATTGACATCTTGTTGGGAGTCTCTACTGATGGTATCAGTCATCGAGATCATTACCGATATATGGCACGTTTGAAAGAAACGCTTAAGAGTGCTTATGAGCTGGCTGAGGAAAATGCGGCCAAAGTGAATGAAGGAAATAAAAGGAGATTTGATCTTCGAGTAAGATACCGAGAATTGAACCCTGGGGACCATGTTCTGCTACGGAATTTGGGAGCATCTGCAAAACATAAGCTGGCTGATCGATGGCGGAGTGAACTCTTTACAGTGGTAGATCGGTTGCCTGGAATACCAGTCTACAAGATAAAAGGACGGGACGGGAGGATCAGGACTTGGCATAGAAATCATTTGTTGCCTGTACCTCAGATTGATGGTATGGATATCTCCAATGATGGCTCGGCCTGCGATTCTCCACAGTCCTTAGCCGATATTCCACCTGACCTTCCTGAAACTCCTGAGAGTGATTGGACTGTGGCTCCTGAAGTTCCTAGATCACCAGTATCTTCTCCTTCAGGGAGACCTATGAACCCTCAAACTCCAGAATTCGTACCTAGATCTGTGTCTACAGATGAGCAGGGATCTAGCTCTCCTACGCCACCAGCACCATCCCCTCCCCATGGCAGACAACCCTAGTTTAGGGCCTGGACATGCTAGTTTACCTCAGAGAGAGGTACGGAGAGGAGAGAGAATTAGACACCCTCCACCTATGCTGACATATGATAGTTTGGGGGACCCCAGATTTACTACTCAGCCTCATTTATACCATGCTTGGGTGGGTGCAGTGTCCACTTTGGTCAATATGTTACCAATTTTCGCTCCTGCTGGCATGTATACCTATTAACCTGTTGTGACTCTGTAAATGCAAAAGCAACCATATTGATATTGTCATTGGTAATGTTGACTGTATACTATGACTTTGTATGTCTTTGACGTGACGTAAAGATTTCACCAGAGGGAGAGTGTAGGGAACTGCCATTTCTACTAGTATATAATGTATCTGGCTTCTTTGCCCCTGCAGTTTGGCTTCAGAGACCCCAGGCATTCACTGCAAGTTTTGTTTTGTAAATACAGTGAGTCAGACACATGTGAGGCAGAGCTGCTGGGGGGAGAGATGTGAGCAGAGCTGCTGAGACAGACATGTTATGTCTGGGGGAGTCTAAGAGCCACTTGTTCCTCTTTACTTCACAGTATATAGTTAGGTATGTGTTACCCCCTATATACTCACAGGACCTAGCTAGTAACCGTAGTTAGGGATCAATATATATATAGTTCAGGGCAGTGATAGGTTAGGCTTCCGAAGGCCAACTAGCTAGTTAGAGGCCCGGTGGCACTAGTAGTTTAGCTGGCAGGTTAAGGACTCATTGTTAGGGTAGTCAGGCCTGCATCTACTGCCGTCACCGTCGCCCTGTTTGCTGCCTGTGAAGAATCTCACCATCATCATCATCTCCTGATCGGCTGTCTGTCATCTCCTGGAAGAATCCGAGGATCCACAGTCATCCACAGGGGCCCCTGCACCTCTTCTGTTGCCTGGAGGTATTGTGCACTGGACTCTTGCTATATATCTATATATATACCCGGGTATATAACCTAAGACTGTTGTGGACTTGCTGGTTGTTGTAGTATTGCTGCGTTCTGAGTATATTTTATGTATGTATTATTACCCTGTTGATTCTTATAAAGCTACTGTTATAACCTTATGTGGTATCTGTATGTATTCTTCAGACTGTGAGATTAGTACAGTGATCCTTGTTAAGGCTACTAACTGTATTTCATGGGTAAGTCCCAGGAAGAGATCCTCCCTGTAATACAGAGGCTCTATCCTGGGTGGAGGCACTGATATATTTCATATATGTTCCCACTCTTCCCTTCAGCGAAGGCTTCAGGTCCCATTATACACACAGGTCAGCGCCAGAGTCTGTTGCGGGAGGGATAATACTCATACCCCCCCCCCCCAAATAGGGCTACACTTATGACTGCTGATTTTCATACCATGTTTAAAAATACCATCGGCAAGTTGTCAGCTGTTGCTACTGGAGACAACTCCAGAGACGCAATCTGAGGATCCCATTTAAAAAAAAATCATATCTTGAGTCATAGCAAATAGTCATCCTGTCATTCTGCATATGTAACAGGGCTCCGGAGCTTCAAGGTTTTGCCCAATAAAAACATTGCCTCTTCCAAAAATAGCACCACACCTATACATTGATTGAGTGTGGTATTATAGTTCATTCAGTTCCATGGAACTGAGCTGCAGTACCCAACACAGCCAACAGGCAGATGTGGCACTGTTTCTTTAAAAAAAAAAAAAAAAAAAAAAACAGCCTTCATTTTGTAGTTCTCTATTTGACTCGTAATTCCTTAGCAGGTAAATAGCTCAAATTGGTGAATATTTTGGTAACCATCTGGAGTCCTGAGTATAGGAAGTTACATGACCAAAGTGTTTTTGAACTGTTCTCACTTAGAAAAAGTTACATATGTAATAAAATGTATTGACACCTGGGACCAAGCTATAGCTAAAAGTAGCCAATGTGACTTACAGTATATAGAGCTGAATGCTAAGTGGTGCTCGGCATGGAATGAATAAGTATTGAAGTGCAAATATGCTGGTGATTGCAATTGATCTATAGTGGCTAGGGCATGACTACAGTATGTAGCACAGCCAGCAGGAAACCTCCTCAGCTTGGTAACTCCAATTGGGATGTAAATCCAGAAAAACGAATGGATAAAAATAATAAGTCACAGAAATCTTGTGTCAAGAATGAACTATCTTTATGTGAAATCTGCCAAAAATGAGCAATGTCAAACTGTAGTTAACTACAAAACATACTTTCTTCAAACATATATCTTCCAACCCATCCTGTAAGTCCTGGATTTCGGGTGCTGTCCTGCTGTCCTGGGTGGCAGAAGGTATGTCCTGGCTTCAACTCATCTGTGTCCTCGGACACAGAAGAGTTGAATAGAATGGAGAAGCCATCCACTCCCTGCTTCATCATTCTGTCTGTCTCTGCTCCTGAAAGCAGGGAAAGTGATCTAGTACTCCAGAGACTGGAGGCATTATAGTATGCGAGCTGTAATGAGGGGGCATTATACTGTATAGGACAAGTAAGTGGGCATTATACTCTGTCAGAACCACTAAAACGGGCTTTATACTGTATGGGACTGGGTGGGCAGGGCCAAAGGGGGCATGGGTGGGGCTAGAAGCGTGACTTAGGATGCATAAATTAGCCACAATGTGCAGATTTTGTCCCTCTTTTGGTGGTCTGGAAGCTGGGAGGTATGCAAACATTACAGGATATTTATAAAATTCCATTTTAATATTGTCATATACTAAAGCTCCTCTCATGCTTAAGTCTCTGTTGGTTAAATATACATAATAAGTGATGTAACCGGTCATAGAGATGGGCCTTGTCAGTGCTCGGGGAGATGGAAGGTGCAGATCCCATACCAAACTGTTAATTTCTCATCTATTTATTTAAAACACTATAGATAACCATTTTAGCGCCAGGTCTAGCCCTTTTTTATGTGTCCAAAAATTTACAGTGCTTTTACTACACTACTTTCATAATCATGAATGAAGGAGATAAAATGGGATGTTGGCCAATCCGTATGCATCTCCTATTCAGAGACTGTATGGAGACTTATTTTCAGGTAATACTCAATGGGGAAAGGAATAAGCAAATTAGTTCTCCTTGAAAAATAAGAAAATAATCTTATATTAGAAGAAAAAGGAACCTGTCCCCAGGCAGTTGTTTTGGGGTTCTTGCCTCTCAACGATGCAGAGCAGGATAGTTGGCTGGATGAGGCACCTTAGATGCACCTCAGGAGGGGAGTACTTCTTGTTGGAGAGATGTAGCTGATGTCTGCAATGGGTCCCCTTTTACTTCAGGAGGAGTTTATATTTTGAATGGTATGAGTTTTATTTAATTTTTGCAAATGATAATTTACATAAAAAACATTCAGCGGGTGCCCCAGTACTGCACTGTGTGAACCCAGCCAACTCTGTTCTTCAGGCATGACTGCAAACAGTTAACCCTAATATCCTATTCCGAGGGTCAGATCTCCCATTATGCATGTGACCTCTGACCCCCAACAAGAGTAGTCACAATCCATTATTGCTGGATAGAAGGAGCACACAGCCAGGTGATGACAGTTCTGTTTATTTCTCTTCCATCTATCTTGTATATACTGCATTTATATGTTGTTGAAGAAAGAGCTGACATACCATTCCAGTAAAATATCGATGGTAGAGGAATAGATTTTCTTTGTATAATTATGGTGAACGTGTTGAGAATAATTGTATGATATAAATAGCTCTATTTGTGTTCCAAATGATTGACTGTGAGTAAGTAAGAGATGACATCATACTGCCGCGTCAGGCCAACTGTTTTGGTCACGATGTTCTCCGATGTGCCAATTGAAATTACATTCAGATCAAAGCTTATGCAGCACAGAACCTGCACTGCAGTCAATGGTCCTGGGCCGGCTCCTCTGAGCCAATTCAATTTTATTAATGGAATCAGAAGCTTTCTCCATTACATAAGCAGCCAAGACATATCACACTGCAGCAATAATGCTCAAAACACAGAAGAAAAAGTCCTGCAATGACTCGCTATTGATTTTCTGTCCGATTTATGTAAAGTGGTTAACAATATGCTACTTGTGAATGGAGTACACTGAATTGGATCTATGTTTACTACTCAATATCCTAGAGACCATTACAGCCACGTAGTTATATCTAAACTAGTTATATCTAAGCTTATGTATGGTCATCCGGATTTGTGGATTATTTTAATGCAAGGCAATAATATCTATCTATTTATACAGATACAAAATGGGCAGCACTTCAATATGGTCAAAAAAGTGATGGATGTTGGAGGTGGGGGGTGGAAGAGGGCACCATGTTACACATTTTTTGGTCTTGTAGCGCTCTATCCCCCTTCTCGGACGGGGTTAAGAGGATTATTTCTCAAGTAACTGAGATTTCCCACCATTTGGGCCATGCTCTGTTTCTACTCCATCATTGCGAGTCCCAGGTGCATATCTATAGGCGCTCCTTGCTTCGATTTTTAGTCCTCGCGGCTCAGGCTTGTATCCCGCAGTTTTGGAAGCGAACTGAACCCCCCGTCTTTCCCTCTGGGTTTTGAAGGTCAATGAGATTATGCGGTGTAAGAATGTATTTGACTCTACCATTGTATATTAATGTTGAATGTCCACTTCCTAAAGGGGCAGACACAGACATGTGAGGGCCCCGTAAGAACAGTTATAGACCCCTTGTTTTGCAATATTTCTAACAATCCACCAATAATAGTTAGTCATGGAGTTCATTCACTTAGGCATTTACCTGCAGTGGAAAGCTGCTAGGAAGATAATAGGGACCCCCTTGAGCAACTGCATAGGTTGCATCAGTTGTATGTCTGCTCCTGGTTCTCTAGATTAATTACTATAAATTGCTGGTGCCATGGTTGTGTATGACCTGGCTCTGATGCCCTGCTGTGCTGATGATGGACACATGCTTGTCTAGATGCATCATAAGACCCATATGCAATGATATTTAAATATCTACATCCCCATTCTTTGGTAATGTAGGTCTTCTTCCTATCTATCTATCTATCTATCTATCTATCTCTCTAGCTATCCATCTATAACACTGTGCAAAAGTTTAAGGCAGGCGTGGAGAAAATTCTGCAAAGTAAGAATGCTCTCAAAATAGAAGTGTTAATAGTTTATTTTGTCAATACAATGAAGTGAATGAAGAAAAGAAAAATCTAAATCACATCATTATTTGGTGTGACCGCCTTTTGCTTTCAAAACAGCATCAATTTGTACACAGCAGGGAGGTTGTTCCAAACATCTTGGAGAACTAAGCACAGATCTTCTGTGGATGTAGGCTTGCTCAAATCCTTCTGTCTCTTCATGTAATCCCAGAAAGACTGGATGATGTTGAGATCAGGGCTCTGTGTGGGCCATATCATCACTTCCAGAACGTCTCCAAAGGGTGCTAACACAAAATATTGATGTGATTTAGGCTCTATTCAGATCACGTTTACTTCCGCTTAGCAGATCTGTTTTACGCATGCAAAAAATAGACACAAAAACGGGTGGCCATCCGTTTACATAGACATCAATTTAAAAAAACAAAACGTTTTTTTTGGCGGACAAAAAAGTATGGTATACTATGTTTTTGTGTCCTTCAAAAAAAAAAAACCAGATCTGTTTTACTTAACATTGATGTCTATGTAAATGTATGGCCATTTTTTGCATCCGTTTTTGCAACCGTTAAATGGATGTGCTAAGCGGATGTAAAAAATGTGATCTGAATAGAGCTTAGACTTCTCTTTTGTTTATTCACTTAATTTTGTTGACAATAATAAAATATTAACACTTCTGTTTTCGAAAAAATTCTTACTTTGTAGAATCCTTTCCAAAGTATCTCTGTCCTTTTTTCTCAGTAGGCTTTAGGTACAGTATGACAATTGGCACGTCCTTAAGGTGTGACTCACCTGTTGCCAGCTGTTGCGTCCTCGAAGGGTGGTAAAGTTACACTGAGGTTTGACGTCTTCTCATACATTGTAACTATTAATGCTTGTGCTATGGACTCTTCTACTGAGTAGAGGGACAGTTCCAGCTGACATGTACCAGAACTTCTGGGATACAAGGGACTGAGTAGTCGTGACACAACACAAATGTCTTGTAACTGTGTCTGATTTGTGTTCAGAAAAAGGATTCCATCTACAAAAGAGAGTGATACAAAAAAGATTTGTCTCTGAAATAAATACTAAACAATGGTGAAGAGTGCAAATCTGAAAATCTTTCATACATTTCCTGAACTATGTACCCTGAGTAAGGTGTTAGTCTTACATCCATACTATACACTTATTGAGAAAAATGTATTGTATTATACAGAATATAGAGAAAACGATTCCTAATGCTCCATGCACAAGACCGTGGATTTTATCCGCAATTGCGGATAAAAGTACAGACCCATTAATTTCTATGGGCTCATACACATGACTGCTTTTTGGAAATTGCAGTGTGTCCACTGCGCATATGCTTCTGCAATGTGTGGAGGGGATTCACTAGAATTCCATCCACTTTTCAGGGACTAAGGCCCCACATTGAGGAAAAGCAGCTTTTTTTTGTTGCAGATTTTGCTGTGGTATTTTGAGCCAAAGTCAAGAGTGGCTTGAAATGGTAAGGGAAATGTACGGTATAGCAAGTATTTATACTTCTCTCATCTGCTCAATCCATTCCTGGCTTTGGCTCCAAAAAAACCGCACCAAAATCTGCAACATAAAAAGCTGCTTTTCCACAATGTGGGGCCTCAGCCTTAGTGTCATGAAAGTAATTGAGATATGACATTTGGCACCCCCTTAAAATAAAAGACTCTCTTTTCATTTCAAGGGTAACTTTGTAATAATAGGCATCTCTCAAGTGATATGAATGGGAGATATTGAAGTGACATGAATGAGCCAGATTGGAGAGTTGGGCCTCATGCACACAACAGTAAAAAAAAAAAATAGCCATGTGACTGCTGTTTTTGTTAATGGATGTCACATGGACTTTTTTAGAACAGTGAAACTCTGTGGGAATATTCTCACATTTATGAGACTGAACAACGTATGTCAAAAAAAAATCCAAGATGCCTTAATTTTCACAGCATCTTCGTAGTTTCAGGGTTGAGGAAGGAGCGGATTTGATGGATGTTCTTGAGTTGGAGGCAGCAGGAGGTGTTGAGGGTTTGGGTCACTCAACGGTTGTCTAACCACCAGACTACTTCTATGTAATATATATGAACTTCAACTATTAAAGGGCCACCAGACCTAATGCACAAAGACTATAAAAGAAAAGGGTATACAACGACTTTGTAATATAACTTGTGAATATGCATGTTGATCAGAGATGCTCTAGGAGTTGTGTTCCTTTTAGGCTGATGTTTTTCATAATTGATGTTTTAGGCACTTTTACATTATTAGACGCTTTCTCTAGAGGCCTGCATAACTTTTCTGGATTCAACTACTTTTGGTAATAATTCTATTGTTAGTCTTTTGTTGTTTGTTATTTAACCTAAAAAGCATACATTTTTACCATAAAACAATAATGTACTTTTGTGTTATTTATGAGTCAGTCAAAATGCTATTCTCAACTAAACAATCTCTGTAATTTTTGGAAATTAGAAAGAAGGTTTATGTGAGAACACGTTCTAGCTATACAGTAGATGTAGCCTCATTATATACAGTCATGGCCAAAAGTTTTGAGAATGACACAAATATTATATTTTCACATGATCTGCTGCCCTCTGGTTTTTATGTGTGTTTGTCAGATGTTTTTATCACATACAGAAATATAATTGCATTCATATTATGAGTAACAGAAGCTTATATTGACAGTTAGAATGAGTTAATGCAGCAAGTCAATATTTGCAGTGTTGACCCTTCTTCTTCAGGACCTCTGCAATTCTCCCTGGCATGCTCTCAATCAACTTCTGGACCAAATCCTGACTGATAGCAGTCCATTCTTGCAGAATCAATGCTTTCATTTTGTCTGAATTTGTTGGTTTTTGTTTGTCCACCCGTCTCTTGATGATTGACCACAAGTTCTCAATGGGATTAAGATCTGGGGAGTTTCCAGGCCATGGACCCAAAATCTCTATGTTTTGTTCCCTGAGCCATTTAGTTATCACCTTTGCTTTATGGCAAGGTGCTCCATCATGCTGGAAAAGGCATTGTTGAGCGCCAAACTGCTCTTGGACGGTTGGGAGAAGTTGCTCTTGGAGGACATTCTGGTGCCATTCTTTATTCATGGCTGTGTTTTTAGGCAAGACTGTGAGAGAGCCGATTCCCTTGGCTGAGAAGCAACCCCACACATGAATGGTTTCAGGATGCTTTACAGTTGGCATGAGACAAGACTGGTGGTAGCGCTCACCTCTTCTTCTCCGAATAAGCTGTTTTCCAGATGTTCCAAACAATCGAAAAGGGGATTCATCAGAGAAAATGACTTTACCCCAGTCCTCAGCAGTCCACTCCCTGTACCTTTTGCAGAATATCAGTCTGTCCCTGATGTTTTTTCTGGAGAGAAGTGGCTTCTTTGCTGCCCTCGAGACCAGGCCTTGCTCCAAGAGTCTCCGCCTCACAGTGCGTGTAGATGCACTCACACCTGCCTGCTGCCATTCCTCTGCAAGCTCTGCACTGCTGGTAGCCCGATCCCGCAGCTGAAACACTTTTAAGAGACGGTCCTGCCGCTTGCTGGTCTTTCTTGGGCGCCCTGGAGCCTTTTTGGCACCAATGGAAACTCTCTCCTTGAAGTTCTTGATGATGCGATAGATTGTTGACTAAGGTGCAATCTTTCTAGCTGCAATACTCTTCCCAGTTAGGCCATTTTTGTGCAGTGCAATGATGACTGCACGTGTTTCTTTAGAGATAACCATGGTTAACAGAAGAGAAACAATGATGGCAAGCACCAGCCTCCTTTTAAAGTGTCCAGTGGTGTCATTCTTACTTAATCATGACAGATTGATCTCCAGCCCTGTCCTCATCAACACCCACACCTTTGTTAATGGAGCAATCACTGAAACGATGTTAGGTGGTCCTTTTAAGGCAGGGCTGCAATGATGTTGAAATGTGTTTTGGGGGGATAAAGTTCATTTTCTAGGCAAATATTGACTTTGCAAGTAATTGCTGTTAAGCTGATCACTCTTTATAACATTCTGGAGTATATGCAAATTGCCATTAGAAAAACTGAAGCAGTAGACTTTGTAAAAATTAATATTTGTATCATTCTCAAAACTTTTGGCCATGACTGTACATTAAATGGAAAATATCTGCACCTAGACTCAAGAAGATCACTGGTACATACAGTACAAGCCCTTGAGTTACTGTTTGCCTAGAGTTTTCTTAAGAATATGCACATTTCTTTGAGTGTGCTTTCTTTGGTTGGTATCCAGCTGCCCTGTCCTGGGTTTTACAGAATATCTCTGGTACGTGATGTCCTAGGAAGGTACCATAAGACAGTAAATACAGTGCCCACAAATCGAATTGTGGACCCTCAGTCTAATATTGCAGAGGTGATATAATATCTATGAGAAAGACATGACCTGCTGGGAGTAAGTTCTTACTTCTCTAAGATGTAATGGCTGCCATTTATTGCCAATTTTGAAAAGCATGGATGAATGAAACTATTAGGCCACATTCAGAAAAATATAAAGAGTTTTCAAAAGCCCCTTCATAATTTCAGGACACACTGGGAAGTTTGTAGGCTCATGGCATGCCTATTAATTTTGTGGGTTTGCTGCAAATTCTCTCACCCCTTTTCACATTCCTCAGTTCCTCATGTTGTTGGAGGACCTTCAGGCTGAAGCCCTACGTTGCGGAAATGCAGCTTTTTTTGTTGCAGATTTTGCTGCGTTTTTTGGAGCCAAAGTTAATTATGGCTATAAAAGGAATGGGAAATATATAGGAAGTGCTTATACATCTACCTTCTTCTCAAACCACTCCTGGCTTTGGCTCAAAAAACTGCAGCAAAATCTGCAACAAAAAAAGCGTTTCCGCAACATGGGGCCGTAGCCTCACTGTACATTCTCTTCACTGCTTGCCAACACCAGGCTGTGCTTGGTTATTGCAGCTTAGCCCCATTCACTTGCAAACAGACCACTGATAAATATACCTGTGTGCTGCTACCACTACGAAAAGCTGTGTTCAAACCTCCAACAAAAAAACTCCTTTAGACTAAGGCCCCACATAGTGTCCTGCAGCAAAAAAGCACTGCGGCAGCAATGCATCATGGTTTTTCCCACAGCGCTTTCACAGAAAGTCCGCAGAGGTTTCTGCTGTGGATTTTCTGCTTCAATTATACCTATAGGGAAACCACCGGCGTTTCTGTAGGTATAACGCAGGCATTTATGAAAACGCAGTTTTTCCGCTACAGATTTTTTTCTGCAATGTGTGGATGGGATTAGCCAGAATCCCATCCACTTTGCAGGTACTTGAAAACCAGCTTTTCTGGTTGCAGTTTTTGCTGTGTTTGTTTTTTTGAGCCAAAGCCAGGAGTGGATTGAGCAGAAGGGAAAAGTATAAGAGTTTCCTAGATACAGTTGTGCTAAAAACTTTACATACCCCGGCAGATTTTTTGTTTTTTTGGCCTTTTTTCAGAGAATATGAATGAAGCTTCGTTCACACCTGTGCTTGAGTCCGTCCGCTGCCAATCCGAGTGAAAATCTCGGGGAACGGGATAGGCATCGGATACCGATAGGTTAGCGACGCATTGGTTAAAAACCCATTCATTTGAATGGGTTTTTAAAGCAATGCGCGGGTGTGCGCTTACACCCTCTGTGCTACGAAGCCGTTTTTTTTTGTCGGACATGAAGTCCTGCATGTCCGACTTTGTTTCCGACGAAAAAAAAGGATTCGCAGCGCAGAGGGTGTAAGCGCACGCCCACAAGCATTGCTTTAAAAACCCATTCAAATGAATGGGTTTTTAACCAATGCGTCGCTGACCGGTCTGTATCCGATGCCAATCCCGTTCTCCGAGATTGGCAGCGGACGGACTCAAGCGCACGTGTGTACCCACCCTGATAACACAAAAACTTTTTCTCCAATCATGGTTAGTGGTTGGTTAAAGCCATTTATTGTCAAACTTCTGTGTTTGCTTTTTTTAAATCATAATGACAACCAAAAAAATCTGCCGGGGTATATAAACTTTTTAGCACAACCGTATTGCCCGTTCCTTTAGTAGCCATTCTTGGCTTTGGCTCATACAACTGCAGCAAAATCTGCAACTAAAAAGCAGCTTTTCCACAATGTGGGGCCTTAGCCTTAAATGTGTCCACAGGACTATGTATAAATCCTATATCTATGCACTAACATGTGTAAACATACAATGACTTCTATACCCTATAACCACCAAGATCAGTGGTTGGGGATAAAATAAGAGTGTTATAGAACCTGCTTTTAGTGTTACAATGTGCCAGTGCATATTTTCCATCTGATTTTAGTAGTAATATAATACCGTAATGAGTTTTTCTAATGAGTAATCCCTTTTTTCAGAGAACCTTCTCTTTTCTGCATATACACAGCAATGCAATAAATATGTTAATAATGAAATCCACTTTTACTCTGTATATATTTGCATGGTTAAGATCAAGTGATACACTTGGTGTCTCTTACATTATCATGCATTATATTCTTGGCAACCATACCCTGCAGATCCATGGCTTTCCTAATTGATCGGGAAAATCAATTAAAAACAGAAAAAATAAGAAAAATGAAAACCTAGACTTGGATAACATTTTAAAATGTCAGAAAATACAAAAGAAAATAAAAAATCCATAGTCTTGCCTACCATCAAGACTTGCGTCTATGGGCTTGTTCTCTTGGAGTTGGGTCTGCTGTTCTGGTGTTAATTCCCTGACTACCATTTGCACCCAGTGTGGTCTTCCATCAGTACTTGTAGATGAGTTCCAAGGACAATGTGTTCTAAAGTCACAGGATTCTCCTGTAATATGGAAGAGACAGAAATCCAAGTTTCAGGAAAGTAACAGATGAACAACAGTGATGTTTATGGTACCCTTCAATGATAAAATACAATGTATTGCATATATTCCAATAGGGTTTAAAACTGCATTTCCACTTTGGCTCATAATGGGGTTCCTGACTAGGATACCATTTCTATAATGTCCACATGGTCTAATAGGGTCAGTTGGTGTTCTAGTGAATATATGTCCCATTTTAAGGTATTTGTCTTATTTTGCATGTCAATATAATTGATACTATTAATAAATATAATTCATGAAAAAATGAATGGTGTATTCCAACCTGAATGGAGGAACAGTACAGGCGTAACTATCGGGGTCGCAGCTTCACCAGTTCCAGAAATTAAGGGGAACCACAGGTCACTCGCAACAGAATAGGGTTGGACTTTGAACTCCTATCTGATTTCCTTTTATAGTTGGTGTTCCGCCCATTGTAAATTTATTATCCCTGCCCTCTGGTGAGGTGCAGTGAGTAGATTTAGGATACATAGCCTTCCAATGGCAGAAAGGAGAAAATGAACATATAAACAGCATATAGTCAAGGAGGGATTCTGTGGGTCAGACTGTGGTACAAAAGGGGGCATGATTACTATGCAGGTTGGTGGGAATAATGGGAAACTTGTGTGCAAAGATATGTTGTAAACAAGCCTTTATGGTGGTCTGGGCCCAGATAGCGAAGGAAAGTTAAATGTATAAGCTGCAAGGTGGCTGAAGATTGTAAGGAGAAGTTGTTCAGGGGGACCCAAGCTGATTTTTTTTTACTAAGCCGTTAGTTACACTAACAGGATCCTCCAATGTGGTGGATGGTGACATTAGTTGTACTACCAGCAATCTGCCATTTATCAACAATCTTGTGGCTAGGTGATACATATAAATAAATGCTTCATGCTGAAATAGCACATGAAAGGTATGCCAAGCTATATATCCACCATAGTAGATCAGAAAATATCTGATCGCATGAAGACCTTAATTATGTTTGGTGCACAATTAGAAAAAATATATATATTCTATGAATATATGCTATGAATTCTATGAATATATATATATATATATATATATATATATATATATATATAAATATATTTATATGGTGCCTGTTTAAAAAAATGGTAGGCACAAGCCTATACAAAGTGGGGCATAACTGTTTAGGGCTCAATCAGCTGACTCAGCAGTTGCTGGAGAAGGACTGGTGATGTCACTCACATACATTCACTGGTCCTTTTCCAGTGACCACTGAGCCTGCTGATTGGCCTCCATAGTCACCTGGGGCACAGGGCTTCTAGGGGCCGAGGTATGGTGCGTGACCGAAGGGGTTGCGGTGGCGGACACTGCAGTGTCGGGGAAGGGTGAGTGTGCTTTTCTTTATGTTACACCTGCCCCTCCCGAGTTTATCCAATCCCTAAATAACCCCTTTAAGCTGAGCACTGAAGCTATGTGTATATCCCCAGTTTCTTTCACTCACTGCACATGTGCCGGGGGCTCAGTGATGTATCTCAGTCAAGTAGCATCAGTACTGAGTGGCTCAGTGGTAGTCAAACTTAATTATCCAACGTCAGAAGGGGGGCGCCATTTCAATATTTGCCTCAGGCAGCAAAAAAGCTAGAATCGACCATGGGTGTACCCATAGGAATCTACATGTCTTAGTATGTGATCATCATATTCTCCTTTAGAAACAATGCTTTAAGGTGATAATAGTGTCATATATCTTTATGAGCTACCTTTTTTTCATGGATTCTTACAGAACATAAAACCAAAGCACAGAAACAGCACAGACTCATAGCAGTCTATGGGTGCTTTATTAAAGGGGTTATCCAACTTCCCAAATAAAACATGTTTGTCATGGGCACCTAGTCCCATGTTCCTGCTGTGTTGGTTTCTGGGTCTTTTTTGTATTTTACTGACCTACTCCCTCATGGCACCCTTAATAATAATAATAATAATAATAATAATAATAGTCCTTTAATAGTCCCACAATGGGGAAATTCAGTGTGTTACAGCAGCAAAGATAAGCAGATACAAATACAAATACAACATGTACAGGAATGTTCCAAGGTAAGAGGCATTACATTGATAGCAGACAGACAGATAGGAAGTAGCAGCAGGAGGGGGGGGGGGATTTAACAGGCAGAAAGATATTTCAGTTCTCTGTGTATATTGATCTCCGCTTAGGCCGGTGTTGGTTGTACAGCCTAACCGCGGTGGGGAGGAAAGACTTCTGATAGCGCTCCTTCTCACACCTAGGGTGGAGCAGTCGGTCACTGACAGTACTGCCCAACGAGATCACAGTCTCATGCATGGGATGGGACTTCTTCTTCTGCATGGAGCTCACCACGGACAGTATCCTTAGTTATGAGAGCCACATTTTGAACAGGATGGCCCACTGCAATGGTCTTAGGACTTACAATAGAAGTTCCACAATTCCCTTGTTATTCCTCTCCACAATTCCCTTGTTATTTCTCTTTCTCATCTCTCTTCTTGCCTCATTACCGTGGAGGAAACCTCACATAACCAATATTACGTCATATTCTGTGAGCTGTCAGAGCTGAGAGGGGGCACATTAAATATACTGTCATAAGAAAAACAAAGTCCACCCTCTCAGAGATGTCAACCTGGGAGAGCCCTTCACAGGGTGATTTGCGAATGGCAAATCGCGGCAAAAGTGGGAGTGGCTTTTTCGAGGGTCGTGACTTTTATAAAACTAAATATATTTAGACTCCATATAATAATATCACACCCAGACTGTTAGTATAATAAAGTGGTGCACGAGTTTTATTTATGCCTTTTATTGATCACTATAAATACTGTATTATAATTTTTATTGTATGGGTCAAAGCATTTATGGCAATACGAAATATGCCTATTTTACTTACTATGTTTTGTGACAGTCAATTAATAAAGTGTATTACTATGTTTTAGAAATTGCTAAAGTGTAAAGTAAATTTCAAAGGTGACTCCCCCCCCCCGTATTTAGTTTTATTCTATCTAATTTTCCGTTTGATTTTTTTGGGTCTTGACCCCACCAGTATTGTACATGGAAGACAGGAACATAATAGCTGAACCACAGCTTCAGCCATTCACAGTAGTAGATGTTTTCTGACCAAGGGTTCAATATTAATTTTGTTTGCGTGCATAATGCACTGCTACATATAGATATATCTCTAGGCCAGCATAATATATGCTTAAAAAAACAAAAACACAAAAATAATATACCCGCTTTGAATTCTAAGGTTTTAATTGTCAGGACATAAAACAAAATCTGGTCTTAAAATTTGATAAATACAACCTGAGAACAGATTTCACCATTTCATTATTTATTTAACATATATAAAGTCACAATGGAAAAGCCATGTGTTAAAAGCTAAGTACACTCCATGATTTAATAGCATGAGTGGTTTTCTGTATGACTTTATTAGTCTCTCACATCGATCTGGAGGAATTTTGCTCCCTCTTCACAGTGTTGCTTTAGTTCATTGAGATCTGTGTGCATTCATTTAAGCACAGCTCTTTTAGTCTGGGGCCCCACGTGGCGTAAACGTTTTTTTCTGCGGCGTTTTACAGTCACAGCAAAGTGGATGGGATTCTAGTGAATCCCATTCCCACTTTGCGTTAAAATACGCGCTGCGGACACGCGTTGACTTTCAAAACCGTTGCGGTTTTGAAAATCCCAGCATGTCAATTATACATACAGAAACGCCGGCGGTTTCCCTATAGGTATAATTGAAGCAGTAAGTCTGCAGAGGAAAACTCTGCGAACTTTCTGTAAAAAGCACTGCGGGAAGAATCGCGATGCGTTGCAGGACACCATGTGGGGCTTTAGCCTTAAGGTTCTGCCACAGGATTTTAATTAGATTGAGGTTTGGACTTTGATTGGGCCATTGCGACACTTTGATTCTCAGGGCGTAACATAAAACTCTTGGATGCAAAATCTGTACCAGGTTCCCCAAGCTATGATGCATCATTATAGTACTGGCCTCCTCACATTGGGAAGAGAGACCTTATGGGTCCCCTGAGGATGCTAGGCCCTGGTTCAACCACACCCTCTGTATCCCCTCAAGTTATGCCCCTGTTGATTGTTTTATTTTACAGCTATTCTGTATCAGATTTGCTGTTGTGCTTGGAATTATTGTCCTGTTGCATGATCCAGTTTCACGCAAGTTTTAGCTGTTGGATAGATGGCCTCACATTTTATTCTAGAAAACTGTGGTATACAGAGGAGCTCATGGGCAACTTGGTGATTGAAAGGTGCCTAGGCCCTGGGGCTGCAAAATAAGCCCAAATCCTCATCCCTCAACACTGTACTTGGCAATTGGTATGAGGTGTTTGTGCTAATATGCTGTGTTTTTTCCAAATGTGGTGTTGTGCGTTATGACCAGACATCTCCCTTTTGGTCTCATCTCTCCAAAGGACATTGTTCCAGAAATCTTGTTGTTTGCCTTGATGCAACTTTGCAAAATTAAGTTGTGCTGCCAGGATTTTTTAAGAAAAGATGAGGCTTTCTCCTAGCAAACATTTCAAATGAGCCATATTGGTTCAATATTTGGTACATAGAGTCATAGATGTAGTTCTTGGGTTTTTTGCAATTTCTCTAAGCAATATATGGTCTGACCTTGGGTTAAATTTGCAGGGACGTCCACTCCTGGGAAGATTGTCAACTGCCTTGAATGTTTTCCAGCTTTCGAATCATCTTTCTCACTGTAGAATGATGAATTTCAGATTGTTTGGAAATGGCGTTATAACCCTTCCAAGATTAATAGGCAGTAACATTTGCTTCTCTAAAATAATTTCTGAGGTCTTTCCTCCTTGGAATCCTGTTAACACACTCCTGAATGTTCAAAACCAGCAAACTGCCAAAACCTCTGTATTTTATAGATGTCCAGGAACAGCGCTGTATTCTTCCTGTACACTTGATAAAGGGGTTTATACCCCGAAACGCGTAGTGATTGGAAAATAAAGTTTTGCTTCATACTATATTTGGGCAAAGCGCGGTTCCTTTTTCCTCAGACCCAGATTGTGGGTCTAAGACGGTCCTTCCTGTATTTTATAGAGGAAGTGACACTTTCTGATGATCAATTATTCAAGGCATTTGATTAGCAGAACCTGACTGCTACTTACTGTCTTAATTCCTGTAGAATCAGTTAGGAAGTACTTTTTTTTTTTTTCATACTGATTCTACATTTCAGCCTAGTTTTTGTCAACTAAATAAAGACACAATGTAATTTGCCAATTGTTGCCATCTGAGGTTTTATTTAACTAATTTTAAGACCTCTTAAGGTTATTTTTTTTCTTATGTCCTGATACATAAATCCATAGAATTCAAAGTGGGTGTACGTTTTTTTCATTACAACATGGATACATAAAAAATTATTCATTAATCTTTACTGTTAAAATACAGGTTCTGGCTTGCCAATTATTCTTTGACACATGATATAATATATCACTAATTCATTCTGACTATGATTTTACCAGCATGTTTGGGCCGAGATGACAAGACCACCTCCTCCTCATCACTCACAGACAAACTAGTAATAGATAAGCCAGGTGTTAAGATGGATTCAGCATGAAGTCCTGAGCACCAATCAGCAACTGTAGATGGTAAAGAAAATATGTCACTAGCAAGTCATATAAATTCCCATTGTGGTCAGATAACTGCATCTGCTTTAAGTTACAGCAAATGCTAGCATAAGATAAAACAGCAGTACACTATATTCATACAAAATTCTACAAAAGTCACAGCAGGAGTTGTAATTGGTACATATATATATATATATATATATATATATATATATATATATATTTGAAATAGAATTAAAGAGGTTGTCTGACTCATTTTTTATTGTTTAGTAGTGCTGCTGAAGGGGCCATAGACATAAAAAGAATAGGTTATTTAAACATGAATTGTCTATACCAAACAACCCCTTTAAGGTTTACTTTGATAAAAATGTATTAATAAGTTATATGCTTTTCTGGCCTATCACAACAAATGCAAAATATCCAGAAAATACCACATAAAACTAAAAAATGTAAGCCATATACACAGTACATGATAAAAAAAGCATAAATAAAGCCAGACCAATTGTTTTTTTCTGTACAGTTTCAGAATATTTTTTTTTTTTTATCACAGACCTAAAACAGGGTAAACTCAGAATTAACTACATTCACAGAAAAGAAAATCTAATGGGAGACACTGATTGTCAATTAAATATAAAACTTCACTTTTAATATAATCCAATAACATTTATACATTAATTCAGGGCACAATATAAAATCATACAAAAACCACCAAACATAGCAGTCTGCTGTAAACCGCCTTAAAGTGGCAGGATATAGCGTTCACTTGGGGACCCAAAGAACGGAAACCTAATCTGCTTAAAAAGTGGTTACCAACAGAAACCCATTATAGTCTATGGGGTCTGTCTGGTTTCCGCCCGGTTTCTGCCTGAAAAATGCAGAGAAATGCACATTTTTCAAGTGGATTCGGGGACAGAAACCCCGAACTTGAAGCAGGTGCAGGTGTGAGCCTAGCCTTAGTACATATGTATAGCCCCATGAAATAACAATTATGGAATATTTTTTATTATTTCCTGAGTTATTCCTACTAGAAATATATGAATAAATTGACAACTGGGTGTTACAAGTTGGTGGGGGTGTCTTTGCATACTCTCACACTGTCCTTTCAGTGGCTGACAGATTCAAACTGTGTTTAGACACAACCATTTGAAAAGTGGGGGTGGTAACACCCAGTTGTCAATGTAGTCATACATTTCTAGGAGGAAGAACAGAGGAACAGCACAAAACAGAATTATAAGAAAAGATGCTCCAGAATTGTTATTAAATAGGGAATGAAAGTATTTACTAAAAAATATCTGTCAGGTATAGTGACAGATCCTCTTATAACATATGCCTGAAATGCATTATGAATGGTATGTGAAATATGTATAGAATGTTAGAGTATGTGTGGAATGAAATGTGGAATTTTGAACGTTTAGACTCATTCCATTCTTTTGGGCTTAGAAATCAATCAGGCTGAACCATCCATAAACTGTACTAGTGTTAATCCAGAAGAAGGCAAACAAAAATCCTAAACCACCATCTTTAAATATCCCTTTTATAAACTCTATTAACCTCTATACAGTTGGGAATACCGTGTATTATTAGAAGGCATTCAAATTATTTTTGATATCTTTGCCCCTGTCTTGAATTCTACCCAAGGACTACCTGAAGAGTGGAGGACCACAAACTTGTGTGATAAACCACCATGCGCCATTGCTGCAAAACAGATAACAAACTGGCAGGCAAGCGAGAGGAATGTCTGTGTCCCTTTACACCACACACCATCATCTTTAAAATTGTATCTTCCTTCATAATTGATTTTTCTTCTTGCTTTCATATCGATCGTCTGAAGGTATCCTGAAGAAAGGTTTCGTGAAGTGTATGACTTAATTAAATTGGCATTTTGAGGTTTTAGAACAAGAGGTGAATTAAAGCTGGTTTCACGTATCATTAATCTGGCAGATATGACTACAATGTAAAAAGTCAGTGAAGGTAGAAACCTGTGATCTGTTTCATACATTGTGGCTATGACTCAGAGGAAACAGGTATCAGGGGACCGATAAGTAAATTTCATGACGCTACGATAATTACTATAATTGAACATGATTATTAATAATTTACACATTCTATTATTTTACAGGACAATGCAAGGTCTCTGTACTTTATCTGATCAGTGGGAGGCCAGTTGTCACTTAGCCTAAGGACTGAGGAATATGTATCTTCACAGAATATACATGTCACAGACCATATACATGAAATGTATACCTGGAAACATTACTTATTTTATTTACTAAAATAATATCTTAGCCTGGTACCTTGTGGTTACTGGAGACTATTTAGATCACTGTGTTAAGGACTAAGTTAAGGACTATTTTTTTTATACTTTTTGTATAAGATTTAGCCATAAATAGACAAATGGTTTAATATCTGAATATTCCTCCATCAACCCCAAGATATTTTTCTACAATCTGAATTGCGTTACTAATTTCGATATCAAATTTTCCAAGTTTTTTTTGTAAAACAATTTCTCATAACAGTGCACATATAGCAGAGACGTAACATAAAGCTTGTGGGCCCCAACGGAAAATCTGTAATGTGGTCCCTACATACCTTGTGAACCTTAGGGGCCCTCTCAGAGTTCAGGGCCAGGTAGCAACTTCTACCACTGCAACCCCTATAGCTACACCCCTGACCTACAGCTCTATTAGGGCGTATTCATATTAACCCAAGAAGAGGCAGAAAAATTTGACAAGGATTTCAAAGAAATTTCAGAAATTGATTGTGATGCAGATGTCATTGTGGATACATGTAGACTTTAGCCTCCCATTAGAAGAATGGATAAAAGCTGTGCAAAATCCAAGATAAATAAGTGACAATATGGAAATCCACACAGCAGAAATCCAAGGCATTTGTACAGTATTGTGGCTTTCTACTGAAATCAATGGGAATAAAATTTGATGAAGAATAAGCCATAACAATTTGCCGTCAGGGAAACTGAACTTGTAGCAGTATCGGAATGAGAAGAAAACTGTCCTCTATAGAAACAAAACTGATGAAATAAAAAGCATACATCCATCCTTTCAAGCAACTTATAGTCATAGGCCACCATTCGCTCTTCATTAGGGCTGCACTTTCCAGATTTAGGATAAGGTTTTTACAAATCAATTCTCCTACTGTATTCTCAGAACTGCCAAATATGCAAACTGGCATATGTGGAGATTTGGCAAATCAGGGAAAACTATTTACCCATCTCTATTCATAGATATATTTAAAGGGAATCTGTCACCAGAACAATCCCTATTGAACTATAAGCTCAGTCAAATAGCCAGGACTCTCATGAATAAAACACTTTGTTCTGCCTTTTGATTGGTGCCTCTGTTGCCAAGACATTGGCATTTTACCCAATATGCTAATAAGCTGTTTGGTGCATCCAGGGCCGGTTTTAGTTTCAATATTTTTTATTCAATTTTTCAAAATACAAAATACAAAAACAAAGAACAAAATGAGTAGATATTGCGATATACAGTAATAGACATTGAAATACAGTTTCAAGATACATTCTTAGAACCGCATATCTGTAAAACCAAATATAAAGATTACTTTTAAAGTGAACAATAGTAATAACAGATAGGCACCTATATTAGGCTGTGGATATCTATATCTAGGGTGTATTCTCCGTAAACATTTTTCTCTTCTACATGAGATGTTTAATTGTGCAGGGGACCCTCGACTCGTACCCGCAACATTGGCTATTCCTCCCTAGTTCCCCTTACAACAGGGTTGGCAAGCTTCACAACCATCTCTATTTCTGTCCCAGCCCCCTCTATTGGGTTTCATATACCATTCAGTTCCTTTTACGTGACAAATCTAGAATGTATCCACGCATCCCAAATTATTTCGAATCTATAAAACGAGTAGTTACCCATTGCGATCGCCCTTTCATAGGAATATGTGTTGTTAATGGCTAGTAACAGGGCCGACATAGGCGGGGAAGCTGTTGCCCTCCATCTCTGTACCAACAGTAGTTTAGCCATCGTTAGAATTTTACAAATAAGTTGCTTATGTCTATTCAGTTCTCCGGGAATGCCAAGTAACAAAATCGCCATATGTGCAGTAGGGGGGAGACGTACATCAAACAATTCAGAGAGCATTTCAAAGACACTATCCCAGTAACCACGAATTATAGGGCAGGTTCCCAGAATGTGAAGAAGGGTTCCTCTGTCTCCACATCCCCTCCAACAATTCCCAGACATGGAGGGATACGCTAACTGCAAAGTAGATGGAGTTCTATACCACCGTAAAATGACCTTCATTGCTGTCTCTATGTGGGTGCTACATTTTAAAGACAGATGGATCAGTTTAATCATTCGTTGCCAGTCGTCTGAAGTAATGACCATTCCTAAATCTCTCTCCCAACAACGGAACGGAGTGGATCTAGTAAAAGTCGAAATTCCATCCATTTTGTCATAAAGAAATCGTAATCCCCTCACATTGGTCGACAACCAAGCAAAAAGTGAACCGTTATGGGGCAAGGTCGTCACCGGGTGTTTAGATATGAAGTGCCATATCTGAAAATATTTAAGGAAATCGCCTACGCGGATTCCATATTTTTGTCTAAGATCCACAAACGGTATAGGCTGTTTAGAGTCAGAGTATAGTTGAGAAATCCGCGTGATCCCCTTCAATTCCCAACCCGAGACCCCTATGCCATCAATCATCCAGGCCATCAATGACAGAGGCATGTCTGCAATATGAAAATGTTTCACTGGGTTTGCCTTCCCATGGATTAGCTTCCATGCCATTAACAAAGCGCACATGACCGGGGAAAAGGATCCCGGAGCCGGAATGTTCCAGAAGGGCAGCCACAGCGCATCCTCCAGCTTTAGGGGAGATATAAACGCCTGCTCTATATGTAGCCATGGAACCGAGGTATCCATTGACTTCCACCTTGCACACTGAGTGACCAGTGATGCTATATAATAATTCCTCACCACTGGTACTCCCAGCCCTCCTGCCTCTCGTTGCTTAAATAAAAAGCTTTTATTAACTCTAGGTCTCCTACCATTCCACACATATTTTGAAATCACCCTTTGTGCTATCTCAAAAAAGGAAACCGGAATGGATATTGGGAGCGTACGGAACAAGTACAATAGTCTAGGCAATAGCAGCATTTTAAAAGCCGCTACCCGTCCTATCCAAGAAACATCTGTTTTAGACATTCGTTTGGTCTCTTCTTGCAATATTTTTAACATTGGGATATAGTTACTTTTGTAGAGGGTTCCTAGTGATGTTGTCACTGGTATCCCCAAATACTGAACACTGTCCTTCCTCCAATCAAAATCATAAGTCGATTGGAGATGCTGGAGCAAGGGTGGAGGGACATTAAAAGGTAATGCCTGTGATTTGGCCATGTTTAATTTATAAAATGATAACTGTCCAAAAATACTAATAGTGTCCATAAGATGAGGAATAGATAGTTGCGGATTAGACAGAGTGAGAATAATATCATCAGCATATAATGATATAAGATGAGATTTACCTCCTATGTCAATGCCTCCCACTCTCGGATCTAATCTAAGTGTTTGGGCTAAAGGCTCTATAGAAAGAACAAATATCAGGGGCGATAGGGGGCACCCCTGTCTGGTCCCATTTGTAATGAGGAATGGATCTGATACTACTCCGTTAGTGAACACTTTCGCAGAAGGTGCTGAGTATAACGCCTCAATCGCTCTTAAGATAGCTCCAGAAAACCCCATACTTCTAAGCACCGAAAAGGCATATGACCAGCAAATGCGGTCGAACGCCTTCTCTGCGTCCAATGGAAGGATCACCGCCTTTTCCTTTCTAGAGTCAACATGGTGTATTATATTCAATATACGCCTGGTATTATCATATGATTGTCTCCCTTTAACAAATCCCACTTGATCATAATTTATCAAACTTGGGAGACAGACTGCCAGTCGGCTCGCTATTAATTTAGCGTAGATTTTTAAATCTGTGTTTAATAGCGATATTGGTCTAAAGTTCTGGGAGATGTTGGCGGGTTTGCCAGGCTTTGGCAACGTAACTATCAGGGCTTCTTGATTTTCTTTTGGGATGACCCCAGAATCAACCACGGCCGTCAGAAATGACAGCAGTGGGCTCATCAGGGTTGGGAAAAAGCATTTATAATATTCATTAGTAAGGCCGTCAGGGCCCGGAGACTTATGTGATGGCAGTGATTTAATGATGGATAGTAATTCTTCTGAGGTGATAGGCGCGTTCAAGGAGTCCAGCTGTGACTCCGTGAGTGCGGGTAGTTGAGCCGCCTTGAGGAATCGCTCAATATCATGGGTTGTCGGGGGGACTGTCGAGGAGTCGTCTGCTAGGTTGTAAAGGCCTTCATAAAAATGTTTAAAGGCGTTAGCAATGCCATTAGGGTCATAAATTTTGTATGTACCATCCTTGCTATACATAAATGGAATCCTAGATTTTGTCTGCTTTTGTTTCAGCTTGGATGCTAGAAGTTTACCCGCTTTGTTAGATTGAGAGTAATATGTAGCTCTAACCTTTTTCAGGTTTCTCTCATATTTATGTAATAAACAAGCAGTTAACTGCTGGCGTAAAGCTATTAATTCCGTTGCACGTGAGGGAGACGGAGATTGTTTATTGCTAGTGTCTATAATTCTTATCTGACGGAGCAGACGATCCATTTCTGCTATCCTATTTTTCTTTTCAATATGCCCTAGGCGAATAAACGTTCCTCTAATAAAGGCCTTGTGAGAATTCCACAGTATTTCAGGGCTAGTAGCAGAGGGGGCATTAATCTGAAAGAATTCCTTCAAGTCATTCTCTAATGTTGTTTTTAACTTTGGCTGCGACATTAAAAAGTCACTACACCTCCACACATATGCTCTATTAGATTCATATTTTTCAGCTATGGACAGGGTTATCGCTGCATGGTCTGACCAAGTTATTTGAGATATCTCGGACTGCCTAGCAAGGGGAATGCTAGATTGCTCAACCAGGAACAAGTCTATTCGTGAATAGCTATTATGTACCGTGGAATGGTACGTATAATCTCTTTCAGAATTATGCAGGATACGCCAGATGTCAAATAGTTCATAGCACCATATAGCCTGCGATAAGGAGGGGTGACGTGTTAGTATACCAGACGTGGTATCTACTAGCGGGTCCGGGGCCATTGAAGTCTCCCATTAATATTAAACATCCCTTCTTCCTCTTTCCTACCGCCCTCACTAGTCTCCCTAGAAACGCCACCTGCTTCCTATTTGGGGCATAAACAGATACCAGTGTATAGGTGACATTGTTAATAATGCATACTACTATAACAAATCGCCCTCCCGGGTCAGCATATTGGGATAACAATTGAAACGCAACCGAGTCCTTAATACCAATCAATGTGCCCCTACTTTTTGAGGAGTAGTGAGCATGAAACACATGTGGGTATGCTGGGTGATTAATGCGAAAAGCGTCTGCCCTTAAAAGATGTGTCTCTTGTAGTGCAAGAATGTCACAGTTCTGCCCTCGGGCCTCATGCCATAAATTGGCTCTTTTCTGAGGGGAGTTCAAACCTCTGACATTCATGGACATAATTTTAAGTACCATGGTACACAGTTAGAAATGCTCTGAGATTCTTACCACAACCACGAATACCAGTAGATGTCACTGCTGACTTGAAGAGAAAATGTTTCCACACTTCATGTTCATTACGCCCAATGTGCCAGAACCAATAATAAAAAGAAAAACAAACAAAGCAAATTACAAAACCAATGGGTAAACCTTCGTGGCAAAACCAAACAAAGAGAGAAAAAAAAGAGTATGGTACAGCAGACCAGCGCCTGTCGCAATCCTGGGGGGATAAGTTCAACGACAGTGGACATACGAGATCCAAGAAAAAGTGAGTCTTTAGCTTTGTAGCCCTTTGCGTGGGCGTCTTTGGGCCCTCACTTGATGCCAACCATCCGACACAGGACCAGGTGGTTGTTTGGGTGGTATCTCGACAATCGGAATGTTCCAGTTGTGAAGCAAACGATTTCCTTCTTCCAAAGTTTTAACGACATGCACCGTGTTGTCTCGGGTAATAATCACACGGACCGGAAATCCCCACTTGTATAAAATATGGTGCTGGCGTAAAGCTGCTGTAATAGGGATAAATTGCCGCCGCAATTGCAGTATCGTGGCTGATAAATCCGAGTAAATAGATACTTTGTGATATGGGTCAGGTAGGTGCCCCAGCTTTCGGGAAGTCATCAAAATCAGATCTTTAGTGCGATAAAAATGAATTTTAGCAAGAACATCCCTGGGTATTGCTTCATCTAGATGAGATGGCTTGGGGACTCTATGAGCTCTATCAATAATTAAATCCATCTCTGTAAGATTCGGCAGGAGCGAGCGGATCAGATCTTGGAGGAACGTCGTCAAATTATTCGCGGAGACTGACTCCGGAATCCCTCTAAATTTCAGATTATTTCTCCGTGAGCGATCCTCTAAGTCTGCTACTTTAGCTTTCAAAAACGACACATCCGACTCCATCTCATAGTGAGCATCTATTAATGCATTGTGTGATGTCGCAAATTCCGCCATTTTGGATTCCACATGAACTGTACGGTTTTTCAGTTCCTGAAGATCTCTATCTAGCGGTTTTACCATGAGAGACATGTCTGTTTTTAGTGATTTGCAGAAAGCCATGAGCATATATTTCATAGAGGCCTCAGTGAGTGGGTTCTCTGTCTCTGGGATTTCTGCAAAAAAATCAGTGGGTGGGGGGGTAGGCTGCACATTGTTGCTCACCTCGCCATCCTGGGGGTCGCTATCCTGGAGTCTTGGTCTCTGCTTAGCCGGGCTGGCGGTAGGCGACTGGTGTGTCCCCAGGCTGGATAGGCCCGCAGATCCCGAAGCGCCCGACCCGCGGAGGCCCGCTTCCATTGTAGGCCCCGGCCTGCCGGGGAGAAGGCCCAGGTAGCTCCGCGGCCGCGCCGTCCAGCAGCTGCGGTAAGGATGGGGCTGAGAGCGCTCTCTTGTGAGCGGAGAGCGCGCTTGTTTCATCCGGTGGGTCGCGCGGTGGAGTTGAGGCCCTAGATTCTGTTTCCAGGCGCGGGCCGTCGCCATGCTGGTCCCTCCCCCCCCCCCCATGGGGGGAAATAGAAATCTGAGATTTTATGCGGTCTCACCGCCAATTTCTTCCGTCTCGGCATCCCTGGAGGTAAGGCACCTTTTACTGTCAGTTTCTGTGCCCAAAGGCCACGGGCTCGTCGCTTGTGATGTCGCTGTATAGGACTCAGACCAAGAGCTCTGAGACTATGCGGCCATTACAGTCCACAGCTAGGCTCCGCCCCCCCCAGGGCCGGTTTTAGACAAAGTGGGGCCCTGGGCAAAAATTAAAAGCGGGGCCCCAAATGCTGATATGCAAACAACACCATCGTCTTCCAGTGACAACCCCTATAATAACGCCTCCTTTCTGCCAACAAAAAAAGTAATAACAAGCCCCATTTTACCACACACAATTCAAATGAGCACCTTTGTACCACCTATTAGATTTTTGCACCCAGTCATCAGTTATTATAGCGCCTCCTTATAAATAATAATTCCTGCTTATAAATAATCTTACACCTTTATCAATAATAGCTCCCTTATAAATGAAAAATAGTGCCCTGTATCAGTAATATTCCCCCTTATCAGTAACAGTCACTCCCTAAAAATAATACTGCTCCCTTATTAATAATAGCCCTCTCATAGTTACCCTTATAAATAATAGTCCTCATTATCACTAATAGCCCCCTTTATAAATAAGCCCACTTAACAATTATACCCCCCTTATAAATAGTTCCCCTCTTATAAATAATAGTTCCCCCTTATATTGGATGCCTTATATATAATAGTTCCCCCCTTATAAATAATAGCCCATCTTATAAATAATAGTTCCCCCTTATAATAGCCCACTCATATTTAAGTTTCCCAATTATATATAGTAACCCACCCTTATATATAATAGTTCTCCGTTATACAGTGTCGGACTGAAGGGCCTTAGGCCCACCAGAGGAACTTGTTCTGGGGCCCCACCCAACAGCTTCCTGCTAATAGCCTACACCACGGCTTCTTCACTGAAGTCTTACATATGTGCTCACTATCTGGTGTTACTGAGTATGTTACCAGTATAGTCAGCCCCTATAGTACTGTGCAGGTCCCAATAACTCCATGGCCAGCTCATGCACAGTACTGTATGGCGAATGACATGGCCATGGAGCACTACACGTATGTACAAGATTATAGTGATGGAGCTGTGATGCAGACATAGCACACAAGGCTGCCAGCAGGAATTGTGAGCACCCCCCCACAGTATAATGCTCCACATGGTATATAATGCTCCACAGTATAAAATGCTTTCCTGAGCCCTCCAGTTTCCCCACATGGTATATAATGCTCCACAGTGACCCCACACAGTATAAAATGCTCCCCTGAGCCCCCCATTGTGGTCCCACATGGTATGTAAGGCTCCACACAGTATAATACTCCACAGTGGCCCACACAGTATACTACCCCTTAGTGGCCCCAGACAGTACAATATGCTCCCCAGCAGTCCCATACAATATAATATGCTCCATACAGTATAATATGCACCTCACAATGCCCCCCAGTATAATGCTCCACAGTGGCCTAACACAGTATAACATGCTCCGTAATGACCGCCACACAGTATAATATACTCCCCAGAGGGGTTCCTCCAGTATAATGCAACACAGTGGTCCCCCACAGTATAATATGTTCCCCACAGTCCCCCCCAGTATAATGCTCTACAATGGCCCCACAGAGTATAATATGCTCCCGAAAAGCCCCACACAATATAATATACTCCACAGTGGCCCCACACAGTATAACAGGCTCCCCACACTGTCCATTCCCCCAGTATAAAGCTCCACAGTGGCCCATAGTATAATATGCTCCCCAGAGGGCCCCCACTAGTATAATACTCCACAGTGCCCCCTCCAGTATTTTGCTCCACAGTAGCCCCACGCAATATATTATGCTCCCCAGAGCGTCCCCCCAGTATAATGTTCCACAGTAGGCCCCACGCAGTATAATATGCTCCCCAGAGGGCCCCCTAGTATAATTCTCATTAGTCACAGGGCCTGCCTGTGACTGAGGTCACATTACCCAGAAGTCACCACTGGGGCCTGTGATTGGGCCTTAGCAGTCACGTTGGGCGCGCTGATGTAATTATGCCCCAATCACAGACCACAGCAGTGACCCCTGGAATGCGTGACCTCAGTCACAGACCAGAAAAGCCCAGAAGAGGATGGTGGGGACTGTTGGAAGCCCAGGAGAGAGGAGAATAAGTATTTGTTATTTTTAATCACCTCCCCTTGGCAGGCTACTTTTGGTAAGGGGCCCTGGCGGCATGTACAGACATCACATAAAGCCGCGCCCCTTTCCATTAAGGAGATGTATAGCGGTGGGGAACCAGGCTATAGGACATAATGTCATAGTGCTGCAGGCCGTGGGCCCCGTACCTTTCCTCGATCATTACGCTCTTGCTCCTTCTGTTTGTCCCATTATCGCCATTACCTAAACCTGATCATATCCATCATTCCCTGTATCACAAACATCTTCCTAGACATTAGAGCTGTTCTATTTTCCTCACCTTCAATGCAATGCGAAATCCTGTTTTCTTCACCTAAAAATATATCTCATATGTATCCCTACCTCACTCTTGACATGTTAACACCCTAGTCTGGGCCGTAACCATTTCTCACCTAGACTACTGTAACTCATTACTAATTGGCATTCCAATATACAGACTGGCTCAACTTCAATTCATCATGAACAGAGATTGATCTTTTCTTACTAACACCTCTGCTCTCTGTAGCTCATTACTTTGGTTGCCTGTTTTTTTTACAGAATTAAATCATTCTAGTCCATAAAGCTCTCCATATTGTTTCACAGTGATAAATCCCTGCTCTTATCTACCAGCATGTGTTCTTTATTCACCAATAACCTACAACACTATCCTCCATTCTAATATCCTCTCACTCATATCTGCAGAACTTCTCCTGTGCTGCTCCATTCTGCAGATTTCTCTGCCCTGGTCTATAAGACTGCCCTGGTCCAGAAGACATTCCTAGTTTCGGCATGTAATTTCTTGAAGGAGGTCTGTACACATGGACTTCTCACAAATATTACACTTTATGTTCTCTTTAACTAGCTATCTGTGTTGGATCACTATGCTCTTTATAGTGTTTATGTTGTCTCAGATATCAGCAGCTTTATACGTATTCCCCATGTCAACACAAAAGGCTGGTTCTCTGGACAAAATGTATGTATAAACAATACTGTATAGATACAAATGTATAGATGTATAGATGAGAGACTGTATAGATGAGAGTAATGACAATGTGACCACTACTGCTATTTTATGGAGATTTAAGAAGTCATATCCCACTGATAAGAGCACTGAGCTGAAAGCATGTAAGCGCAAGTGTGAAATCTTCTACATTATACTCAACAATGAATGGAACAACTGTCATGTAAATGGCATCTCCCAGTCTGCTTTTTTGTATTTATTTAAGATGATTTGAGGCTTCCAGACACAGCAAATACTATTGTAATAATTTCAATAATCACTTCTGAGGATACAACGTCTAAACAGGATGGAAGAATAGTGAAGCTGTCATCTGTCAAGTATGCATAATATCAAAGCTTTCAGCTTTGAGCATTTTCTTTCACTCGAAGAAAACTATCAACAATATAAGTTACCTTTTATGTTATATCATAGTAATGTACACTCTCTACAAGAAAAGCATAATTTCTGAATATCGGATAACAAACATATAGAGTAGTTTGTTTCGAAACTGCACATGATGATATATATAACTTATTTAAAGATTATAGATATATGTGTATATATATATATATATATATATATATATATATATATATATAATCCAGACAGTACTTCGTAGTTGATGATAGAACAAATATGTAGGTACTTTATCCACAAATTATGAATAATGAAATAGTGAATAAAGTACCTAACTATTTATTTCATCAACCATGTTGTGCTGCCTGGATTTGTTTGACATTTTGAAAGGGATCTTGGTCAGTTTCCTGGGGCTAACATCCACCTTGTAAGAAGTCTGTGCTGCCATAATTTGTGTGTGTGTGTGTGTGTGTGTGTTGTGTATGTGTGTGTGTGTGTGTGTGTGTGTGTGTGTGTGTGTATATATATATATATATATATATATATACACACACACACACACAAAAATTATGGCAGCACAGGGTTCTTACAAGGTGGATGTTATATTAAATAATTATATATATATATATATATATCATTATTTAATATAAAATATATAAATTTAATATATTTATATTTTATATAAATATTTGCAATATTTGATACAAATACTGTAACGTTTTACTACACTGTATGGGCAAAAGTAGTGGGTAGTGGGACACTAGCACATTATACCTACAGAAGCTTTTATGTCATCCTATTCTAAATCCATAGTAATTAATATGGCGTTAGTCATCCTTTGCAGTTAAGGCAGCTTCCACTCTTCTCGGAAGGCTTTCCACAAGATTTTGGAATGTACCTGTGAGAATGTTTGCCCATTTATCAAAAAGAGCATTTGTGAGGTCAGACACTAATGTTGGATGAGAGGGTTTAGCTTGCAATTTCTGTTCCAGCTCATTCCAAAGGTGTGTTATGGTCAGAATTCTGTGTAGGCCAGTCAGATTCTTCCTCACCAAACTCAACCAACCAAACTTTTATAGATCTTGATTTGTATAGTATTGCACTCAATGGCTAATAGATATTACAAGGTGAGCTTTCAAGACAATTCAAATCAGGCAAGGTACCATCATTAAAAGGTGTGCAATAATATATTGTCTAAAATGTCTTGGTATCCTGAAGCATTAAAATTTCTGTTCACTGGAGCTAAGGGGCATTGGCCAAACCCTAAAAAAACTTGAAGTATTATCCCTCCACCAAACTTTACATTTGGCACAATACAGGAAGGTAATGATTCCTTGCATTCGCTAAACCTAAAGTCCATTGGCAGCATGCTTTATACCACTTTATCTGTGGGCACGTTTCATTTTCTGCAATGATTGTTTCATGGTATACCATATAAACAGCTCAACTCTCATTGAGAAGTTTATGAGGATCATGTTGGATGACCTAATAGTCGGATGGATCCTCAAGTTTTCCCTGGAGTTATCAGTGTTGATCAATTCCACCGTCTTCATTATCTAGTTCCATTACCACTTTAAAATACTTTTAGTTTTTTTCAAAGCCTAGACACCATATAGTTTTGGGTCACTAAGGACCAGTAACCATGTAAAGAGTACCTCCAGTACAACTTTTCAGAAATGAATAGTACCGGTGACATTAAGAAACTTTGTAATATATCTTATTAGAGAAATGTTTTCTATGTCCTCCACTTTTCAGGCAGTTACTTTCTCCATATTATTCTTTGCAGAGTTGATGGGGATAGAAAAGACACTCAAATAATTGCTGCTGTTACACTCTACAGTTCCTTGTTTTTTTAACACTTCTAAGTTTTAGATAATAAGCTAATAATACACAGAATAAGGCAATGCCAGGAGAATCCTACTCAGCTCCTCCATGCTCCATAGAGTTATATGTGAGAGGCTGAATACAAGAAGGATATAATGTAAACAACAGTCATCTTAATAAGTGGTGAAGGAAACAGATCTCCTTAATAAGATATATTACAAAGTTTCTTTTGGTTTAATGCATATTGCACATTTTCTGTTAGTACAATAAACCTCATTTCAATCCTGAAATATTACTATGTCCATCAACTGATGTTATTAGATATATCAAATTGAAATGGCTGTTGCAAACACCCAAATATTTAGAACTAAAAATGATTAAGATTAATAGGGGTGCCCAAACTTTTTCATATGACTGTATCCATGCCATACATTTCCAATAGAATGGGTATAAGGACCAGGAACATGTCTCATACATTTATGGTATGTGGTTGTAAATTAGTTAGAAAGGTTTTTATGACATGTTTTAGTAAATACTTCCATTATGAATAAATTAACAAATAGGTGTTACCATTTGGTGGGGTTACCCTACATAGTCTGACACTATCCAATCAGTGCTGACAACGCCAGACTGTGCAGAGATGCTCTCTTTTCACATCTAGAATGGTAACACCCAGGTGTCAATTTATTCATACATTTCTAGGAGAAATAACAGAGGAACAACACAAACAGGGTTTTGTTTTTATTTTTCTTTTTTAAGATGCTTTATAATTTCTATGATATAGATAATACTAGTATTTACTAAAACCACATGGTTACAGATACTTTTAAAAGGGACTTTAGATTTCAATTTATATTCTGTTTAGACTAAAAAAGCAAAGTTCACTTTTACATAGGAACCTCTGTAAACAGCTACTGTACATAGTTACAGAGGGTGCAAAGAACCATCTGGACCCATGATACAGCCATGTTTCACTTAAAGGGAATATGTCTGGTTAATCTAGGACACTAAACCACCCACAGGTCCTTATAGACCTGGGGTTTAGTGTCCCGAATCGCCCTGTTGTAATGCAATCTGCAGGTGCATTAAAAATAAAAAACCTTTAAACTTACCTAGATAAGGGTCCGATCAATGCTGTTTGGTACGAACAGTCCGGCTTATTCATGAGGCATGCCTCCCAGCGCCTGCGCTGTGATTCAGTGAAGCCAAAGATGGACGCCCCAGCTTCACTGCAAAATTGCCGGAGGTATGATACATGCGCACTGAAGCTGAGGAGTACTCCTCTGTCTTCCTTGAAGAACTGCACGGGGAGTACATCGGCAGGGTGAGTATAAAGCTTTTTAATTTTTAATGCGGCCATGGATTGCGTTATAACAGGGTGATTTGGGACACTAAACCCCAGGTCCATATGGACATGTGGGTGGTTTAGTGTCCCAAATTGCCCTGACAGATTCCCTTTAAAAAAAAAACGGTATTATCAATGACACAGGTTATACTTCTGTTCATAGCAGTTGTGTAAAAAATGGTTTTAGGTTTGGGAACTATTATAGAATGAAACAAGTAACAATTATTCTGTGAAATTAACTGATGTGACCTATTGTAGTAGCTCGTGAATAATACATTGTGCAAGGTTCATCCTCTGGCATGAAGATATTAGAAGTCATGCTAACACTTTTGCTTCAATGAGTCAGAAATGTCAAATGCTTAGACTTACATTGCCTTACTTTAGAAGTAAATGACTGTAATATTCAGTACCTCAAGTTGAATGTTATACTAAGGCACATAGCTTAGCATTCAGTGCTGCCAGTGTAAAGGACAATGGGTCTTTGGGTCACATACAGACTATTACTGAGCCAAACTTGATTCTGCATTTATCAATCATTTTTTTACAAATGAACTTTCAAGGACTGAGTAAAAAGAAAATTTGAGTTAAAAGAATGGTGGGTTCCTTCATTCTGAAGCAGAAGGCAGCTGCAAAGTGTTACTCTCACTGTGGAGGAACCACAAGTTATATGAACTAATGGGCCACTGCATTTAAAAGATACCTCCAACTATGTATTTTCCCATATAGTGCATTATAGACTATTATTAAAGAAAACTGCAAAACCTCAGTGTGTTCACTGTATCACTGTATGGGATGATGCTTCCAAATTTTTCCCGTGCCTCCTGCTTCGGATAGGTTTCTCTCTGCCAGCTCTTAAAAGCAGGAGGGAATAAGGAGCAATATGAAACTACATTTCATACAGCCATGCGTGTCATTGGAGTTTTATAATTGTGCTAATTATTGAATGAACTCACCTGCTCTGTTATTGGACTGGGCAAAAATATATTTTCAGCAGCAGCCTATATATGGGAAGATATACTGAGAAACATGGAGGGTGGCGTTGGTTGGGAAAGTGAGGTGTCAAAGAGCAGTCCCACCTTCAAATGATCCAAGAGGCCACACAGAACCCTATACAAAAAAGTCCCACAGTCCCTTAAAATGAGCCTCTTTCCTAGACATAACTTTTTACCAGCAACTTTCTCAGGATCACATGACCACTACTTTTCCAGCCAAGACCAGGGAGTGCCAGCATGGAGCACAAGTTTCCCATATGGCCACATCGTTTTTGCTAGAGCGCCCCTTCTTTTGGGTGAATTACACCCCTTTTAGGAGTGTGACATGTTGCTTTTTATCATTTGAGCACAGTCTGCTTGTCAGTCCCATTTTTCATGATGAAACATAAAGTACCCATGTTATGGTTAATATGACAGGGAGACCTATGTATGCAGAAGGTAGAAGATTTGCCCACTTTTCCAGGACAAGTTACCCCTTTTTTGCGGGAGCCTCCCTGGCGTTTTCGAAGAGTTAGCAAGTATATATAAACCTCTAGATAGTCCACGTGCTCTCGCTTTTACTCACAGGAAAGTCTAACTTCCTGTTTACACTGGAGACTAAGATCTGGACTGGTGGTCAGACTTTCGATTATATGACACAGGTTCCCATAATGACTGTATATGGATTCAAATGATCTGGAATGAAACAAAATACACTGCTAGGATACTGCTGGAAGTTGGCATTATATATGTCCAAATGCTACTGGGTTCATGAGCAGATCACATCTGACTGATGAAGCGCTCAGATGTAGGACTTAACAAGGAGGGATTGTAACAACAATCCCCTTGAGACTGGAGCCCCACGTGGCAGAAACGTTCCACACATTGCAGAAAAATACCGTCATTTTTGGAAATCGCGGCATGTCAATTATACCTATGGAAACGCTGGCGGTTTCCATATAAGTATAATTGAAGCAGAAAGTCTGAGAGGAAAACTTTCTGTAAAAACGCTGTGGGAAAAAAACGCAATACGTTTCCGCCGTGTTTTTCCCGCAGCGCTTTTTGGCTGTGGCATGCTACGTGAGGCCTTAGCCTAAGAAACATAAAGGGGTTGTGCCAGACTGAATTTGTATTGTAGGTATAAAGGCTTATCATACTCATAAATTCTGATTTAGGGAATAGATAAAAAAATAGTCATCATGTAAAATAACTGAACACTTAAAACGAATAATCCACATATGCAGTAAGCAAAAATTACAATAGGGAACCAAGCACATCTTGTTCTATCAACATATTAAAACTGACATATAAATAGCCTGTATTTTTGATGTGCAGGTCAGAAATAGCAGCTAGTGGGTTTACTGAGCTCATTGCCTATGATAAGTACTGCTGTAGTTAAACTGCTTTGTCACGATAATAATTATTGAAGCCAGAAATGTCCAGTTACATCACATAATTTGAATGGGCTGTATGAGGGTAAGAAAAATCCAGTTTTTTCCAGAAAAAGGTCTACTCTTCTTAACAGGCTGCATCTTAAGTGAATCTGACTAAACTGCAATGCCAGACATATGAACAAGAGAGGCACTTCTTCTCTTCTACTCTCATAAATCCCTTTAATGAACCTAGGATATCAATGAACATTACAACACAACAGATCTTTTTATTATGTAAGAGGAGAAGCCGCTTTCATAACATAACATGTACCTTGTGCATGAAGATGTGAAGACATTGGTATAGGAGTAGTAATGGACACAGCGGCCACCGGAACCAAAAGCCAAGGGGGCCCATAGGTCACCCTCAATACACTAGGGATGGATACATTTATTTGATTCTCCTTCTGATTTCTTTTGGTGGCTGGTAGTCTGAGCATCATAAATTTATGACCCTTGCCCTCTGATGAGGTGAAGTGGGAAGATTTATGATATACAGCCTTCCACTGTCAGAAAGGAGAAAATTAACAAAATACTAGTTGGATAGGAGGGATTCTGTAGACAAGTCTGTGACACAAAAGGGGCATGATTATTATATGGGGGGCACTCACAGTGGATGGGAATCATGGGAAACTTATGTGCACAGACATCTTGTGAACAAGTCTCCATGGCAGACTGGGGCCAGACAGAGAAAGAACAGGAAATGTAAATGCAGCCAAAATGTATGTATGTAATGTGGCTGATGGTTGTGAAGAAGTCGCGCAGGGGGATCCAAGCAAATCTTCAGCACCAGGGTCCGTGAGCCCATAGTTATGCCCCCATATGAAGAATTACAATTTTTAATGTAGTGCTAGCATAGGGCGCACTCAGGAAATGGAGAGTTTTTGGAAGGGTATAGTTATAGATGATCCAGAGGTAGCAGTAAACTTGAAGTTACACCTCTGACATCTCTATGCGGCATCATGTATAATCTGAAGCATAGATATAGTATGGTCATGAATATAACTATCTACAATAACATATTCTTAGGGTTATTGCAAGAACTGAGCAGGGAGCTTACAGCATCCCTAAACTATATTCACATTCATTTAAACTTTGTTTAGATGTCTAAAGATTCCTTACCCTTCACCTGACCTCCCTGAGGAGAATCAGTGCCATTAGTGAATATTTACACCTAAACTAAAACATAATGCCTGCCAACACTCCAAATTTTCTGATGACTATGGAAACAATAATCTAGATAGAAGAAGAAAATGAAGAAATAAACAATTAACCAATATCTTCAATGTTTCAAAGTATCCCCCTGAGTGATGCTGAAACCAAGCTTCTCAGCTAATTCTTATCATATTGTCCCATGGCCAAACCCAATGACTTTACATTATTTTTGGACTTGCATCCATTTGTTCAAAAACTTACCTTAAACAAACATATCTCCAAAAATCCCTCAGGAATGGGAGAAGAAGCAAATGTCTGACAAACAGATCAGAGACCTGATCTCAAACCACACTCCATATTGTATCCATTACAGAGATGGGGCAATTTCATCAAAACCTTTTTAGAATTGGTCATAAAAGATTTCCGATATGTGACTAAATACAGTCCACAAAAACATCCAACCGAGGTGGAGTGAAGAAGAGCATTAAAGGCTCAGAAAGAAACTCCTAAGCCTATAGTATCTTGTCTGATGCAGGACATTATGAGGAAATCCATAAAGACCCTAGGAAAAGTCACCAATCTGAACTTCAGAAGCTGGTCAAGGAAGACTAAAAATAAATGCAATATTATATTGGCACAAGACTACCAGATGGCATTTTTTTATTACCTGCTAAAAATTCATAAGTGATGCCAAGATCCACCAATGAGGCCTATGATATCAGGTATGGGTCCTTTACTATTAATTTGGATTGAGCCAATTCACTGGCCACTTGAACAACAACAAATGGAGCTTGAAATTCACCCACAACTATTCAAGAGTCCACTGAGTAACTTGACATAGTTATCTTTCAAAGCAGTCATCAAATTCTTACTATGCATTTGGTGGACGCCAATAGTTACATTGAGTTTATGAGTGCACGTTACAAACCATGGCTTGTCAACTTTCCAAAGGATCTATAAAAAATGAACATGAATGGATGACTTTGAGGACCAAACTTTTACCTTACCACAGAGGTTTCAAAACAAAAAATATTCCAAATTGCTGATCTTGGAGGCATGGGAAAAGACCCGCAAGATTAACTATTGCAGAAAAAAAAAAAAGAAAATCACGCCAAGCAATTGAACTCAATTTCATTACAGATTGCAATTCGGCTCACTTCTATATTAAGGTAATTATCAACAAACACTGGCACAGTCTGGCAGAATCTCATCTTAAGAATTTGCTAGTCAGACCAGTGATTACTTTTAGAAGAGGACAAAACATGAGTAACCTAATTTCAAGACCAAAAACGTCTCTGAGCTCCTCAGTAAACCACCTGGGGATCTTAGATGCAAATCTTCCAGGTGTCTTTGTTATTTTATGGTACATGCACATGGTTAGAATTTACATGCAGAAAATATGCACTAAAGTCCGTAAATATACAAACACAAAATCAGATTTTGGAGTGTATTTTCATACATGTACATGCAAATTTCAGTGTAGATTTTGGCATGCAGATTTTGTAGCCATGTTTCTAAAATCTGGGGCAAAAAGAAATTAATTGATATGCTGTGGATTTTAAAATCTGTGCCATAACTAATTTTCCATAAAGAAATAAATCTACATTGTTTATGAGAAATAGAATTTCTCATTGACTTTAATGCTAGTGGGTTACGGTGAGGGTTTTCCGCATTCAAATTCCCTGAAAAATCGAATCCTAATTGTGTGCATGTACCCTTAATATCTGTCAGGGATTCAAAAGGGCTACTGCAATATTACAGGAGGAACTCTCTCTCTTTCTCCTCACCGCAATCAAGACACTGTAATGGAATTGCCGCATAGGCAACCCCCAAGTGATGGAATTTTTGTTTAAGCAATATCCAAATATACTGCTGGTATATGACAGATCAAAGACGGCAAGCAAAACAATCTATCAATAATCCAACACCATTCTGGTAAGAGTCTATGGCACCCCCGAGGTTTTCATCAGATCCTTCTGCAAAGCAGGTTGGACTTTGCAGATCGGGGATCCAGGTTGTATTCCAGAACTGCACTTAGGTGCACTTGTGGGCTGAGAACCAGATTAGCTAATCTCTAGCAGACAAAGTGTGTAACATACAAGTCAGATCAAAACCAGGAGAGCACAGGAGTATCCAAAATAACAGCAGTAGAATAACAGGGTCCACACCAGGGTTGAGTCCAGGAGTTCACAGATAAAGCCAAATCAGCAAAAGATTGGATATCTAGGAGATAGAGCCAAAATCAGTAACCAGGGATACAGCAGAAAATGAGATAAGAGAACAAAGCCATATTACAATGTAAATGAAGGCATCTGACAAGTCTCAGTACTAGGTTTAAGCACCCCACCTCAGCTCAGGACTGGACAATGAGGCAGCACTCTAATTGTCTGTATGTCTCAGAGCTCTGACTGGCTGCAGACCCAGTCAGAGTTTGACTGGTAGTCATGGTAACCTTAAAGCAACAGCTGTGAGCAGTGCTGCCTTGAAGATAATGATGGCTAAAGTTTGAGAGGCAGAAGCACACATATTGAGATCCCTAACAGATGCTTTCTGCTTGAGTACATGTACCCTTTGGGACACATCAGGGCAATCTTCCTGGAAACCAGAGTCGCTCCTTGACTCTTCTCCATTGTCTTGTAATTCGTTTCATGAGAGTTTTAATTACAATTAATATGTAGATACTTTACAAATGATCCGTTTTCTGCTTTTATGGACAGGGTAGCGACCTTTGTCCCTACCTCTACATTTCTGTGTTTCTGGGTTTTTCTTAGCTATAAATAGAAGTGTGTGTACATATGTTTTTACACTGATCTAGTGAAGGGGGTGGTACACCGCTGAAAGGCGAGAATCTAATAAAGCACTATAAATTGGATCTTACTATTTATCGTCCACGCTCTGTGGGACAACAGTCATAGTGGGATTTCTGCAAATTTAAGGCATTTCCGGACTGTTTTGTGGGTGTTCTTGGACAGGTGTTAGAGCTACTCACAACTTGGGATTGAAATCTTGCCCCTCAGGTGCAAAATGGCTGTGACAATGTATATATAATTAAGAAATAAACAAGTAGAGGTTAAGTCACTTGACAGACGACACCTCAAGGTCTTTCATATTACTGGTGATTTTATTTATAGGCCCTATAAATAACTATAGGCTCCTTCCTAAACCCTACATTCCTGCATTCATTGACATGCAGTTTGCCTATAGATAATAAATGAGCATGTATGGATTTATGTCACTTCCTTGCCTGTGGCTATTCTGTGGATAGAACAAACCAGCAGCACTTGAAGCCAGTTACTGAAGAGTTACACATGAGGTATTACAAACATTGAGGACATCCTCGTCCCCATGACAAAGGCAATAAAGTTTATTGAAGAGAACATACTTTTTAATAAAATTTATTAAAGCCATCCTAAACAATCCCGTTAGCTCATTAACACCTCCAATTACCGTAAAACCAGAAAAATCATTGCCATTAAGCAAAACTATAGATTAAAGGGAACCTGTCACCATGAAAATACTGTCCAATTTAGCAGAATTATGTTACACAGTAGGAGGAGCAAACTGACATAATATGGGGAATTGTATCTTTGGTGTATGGCCCTTTTCTACGCCAATGCTCCACTTTGCTCTTTCTGTGCCCTGACTGCGACTTTCTAAAAAAGGTGGTGGAGTGAAGCGGAGATCAAAATGTGGTGGAGTAATGTGAGTGGCATAGGAAATGCAAATCTTAATAAATTCACCCCATAGTGTTGGGGGGAAAAATTCAGTATAACTTGCATTTTATTCATTTAAGTCCCTGGTTATATTCCAGTGGATGGTCCTACTCAATGACTGATATTCTTCCCTGTATGAGTATGCATACGGATATAGCTATGTATCACTGAGTAGGTCGCCCACTGGATTCCTAAGGCCAGAATGAGCAGGGATTGAATAAAAGACAAGTCATCCTGTTTATTCCCACATAACTATACATATTAATGGGATCATCTCAGTGACTGGCTGAACAGAGTTTTCATGTGTAAGTCAAGACAAGCTGGGACATGGGCAGCAACAGAACCAGACTCAAAGGGGATCAGTGAGATGGGAGAATCAGTTTTTTATGTTCTATGTTACTTTTATTTCCCATGGAAAACCTCTTTAAGGCTCTATGTTGTGGAAACTTAGCAGAAAATAATGCTGCGTTTTACAGTGCCAGCAATGTGAATGAGATTTTGGCTAATTCCATCCACACACTGCAGAAAAAAAAACACTGTAGAAAAAGCTGCATTTTCAAAAATGTCAATTTATATGCAGAAACACTCACATTCTCCCTATAGATTTAATAATGGAAGAAAAACCACAGAGATAAATACAGCAAAAATGCATTGAAAAATGCTGCGAAAAAAACATGATGTGTTTCTGCTGCGTTTTTTCCCCCCCCCAGTGTTTTTTAGCTGTGTTCCGCAATGTGGCGTCTTAGCCTAAAGGTGTTGTTCCACATTCAACCTGAGTGCATCCAGGCTGAATGTGGATGTGACTAGTGGTGGTCAGTGCTCCCATTCATTTCATTCATTCTGAATGGGAGTACCAGAGATAGCCAAAATACAGCACACTGCTATTTCCGGGGCTCCCATTGAAGTAAATGGGAGCGCCTACCGCCACCAGTCCCACCCACTTTCAGCCTGGCTGCACTCAGGTTGAATGTGGTGCGCAAGAAAGGTCCTGCTGACTTTACTTTGTGGGACATCCTCTTAAAACATGATATATGAAATGACTTGTGTGGCAAAGTGCTTGTAATATATTTTATATGCATAAAAGAATATTGTTTATATTCAGAGTACAGAGTAATATTAAAGGGGTTGTGCGCTTTAAAAAAAATTGATGGCTTATCTTTAGATAGGCAGGGGTACTATAGTCAGGAACACTGGAGATCAGCTGTTGTAACCTGACTACGGCTCCTGACATTGTTTACATGCTGGGAGCTGTAGTGCTCATTCGCTGTCTCTTTGAGTTGCTATGAAAGTGGTATAGTGAACATACCTTTTCGTTTGTGCGATATTGTTGGTGAGAGATGTTTAATCCATATGCAAATGAGCTGTTCGGTGCACCTGGGGCGTGGTTGTTAGCAACAGAGCAACAAGTTAAACATTCGACATGTTTACGATTGGATTATATGAAATGAAAATGTTTTTTGTTTTTCTTTAAAACTAGCCTTCAGCATGGCTACTAGGCACATGGTACTAGTCTGTTGCCAGGCAGTAATCCCAGCATTAGATGTAGCACCCTGAATTTGTCTTGGGAAGCCATTGGGGCCGTCACAATTGTAACTGTGCCAGACTGGAGGTGATAGCTTTTTCTTGAGTTTCACCATAATTGAGCCATTAGAGAAACATTTCATTGGAGCCTGTGGAAATTAAATTAAGGAATGTCCCTGCTGAAGATGACGCAGGATGAAGAAAGAGAAACGAAAGAAAACAAGATAGCATGCGTGGGTGAAATTAAAAGGGCTGCAACATTACAGGAGGAAATGTTGCTCGTAAACACATGCTTCAATAACTATAAATGGATTTGTTATTAGACAGAAAAGTGACTTAAAGGGAGAATATAATCTATATATAACAGGGGTTTGCTTCTGCAGAATTGATATATGAATGTTCAATAAAACATATGATGTACACTACTCAGAGAGCTTTATGTATCTGCATATATTTATTAACTTTAGGAACTAGCATGATGATAACATTGTCAGATCAGGATTATGCATTATTAATTATTATCACTTGATGGAACAGTGCCACATAGTGGCCATATTAAACTCATTTGTACAGCAAAGTAACCTTAAAGAAATAGTATTGGAAATAAAAACTACTGTGCCTTATCTGTACAACACTTAATAACATGTCAAGGCTTCTGCAAACATGATCTCATAACACTTATGGACAGGGGGTAGGAGATGCGTACAAGACAAGGTACAGTGCTGGCCAAAAGTATTGGCACCCCTGCAATTCTGTCAGATAATACTCAATTTCTTCCAGAAAATGATTGCAATCACAAATGCTTTGGAAATAATATCTTCATTTATTTTGCTTGCAATGAAAAAACAGAAAAGAGAATGAAAAAAAAAGTCAAATCATTGATCATTTTACACAAAACTCCAAAAATGGGCCGGACAAAAGTATTGGCACCCTCAGCCTAATACTTGGTAGCACAACCTTTAGACAAAATAACTGCGAACAACCGCTTCCGGAAACCATCAATGAGTTTCTTACAATGCTCTGCTGGAATTTTAGACCATTCTTCTTTGGCCAATTTCTCCAGGTCCCTGAGATGTGAAGGGTGCCTTCTCCAAACTGCCATTTTGAGATCTCTCCACAGGTGTTCTATGGGATTCAGGTCTGGACTCATTGCTGGCCACTTTAGAAGTCTCCAGTGCTTTCTCTCAAACCATTTTCTAGTGCTTTTTGAAGTGTGTTTTGGGTCATTGTCCTGCTGGAAGACCCATGACCTCTGAGGGAGACCCAGCTTTCTCACACTGGGCCCTACATTATGCTGCAAAATTTGTTGGTAGTCTTCAGACTTCATAATGCCATGCACACGGTCAAGCAGTCCAGTGCCAGAGGCAGCAAAGCAACCCCAAAACATCAGGGAACCTCCGCCATGTTTGACTGTAGGGACCATGTTATTTTCTTTGAAGGCCTCTTTTTTTTTCCTGTAAACTCTATGTTGATACCTTTTCCCAAAAAGCTCTACTTTTGTCTCATCTGACCAGAGAACATTCTTCCAAAAAGTTTTTGGCTTTCTCAGGTAAGTTTTGGCAAACTCCAGCCTGGCTTTTTTATGTCTATGGGTCAGAAGTGGGTTCTTCCTGGGTATCCTACCATAGAGTCCCTTTTCATTCATACGCCAACAGATAGTACGAGTTGACACTGTTGTACCCTCGGACTGCAGGGCAGCTAGAACTTGTTTGGATGTTAGTCGAGGTTCTTTAGCCACCATCCGCACAATCTTTCGTTGAAATCTCTCGTCAATTTTTCTTTTCCGTCCACATCTAGGGAGGTTAGCCACAGTGCCATGGGCTTTAAACTTCTTGATGACACTGCGCACGGTAGACACAGGAACATTCAGGTCTTTGGAGATGGACTTGTAGCCTTGAGATTGCTCATGCTTCCTCACAATTTTGCTTCTCAAGTCCTCAGACAGTTCTTTGGTCTTCTTTCTTTTCTCCATGCTCAATGTGGTACACACAAGGACACAGGACAGAGGTTGAGTCAACTTTAATCCATTTCAACTGGCTGCAAGTGTGATTTAGTTATTGCCATCACCTGTTATGTGCCACAGGTAAGTAACAGGTGCTGTTAATTACACAAATTAGAGAAGCATCACATGATTTTTCAAAGGGTGCCAATACTTTTGTCCACCCCCTTTTTATGTTTGGTGTGGAATTATATCCAATTTGGCTTTTTGACAATTCTTTTTGTGGTTTTCCATTGAAGACAAATTAAATGAAGATATTATTACCAAAGCATTTGTGATTGCAATCATTTTTGGGAAGAAATTGGGTATTATCTGACAGAATTGCAGGGGTGCCAATACTTTTGGCCAGCACTGTACATAACAATGAGATCAAAATGGGCCTTGTTCTTGTGTCACAGCCCCTAAAGCTCGAAATATTTGGGGAACACACAAAGAAAACCTACCTTGACTTTTATAGTTTTCAATTAATTGGCTCTTTCTTGGCCAAGCTGAACCCTCTTTAATCCATCCTGAATGCAGCAACCAGGCTGATTTTACAATCCACAGCTTGTAGTAACCAAATGCCTCTATGTAAGTCAGTCTACTGACTGACTAGTCAATCTAAAATACACTGCAAAATTCTACTTTTCATACACAAAGCTATGCATGTTTTTTAATGACATCTATTTGCGCCCTCTGTTACACTAAAGACCAACCAATATCATTGTCAGTTATCAAAATTACGTCCCAGTTATGGCTACTAAATTGCTCTCGTGCTGCACCCATTCACTGGACTGCACCCTAAAATTCACACCTTTAAACATATCTTTAAAAAACAGCTTTCTAGTTATAATTATTAGAGTTTCCAGTCTTTTCTTCATAATGTAGTGATTATAGTGCACAGATTATAGCTATGTAACTGGCACTCACCCCTAATGCTTACATGTGGCTTGTATCACCTACCTACTATATTGTAAACTGTAGTAGAGAGCTCAGGATGTGGAGATCAGAGGTAGAGATTTGCAGATCCCAGAAAGTGGGCAGAGTTTTTGGGATGGCACAATCCACTGTGTGGTGTGGGCTTTAAGCTGGGAGTACAGCAAAAGACATGTGCTAAGCACCTTGAAGAATCAGGAATAATATCCAAGGGGCAAGAGACTGTGGGGACAGAATGGAACTGACGAGTGGACAGCGGCAGTCCTCCAGTCCATTGCCAACAAGACACTTTTATATATTTGGATACAGAGTAAGGGTAGTGAACTGAGTCTTTGCCCTTGTGAAGAAAAGCTTAGTTACAGTTAAACATACCTGAGCCTGTACTGTGTTTGAACTGGGGACATTATACGGTGTGGTGGCTGAACTAGGGTATTGTGTATGGCATATAAAGGGACATTATACAGCGTGGGGGTCACTAAGGGGGCATTATACTGGATTGGGGCACTTAGGAGAGCATTATACTATTAGGAGCTCAGATGCAGGTACAAGGTCCATAGTAGTCAAAATAGAGAGAAGCAGCAGAACTGAATCTAACGACCGCTATTGGAAAAACTATAACCAAAGTGCAACACACTCAGTATGAGCCAAAGCCAATCTCAGGACGTTTTCACCAGAGCTCCTAGTGGTGGTGAGAGACTTGGCAATCTCAGACCGGAGTTGACAACACAGAGGAATGTGCAACAAGCAGAAGCCAGAGAGCAGAATTGCAAGCAACTCACCAGATGAAGAGTAAACGACAGGGCAGGGTCGGCAGAGGAAATAGCAGTGAAGTACAGGAGCAAATGACAGAAGGAGAGGTTAAGGTACGTAGCCAGAGTCAAAATGCCAGAGAGGATAAGTTCAGCAGAGTCACAATCCAAAAGAGAAGTCCAGGTACACAGTCTGATGGTCAGAGCCAGAGAAACACAAACAACAGCAGGAACAGGAAGCAACAGGGACAGGAGCCATAACCAGGGTGAAACCAATAGCCAGCATGGAAGAAAGAAATGCAGGGGATTATAAAGACCCCGACCGGCACATTAAAGCACAGTTTCTTAAAGGGGAATTCGTCTCTGTGGACCCAGCAGACTTAAAGGGGCCACAGCAGACATAACAACCCTAACATATACTTTGTGGTGGGAACTATCCTCTGCATGGACTACCTGTTGGAAAATCCTACATATGCCCCTGGTTTACACAATTTTTGGAGAATCTTAAACCATGCCCCCTTTTGATCAATTGCTCCAGAATTCTGACACATTTTCAATAGTAAATCTGCCACTGTGTTTTTTTTTTTTACAAACTCTGAAACTGTTATTGTTGATTTTGCTGCAGAGTTCAATAAAGTCACAGGCTGACTGCAAGATGGTGTTGTATCCCTGCAAGGATCATGACACATTACAATTTCACAATCCTTCTTAGACCATAAACTCTAGAAGGAGAAAGCATGTTTCATTCTGTGTGGCTAAATGCTATATGCATACTTTATATTCCCCTGATTGTAAATCACTGCAAAATATATTGATGCTATAAAAAATGGTGGCAAAAAACATGCATAAAAAGATCACTTCAAATAAACTGGTAAGTATTTCCTAGGCTGCAAGATGAAAGTGTGTTTTTGACTAGCGTACATTGCTTTGGCATGGTATGTAGATTGGTAATCTAATTGGTCACTGTTGGCAACATAAGGGTACATTTAATAAATCTCCTTCAATGTGTTCCAAAATGGATTACTTTCAGCAGTGACGGAACTGATGTAATAGTTCCCTTCCTTAAAACATAGAGTAGGTCATGATGAATACAAATAGACCCTATGAAAAAAAAAGTCTAAGTTCAGACCCAACAGCAGAGATTGCCAGTGAGCTATCTGTCAGTGACAGCTGGCCAAGCCCCTATGACCTCTTCTGCTCATAATCAGAGATAGGTGCCAAAATTGGTGACCATGGGAATGTTCTTGACATATATCATATCTGACTAAAGAAAGGGCAGAATAGGTGCCAATAGTAGAACTTTTAAGAAGCTGCAGTAAAAGGATTACATGAATTCAACCCATACACACACTCCACTAGACTACCAGGTATCATAATATCTCCTGGCATTATTGTGCCACTTGACATTACAAAATAGACTTCAGGTCAAAGCTACCATGGATCTTTTGCCAGAATTCTTAAGGCCACTGGGTTATCATATTCTGGGCCTCTGATGGTAGCACTGCACATAAAACACAATGGAATGTGGAGAGGTGGTCCTCCGCCTTGGATTCCACTCCAAATTCTGGTCCTGTTTAACCCACAGTAAAAATGGGACTAATCAGCAGTAGTTTTGTTCTATGGGTTCTGTGGCTGAATGAGCCGCGGCAAGGTTCAGTAGGATGCTTCTTTTTTCAGTGGTCTTGAAAACAATTGAAAGCAACATCCAGCCAGAATATGGAGGCGCCTCAAAATCAGCTGCAAATTCCACTGTGTGAACATAGCCTTAACATTAACTATTATGGACCAGGTGCTGGCTGTATCATTGATGATCAGATTGAGCAATGACCAAACAGTGAGCATATTACTGAAAACGCATCACTAATCCCCATGAACAGACAGTGACTATAGCACCGACAATCTGTTATTGGACAGTGACTGGACTGGGTAATGGGAGTTGAAACTGCCTTTACCACTGAGAAGCAGGTCCTTTGCTAGACTTGTGCCAAATTTGATTGTATCATATGCATGTATTGATTTAACACGTTATGACAGCATAGCATGAAGTGGGGCATGATCTTACAGCACCAGAAGTTTTGGGTGTGTAAGGCAGATTCTGCTTTTGTACTTGAACCAAGGAGCTTCAAGCAATGCTTCAGGGCTTATTCTTTTGAGTGCATGATTTGCTCAAACTTGACAATGCTAACATAAGCCACAAGAGTAAGAGACCTGGTGACAAGTATTATTCATTACGGCTGATACAGTGCTGTATTTTGTCACGTATCACTAATCTAGTACTTCAGACAACTGGCATATCTCCTAGTAAACAAAATGTGATGAATGATAGTCACAGTTAGCTTCCGCTTATATCACATAATAAATATCTAATCTTGGCATGGTGTCCTCTAACTCTTCCCTGAAGGAGAAAAATCTGAAAAAAATCTGGACACCTTGCCAAGCATAAGAAGCACTTTATTTTGGCAATCCTGTTGGAGTATGATATTGATCCAAAACGACACTAGAGAAGTGCTGCCAACTCAGTACGTTGGGTGGCTTATCTACACCACCGGTAATAATGAATAATGCTCGTAATGATTTAGCTCAGTAGTAAACAACACTCTGTTAAATAAAGCCTGCCTAAAAATCTAAGGATCTATGGATGGGACTACAGAACCATGAATAATTCTAGAGAAGGCTAAGATTAGTATAAGAACTATTAGTATAAGTAACAGAACCATTCATTTACTTCTGTGTATACTATTCATTTACAACTATGTATCACATTGTTATATATTTATTGCACAAGCTGTAACAAATTTGAAGTAAAAGCATGGCTATACATGGCCAATGTCGAATTGTGAGTTGTTGATCCGTGGTCTCGAGGTCATGGAGTCTATAGTCACCTCTCATTCTTTGCTTTTTAACTCCAGCAGGAGATAAGGACATTCTTGTAATGACATCGTAGGCACCTTAAGCAGTCTATAGGATAGGGAACAATCATGTTTTGAAGGGTTTTTCCCACTAACAAAACAAGATAGGACATAAATGTCTGACTGCTGGGAGTGAACAGGAGTCCTGAGTCAGACTAACATAGTGCTGCACCCCTTCAGTCCCATGGAAGTGAATGCGATAATAATAATGTATGTGTAATGACGCTACATTCACACATAAGGCTACATTCTCATGATTGCTGAGAGGCTGAATGGTCAGACCCACTAAATACTTATCCCCATTGACTTCATGTTGAAACTGGATGGGAGGTCTATGTGTCCAGGATGCTGCTGCTTTCACTACCTATCATATATCAGCATGACTTCATTCCTGTACTGATTTCCCATCTTACAGATCATTAGGCAAATCCTCTCCCTTGTGGTGACAGACACTGGTACTGATGAGAGTCTTTCCTGGGTGTTCTCCTGTCTACATTCATACACAGCTTGTTTGATTCCCCCCCCCTCCCGCCCCCCGCAGGCTACTTACTGTGTGCTTTTCTTCCTATCTATAGCCCTTATTATTTGCCCTCCCTGAAAACTTGGATTCCCCTTACGTCCGACAGCAGCACAATATGGGTATCTCTGCCCCTGTGTGTTGTTTAGGACAGTGGAACCTTTAATTAGCACCAAATTTAAGGTGCCTCCTACTAGCCCTATAAGAGGGCACCTGAGACCTCCCTCCACTGTGTTTTTTTCTGTCCTGTGTGGGACAGGTGGACGAGGAGGTCTCTGGTGACCTCCCGTTGCTAGGGGTTTTTTTCCTAAAAAAGCTCCTGGCTTACCTTTTGGGGGTACCTCGGTCCTTTCCTACGTTCCTAAGATCCTCCGGTCCTTCGGGCCTTTTTCCGCCCCGCAGCGCAGCGTTACCCGGCTCATCGCTCTGCAGGCAGCGCGATCCCGGAAGTAAGCGGGGAACCTCTTTGGCCGGAACCTTTTTTCGGTCCCGTGTTCCCCGGGGAAGGAAGCCTTTGCGCACCACCACGGCCTACTTCCGGTTTTCTCGGAAAAGTGCAGTAAGTTTGAAAATTGGAATTTTAATGGCAAAATATAGATTTGTTTTTTGCTGCTTGTATGTGGAGCCTCTGGCTTAGGCTTATGCTCCTCTATGTTCCATTATGGCATTTGACCTTGTTTGGCGCTGTATGAATATCTTCTTTGTTTGGCTCCTCCCCTCGCTGCTGTATTACATTTAAAAGGGCTTCAGTCCTTTACTGGGTGAGCTCGTGGTTACTAGCTCCTCTGCTGCGGTTTGCGGTGTCTGGGTTTTTCCTGACGGGATCTTTTTCTCAAGTGACCGATTTAAAAAAGTAAGGTACCCCTTGGTTTTTTTCTTCTTGTAAGCGATGCTTGGCAATCTTCTATTCTACATTGTCATGTGGCTTTTGATGTTTCAGATGTCATCTTCTGCATCAGGTAATGGCGATGGGCTTAGGAGGAAAAAGTCCTCTAAACGTAAACACCTAATGTGTTTGGATTGCAATACTCCTTTACCTGACGGCTATGATTTTACCCGCTGTCGCCAATGCCGCGGACCTCCGTCAGAAGAACCTTCTATAAGAGAGGTTGTCACCTGGGTAAAGGACTATATGGAGGAGTCTCTTAAGGAGATCCGTTCTTCCATCGCCCAGATTGCCAAGAAACCGCGGGTTGAGACACAGTCCTCCCTACGCATTGCTGATGAAGATTATCAGATAGTGGACGAGAAACTCTCATCTGACGATTCCACTGAAGATTCCAGCAGGCCGTGCTTCCCACTCGAAAAATTAAGCCGGCTGCTGAAGTCCATCCGGTCTAAGGATCGTGATGTTGACGGGGAAGCCTCCACGTCCACCTATAGAGGGCCTAGGGTCTTCCAAGTGGACGAGACATTACAAAGATTAATGTCTTCAGAGTGGAAATGTCCTGAAAAACCTCTTGTGGTTTCTAGGAGGTTCAAGGCTTTATTCCCAGTTGCTCAATGGGATCAATGGGGTCCTCCTCCCAAGGTGGATATGGCGGTGGCCAAACTGTCACGCCGCACTATGGTACCATCAGATGATGGATCAAATTTGCACGATGCCATGGACAGGCGCATCGACAATACCCTCAAGAAGGCGTATTCAGCTGCCTCGACCCAGACCGCTGTGGCGGTTGCGTCTTGTGAAGTGTCAGCCAAATTACGCACTGACCTGGTTCATCTCGAGAGGGACATCGATTCTGGAGTCTCCAGAGATGAGCTGCTAGGGTTTCTAGGCTCGGTTTCCCTGGCAGCTGAATATTTAGCGGAGGCCTCCCACCATCAATTAAGGCTGGCGGCCAAATCTCTGGCACTTACCACTGCAGCAAGAAGACCTCTATGGTTAAAACCCTGGAGAGCTGATTTCCCCTCAAAATATAATTTGTGTGCATTACTCTTTGAGCCAGGTAGAGTCTTTGGCAGTGCCCTAGACGAGATCCTGGAGGGCTTGGCTGATAGGAAGGGTAAAACTTTACCCCAGGCCTTTAGAGGTAGATCTAATTCTGGCCGTGGTAGAGGCTATCCGGCTCGTCGTGGACGGCAGTCCCAAAGAGGCTCTAGATATTCCTCTAGAGGCGCCGTCCGGAGATTCCCGAAGTCTGATGATAAAAAGGAGAAGCCTAGCTTTTGACATCAGGAGCAGTCTTCCTGTGGCCGAGATTCCTGTCGGGGGTCGTCTCCCCCATTTTTTCAACTGCTGGCAGGAAAAAATTCAAGACCCATGGGTCCTGCAGGTAATCCAAAAAGGATATGCAATTGAGTTCCTCCATCCTCCTCAGGATTGGTTTGTGTTAACTCGCAGCCTGCCTATAATGCAGCAGACTACATTGGAATGCTCCATCCGAGAATACATTCACAAGGGAGCCCTGGAGGAAGTCCCTTCTCTAGAAGAAGGATCCGGTGTCTATTCTCCCGTCTTCCTGGTACCAAAACCGGCAGACAAATGGAGACTGGTCATAGACTTAAGGTACCTCAACCGCTTCATCAAAAAGAAGCACTTCCGTATGGAAACCATAAAGTCTGTCACCACTTTTCTCCTCCAAGGCGATGTTTTCGTAACTTTGGATCTAAAAGACGCCTATTTGCATATTCCTATTTATCCTCCACACAGAAGGTTTCTAAGAATTGCCGTAGTAGTTTCCGGCCAAACGAAGCATTTTCAGTTCACAGCACTACCCTTCGGGATCTCCTCTGCTCCCCACACCTTTACAAAGGTAGTGGCTCCTATAGCGGCCGCCCTCAGACTTCAGGGGATATTCGTGGTGCCTTATCTAGACGACTGGTTGATAAAAGCCCAGTCAGAGTCTGTTTTGCTCCAGAATCTACAGACAGCCGTGTCCCTGTTTCAGAGTCTGGGATGGCTTATAAACTGGGAGAAGTCGGTAATGATCCCGTCAACCCGAAGGAAATTCCTCGGCTACTTCCTGGATTCAGTCCGCCTGCAGGTCTCCTTGACACCAGCAAGGAAGGAGAAACTGGTCGGTGCAGTCCGGCACCTCTTCAAAAAGCCGATAGCCTCCATCAGAACATTGATGAAGATCCTGGGCTTGATGTCTTCCTCAGTGGAGGCAGTCCCATGGGCTTTGTGGCACTTACGTCCCCTCCAGAAGGAGTTACTAGAGGCTTGGGATCGCTCCCTTCTTACACTCAGCAAGAAGATTCGACTCTCCCCCAGGACCCGTCTTTCCCTCAAGTGGTGGTTGCACCTGAAAAACGGAAGGTCCACGGTCCAACCTTCTTGGACCCTGTTGACTACAGATGCATCCCTCTTGGGATGGGGAGTCCATTTGGACGAAAACTCCATAAAGGGAGTCTGGAGCGCTCCAGAAAGAAGGACCTCGTCCAACTGGAAGGAGCTCAGAGCTGTATATCGTGCCTTACTCCATTTCTCGCCTCTTCTCAAGGGAAGAGCAGTCAAAATCCGGTCAGACAACATGACCACAGTGCTGTACGTGAACAGACAGGGAGGCACCAGATCACCAACCCTCCTCAGGGAGGCAGATCTGATATTTACATGGGCAGAGAAAAATCTAACCCATTTATCCGCAGTTCACATCAAGGGCTCCCTGAACATAGTAGCGGATCGGTTGAGTCGGGGTCATGCCGTATCAGGAGAATGGTCACTCAATCCAGAAGTCTTTCATCAGATTACCCTGAAGTGGGGTCTTCCAGAAATAGACCTCATGGCAACCCGACTCAACGCCAAGGTGGAGACGTTCTGTTCCCTTTACCAGGAGGACAATCCCTTGGCAGTGGATGCCCTGTCCATCCCTTGGAGGTCCAGGCTGGCATACATCTTCCCTCCAATTCCAATAATACCGAAGGTATTGATGAAAATCAGACAGGACCAAGTCTCTGTGATAGCCATCATTCCATTCTGGCCAAAAAGAGCTTGGTTTTCCCAACTCATGGAGATGAGTCGAGGGATATATTGGAGGCTTCCCCCCATCCAGAACCTGGTTTCCCAAGGATCTCTGAAGTGCCAGGATCTCTGGAGATTCAACCTGACAGCCTGGAGGTTGAGCAGTCCCTACAGCAGGATAGAGGACTGTCAGAGGCCGTCCTGAAGACCCTTTCTTCTGCAAGAGCAGACTCTACCAATAAGAACTACCAGAGGACAGCCAAGATTTTCATGGAGTGGTGCTCCAAGAAGGGTATTAATAATCTACAACCTTCAACGGCTGATATTTTAAATTTTCTTCAGGACGGTTTGGATAAGGGCCTTGCCCCTGCCACTTTGAAAGTGCAGATTGCGGCCCTCTCCGCTCATTTGAACAGATGTCTGTCTCAGGATCCTCTGGTTGCAAGGTTCCTTAAAGGGGCAATGAGGCTAAAGCCCTCAGTATCATCTCCAGTTCCCCAGTGGGACCTTGCGGTAGTCCTTACAGGCCTGTGCGGTCCTCCATTTGAACCCTTGGAGACTTCGGAGCTAAAATATTTGGCATACAAAACCGTTTTTTTGTTGGCTATTACATCTGCCAAAAGAGTAGGGGAACTCCAGGCTCTCTCTTCTAGAGAACCGTACATTGTGTTTTTTGCAGATAGGGTGCACCTTAGATTTTTGCCTGGGTTTAACCCTAAGGTCCCCTCATGCTATAATAGCAATCAGCTAATTTCGCTACCAGTGTTTTTCCCCACTCCAACCTCTGAGGAGGAAGAAAAGCTCCACACCTTAGATGTGGTAAGGTGTCTGCGGATTTACCTACCCCGCACTCAACCGTTTAGGAAGGCCGAAAACCTACTAATTAATATGCAGGGTAAAAACAAAGGCCTCAAGGCTTCCAAGCCTACTCTATCCACATGGATCAAGGAGACAATTAGGTCTTCCTTCCTTATTCAGGAGTTACTCCCTCCAGTTTTTTCTACGGCCCACTCGACCAGGGCTGTGTCGACTTCTTGGGCTGAGTACCGGTCCTTACCTTTGGACCAGATTTGTGCGGCTGCATCATGGTCATCCCAGTTGACCTTTGTCAAACATTATCGTTTAGACGTCCGCAGTTCCCAGACAACTGCCTTTGGTCAGACAGTCCTTGACGTTGTAAGGCGAGGAAACCCTCCCTAGGGGAATTACTTGCTATCTCCCCATATTGTGCTGCTGTCGGACGTAAGGGGAATCGTTGATTGTAATGTCGATCTGTATTCCCTTAGTCCAGACAGCAGCACAAGGCTTCCCTCCCTAGAAGCTTGTTTCCTTTTACTTTATAATTTACACAGTGGAGGGAGGTCTCAGGTGCCCTCTTATAGGGCTAGTAGGAGGCACCTTAAATTTGGTGCTAATTAAAGGTTCCACTGTCCTAAACAACACACAGGGGCAGAGATACCCCATATTGTGCTGCTGTCTGGACTAAGGGAATACAGATTGACATTACAATCAACGATGCTCTCCTCTTCTTCACATCCTGATCTAACCAGCAAATCCTCCTACTTTTTGCCATCCCTAACACTCAGAGAAGGGAGGGTGAGAACAGAGATATCAAACAGTCAGGTGCAGCACTATCTCCGATCTATGACAGAAGCATCAGGACAGCTAGCTATGTGAAGAAATTTTAGAGATTCTACAGCACCCAAATGGTGGGGGGACTTTTAATAAAACTGTTGGGAAAGTTGTTTAACCTTTTTATTAAGGATGGAAATGATTAATAAAAAAAAAAAATGTGCAAAGGTATCCATCGCTTTTAAAACCTCAAAGTCTCTGCAGTTACTTGTGGTTGCCATGTGAATAATCTAGACCTGGTTTGAGGCACTTGGAATTTGTGTTATGTATTTATGCCTAAGAATGATATCACTCATTTCCATTGATTTAATCATCTGTCTTCTCACAGCTAGCTAAGCCAGTAAATAACTGTATCCACTCTGCTCGGAAATAAATAAGACAATATGAAAACATTTTAATTCCCTTGATGCTCATATCTGCCATTTCTGACGTTTTATTTATGCGAGTGCATGGCTTAGATCAAAGACATGAATAGGGAACAGAAATATGTTTGTAATGGCAAAGAATTTACAGAGACAAGTTTTTGGAAATTATCACATTCATGTGTTTAGGAATCTGAAGCTTCATTCTACTCTAAGAGCATATAAATCACAGCCTTCAATAGACTGTTGTGTTTTCTACAAAAACTTAGCTGTGGACATATTCTTATGACGTCAAGTAAAAATACCCAAGTGCTGAACTACAGAGGGTAAGTGTTGGTACAAGTGGGGATAGCAGACCTTACTGTTGGTTAATAGCCTTAATAACATTTCCCCTGAGCTGTTTGAGAATATAAAACACTTGCATCAAAGATTCACAAACATAAGCAATGTCCTGCATGATAGACCATGAATAATTTAATTAAATATCAGATTAGCTGAACTAAATTGAACATAGATCAAATATTATGGATTTGCATAATAAGAGAAAACCATGTATTGACACTTGGTAAAGGAAAACACACTAACTCAAGTTTCTGGTACTTTCTCTACACTGTGTCAGCAAAAAGTTATTAGATTCCCTAGCCCCACAGACTTGTCAGTTGTTCTGTGCACAATTGTGCTCCAACTAAGCTCTGCCCAGGATACATAAGACTTAAAGGGGTTTTCCAGGCTTTCCCATCCTTTGGATAGGTCGACAATTAAAGATTGGCTGGGGTCCAACATCCAGGACCCCTGCAGATCAGATCTTTGAAGAAGCTTTCAGCATTTGGGTGATTGCTACAGCCTCTTCACTACTTGCCAAGCACAGCCCTCTATATTCGTATAGAACCTGTGCTTGGAATCGCAGCTCATCCCGTTCACTTGAATGGGTCTCAGCTGTGAACAGGCCATGTGACCAATGAATGTGAACGTGCTAACTGGATGTATAATATTTTTTTCATGTTTACTGCAAATAAACAAAATAACTAGCAAGCTCAAAAAAGAACTTTGGAGTGAATGCTGTTCCATTCATTCCTTCCTATGCAATCTCTGTGTACATTATCCTAGTACTGTGGCATCATTTTGTGCATTATCCCCATACTGTGACATCACTGTGTACATTATCATGGTACTGTGACATCACTGTGTGCATTATCCCGGTATTGTGACATCACTGTGAGTATTATCTCCATACTGTGACATCACCATGGGCATTATCTCTGTACTGGGACATTACTGTGAGCATTATCCTGGTACTGTGACATCACTGTGTTCATTATCCCTGTACTGCGACATCACCATGGGCATTATCCATGTACTGCGACATTACTTTGTACATCATCCCAGTACTGTGACATCTCTGTGTGTATTATTCCTATGTGTAGCGGAGAACAAAATAATTGTACACTGTTTAAGCTCTGAACTTGCTTCTTAAAGTGGTCATGGCAGAGTGGGGCCCATTGGCAAGTATTGCTATGGGGCCCCACAATTACTTATTATGATCCTAGCTATATGAGACTAGAAAATCTTGAGTCCTTTCTTCTAGTATTGCTCTTCTCTATTCGTTGTGTCTAGACACTCAGCCACTTTCAAGTGCATTTGTTATCCTGTCAACAATTTATAAAGCCATACAGTCTTTTCTAGCTACATTATCACTAACTGGATATTATTGTTTTATCCCAGTTATTATACAGATTATAAACAGTACAGATTATAGCCATGGAGTCCCATTAATCATGCTCATATTGACTTAATTATCTGTGGCAAATTTCTCCATGTAAGCATTAATGATGTGTGGACCTCAGACTGTATCGTGTAAATGGTACATAGATGAAAATTTACTTTACTGCCAATGCAGGTCTTTCTTTTCAGTGCTAATACCTAATGCGGACATTTTTACATACTGTAGATATTGGTGTGAATATCAACTACTCTCATGATATATTGTATTACCCAATAGTGGTAATTATGCCCATTTTTAGCCCAAGTATCCTGCAAAAATGCTACCACGATGGCCAGCCTTGGGATGCATGGTGTCCTGGGTAGTACTTCCCATTGACAACCTCCTGTGATGTACCAAATGCTGTCAAAATAATAGTTATACTATGTACAAAAAAAATGTAGTGCCTATATGACACTGCTAACCAGTTTTCTAAATAACACTGCCCAACCAATAAATTGATTTATTAATTAATATATGTAATAGTATTACCTGCAGATGCTGATTCCAAGCCATCATGGTCAATGGCTCCTACTTTAGTAGTGACTAGTGATAGGTCCTGTTCAGCTACACATCTCGCACACCCTAGCTAGATTCATATGGCGTAATTTGAAGCAGATTTGGAGGAAGATTCCACCTCCAAATTCTGGCCAGAATCTGCTTCTCATTGTTTTCAATGGGATGCAGTGATTGACGGTGAAAAATGAAGCGTTCTGCTCGATCTTGCGGATTATGCGCCTGAATCAGCTACAAAATCTGCAGCACACTGCTCAGGGTGTGTACACAATTAAAATCAGTGCAAAATTCCATCTGAATCTTCCTTCCGTTGTTTTCATATGGAGGTAAAGATCGAAGCAGGACGCTGAAAAAATAAACATCCTTGCCACAGAACCTGCAGTGTGAGGCACTCCTAAGCAGGTAGGGCCACAGCAGGCTCTAACTGCTTAGGAGGCTGAGAGCCTTTGGAGTCCAGGGGACACTTCTTAGGATTTTGTTCAACTCTGTAGTGGCATCAGCCATCTTCTTTGGAGTGGCCTGCTGGGGGAGCAGTATATCATCCAGGGACAGAAATAAACTTGACAAGCTGATTAGAAGGGCCAGCTCTGTCCTGGGGAGCCCCCTGGACCCAGTGCAGGTGGTGGGTGACAGAAGGATATTGTCCGTGGTGAGCTCCATGCGGGAGAATAACTCCCATCCCATGCATGAGACCGTGATGGCGCTGGGCAGTACTGTCAGTGACCGATTACTTCACCCTAAGTATGAGAAGGAGCGCTATCGGAAGTCTTTCCTCCCCGCTGCGGTCAGGCTGTACAACCAACACCGACCTAAGCGGAGATCAGTCCATACAGAGAACTGAAATATTTCTGTCTGGGATATCACCTTTCCCCTTCCCCTGCTACTTGTTATCTGTCTGTCTACTATCAATGAAATGCCTCTACCTTGGAACATTCTTGTATATGTTTGTATCTGTATTTGTATTGTTTATCTTTGCTGCTGTAACTCACTGAATTTCCCCATGGTGGGACTATTAAAGGATGATTATATTATATTATATTATATTATATATTTTCAGCCGGAGGACTGGAAATTGTGAAGCATCATTGGCCGCTTCGGGTATGCACAGGGCTGGAATTTGGAGTAGAACCTCAGATGGAAGACCACTAAAAATTCCTCCGGAAATTACATCATGTGAACCTGCCCTTAAGACGCTTCAAATTCAGCTACAAATTCTTTAATGTGAATAGGGGCATACTTATGGAGGTATACCTGCAGCAGTTGCTATCAAGCTCTAAGGGGGCTTCATAACACATAAAATATACAACTTACTATAGATTTTGTGCTAATGCCCTGGAGCTTCAAGCTACGCCTCTGTAAGTGAACATACCCTAAGGCTAAACCTGGTTACCACTGTGAACCATATGAAGAAAAACTGTCTACCTGCACTATCCTACAGACTCCTAAAAAGCATAACCTACATATCCTTGTAATGTAGAAAGCCCACAGTAAGGCTATGGCCCCATGTAGTGAGCCACAGCCAAAAAGCAATGTGGGATAAACCGTGGCAGAAATGCATCAGAGTTTTTCCCACAGCGCTTTTCACAGAAAGTCTGCAGAGTTTTCCTCTGCGGACTTTCTGCCTCTATTATACCTATACAGAAACTGCCAGCGTTTCCGTAGGTATAATTGACATGCTGCAATTTGCAAAAACGCTTGCATTTTTCAAATCGCAGCATTTCCTCTGCAGATTATTTTCAGCAATGTGTGGATGGGATTACCCAGAATCCCATTCACTTTGCAGGGACTGTAAAACTCAGCATTTTTTGCCGTGGCAAAATCGCAGCGATTACGTTACGTCGGGTCCCGACCTCATATTGACTTTTGCAAGGACAGGCCTGGCTTGAACTGCGCAGTTAAGTTATAATTCAGCTCAATTGTCAAAGATGGATTCTAACTCTTGTTTAAGAAACATGCATAATAATAAACAGGGAGATACCAAGTATTGTCTTCATTCATCACTTGGCATTTACACAGTAAGGCATATATTGACTTTTCCTAGAACAATCTGGAGTTTCCCTAGAGACAGCAAGTTTCCTATTCTGTCAGAAGCCTACTTAACAGGCAGGTACTACAGTATATGCGACTGCACAGGGCACACGCACACATACTATAGTAAATTAATAGACTAAGTGCTTGTGGTGTACAGTCCAGGAACATAGCTTCAATGTTCTTTATTTATATGAGATTAACTTGTATTAAATTTAAGGAGAAATTATAGCATTAACAATTGTAATGCACTTTCTGGAGATCACGAAAATTGTAGGGGATGTTTGCGATTGTAATAATAGTAATACATCTGGTGCTATAAAAATACAATGCCAAACATAGTAGATAAAGTGGCCACAAGGGTGTTCTACATAAAAATTAAGGGAATGGGCAAGCCGTGTACAGGCTAATTTGTGGCTGCAATAATACAGCTAGGAAAGTATTATAAATAATAAAGAAATTGGAATTTTTAATAAAAAACAATAATAAAAGTTATTTAATCTACTGTAACATGACTCTAATTCTTTCCTCAGACCTTCTGACTTGTATTATAGTTTCACTAAGAATATAAACTAGAGCTCAATGGTCCTCAGCTTGTAAACTAGGAATGGCACTGAAGGGGGCAGCCAGCACCATAACTTACTTATCAGGAATGGTAAGTATATAGTTTTCTTTGTTTGTCTGACCTGGGATCTGAATTGATTTTAGAGTCTGGTCTGGGGTCTGTATTAACTTTAGGGTTTTAGTCCTGGGGGTGACAATTAAAAGGGTATTTTTTGTGTCAAAGCACAAGCTTGCCAACTAGAAAATAAATTTTAAATTGATTTCATGGATTGCTCAATTGGGTGCAAAATGTACATTTTTCTTGGTCATTTTGTACCATTTTTGTCCAAATGTGGGCTAACAGTTAATTTTCTCAGCATCAAGACTGCACTACAACAAAGATATGTTCACTATACCACTAACAGGCCAACAGCATATAAGTGGGTTAGATGTGATTTTGGTGGTGGTAGATTCCCTTTAAAAAAAATGTTATCCTTTGCACAATCTCTTTTCTGTTAACTGTATCCAACAACAATGTTTAAGCTAGGTTCACACAGCGTAATGTGGAGAGGAATTTGATGAGGTCTTCCGCCTCAGATTCCTATCCAAAATAGCCAAAGCAGAGCGACTTTGCTCACTGTTTTCCACCAGGCACAATGGGGGAGATTTGCAAGGTTTTTTTTTTGCACTGCTCTCGCCACTTTCCCATAAAGAGGACATGGCAAGTATGTGCCAGAAATATAGCTGAAATGATCCTGGAGATCTACACCAGATATGAGCTGTCACAGATCTCCTTCCAGGCACATGACCCAGTGGAGGGTGTGCCTCATTTGTGGGTACGCACCACCCACCACCAATGAGGTTATGAAGACTGACTTTGATATTGTCATAAATCTCCCCTAATGGGTCTAAGGTGTCTGTTCCTTGTGCTACTGATTCTGAATTTGCAGGGAGATTGAGCAGGAAGTTTCCTTTTTCAGCATCTTGAATACAGAGGTGTCCATCAATGCCTCCTTTTGAAAACATTGGGAGGCACATTCTAGCTGATTTTGAGATGAAATCCACCTCAAATTGATTTTCAAATTATGCTGTGTGAACCAAACCTTAGAGTTATTTCATATAGTTGCATTATGGTAAATATAAACATTATACATATTGATGTACCTTTATATTGCTAATGTATCAATACAACCAGACAGTTCTATCCTGTGATTTGTTTTGCATCTTATTTTTTCATAGTCACTTTGCTCCCATTATACACACACAAATGTTTTCAATGTAAATGTCATCTGTATTCACCCCACATGTTCTAATTGCTTTCTTTTGTATTATGAGTATGATTATCATTTTTATTCCTTTAATAACATAGACATGTGGTTATTAGCTTCTACACGAAGCAGCATTGACGCACACCTCTTTTCATATCAGCAAATCGCAGTACCCCCACCTTCGGTTTTCTAAGGTCTAAAAAGTTCATGGGTGTCTTCAAAAGTCAAGGTTTTAAAAATCAGCTTGTTGAAGATTTAAAGACCTTTGTTGAAATGCAAATCTATGTAAATTTTCTTGCACGTTCAGAAAATTTATTTTCTATGTAGGAAATATTTTACATTTATATGGTTTCCTGTGGCTTTAATTATATATGCTTATAATATTTCACAATATGATAGAGGTCTCTTCACAACTGACTACTTGTAGGAGTGAGCGATAGGACATGCAATGCACATAATGCAAATTTTACCTTGGATATGGTCATGGTGGACTGCAATGCTAATGAAGCCAACCACAATGCTCTATAACATAGCCAACCATAGTGCTTTATAATGGCTTTATAATGTTTTGAGTCACACTGTCCTATACCCTAGCGTGCCATAGTGATCTATAACATAGAGCTACTCTATCGCATATATAGTCAACCACAGGTCTTTATGTCATACCATAGTAAGTCACAATTCTTTATAAAGTAGTCATCTACTGTTCTAAAACATAGTCATCAACAGTGCTACATAGTTATCCATAGTACCCTATAACATAGCCATCTTCAGTGATCTATAACATACCCAACCACAGTTTTCTATACCACAGCCATCTACAGTACCTATAACATAGCCAGACACAGTGCCCTAGTTCCTTGCACGATTGATTATGGTGTAAAAATAATGTAAACCATTAATGGGGTGCAGTATTGACAGTGACAGGGTCTTCCATCTTTGCTCCCTATTGTGGCCTGTTTCAGGAATCTAAATGTATGTGCTTCTACATTTACACACAGCAGTTGTGATTCTCTTCTGTGCATTACTGCTGTATAACATCTGTATTTGCCACGGGGCTGTTGCTTTAACATTGCTATGCCTACCAGTAAAAGTTTAGTTTAGCATCCACTCAAGGGCTGAGGCAAGGTATTTTAACCTTACACTTCCTTACTGTGGTTATACTTTCTTACTTCCTTAGTTGCCTGTGATTGTATTTTCTAGGCTCTATGTTCCCTGAACTCAATTCCAGTAACTTTTTCTACTGATTCTCTGGATTACTGATTTGGATTTATCTGTGACCTGCTGGACTTGACTGTGGACAGGGCTTCTGATGTTCCTCTGCTTTTATTTTTGTTTTTTTACCCTGGCTTGTCTATTACCCTCTTGCCCGCAATAGGGTTTCTGGTCTGGTTCTTAGCCTAGAAGTGTACCTGTTTTCAGACACATTACAGGTTTAGACTGCGAACCAGAGCGGTGTAGGATTATAGGTAGCTTGTTTACCCACTCTCTGCTGGTCCTGTCAGCTCTCCTGATTAGGAAATTGTTTAAATAGCAGTTCCATTATCTCCGGGAATTGCTTTAGCGACAATTCCATAACGTCCTATAGATTCATATGTTATATGGATCTGGTATATAAAATAACCATGAATTGCAAAGTTGCTTATTGGGTGTGGTTTCTTACAGAGCTGTGTTGAAAGCAATAAAGGTACCATTTGTGAACTTACATAATTTAAAGATAACTTGTCAGTAGAGGACATTTAACCCCTTCCTGACATCTGCTGTTCTAATAGGGTAGATATCGGATCTTTAAATATGGTGTTCTGAATGAGTTCTGAACGCTGTATGTCTAATCCCGTATTGGGGAAAAAAATTGAAAGGGCCAATCTGCCATTTTTTCACAGTTTCGCCTCCCAAAAAAATTCGAAAAAAAAAAAAAGTGAGCAAAACATCAGACATTCCCCATAATAAAGTAAAAATTAAAAAAGTATAATTGGCCAAAAAAAAAAAAAGACAGAAATGTAAACAAGATAAGGGTGCCAGAATATGGCGACTGCCAAAACTTTTTTTTTTTTTGGATTTTTGTTAAGGTGCTAAAACTAAGTAATATAAAATGTATAAATTTGGTATTGCTGTAACCAAAACTATAAAATATAGGTAATATGTAATTTTGGCTGCACAGTGAATACCGTAAAAACCAAAACCCATAATAAAATGCATTTTTTCTCTAATTTCACCTCATTCTGAATTCCAGATTCCCAGTACATAGAATGAAAAACTACTAAATGGTACCATCACAAAGAATATTTTAACCCACAAAAATTAAGCCCTTATACAGCTCTGTGAAAGGAAAAATGGCTTTTGGAAGGCTAGGAGTAAAAACAAAAAAGTGAAAATTGAAACATGGTTATGGCAGAAAAGAGTTAACCGCTAGCATGTCCTTCTGGATTAGTGGTTTAGTGTCCCAAATATTCCTACAGTATGTCTGTCCGCCTTTGGGTTGTTTTTACAAATATGTAATAATAGACTTGAATACTAGAGATGGATCTGATGAGAATACCAGACACATCGGGTGTGCTCCTTTGAAAAACCCTGGTGCAGGTAGGCATAGTATAGGCATATTTGGAAAACTAAGGCCGGGGCCCCACGTGGCGTAAATGCTGCAGCCTCTGCATTTTACAGTCTCTGCAAAGTGGATAGGATTCTAGCGAATTCCATCCACACATTGCAGAAAAATACGCACAGTGGAAATGCTGCAATTTCCAAAAACCGTCGCGTTTTTGGAAATCACAGCATGTCAATTATACCTACAGAAACGCTGGTGGTTTCCCTATAGGTATTATTGAAGCAGAAAGTGGAGTTTCCACTGCAATCAATATCATAGACACAGACAACCCCTTCAACAGTAAAACCGATTTCAGTGGAACTAGCTAACCATTTACTGTGTATGGGGCCTTCTGACTCTTCACCGATGACAGATGTTAGGGGAAAGAAGGGCTGGTCATGATGGAATTTAACTGGCTGATTTTGTTCTTGGGAATATAAGTCACTATCAGAAATATCTGCAGGGACTTTCTCCCCTCTTCCCGGTCAGAACATATGCACCCTCTGACAAACTCAGCATGCAGTATGTTGGGAGGTCAGAAATGATACTTGTCACTTGAGCAAACATTCACCTGGCAACTATGTAATGCTTATAGACAGCCTTAGATGTTGAATATTGCCCATTAGTAGAGGTATTAGCAGTAGGCTCACATACACATCTTGGCTTCACATTCATTGGCGCACATTGTAAAATTATACATTCTAGAAAACTTTCAATTTTAAAGACTTGTGTCTTATTTCAATCTCCCACGAGCTGCTTGTGCATTGTCTTCTGCTATTATATGTCATATATAAGCTCTAACTGGAAGTGATACAAATGCTTTCCTGAATGGAGCCGTCTATGTTTCAGCTAAAAATCATTTTCATATAAGGCACAATGATATCTTAAATTGCTCAGTAATTTGCATGCCTTAATTATAGAGATGCCGTTTTACATCTGTAAATGACAACCGGTAACTAACTATTTTTAACCTAAAATAAGCAGTACGGCACAATACATAAATACAGTATATGATTTAGATAAAGTGGTGTATTTAACAATCTCACTCAGTAAGAGAATGATGATTGCTTCCATTTTGTGTGTATTGACAACTGTCAGAGTTGTCGCTGTGCTAATTTGTGTATATAGACTATCCTAGGTAAAAGCTTAAAAACAGAGCAATTGGGGGCGGAGCCTAGCTGTGGACTGAAATGGCCGCGTAGTTTCAGAGCTCCCGGTCTGAGTCCTAAATAGCGACATCCTACGCGACTAGCCCGTGGCCTTTGGGCACAAATTTCAGCGGCAAAAGGTATCTTGCCTTCGGGGATGCCTAGAAGAAAGAAGTCGGCGGTGAGACCGCATAAGATCTCCGACTTCTATTTCCCCCACAGGGGAGGGGAGGACCAAAATGGAGACGGCCCGCGCCTGGAAACGGAGTCTAGGGCCTCGACTCCACCACGCGATCCTCCGGAGGAGACAAGCACGCTCTCCGCTCACAAGAGAGCGCTCTCAGCCCCATCCTTACCGCAGCTGCTGGACGGCGCGGGAGCAGAGTTACCTGGGCCTTCTCCCCGGCAGGCCGGGGCCTACATTGGAAGCGGGCCTCCGCGGGACAGCGCTTTGGGGCCTACGGGCCTATCCAGCCTGGAGACACACCAGTCACCCACCAGCTAGCCCGGTTAAACAGAAACCCAGGCTCCAGGACAGTGACTCCCAGGATGGCGAGGTGAGCAACAATGTGCAGCATACCCCTCCACCCACTGATTTTTTTGCGGATATCCCAGAGACGGAGAACCCACTTACTGAGGCCTCTATGAAAAACATGCTCATGGCCTTCTGCAAATCACTAAAAACAGACATGTCTCTCATGGTAAAGCCGCTAGATAAAGATCTTCAGGAACTAAAAAGTCGCACCGTTCATGTTGAATCCAAAATGGCGGAATTTGTGACATCACACAATGCGCTAATAGATGCTCACTATGAGATGGAGTCGGATGTGTCGTTTTTGGAGGCGAAAGTACCCCCCCGGGGGTGGGGGTTCCGCCTAAAAAGGGGCCCAACCCCCCTTTTTTTTTGGGTCGGGGTGGGGAGGCCCCCCCCCCCCCCCGGTTTGTGTGGGGGGCCGCGCCCCGGGCCGGGGTGGTTTGGGGGGGGGGGGGGTGTGCGTCCCCCCCCCTAGGCTGGAACAATAGGGCTCCATTGTATTCCTATACAGCCCTGGCTGATCAAACAATAGTGCATTGTTCACGCCTGGGCTGTTGATCAGATATGACTGATAACAGGGTATCAATTCACTTTGTCTCATCTACATACAAAGGGTCTGAACGTGATTGAATTAACTCATCAGATGTACTGTCGCCGGTGACCTCATTCTGGGAGGGGGCATAAAGGGTATAAAAGATGAGGTAAGAGGTCTGTGGGAGGAGATTATGCAGGAGATTACACTAAGAGATCATGCTATGGAGTTTTGGGCTGAGACCATCACAGACTTCCACTGAGAGAGACTTTGACTGAGATGCTACTATGAGCAGGCAGGTTGGAATGCTGCTGCTGCTGATGATGAGCCTACAAGAGACTGAGAGAGACTATTGGACTAATGCTGAGAGACTGTGAAGAGCATGCAGGCTGGAATACTGTGATGCCACATGCTAGGAGTTAATGCCACATGCCAAGAAGCCTCCACTGGTGACTCACACATGCCATGTGTGAGTGTTGGACTATAGAACCACATCAAGGACATGTGTGGTAAAGTAATCATTTCACCTTTAATCCCTTTTATTTTATTTGTACTGTATCTTGCAACTAGTAACTGTTATTGCTTGTATATATCTGCATATCTGTTCTGATCTGTATATGTTAGATTTTAATACCGACCCATTTAGGGGTTAATAAATATATAAAATTTAGAAGGCTTGTCTTGTATTTATCTGGTGAACCCGGCACTCACTGGCGGTGAGTGTGGTTTTTTATATGAAAGAAGACTCAGGGTGTGGCCAAAGCGGTTTGGCGCACGGAGGATCTTTCACACCTGGAGGATCGCTCCAGGAGAAATAATCTGAAATTTAGAGGGATTCCGGAGTCAGTCTCCACGAATAATTTAACGAAGTTCCTCCAAGATCTGATTCGATCGCTCCTGCCGAATCTTACGGAGATGGATTTAATTATTGACAGAGCCCATAGAGTCCCCAAGCCATCACATCTAGAGGAAACAATACCCAGGGATGTTCTTGCTAAAATTCACTTCTATCGTACTAAGGAACTAGTTCTGATGACTTCCAGAAAGGTAGATCACCTACCTGAACCATACCACAAAGTATCTATTTACTCGGATTTATCGGCCACGACATTGCAACTGAGGCGACAGTTCATCCCTATTACTGCAGCCTTACACCAGCACCACATTTTGTACAAATGGGGATTTCCGGTCCGCGTGATCATTACCCGAGACAACATGGTGCATGTCGTCAAAACTCTGGAAGACGCAAAACGTCTGCTTCACAAATGGAACATTCCGATGGCTGAGATACCACCCAAACAACCACCTGGTCCTGTGTCGGATGGTTGGCACCAAGTGAGAGCCCAAAGACGTCCACGCAAAGGGCTACAAAGCTAGAGACTCACCTTTTCTTGGATTTCGTATGCCCACTGTCGTTGACCTTATTCCCCCGCTGGTCCGCTGTACCACAATATTTTTTTTTTCTCTTAGTTTGGTTCTGCCATGAAAGTTTATCCATTGGTTATGTAATTTGCATGATTTGTGTTTTTCTTTTTCTCGTTTGGTTCTGGCACATTGGAAGTAGTGAATACGTAGGGTGGAAACAGCTTCTCTTCATACCAACGTTGACACCTCCTGGTATACATAGTTGTGGTAAGACGCTTGAAGCACTTCTGACTGTATATTATGGTACTTAAAATTGTGTCCATGAATGTCAGGGGTTTGAACTCCCCTCAAAAAAGAGCCAATTTATGGCGTGAGGCCCGAGGTCATAACTGTGACATTCTTGCACTACAAGAGACGCATCTTTTAAGGGCAGACGCTTTTCGCATTAATCACCCAGCATACCCACATGTGTTTCATGCTCTCTACTCCTCTAAACGAAGGGGCACAATGATTGGGATTAGAGACTCGGTGGCATTTCAGCTGTTATCTCAATACGCTGACCCGGGAGGGCGATTTATTATATTAGTCTGTATTCTTAATAATGTCACTTACACATTGGTATCAGTTTACGCCCCGAATAGAAAGCAGGTGGCGTTCTTAGGGAGGCTTGTGAGGGCGGTAGAAAAGAGGAAGCAGGGATGTTTAATATTAATGGGAGACTTTAATATGGCCCCGGACCCGCTAGTAGATACCACTTCTGGCATACTAACACGTCACCCCCCATTATCACAGGCTATATGGCGCTATGAACTATTTGATGTCTGGCATATCCTGCATAATACTGAAAGAGATTATACGTATCATTCCACTGTACATAATAGCTATTCACGAATAGACTTGTTCTTAATCGAACAATGCAGCATTCCCCTTGCTAAGCAGTCTGAGATATCTCAAACAACTTGGTCGGACCATGCAGCGATAACCTTGTCCATAGCTGAAAAATATGAATCTGCTAGAGCATATGTGTGGAGGTGTAGTGACTTTTTAATGTCACAGCCAAAGTTAAAAGCAACGTTAGAGAATGATTTGAAGGAATTCTTTCAGATTAATGCCCTCTCTGCTCCTGGCCCTGAGATACTGTGGAATTCTCATAAGGCCTTTATTAGAGGAACGTTTATTCGCCTAGGGCATATTGAAAAGAAAAATAGGATGGCAGAAGTGGATCGTCTGCTCCGTCAGATAAGAACTATAGATACCAGCAACAAACAATCTCCGTCTCCCCTACATGCAACGAAATTAATAGCATTACGCCAACAGTTGACCGCTTGTTTATTACACAAATATGAGAAAAACCTGAAAAAGGTTAGAGCCACATATTACTCTCAATCTAATAAGGCGGGCAAGCTTCTAGCATCCAAGCTGAAACAAAAGCATGCAAAATCCAGGATCCCATTTATGTACAGCAAGGACGGTACATACAAAATTTATGACCCCAATGGCATCGCTAACGCCTTTAAACATTTCTATGAGGGTCTTTACAACCTAGCAGACAACTCTTCGATGGTCCCCCCGAAAACCCAGGATATTGAGCGATTCCTTGAGGCGGCTCAACTACCCGCACTCACGGAATCACAGCTGGATTCCTTGAACGCGCCTATTACCTCAGCAGAGTTACTATCTATCATTAAATCACTACCGTCACATAAGTCTCCGGGCCCTGACGGCCTTACTAACGAATATTATAAATGTTTCTTCCCAGCCCTGATGAGCCCACTGCTGTCATTTTTGACGGCCGTGGTGGATTCTGGTATCATCCCAAAGGAAAATCAAGAAGCCCTGATAGTTACATTGCCAAAGCCTGGCAAACCCGCCACCAGCCCCCAGAACTTTAGACCAATATCGCTATTGAACACAGATTTAAAAATCTATGCCAAATTAATAGCAAGCAGGCTGGCAGTCTGTCTCCCAAGCTTGATAAATTATGATCAAGTGGGGTTTGTTAAAGGGAGACAATCGTATGACAATACTAGACGTATTTTAAATGTAATACACCACGTTGATTCTAGGAAAGAAAAGGCGGTGATCCTTGCATTAGACGCAGAGAAGGCGTTCGACCGCATTTGCTGGTCGTATGCCTTTTCGGTGTTTAGAAACATGGGGTTTTCTGGAGCTATCTTAAGAGCGATTGAAGCGTTATACTCAGCACCTTCTGCGAAAGTGTTCACCAACGGAGTAGTATCGGATCCATTTCTCATTACAAATGGGACCAGGCAGGGGTGCCCCCTATCGCCCCTGATATTCATTCTTTCTATAGAGCCTTTAGCCCAGATACTTAGACTAGATCCGAGAGTGGGAGGCATTGACATAGGAGATAAATCTCATCTTATATCATTATATGCTGATGATATTATTCTCACTTTGTCCAACCCGCAAATATCTATTCCTCATCTTATGAATACTATTAGTACTTTTGGGCAACTATCGTTTTACAAATTAAACATGGCCAAATCGCAGGCATTGCCTTTCAATGTCCCTCCACCTTTGCTCCAACATCTACAATCGACTTATGATTTTGATTGGAGGAAGGACAGTGTTCAATATTTGGGGATACCAGTGACAACATCACTAGGAACCCTCTACAAAAGTAACTATATCCCAATGTTAAAAATATTGCAAGAAGAGACTGAGCGAATGTCTAAAACAGATGTTTCTTGGATAGGAAGGGTAGCTGCTTTTAAGATGTTACTATTGCCTAGACTATTGTACTTGTTCCGCACGCTCCCAATATCCATTCCTGTTTCCTTTTTTGAGTCAGCACAAAGGGTGATTTCAAGATATGTGTGGAATGGTAGGAGACCTAGAATCAACAAAAGCTTTCTATTTAAGCAACGAGAGGCAGGAGGGCTGGGAGTACCAGTGGTGAGGAATTACTATATAGCATCACTGGTCACTCAGTGTGCAAGGTGGAAATCAATGGATACCTCGGTTCCATGGCTACATATAGAGCAGGCGTTTATATTTCCCCTAAAGCTGGAGGATGCGCTGCGGTTACCCTTTTGGAACATTCCTGCTCCGGGATCTTTCTCCCCAATCATGTGCGCCTCATTAATGGCATGGAAGCTAATCCATGGGAAAGCAAACCCAGTGAAACATTTTCATATTGCAGAAATGCCTCTGTCATTGATGGCCTGGGCGATTGATGGCGTAGGGGTCTCGGGTTGGGAATTGAAGGGGATCACGCAGATTTCTCAACTATATTCTGACGCTAAACAACCCATACCGTTTGTAGACTTAAGACAAAAATACGGAATCCATGTAGGCGACTTCCTTAAATATTTTCACATATGGCATTTCATATCTAAACACCCTGTGGCGACCTTGCCTCATAATAATTCACTTTTCGTTTGGTTGTCAACTAATGTGAGGGGACTACGATTTCTATATGATAAAATGGATGAAATCTCGACTTTTACTAGATCTACTCCGTTCCGTTGTTGGGAGAGAGACTTAGGATTGGTCATTACTTCAGATGAATGGCAACAAACGATTAAACTGATCCATCTGTCCTTAAAATGTAGCACTCATATAGAGACGGCAATGAAAATCATTTTGCGGTGGTATAGAACTCCGTCTACATTACAGTTAGCGTATCCCTCCATGTCTGGGAATTGTTGGAGGGGATGTGGAGACAGAGGAACCCTCCTTCACATTCTGGGAACCTGCCCTGTAATTCGTGGTTACTGGGATAGTGTCTTTAACATGCTCTCAGAACTATTTGATCTACGTCTCCCCCCTACTGCACATATGGCAATTTTGTTACTTGGAATTCCCGGTGAGCTGAATAGGCATAAACAACTTATTTGTAAAATTTTAACGATAGCTAAATTAATGTTGGTACAGAGATGGAAGACAGCGGCTTCCCCCGCCTATGTCGGCCCTGTTACTAGCCATTAATAACACGTATTCCTATGAACGGGTAATCGCAATGGGTAATAACTCTTTTCATAGATTTGAAACAATTTGGGATCCGTGGATATACTCTAGATTTGTCACGTAGAAAGAACTAGAATGATATCTAAAACTCATTTGAGGTGGTGGTGACAGACATGGGGAGGGATATGGAACTCGTCAACCTCGTCGAATGGGGAGTTGAGGAGGAGGGATCGACGCTGCAGGTACGGGTCCAATGTCTTGTACACATCTAAACATCTCATGAAGAAGAGACAGCAGTTCATGGAGAATTCACCCTAGATATAGATCTCAACAGCCTAATAAATGTGCCTAAATGTTGTTACTACTGTTTATTCTGTAAATAATCTTTATATTTTGTTTTGAAGATATGCGGTTCAAAGAATGTATCTTGAAGTTGTATTATAATGCATATCAACTGTATATCGCAATGTTTATATATACTGTTCTTTACTTTTGTACTTTGAAAAATTGAATAAAAACTATTGAAACTAAAAACAGAGCAATTATGTTTTGGTCAACTATGATCTCGAATGTAACCATGAGTTACATTCAAGAAGACGTGAAAGCTCTTCGCACAATCAGTGATTGATGCTGGATGATAAATATAGTGCATCATAAGACTATCTAGTCTAGGTTTATGCCACCTAATAGTTGGCTTACTTTGAGACAGAAATTAGCGCCAGAATTTTGTCTCTATACTGGCACACATTGTCACATTACTCGTACAGTACACCTTTGTCAATTTTATACTTTTTTCCCACTGTTTATATCTTTTACATCTTTTTTCAGATTGGTTTGCATTGAAAATTTCTTGCAGGGCAAGCTGCCCTGTCTTGTCCTTAGCAAAATCTGTCAAAGAAGACCTCCAACAGGTGGGACCTTCCCACTCCCCTTTTGTAAACAAGCCTCAACTAGGCATGCTGTGCTTTGTGCATAAACACAGACAGGTCTTCTTATCAAAGATACATTCCTGTGATGGGAAATCCAAACACAAGGGCCTTACACAGACACAAGTCGAGAAGAAGATTATGAAATGCCATTGAGAGTGTGCAGAGAGCTGTGTGCTGGCACATAAAGCTGTGTGCACATGGTGTGATGCAAAGCAGACAGTGAAAGAGGAAAAGGAAGAAGAGAGAGGGAAGAAGGAAGAGCTGAGCTGAAGCTGTGCAGGTGAAAACAGAGAAGAGATCAAGTGACCAGTCCTACGTAATGTCTCTAAGCCAAATGAACATAGAAGAGGTTAGTGTCACACTCGGATGTCGAGGGCCCACCAGTGCAATTGATTCTAGGGGCCCACTGCCCACAGCCAGAACTCATGAAGATCAGCTTTACTGAAACAGCGTGGCTACAGGTAATAACATGTCGGGAGCCATGCTGCTCACCTGCCATACAATGTGCACCACTACACTACCTAAACCCATTGCTACACAGCGTATGGAAAATAAACAGTGTGGCACCTGGAATTGTTAACATTACCAGTAGCTGCACTGTCCTGGAAAAGCTGATCTGCAGAGATTCTGGCTGTGGGACCCACGCAGATTTATTTATGGCCTATCTTAACCCCAGGCCATCAATATTAGAAAGATAGATGAACTCTTTAAAGAGGTTGTCCAGAAATTGGAGCAATCCATGTGGTGGGAGGGGAGGTATAAAATAAAATTAAAAAAAAGTATACTCACCTGTCTCCAGGGCTCCATTGTCTGCCGCCAGTGTCCATTCAGTCTCGTACCTTCTTGCTAGGAGGCCTGTGCCTCATGGGACCACTGAGACCAATTAGGTATAAGTTTTCCAGAAATGAGGCGTCGCCATGAAAGTGAACAGATACTGGTGCTGGGGACAGATGAGTATGCTGGTTTTTTTTTAAATTTTATACCTCCCTGGCCCTCACAAGGGTCGGACCAAATTATGAACACATTGAGACCCAAAATCCTTTGGTAATCTTCAGATTTCATGATGCCTTACACACAGTCAAGGCACCCAGTGCCAGAGGCAGCAAAACAACCCCAAGACATCTTTGAACTTCCACCATATTTGACTGTAGGTGCTGTGTTCTTTTCTTTGTAGACCTCATTCATTTTTGGTAAATAGTAGAATGATGTGTTTTACAAAAAGCTCTATCTTGGTCTCATCTGTCCACAAGACGTTTTCCCAGAAGGATTTTGGCTTACTCACGTACATTTTGGCAAACTGCAGTCTAGCTTTTTCTGTCTCTGTGTCAGCAGTGGGGTCCTCTAGGGTTTTCTGCCATAGTGTTTCATTTCATTCAAATGTCGACGGATAGTTGTCGCTGACACTGATGCGCCCTGAGACTGCAAGGCAGCTTGAATGTATTTGGAACTTGATTGGGACTGCTTATCCACCATCCGGACTATCCTGCGTTGCAACTTTTCATCTATTTTTCTCTTCCGTCCACATCCATGGAGATTAACTACAGTGCCATGGGTTATAAACTTCTTGATTATGCTGTACACCTTTGACAAAGTACTATTTTTGGAGTTTTGCGTGAAATTATGTCCATTTTGCATTTTTTTCTCAATTTTTTTTGTGTTGTTCCAATACACACAAAGGAAATAAACATGTGTATAACAAAACATACTTCATTTTCTGGAAAAATTTCAGGGGTGCCAACACTTACAGCCACAACTGTATGGAGCCACTTTGGCACCCGTCCTGTACACAATACGGAGCCAGGACCAGAAAGCTCCATCTGCTGTATAGCGACTGGGCACCTTCACTGCAGCATAGCTCCCACTGACTGCAATAAGTGCTGAGATGCAGTGAAGGTGCCCAGTCCCTATATAAGTGATAGAGTTTTCTGCTTTTGGCCCCATTTTGTATACAGGATGGGTGCCAGAAGCAGCTCTGTACAGCTGATCTGTATGGGGGCTGTGTGTCGGCCCCCTAAAGATCATATATTTATGACCTATCCTGAGGATAGGCCATAAAAATTAAGCCCTGACAACCCCTTTAATATCACCCTCTCCCTAAAGCCCTACACACTTTAATGCTCACCCCCACAGGTTATTGGCCACCATCACACAATATAATGGGGGTCATCACTAGTCCCTATACAGTAAGGGGGGGGCCAGTGAAGGGGCCATTGTATAGGGGGGACTAGTAAAATGGCCACTGTATGGGGGGAGCAGTGAAGGGGCCACTGCACGGGTGGGACCAGTGAAGACGCCACTGTATGGACCATACAGTAGCCCCTTCACTGGTCCCCTTTTTAGCAGCATTAGGTCATTGCTTACTTGTCTGCTTCCTGGTCCTGCTCCGTCTTGCTCTGCTGTGATGTCATGCGCGCCTTGAGCAGGAAGGAGCCGAAGGTGCCGTTGAGAGGATAGGTGTTATCGATACTCAGGTTGCAGGCAACAGGCCACAAGTTGGGGAGTGGTAGTTGGGAAGTTCTACCACTAGTAGAACCGGGTTGGGGAGCCACTTCTCCCCAGTTCTCCCCAGTTCTGTGATCCGGTTATATTTCTAATAACCGATACCCTGGTGGGCCAGTTTAAGCCTGGATGAGGTTGTAAATTAAAAATAAGGGTTGCTGAATGCAAGAGAAGGAATGCTAAATGCAAAAAAAAACAAAAACAGATAAGTGCAATTTTTTAACTGATTTTTCATGCACAACTGTATCAATATATGGACGGCGTTACTGAATACATTGATGATATATAACCATCAGAAAATAAATATATGTAAATTAAAGCTCAAAAATTATATGCAAGGTAGTACCTAAAGGGTAGGATTACCTGCTGTTTATTCTCCTAAGATCTTGCTGCTATTTTATTATTATTTATTTAGCTTATTAGTATAGCGCCATCATATTCCGCAGTGCTTTTACAGAGATTGTGGTCACTGTCTCATATAAGGCTCACAATCTACATTCCCTATCAGTATGTCTGGCTGTTTTAAAGGGAAGTCTACCACCACCGAAGTTGCTTCTAAATTGCTTATACATTGTTGTAGGGCAGGATAGTGACATAGCGAATATACCTTGCGTGTCAAAGAGTAATCGTGCTGACGAAAAACCTAACTAAAATTATGCAAATAAGCTGTGTGGTGCATGGCTGAGCTAGCCAGAGCAGCAGGCATGCCCAAGCTCAACAACAGAGAAAAAAATAGAACAAATATAGAAAATTTGGATTGCAAGTTTTAGAAGTATTCACTAAAGGCATACCATAAAATAGTCAGATAGCCATGTTGCCACATAAAATATGCCACTATTCTAAATGGCACAACATAGGTAAGGACGCCATTACAGATTCTGCAGTGGGGCCCAGGAGCTTCAAATTACATCTCTGCATGTAGGTTTAATGGGTTGTTACTGATTTCACAACGCTACCCTTTATACATGCGCTATGAAATCGAAGTGACTGAAACCTTTTCTATGATTGGCAAAGGTTTACTGCTTTTCTTTAACCTGTTGCCTGCAATCTCCCCGTACAATCTGAGTAATTGTCCCCTGTAGTCCGCTGCCAATAGTGTCCAGCCATTACCTGCTCCCAATTAGTATGGATTGGATGAAGCACACCAGGAACCTTTAGCGGACAGGGGAATCTTCCTTTGATCCCATCTTCCTATGAAATGCCCATGACATATCTGAAATCCAGCATTAATATGCTTTATTCCCCCTGATATATAATGTGACTTAACCAGATTTCAAGCTATGAAAGACAATGATGAGATATATAGATTGGGATGATTTACACTTTTCTATTCTATTTATACTATATCATACTATCTATCTAATTTATAATAATACTAATTTTTCTTGATGTAGCGCCAACATATTCTGCAGCACTTTACAAATCATAGGGTTCATATACAAACAAAAAGAGACATTATAGAGTAATAAATTAATCAGCAATTCACAATGTGAGTGAGGGTCCTGCCAACAAGAGCTTACAATCCATGAGTAGTTGGGGGGACACAAGAGGTGAAAGCGGTTGTATGGCTAAAGCCCCACTTTGCAGAAACACTGCATTTTTGTTGAAGACTTTGCTGCAGATTTTTGAGCCAAATCCAGGAGTGGATTGAGTAAAAGGAAGAAGTATAAGTGCTTCCCATTCCTTTTATAGCCACTAGAAGGTTTGCTCAAAAAACCCAGCAAAATCTACCACAAAAAAAGCAGAGTTTCTGCAACATGGGGCCTCAGCCTACAACAGCCATCTAGGTAATACAAATAAAGCTGCATGAGCCTGTCACTAGCTGGTATTTATCTATCTTTTTTGCATTAGTAAATAATTGTAAGCTAAATTCATTGGTGGAGACTACACAGGGTGAATGTATAATGTAAAAAAAACTGTTTTTTTGACCCACTCCTGGTTTTGAATTACAATCAATGAAGCAACACACTGACATGTGAGGCCTTATATTAGAGGACCTCTATAAAGAAGCACTCTAGCAAATTATTTTTGAGTGTATAGTATAGGATAGATTATTGTTAAAGAATAATGTAGAGATTCTTCTGTATGTCTTTTGCATACTTTTTTATTTGATTTTTTTAATATGTGTTTTTAATATATCTTTTGTGTACTTGTTTTATTTGCTTTTATTTTATTTCTGGGTTGTCTTCCCTCTTGATTCCTATTTTCCCTCTGATATGGTTCCCATAATACAGTTTACATGTCCCATGATGTCCCTGGCTTTGTAGAAACAGTGGAGGTGAACATCTCACCACACTTGCTCTGCTTTGAAATCTATCCAAGGGCAGAAAGTGACAGCTCATTGACACAGAACTCCTGTCCCTTACCTCACACAACAGTCTCAATGTATTCCTATGTAACAGAGCTTCAGCTTGTCTCCCCCGCCCTTCTTGTGAAAGGTATCTTCCTGTTATCTCATACAAGCAAGAGGCAGGTCAGGAACTCATAGAAATACACTGGAGTGTCTGCACACAGCACACACAGATAGTATAGACTGTTATTGTAAGTTAGGAGAGTTTAAAAACTGCATCTAGCCCTTGTAGGGATTCACCTACTATATCACTGCTCTCCTGCTCCCTTATACAGCATAGAACTAATATCTTTAACAACACTCTATCCATAGAGAGCTTGGTAGGTAAATTAGGGGTCTGAAAGCTTCCAGGAGGGATTTGATAGATGCCGAAATCTTTGAACTGGTGGTCAGACTGGTGATCACATTACTCAGCTGCCTATAATGAAAGAGTTCAATATAACTGAAACTAAGCTGGGATGAATAAAAATACACTGCTATAATACTGCTGGTAAGGGATTGTACAAAATGGACTACTCTTTAAAAGATCCTTTTTAAAAACATTTTTGGATTCACTGATTCATGGACACCTTCAGTTGGGCCTCCATTCTCATCTTGAACCCTTATAAATGGGTCACAATGCCCTCCCTTACCCTCCCTTGAGGGAATGGTGGCCACATGTGTTCAGCTTTCATTAAAATGAATTGGAGTTGCAGACACCTCTGAAGAAGTGAACTTGTATATATCATAGAACATGATGTGAAGCCTTGATGCTTTTGAAGATAAATAAAAATCCTTATTCTTTGATTTTTTCTACTAATAAGGTAATAGTGAGAATACTCAGAAGGTTGATAATAATATAAAATTATAGGACTTAAATAACAGATCCTAAGAGAATATTTTCTTACAGATTTTGGAGACACAGACTAAAGGCTGGCCATAAACTAAGAGACGCTCATGTTGGTTTAATGTGCTGTTGCTGCTCTCACAGTATATTTCCCTTCTTTGTAATTGATCTTTTATTGTAAAACTCTTTTGAGCGTCTACTTAAGAATCTGCAATGCTTTCACGTACTGCACTGTAATTGTAAGACAATTTTCCTGCTGTAAGTCTGAATAGCAGCAGCAATATAACAGTGTCAGAAATCAAGAAGGTAGAGAAAACGTGGTAATGGTGCCAGCAATGCCCTGAATGCTGATCAGGTCAGTGTTTAGTAGGGCAAATCCTTAGCATTCATCAAAATTAGGCAAAGTAGGAAGTTGTTCAACATTAATTCCAGTAAAAAAAAAGCCACAACAACAGATTCGCCAATTACATACTTTGTTCATTAGGCAGAGCTCACATATGTTCATGCTGTTCCCTAGTAAAAAACACAGTGGGAAGTGGATGAATACATCAGTTTGCTACTACTGTCGTAACAGCGTTGTCATCTGCCTGTCTGCAGCAATGTTGGGGAAAATATTGATGACAACCTAGCAGCACCCTGCATGGAAGGATTGTAGATGGCTATGGATACCCAATAGCCAAGCAGTTAATGGTACTTAGCAATGCTAAAGAGGACAATTGTTCAGAACTTTGGAAATATTGGAAAAATCATACAGAGGGATGATTATAAGGACTAAGTATAAATACATTTCTGTTATACATACTCTTAGAGAAGTACCTTGGTTTTCCTTAATATGGGGCAAAGACTGACTGTTCTAGCTCTGTATTTAAATAAACTGGCAAGACAAGAGTGGCTTGCGGTGTCCCCCTGCTGACACGTGTCTCTCAGGGCAGACCCACCAGATAGTTATGCCACTTTAGATTTAAAATACAAAGCCACAACCTCGTTGCTGAATGTAGATTCCTTTGTCCAGAGCCCACAAAGGTAGAGGATTAGATGATATTTTCAGTCTAAGGAAAAAACACTAAGGCTAAGGTCCCACATTACGGAAACACAGCTTTTTTTGATGCAGATTTTGTTGCATTTTTTTGAGCCAAAGCCAAGAATGGCTACAAAAGGAATGGGAAATATCTAGGAAGTTCTTATACTTCTCCCTTCTGCTCAATCCACTCCTGACTTTGGCTCAAAAAACCGCAACAAAAAAAGCTGCGTTTCCGCAACGTGGGGCCTTAGCCTTAAAAGGTATTCTGGTCACATCAGTGGGAGTTTGACTACTTTGACTTTTACGGATCAACCAGAGCTGGAGTGCTTTGCACCCCAGGATTAAATGGTGGCAGGAAGCTATTTTTGACAGTCCCATTGAAATGAATGAAGCAACACAAAGCAAACCAGTTCTCATGATTGGTGGCGACCCCCCCAAAACATACCCCTTATTCTCTCAAAAGGAGGTAACTTGCTGTAACTGGAATACCCCTATAAAACTGCACATCATACAGATTAATTGTTAAAGAGGTTTTATAGGGGTATTCCCATGAACATAATCATATCTATATTTGCAGATAATTATAAGTTAAACATTTTTGCGATTGTAAGTAGTTAAAAATTCTGCAGAGTTTTAAAGATTTCCTCTATCTATCTTAGTGATGGCAGTCTGTTGTCTTGATCGGTTGTCAATGGATTCGACCACGAATGCAGAAACTTTCCATGGTCTGGGACTTGTCTGGAACCCAGCCATAATTTTCTTATTGTAGCTGGGTTATCAGGCAGGCACACTACATGTATCAGAAGATATCCCAGCCACAATAAGGAAGTCATGGCTGATTTTATGACCTTAGAAAGTTCCTGCATTGATGGTCGTATCCGCTAGCAACCGATCAAGACAGTGACCACAAGATATTTAGAGAAAATCTTTAAAACTCTGCAAAATGTTAAATTACTTCTATTTGCAAAAATGTCTAACTTTTAATTATCTACAAATTTAAAAATGGTTATGTTCGTGGGGATACCCCTTTAAGCCTAAATTTAGAATTGGTATAATCAGTTTAATGAAGGTACTAGAGATTTTTTATGTACTTGAAATTACTAATGCCCCATCTCTGTAGTCTGCTCAATGTCTATATAACACTACTATTTATGGAGCAGCACTAAAAATCACTGGCATTAGAAGGTCCTTATATATATATATATATATATATATATATATATTTATACACATAAAGATAATACTATGACTGGAAACAGTGGAGATCTGCATTTGGCACCTAGGAAGGGGGGAATAATATAAGAAATGTACATGGTGCTCCTTTATACGGATTACTTTGATTAATGACTGTGGACTGTAACACCGCGGCCCTGCTGTAAATATGATGCTGCATTACAATAGATTAATTAACATGATATTAATACAGCTTGAAGGAAATAATTGGTAAAACTGTCCTTAGCTGAACTTTAACAACATCAGAACATTTTGCCAAACAATAGAGCAAAAATTCTTCCAAACAATACAATACAGTTTTTACTTTTATGCTTTTTTATTGGTACCAGGTCATAAATAAGTGTTCTGGTTCTGTCTGCATTTCAGCCATCTGGAATTTCATCATTCAAAACATCTAACTTTTGTTTGGAAATTTCCTTTAAGGCTAAGGCCCCACGTGGCATCCCGCAGCAAAAAAGCGCTGCAGGAAAAACCGCGGCAGCAACACATCACGGCTCGCAGTGCTTTGGACAGAAAGTTCTTCCTCTGCAGACTTTCTGCTTCAATTATACTTATAGGGAAACCGCCGGCGTTTCTGTATAATTGACATGCTGCGATTTCCAAAACCGCAATAGTTTTGGAAATCACCGAATGTCTGCAGTACGTTTTTTACTGCAAAGTGGGCATGGGATTCGCTAGAATTCCATCCACTTTGCTGTAACTTTAAAACACCGCATTTTTTTTTCTGCAGCGTTTCCGCTGCGGGCAAACCACGGCGTTTATGCCACGTGGGGCCCCGGCCTTAAAGAGTCAAATATAGAACATTTTAAGGTCTATATCTACCTTCTTAATACATATGAAAACTGTTTTTTTTTTTTTATCATGCTAGTGCACTGAATTTCTGTTGAACCTGTGAAAATAATAATAATAATAATAATAATAATAATAATAATAGTCCTTTAATAGTCCCACAATGGGGAAATTCAGTGTGTTACAGCAGCAAAGATAAGCAGATACAAATACAAATACAACATGTACAGGAATGTTCCAAGCTAAGAGGCATTACATTGATAGTAGACAGACAGATAGGAATTAGCAGAGGGGGGGGGGATTTAACAGGCAGAGAGATATTTCAGTTCTCTGTGTGTAATGATCTCCGCTTAGGTCGGTGTTGGTTGTACAGCCTAACCGCGGTGGGGAGGAAAGACTTCCGATAGCGCTCCTTCTCACACCTAGGGTGGAGCAGTCGGTCACTGACAGTACTGCCCAGCGCGATCTCAGTCTCATGCATGGGATGGGACTTCTTCTTCTGCATGGAGCTCACCACGGACAGTATCCTTTTGTCACCCACCACCTGCACTGGGTCCAGTGGGCTCCCCAGGACAGAGCTGGCCCTTCTAATCAGCTTGTCAAGTTTATTTCTGTCCCTGGTTGATATACTGCTCCCCAGCAGCCCACTCCAAAGAAGATGGCTGATGCCACTACCGAGTTGAAGAAAGTTCTAAGAAGTGCCCCCCCGATTCCAAAGGCTCTCAGCTTCCTAAGCAGGTAGAGCCTGCTGTGGCCCTTCCTGTACAGGGCCTCCATATGATCTGCCCAGTCCAGCTTATTATTAAGGAGCAAACCCAGGTACTTATAGGTGTTCACAATCTCGATGCCCGTCCCCAGGATGTCCACTGGTTTAGGAGGGCATCTGCCTTTACGGAAGTCCACCACCATCTCCTTGGTCTTCCCCGCGTTAATCTTCAGGTGGTTCCGGTGGCACCAGTCCACAAAATCCCGGTTCAGTTCTCTGTACTCCCTGTCATCATCGTCTGTGATGAGGCCTACTATTGCAGAGTCGTCAGAATACTTCTGTAGGTAGCAACTAGATGAGTTGCATCTAAAATCTGCAGTGTACAGTATGAAGAGGAAAGGGGCGAGAACCGTACCCTGAGGTGCCCCCGTATTACAGATCACGGTACCTGACACACAGTCTTGGGCTCTCACGTATTGAGGTCGATTTGTGAGGTAGTCTAGGATCCAGTTGGAGAGGTGGTGGTCCACTCCAGCAAGGCCCAGCTTGTCCCTCAATAACCTGGGCTGTATGGTGTTAAAAGCACTGGAGAAATCAAAGAACATTATTCTCACCGTGTTCCCTGGTTTCTCCAGGTGAGACAGAGCCCTGTGCAGAAGATGGATGATGGCATCATCTACCCCAATGCCCGGCCGATAAGAAAACTGGAGGGGGTCCATAGCGGGGCTCACTAGAGGGCGGAGATGTGTGAGAACCAATCTCTCTAAGATCTTCATCAGGTGGGATGTCAGTGCTACAGGTCTGTAGTCGTTGAGGTCCATAGGGTGAGGTTTCTTTGGAACTGGTACCACACAAGAAGATTTCCATAATTTAGGGACTATTTCCTGCCTCAGGCTCATATTATACATATATGTAATTATACCACACAGCTGGTCCCCACAAGTCTTAATTAGCCTTGCACTGATGTCATCTGGCCCTGCGGCTTTCCTCGCCTTGATCTTTTTCATCTCCTTCCTCACCTGGGCCCGTGGTCAGACTGTGGTCAGATAAAGACGGATTTCTGGATTTACTGGTCTGTTGGGAAGTAGCCACATGGGGTGAAGTCATTGTGGTGGGGGGAGCTGAAGGACATACTGGGGTGGGAGGAGCTGGTGTGTGATCAAATCTGTTGAAGAATAGGTTTAGTTCATTAAGCCAATTAACATCTGCCTCAATCTGCAAGGCAGATCAAATTGCAAAGGCAATCAAATTGCAAGGCACAAATTCTTTTCTTAAAGATTTATTATTTCTTCCATTCCCATACATTTTTTAAACAAGAACTGAAGCAGATCCTTGGAGGTGGAAGAGTGAAAATCTTTCCTTTGTCCATGAACTCTGTCTGAGATTCATTCCAGCCCTATTCCCTTGAATTCAACTGAGCTAAGAGGCACACTTAGCCTAAGGGCCAACATTGCGGAAACACAGCTTTTTTTGTTGCAGATTTTGTTGCGTTTTTTTAAGCCAAAGCCAGGAGTGGCTATAAAAGGAATTGAAATATATAGGAAGTGCTTATACTTGTCCCTTCTTCTCAATCCACTACTGACTTTAGCTCGAAAAAGCAGCAAAATCTGCAACAAAAAAAGCCGTGTTTCTGCAACGTGGGGCCTCAGCCTTAGGCCGGGGACCCACGTGACATAAACGCCTTGGTTCGCCCGCAGCGGAAATGCTGCAGAAAAAAATGTGAATCCCATCCCCACTTTGCGTTAAAATACAGGCTGCGAACATGCAGCGATTTCCAAATCAGTCACAGTTGCCGCTGTGGTTTTTCCCACAGTGCTTTTTTTCCGCGGGACACCACGTGGGGCCTTAGCCTTAGGGGGGCTTTCCAATTACCCAAAACTATCTGTTAGCACTGTTCACCTTAAGCTGTTAAGCAGGGCAGCCATACAGTTTAGAAGATTTTCCCTGTACATCCATACACTTACAGTTGTGCAGTCTTTTCTATCTCCACTCTGCACTCATCTCTATGACCATTGCAGAGGGGAAACAAAAAGTTTTCTGTTATAGCTTGCTGGAGCATGGATAGTGGAGAAATCCACTGGGCCCCGAGTACTGTATGTAGCAGAAACCCCTCCACAAGAAGTATTAAAATGAACCATTTGTCTCGCCTAGGACACCATGGGTCCATACATCAATCCCTTCACTTACCAAATCCCCTGGAAAACTAGAGTTAACCCCCTTTTCACTCTAGATAACTAAGCATTAATCTCTTGATGGCCCTTGACCCCTAGGGATCATTACATTAACCTATTCACTGTCCAAGACTACCAAAGATTATAAAACTAACCCCCTAACTATCCTAACTAACCACAAGGAATACTAATATTAAAGGGGCTGTACCATTAATGGCACACTCCTATGCATAGGGGATAAGTCAGATTGCTGGAGCTCCATTCACTGCTATGGGCCTGCCAGGATTGTAATCTCAGACAGCAATGGCAGCCCCATAGCAGTGAATGGAGTACCGTTCACGCAAGTGCACTGGCACACCATACAAAAGGAGAAGGTATGCGGTACTTTTGGCCCCTGTTTTCCTGATCGCTGGGGGACCTGGTGGCCACTACCCTCCTTTTCTCCAGTGCACTCAGACACTTATCCCCTATGTTGTGGATTCGAGATAAGTGTTCTTAATGGCACAACCCCTTTAACTCTTTTACTGTCCAAGATCACCAGAGATACTGAAATTGGCTTGTTTAATGTCATAGACCCCCAGAGATTCTACCATTAACCTCTTCACTTCTCAAGCCTACCAGGAATATTACCATTAACCCTTTCACTTCTCTAGATCACTAAGGATGCTGACACTTTTGCTGCTATAGACCACCAAGCTCACAACTCTTAATGAAGAATGGTGCTCATGGAAAACCAGTCTGACTTTTTTTTTTCATATCTCTGACAACTTGGGATATTGTGGCTGACACTTCTAAGTGGGTTTTCTCATGGCTGTGTCCTTCCCCTTTAACATATGTGTCAGTGGACTAGAGGGCAGTCAGGAAAACTGGTTGCAGAGAAAACCCAGTAGGCTGTGTCTAGAAGCAGAATCATTGAAGTCATAATTTATGAAATTGGAAAGCTCCTGGTGCATACACCAAGTATATATATATACTGTGTGTGTATGTATATATACAGTATATATATGGCTCTGCTGCTGAGGTTTTTGTTATTGGTGTGCTCTTACTTGCACAGTGCTGTATCATTCTCTACAGTATTATATAATTGCAGGTTCAACAAAATAGATCCTACAATTTAATAAAAGATAAAAAGACAACATGGTGCTACCATTTAGGGATTAAAAAGTACATTAAAGGCAAGTGCATCCTAGATAAGATTTCTCACTAATATATATTCCAGTCACCTGTTGCTCCCATTTTAAGTTTTGCAAAGCACCGCTGGGGCCAGAAGTGTTGTTCCCCTGCTGATGCGCTGACTTTCGGCCACATGACCAACTGCATTCTACTCTCTGTACAAGCAGCAGGAGTAGAGCAATGTTGGTGATATCATAGAGTGTTAGAGCGGAAAAGAGTCTGAAAACAAAGACTAAGAATGGTGGTGACAGGGGATCTGCATAGATATTATTTATTTATTATGTTTACTTATATAGCGCCATCATATTCCACAGCACTTTACAGACATTGTCCCATATAGGGCTTACAATCTACATTCCCTATAAGTATGTCTTTTGGAGTGTGGGAGGAAACCGGGGTACCCGGAGGAAACCCACGCAAACTCCTTGCAGATGTTGTCCTCGGCAGGATTTGAACCCAGGACTCCAGCGCTGCAATGCTAACCACTGAGCCACCGTGCCGCCCTATATATAGTAAGTAATTCAGTGCACTGGTAAGCTTTTTAAATCCCTGAAAATGCCTTTAATAATTTCTTCTCATTTCTACAGATCATGTTACCATTCAATACATTATAAGACTGGATGCTCCTTTATGACTCATATCCAAATGCCATAATACCAATAAGATTTCACACTTTTCCAGTAGATATGTAAAGGAAATAAACACTGTAAATTGAGAAGGTGCAAATTCCTATATATTCTACACAGTCTGGGAAAAATATCAAAATGATCACATTGGTTGGTGTTAAGGAGGAAGATGAGGAAAGCGAAGTATCCAAAAGAGTTGAAAACAATATGGTTGTATATTCAACAGACTTCTGGGTTCTAGTATCATAAACTGAATCCTTAAAAGAAGTTCTCTTTTACTTTCTAGATCATGATGAGAGTTGTAGCTTGTAGTGCTAATAATGTGCTTTTATGTAGTGCTTTTAGCTTGTAGTGCTAAAAATAGAGCGCAGAGGTAGTAGACACATGAGGCCACAGTGCTTGAGAATGCTCAATGGCTCCTCTGTCACATATGAAGACCTCAGTATTATAAAAGGCACGTTTTCATTGATGGTCCTATGTGTCTTGTAACCCTAGAACAATTCTTCTCTGCATACAGAGACTGTTATTCTTTAACCTGATGGGAACAGTTTTCTTTTCCCTAGAAATTCCAGAATAGAACACTTGCCTTTGCACTAAATACATACATAGATATTACTAGATTTAACAAACCTTCAGCTGGATGAAAATTTAAGGGATTTTGAGACTTTACAGGTCATCAATATCAGATTATAAGTGGTCTGATCATGGACCCCACAGATCAGCTGACTGAAAGGGACATGGCACTTTGCTGAGCACTGAGGCCGCTTCATTGTTTACTAAGCACAGCTCTGCACATTTTGTAGTGGTTGTGCCTGGTACTGCAGCTCTCTTTATATATGTGAATGAGACTATGCTGAAATACCAGGAACGCCACTACAAAATGTACAACACTGTGCCTAGTAAACAGGGAACACGCTGCAGCACTCAGTCAAACACCGTAGCCCTTTCACATAGCTGAAAAGCAAGGGTGCTGAGTGTTGGACCACTACCATAATAATACTGATGACCTATTCTTAAATGCCTGGGAAACCCGTTTATATGGAAACTATCATTTTATTATCACATGGGACAAACATTATGTACAAGACACTCGGTATTGACTGAGTGATGTCACTTATCCAGACCTATTGCTATTAAGGCTTATACCTCTTGAACTGAGAGGGTCACCAGGTTAGGGATTTTGAGTGAACAGAGTGATTTGCATTTCGATAAATTAATGCATAATAGATTTTTTTTAAAGATTTGACTCATCTACAGAGTCATGGCTGGGTACTACAGAGGATACTTCTCCCGGGGTCTCAAAACAGGGTGCTATTAATCAAGCTGTGTATTACAAAGCTTACATTGTGTATTGAATCCTACTGATTGGGGTCAAAGTAGTTTCATAATATGAAGAATCTATCTGTATTTCAACAAAATTGCTCATTTACATACTACTCATAAGAAGAGATCCCAGAAGCACCAATGCGTTAATATTTTACAGTACCCAAGCCAGGTGGAAGCACATCCAGGGATATGGAATGTGTACATAGATCCCTAGGTACTTGTTCCTTGTCAGTATGTTATCTTAATCTTATTCATGCTGCGGAATATGTTGGCGCTATATAAATAAAATGTATTATTATTATAATGCAGTAGGGGCCCAGACCTCCCCTCAATATATGATGGTGGATCTGCTCATCTATAGAGATGGAAAAACTTATTTATCAGTTTCAAGACATGCACCAAATTAGCAATGTTCATCTGGAAGAATAAATTGAAAGATTTGTTCATGTGCGCTCATGACACTGCAATTCTTTTCCTAATCTAAATTTTTCTATAATGAGTACTGGAAAACACCAGAGTTTTTGCATGATATCAAGTCCCTATCCTCTTATCTGTGCACTAGAAGTACTTGTCAGATAGAGCACCACCGTGTGCTCAGATGTGGTACTTCTCAATTTCGACTGTACTCAAAATATAGTTCAATTTCAAAAAGAAATCCAGTGTAAAGCCAAGCCATGGTATACTTTATACTTTATACTTTATATACTTTATATACTTTATACTTTTTTATTTTCACTGTATGACAATAATATAGCTGTATAGCTGTATGACAATAATATACCCATTTGATAATAAATCGACATTAGTCAAGCCTCGTTTTGCCCCAGTAGTTGACATTATAAAGAGATTGCACAAACACACACACATACTGTGTATATATATATATATATATATATATATATATATATACATACACACTGTTTTTACTAATTCCACTGAAAGTATGCACTACATGGAGGAATTCTCTATTTTGCTTAATCAGCTGGTTTGCCTTGAAGCCCTGATTCATAATAATATTGCAATCCTACTGACAACTGCAACCAACGCACCGGAAACATTAACAACATCCCCATTCATTACCAGTAATATAAATGGCAGTGAGGTACCTATTCTATTTAATCATTGTAATTCTCATTTGCATATTCATCATCCTATATGATATCAGCATTTTTTTAATGGATTTTATAGGTGTAATAAATTATACAATAATGCAGTCCTGCACAGAGTGTTTCAGAAGGAATTCTAGTTGGCAATACATCTACTTTGTATAGGATCACTGTGTTCATTGCACAATTCTGCTGAGTCTTCCCCTAGTTCACTGTCTCTAGTTACAAGCAACAGGAGTCTCCATATCCATAAATGTCCAAGTGGAGTAACTACCTAGGTAGTATCCAGACTTGAGGACAACTAGTCTAAGAGGCTACAGAAACAATGCAGAGTGAAAGAAACATGCTGCAAGAATTGTATTAGTCATTGTCTGGCAGATAAGTGCTAATGTATTCAGAGTTACTAAATCAAAGATCTTTTGAAATTGCATCAAATCTTAAGATCAGATAAGTATTTATTATATTGAATATTTCCTACAACTTTCTCCTTTTGTGCTAATGAATGCAGCTTTATGGGATGCGAACAAAATACTGCATGCAAATAGTTTTCTTACCAAGCAAGAGAGTCCAAAGTGACATCTGGATGATGAATATGGAGAAAGGAAAGCCCATAGCTGGAGATGCTCCTTGTAGTGAGTCCCAGGTAAGTCCTTACCATGTGTGACCTTGCCACCCTTAGTAGTATATATCCTCTGTGCTTTGTGTGAGGTTACTCTCTGCCTCAGCAGGACTGATGCTGCTGCTTAGAACTCTTGCAGGCTTATAGATGCATCTACACCTCCCAATACTGTCATCCTCTGTCAGGTCCTAAAGCCTTCATTGTACTCCTCCCAGTGGCTGCTGAGAAAACAACTGCCCTTGTGTGACCAAAGTGATTTCATTTCTCTGGTGTGATTATTGCTAACTGCAAGTAGAAAAAAAAAATCATGGAAATGTGCTTGTCTTTTATTTTTCAGTCATTACACATAGAGATATTTACTATGTAAAGCTATATATGTACAGTGTAAATGCAGGGTCTTATGCACCCAACTTCACTGTTATGTTTTGTCTTGACATTGTAAGGCTCTGTTCACATCTTGTTTGTGACGTTCATTTAGTTAGTCAGGAGCAGTTATCAGCTTATTACATATTGATAGGCTATTAACCAAATGATTGCCATTTACAACACAGTAGAATCCCCTAAAAAAAGCTTTTACCACTAAGGCTAGGTTCACACCTGCGCCCGGTCTCTGCCTGGGGATTCTGTTCCCCATTCCGCTTTAAAAATACGGAGAGAAAAGTCCTGCAAGATGGACTTTTCTCTCCGCATTTTTCTGCTGTTTTTGGGCCATTATAGTCTATGGGGTCCGTGGGTTTCCGAGGGTAACCGCTTTTTTAAGTGGATTAGGTTTCCGGAAACCCGAATGCAGGTGTGAACCTAGTATGTTTTTTTTTATTTAGCATGAGAGATCAACATCTATGCAACTTGGTGGCTAACCTTCAAATTTGTATCCTAAGTTTAGCTGTAGAACTCAATGGGGAATATTTAATAGGATTGGTGTTTGTACACCAGTTTTAATATACACCCCGACTGGTGCAGGGAACGACTGAATTATGAACTGGTGTAGATTTCCATTATAACCAACTAGGTATTTTCTTCATTTAAAACTTATCCAAAGGATATGACAAATGTATGATACGTGTGGGTCGCAACCATGACAACAGCACCTATCTCCAGGACAGGGATTCATCTACCCCTATCATGCCTGCTGAAGAAGTTGCTTTACACCTCATCTATCTGGACACTGAATAGATAAGTGGCCATGCATGTGTGCTTTTTCTTCCTTCACTTCTATGGGAGTTACAAAAACAAATGAGTAGCCACACAATAACTGTCTAAGATAAGAATACCTTTTTAAGGAAATTACAGCACCCCTGTTACTAGAAGAGTAACAATCGTGAGTGCAGAAGTTGCATTTTCACCTGATTCCTACAGCCTAAAGCCAGAGCTACACTGCAGTCCTTTGGCTGGGTTTACATGTTGCAGTCAGATGGAGTGTATCCGAGGTGCACGCATGATAAAATGTGCCCAACTGAAAGAACTTTCATTTTAATGTATTCACAACGATGCAGTGAAATGGTAGTTCACCATTTAACCAGATTCAGGCTAAGGCCCCACATAGCAGGCCGCAGCCAAAAAGAACTGCGGGAAAAGACGCAGCGGAAGCGCATCGTGTTTTTCCTGCACCGCTTTTCACAGAAAGTCCACATTGGAACTTTCTGCTTCTATTATACCTATAGGGAAACTGCCGGTGTTTCCAGGTGTAATTGACATGCTACGATTTTGAAACCACAGAATGTCCCCTGTGGGTTTTTTTCTGCAATGTATGTATAGGATTAGCAAATCTAAAAAAAAACAAAAAACTGCTTATTTGATGTTTTTTCTCCTCACCCAATACACAGTGTGACAGAGTGTTAATTTGAAAAAATATTCACTTCTTATGCATTTTCTTTTTTTTTTTTTTTTTTGTTGATGCATATATACAGTCTCGCAGCCTAAACTAGAAAAAGAAACACTAATATTTAAAGCTGAGTTAAACAACAAAAACAAAACAAAAGACATACACACAGTGTCAGGATTGTTGCCAATCAGTATCACTATAATTAAGCGGTGTGCAGTAAAAAAAATGACTAGAAAACACAGGGCAGAGGACAGGCAAAAGGAAGCGGATGACTTGTGCAAGTACTAACAATAAGAATGTGGTTGGCAACAGCAACACTATGCCCGGTTTTGGCGGCACCACCAGTTTTTCATATCTTAGTTTGCTCTTCTCAGTCACAAGAGGATATTGCATACGTGAGTGATGAGATCTTGAGTCAAGCTTCTGTGTGTTCCTGCTCCTCCTCTTACATTGTCAGGATTCTCAATTTAGCTGCTATACCTTTAAAGTCACTGTGTCACCCTGTGAAGTTTCTGCAGTTTCAGAAGCTCCCTGGGCTTGTCTAGTTAACAGCTGAGAAGGCATATATAAGACCCCTCCCTTCTGAGCCAGGTGCTGACTAATTAAACTAATTTCCTAATTAAAAGGTAAATAAAAAGTAAAAAAAATTAGTGGGGTTCCAATACCTGGGACCCCCAGGATCAGCTGTTTGAATGAACCGTGGTACCTGTGTAAGCGCCGTGATCACGTCTCTGTTTACATAGTGTCATTCAATTCATAGTGGTCATGTAATGTAACTACAGCCTTGTCCTATACACATCTATGTAACAAAACTGTAATTACATTACACGGTCACTATAAATAGACAGCATGTGATATAAACAGGCGCCATAGCCCCTTCAATCAGCTGATCAGTGGGGAATCACTTATCTCTTAATGATTCTAGCAAATCCCATCCACACAGCGGAGACGCTGCGATTTCCAACACCGTTGCATTTTTGGAAATCGCAGCATGTCAATTATAACTATGAAAACACTGGCTGTTTCCCTATAGGTATAATGGAAGCAGAAAGTCCACAGAGGAAACCTCTGCGGCCCGCTATGTGGAGCCTTAGTCTTAATAAAGCCCAAGTGCCACCTTAATTAAATTAATTGTCCCCTTATATTATGCCCCTGATTACCCCGATGTAAATACTGCACCTCTAATGACCCCTTATATCAATGACCACCCCCTTATGTTCATAACTCCTCCTAATATAAATGATGCCCCCTAATATAGATAACCTCCCCCCTTTGGCATTGTTGACAGCCTCCAAACATTTCTTGTAGCCATCTATAAGCTTCTTGAACTTCTCATCTGGTATTTTCTCCCACTCTTCCTTTGCAGTTTGTTCAAGCTCTTGAATGTTTGCAGGGTTCTTTTTCCCAATGGCAGATTTCAGCTCACCACAAAGATTTTCAGTGGGATTGAGGTCAGGACTCATTGCTGGTCATTTTAAAACAGTCCATTTTTTTTCTTTTTCAACCATTCCTGTGTACTTTTGGTTGTGTGCTTTGGGTCATTGTCTTATTGGAGGACCCATGATCTTAGACTCAAACCAAGTTTTATTATACTGAGTAGGACATTTCGCTCTAAAATCTCTTGATAATTCTCTGATTTCATGATTCCTGTGATACGGTCAAGGCCTCTAGTACCAGATGCAGCAAAGGAACCCCACAGCATTATGGATCCTCCACCATGCTTAACTGTTGGTAGGGTGTTCTTTTCCTTATAAGCTTCATTGCTCTGTCTGTAAACAAACTCTTGCTTTGCATTGCCAAAAAGCTTGATTTTTGTTTCATCTGCCCACAGAACATTTTCCCATAAGGATTGTGGTTTGTTAAGATACTCTTTGGCAAAGATCAGTCATTCCTTTTTATGTCTTTTCTTCACCAATGGTTTCTTCCTTGGCCTTCATCCATAAAGCTCTGCTTGGTTTAGTGTGTGGCGTATGTTACTTGTTGAAACCATGACCCCAGACTGTTCCAGGTTGGCCTTCAGATCTTTGGATGTTTGAAGTGATGTTTTGTCCCCCATTCGCACCAACCTTCGAAGAAATCTCTTGTTGATTTTCCTCTTTCACCCACGTCCAGGGAGGTTCTTGACAGTTCCTTGCTTGGCAAACTTCTTAATAACATTTTGCACTGTTGAAACTAGGATACCAAGGTCTTTGGAGATGGCCTTATACCCTTTGGAAGTCTTGTGTTTGCTAATAATAGCAGTTCTGATTTCCTCAGACAGCTCCTTTGTCTTCACCATTGTGACAAAGGAAAAGGGCCTAACATGTGGCTTTTTAAAAAAAAAAACTTAAGTCATCCTTCATTGGCTAATTCATGTACAATGGGCACCAACAATTTCTCACAGGTGATTCTCATTTGTGTTTTAACACAGGTGAGTCAAAATGTGTTTCCACATATATTAAATGTAAAAGGTGCCAATACCAGTGTCGCATCAAGCTTTAGGTTTTTCTATTTTTCCCTCCCATTGTTTTTTTTTTTAAATTTTTGTTTATCATTTGTTCTTTTGTATTATTATTATTATTATTATTATTATTATTATTGTTTATTTATATAGCACCATTAATTTCATGGTGCTTTACATTTGAGGGTTAACATACGGTACACCAGATATACAAAACAGATAATAGTAACAGTGAACAACTGTCACAGTGGGATAGAGGGCCCTGCCCGCAAGGGCTTACAATCTACAATCTATTTAACACGAGTGCTTGAAACAAAAAAGCTGTTTCACTTGATTCATTTTTTTCAGGAAATATTCCACATTATTTACTTAAACTTCATGGGTGCCAATAACAATGAGCAGGACTGTAACCACTATATTTGTCTAAAAAAAAAAAACGCAGGTTAGCACCTTTTCCCACAAAATAGGGTAAATTTTGGAGCATTTTAAATGTTAAAATGTGTAAAAGTGAGTGGTAGCACAATGTATGGTTATAGTCAGAGTTTATATCCACTGCTTACCATCCATTTTTCCATAGACATACATTTCGCTTTCACTTTCAACATCTGTGTTTGCCTTAGAGAGCTAGAAGTTGGATAGATATGTTCCTAGGAGCCCTGAGAGTGTTATAGGCTGGGGTCCCACATAGCATAAATTCCATGATTTTACCTGCAATCACACCCACACATTGCAGAAAACAATCTGCAGTGGACATGCTGCAATTTCAGAAACTGTCGTGTTTTTGTAAATCGCAGCATGTCAATTATACCTACCTGGCGTTTTCTTTATAGGTATAATTGAAGCAGAAAGTCTGCGGAGGAAAATTCTACTGACTTTTTGTGAAAAGTGCTGCGGGAAAAACCATGATGTGTTTCCGCCACGGTTTTTTCTGCAGCGTTTTTGGCCTAGCCTAAGGCCTCTTGCAGATGACCGTGGGCGAGATCAGTGTGCTATCCATGTTTTTCCTAAATAGCACACTGACCCATTTATTTCTATGGGCACATGCGGATCGCCGTGATTTCCACTGATCAGTGTGCAGGCCGTGAGTCCAAGCCGCAAAATATAGAACAGGTTCTATTCTGTTCAGTGTTTGCAGAACGGACTCATCCATAGAACCTATGGGAGACTAAAACCAAGGATGGTACACTGATGTACTCCGTGTGTCACCAGTGTGGCGTCCGTTTTTGCGGACAAGCTAGGGATATAATTAGATGGAACCTGTGTTTTGATTTTGGTGAATCCACAAACTAGGATCACACACTGATCACACACTGATCACACATTGATGACACACTGTCCGTTTTTGCGGACATACAGCACTGATGCTGAAGACACACTGATGACACTCTGTCCGCAAAAAAGGAACACTGATTACTAGTTTGCAGACCGCAAAATACACACGGTCGCCTGCACCCAGCGTTACACTATATTTTAAGCCAATTTAAGGTGTGGTTCATACCGAACTAATTTGACCCGATACTAATCTTGGTCCCGAACCACCCGAAGCCGAAACTAATTTTGAGAGATTCCCCCATCTCTAGAAGTGAGTGATAAAAATCTGTTTTGCATTATCTGGCTGTATCCCAAGTCCTTCTGCAGAGTTCACAGGTGCGTTGCAAATAAATAACTACTCCTGATAGTGTGACAATGTGGCGGGTTTATATTTTACAACACAACAGGGTAATACAAAGTTCACTCATCAAAATGTATTAAATGCAGGCCAACGATCATGAAGATGGAGGACAATAATGAGCACTACTTTTCTCTGCTGACATCTGTTTTCATTCATGTCTCCTTAACATGCTGGTCATTAAGCAGAAAACATGTAGCGGGAGAGATAAACTTACAATAAATGAGCTAGGTGTAGGGGATGAGCAGGTTTCTCTCATTTGAAGTCTAAGGAGCGCTTTGAGGTTGCTGATAAATCCAGTCAATTGCATCCTATTTCCAGGTAAAACATAAGATCCTTATTTAATAAGATCTAAACATCAGCGACTAAGCTGTGACCTGTAATAAACCATAACACAACTTGGTGAGGTCAGCTGAAATATGATTGACTGCTACAGTCATATGAAAAAGTTTGGGCACCCCTATTAATCTTAATCATTTTTAGTTCTAAATATTTGGGTGTTTGCAACAGCCATTTCAATTTGATATATCTAATAACTGATGGACACAGTAATATTTCAGGATTGAAATGAGGTTTATTGTACTAACAGAAAATGTGCAATATGCATTAAACCAAAATTTGACCGGTGCAAAAATTTGGGTACTCTTATCATTTTATTGATTTGAATACTCCTAACTATTTTTTACTGACTTACTGAAGCACAAAATTGGTTTTGTAACCTCACTGAGCTTTGAACTTCATAGCCAGGTGTATCCAATCATGAGAAAAGGTATTTAAGGTGGCCAATTGCAAGTTGTTCTCCTATTTGAATCTCCTCTGAAGAGTGGCATCATGGGCTCCTCAAAACAACTCTCAAATGATCTGAAAACAAAGATTGTTCAACATACTTGTTCAGGGGAAGGATACAAAAAGTTGTCTCAGAGATTTAACCTGTCAGTTTCCACTGTGAGGAACATAGTAAGGAAATGGAAGACCACAGGGACAGTTCTTGTTAAGCCCAGAATTGGCAGGCCAAGAAAAATATCAGAAAGGCAGAGAAGAAGAATGGTGAGAACAGTCAAGGACAATCCACAGACCACCTCCAAAGAGCTGCAGCATCATCTTGCTGCAGATGGTGTCACTGTGCATTGGTCAACAATACAGCACACTTTGCACAAGGAGAAGCTGTATGGGAGAGTGATGCGAAAGAAGCCGTTTCTGAAAGCACGCCACAAACAGAGTCGCCTGAGGTATGCAAAAGCACATTTGGACAAGCCAGCTTCATTTTGGAAGAAGGTCCTGTGGACTGATGAAACAAAGATTGAGTTGTTTGGTCATACAAAAAGGCGTTATGCATGGCGTCCAAAAAACACAGCATTCCAAGAAAAACACTTGCTACCCACTGTAAAATTTGGTGGAGGTTCCATCATGCTTTGGGGCTGTGTGGCCAATGCCGGCACCGGGAATCTTGTTAAAGTTGAGGGTCGCATGGATTCAACTCAGTATCAGCAGATTCTTGAGAATAATGTACAAGAATCAGTGACGAATTTGAAGTTACACCGGGGATGGATATTTCAGCAAGACAATGATCCAAAACACAGCTCCAAATCTACTCAGGCATTCATGCAGAGGAACAATTACAATGTTCTGGAATGGCCATCCCAGTCCCCAGACCTGAATATCATTGAACATCTTTGGGATAATTTGTAGCGGGCTGTCCATGCTCGGCGACCATCAAACTTAACTGAACTGGAATTGTTTTGTAAAGAGGAATGGTCAAAAATACCTTCATCCAGGATCCAGGAACTGATTAAAAGCTACAGGAAGCGACTAGAGGCTGTTATTTTTGCAAAAGGAGGATCTACTAAATATTAATGTCACTTTTCTGTTGAGGTGCCCATACTTTTGCACCGGTCAAATTTTGGTTTAATGCATATTGCACATTTTCTGTTAGTACAATAAACCTCATTTCAATCCTGAAATATTACTGTGTCCATCAGTTATTAGATATATCAAATTGAAATGGCTGTTGCAAACACCCAAATATTTAGAACTAAAAATGATTAAGATTAATAGGGGTGCCCAAACTTTTTCATATGACTGTATACAATAATGTTAAATAAATCTTAGGCATCATTCACACAACATTAGGAGTGTCGCCGGGCCGTGATTGAATGACACAGATGGCACATGGATGACATTCAGGTGCCACCCATGCCTCCGCGGCTCCATTCATTGAGGTCACTGAGCATGGGCCTCAAAACAGACAGGAATAGGACCTGTCCTGAGTTTTACTCCCGGATCACAACCCCATACACAGGACCATGAAAATACACCGTCATGTGTATTGGGCAATAGAAATTAATGGGTTAGTGTAATAGTCGTGAATAACACGCACTGACTCTATTGTGTGCACGAGGCCTTAGGCTGCAGTGGAGAAGTAAAAGGCTAGAGTTAGAGGTTTTCTTATTTTAATGTAATTTAAGAAGCTTTGGTTTTAATCGTCTCATTCAGGCTAGAACTTAAATGAATTCATATAGGAGACGGATAATCTGAGAATTTATTAGTACACTGCTTTGTTTGCACAAATTTTGGCACATTTAGCTCAGCAAATCTTTCCCGTTGTTGTCCAGACAGTACTTCGTAGTTGATGATAGAACAAATATGTAGGTACTTTATCCACAAATAATGAATAATGAAATAGTGAATAAAGTACCTAACTATTTATTTCATCAACCATGTTGTGCTGCCTGGATTTGTTTGATATTTTGAAAGGGATCTTGGTCAGTTTCCTGGGGCTAACATCCACCTTGTAAGAAGTCTGTGCTGCCATAATTTGTGTGTGTGTGTGTGTGTGTGTGTGTGTGTGTGTGTGTGTGTGTATATATATATATATATATACACACACACACACACACACACACACACACAAATTATGGCAGCACAGGGTTCTTACAAGGTGGATGTTATATTAAATAATGTTATATATATATATATATATATATATATATATATCATTATTTAATATAAAATATATAAATTAAATATATTTATATTTTATATAAATATTTGCAATATTTGATACAAATACTGTAAAGTTTTACTACACTGTATGGGCAAAAGTAGTGGGTAGTGGGACACTAGCACATTATACCTACAGAAGCTTTTATGTCATCCTATTCTAAATCCATAGTAATTAATATGGCGTTAGTCATCCTTTGCAGTTAAGGCAGCTTCCACTCTTCTCGGAAGGCTTTCCACAAGACTTTGGAATGTACCTGTGAGAATGTTTGCCCATTTATCAAAAAGAGCATTTGTGAGGTCAGACACTAATGTTGGATGAGAGGGCTTAGCTTGCAATTTCTGTTCCAGCTCATTCCAAAGGTGTTTTATGGTCAGAATTCTGTGTAGGCCAGTCAGATTCTTCCTCACCAAACTCACCCAACCAAACTTTTATAGATCTTGATTTGTATAGTATTGCACTCAATGGCTAACTAATAGATATTACAAGGTGAGCTTTCAAGACAATTCAAATCAGGCAAGGTACCATCATTAAAAGGTGTGCAATAATATATTGTCTAAAATGTCTTGGTATCCTGAAGCATTAAAATTTCTGTTCACTGGAGCTAAGGGGCATTGGCCAAACCCTAAAAAAACTTGAAGTATTATCCCTCCACCAAACTTTACATTTGGCACAATACAGGAAGGTAATGATTCCTTGCATTCGCTAAACCTAAAGTCCATTGGCAGCATGCTTTATACCACTTTATCTGTGGGCACGTTTCATTTTCTGCAATGATTGTTTCATGGTATACCATATAAACAGCTCAACTCTCATTGAGAAGTTTATGAGGATCATGTTGGATGACCTAATAGTCGGATGGATCCTCAAGTTTTCCCTGGAGTTATCAGTGTTGATCAATTCCACCGTCTTCATTATCTAGTTCCATTACCACTTTAAAATACTTTTAGTTTTTTTCAAAGCCTAGACACCATATAGTTTTGGGTCACTAAGGACCAGTAACCATGTAAAGAGTACCTCCAGTACAACTTTTCAGAAATGAATAGTACCGGTGACATTAAGAAACTTTGTAATATATCTTATTAGAGAAATGTTTTCTATGTCCTCCACTTTTCAGGCAGTTACTTTCTCCATATTAGTCTTTGCAGAGATGATGGGGATAGAAAAGACACTCAAATAATTGCTGCTGTTACACTCTACAGTTCCTTGTTTTTTTAACACTTCTAAGTTTTAGATAATAAGCTAATAATACACAGAATAAGGCAATGCCAGGAGAATTCTACTCAGCTCCTCCATGCTCCATAGAGTTATATGTGAGAGGCTGAATACAAGAAGGATTATAATGTAAACAACAGTCATCTTAATAAGTGGTGAAGGAAACAGATCTCCTTAATAAGATATATTACAAAGTTTCTTTTGGTTTAATGCATATTGCACATTTTCTGTTAGTACAATAAACCTCATTTCAATCCTGAAATATTACTGTGTCCATCAGTTATTAGATATATCAAATTGAAATGGCTGTTGCAAACACCCAAATATTTAGAACTAAAAATGATTAAGATTAATAGGGGTGCCCAAACTTTTTCATATGACTGTATATATTATGTCTGCATATGCTAAATGTAAAAAGGGGTTATTTGAGTTTAGATAATAGGATCTGTCTTTTTTGCAGAAACAGTGTCAACCTTGTTCATAGGCTGAGGCTAAGGCCCCCCTCTAGTGAAACAAAAAATGCAGCATTTTTCATTGCATTTTTGCATTTTTCTCTGTGGATTTTCTTCCCTTATTAAACCTATAACGTAAACACTAGCTTTTCTGTGGCTATAATTGACAGGATGCGATTTTCAAAAACGCCCGCTTTTCCGCAGCGGATTGTTTTCTGCAATGTGTGGATGGGATTACCCAGAATTTCATTACTTTGCAGGTACTGTAAAACATAGCGTTTTATTCTGTGGCATTTCCCAGATTACTACCTTCTCTGGAAATAAGACAAGATCTTATATTATTCTTTGCTCCGAAAGATGGGTTACGGCTTATTTTAAGGGGGTGTCTTACTTGTTTCCATGAACAACAATCCACTCACAAGACCCCCTTAAACCCAAAACAATTAGAGTTGGCAAGTGCCAATGGTGGATGGGCTCTCACACACAGATCTGTGTCACTCTTGTCAAAGGCATGTCACTGTCAGGTTTCTTGGCGTTGCAGCAGCGTTCCACTGCAGCCAAGTGTAGTGGTTGGCTCCCCTTGGTGACTGAACGCAGCCACAACGCTCGGGCTCAGCCAGCGGGACTATCAGTGTGAGAGCCCGGCACTGCCGGTAGTCAATCCTTATTGTTGTGGAGAACTAGCTCACTAGTCCCAGATAGCTCCCTTAAAGTCAATGTCCGATTCTTTTGGGAATTTCTGCTTTCTTTTGGGGGTGTCTGCTTTCCTTGATAAAGGGTCTACTATATCTGTCCTGCTTTATTCTATTTAATTTTTTACATGTATAGCCATATAGGGCTTATTTTGAAGTAGGGCTTATATTTTAAGCATACTCCAAAAATCCTGAAAAATCATGCTAGGGCTTATTTTCGGGAAAACAGGGTACATCTCATTTCTCATTTAAGTGAATAGGAGCTTAGCTGCATTAACCTCTTTAGAGTCTTTTCATCTTAGCAGCTTTGCATTAAAATAAAAAAGAACACTATAAGGCTCTTACAATAATGAAAAACATACGTTTATTCATTAAGCTGATATGAAAATTTCCATTTCTCTATTTGACCCCCTTTACCAGTCTTTCAAATACTACAAATTTAACTCGTTGAACCATTTTGCTTATCTTACAAGACATTATTGTGGGAAGAGTCGGAGCGATCCGATTATAAGGGTAAACATAGTTTAGAGTTTGACGTAGGAGAGATGAGCCAATGTAATTTTCTAGGACACATTTAATATGTGGTAATGACACCGACTTTGAAGTCAGTGATTAAGGTTGAGAATCTCAAGTCAGCTGCCACAGTTATTTTTGGCCACCAAATTAGATTATAAATTCTTAACTGTGACCACAAAACTGTGTACAGAAGTGTGCACATGCATCAGGCTTTTATAATGGGGAAATGAATGTACAGTCACAAACTTTAAAGGGGACCATTGACAATGATGTGAGATGCCCTGCATTAAGTGTATCCATAATAAGTACTGACTTTCACCAAATACAGCAATTTGAGTCCTCGTGGAGCTCTTGTTTGAGCCCTTGTTGTAGGTACAATTATAAGCAAAGCTTTAGAAGCAAACTGTGCCCAATATACGCTCTACTACACAAGAGAGCACATATTTACTGTTTATAGTACCAAAATGCTCCTAAAACATAACATTTTGAAATTCTGCACGTGTTACAACAGCGTGGCTTCGTAGTAAAACGAGTGCGGGTACTAGACTGGCCAGTCCAGACCTGTCTTCCATTGAAAATGTGTGGCGCACATTGAGTGGCGGACTGTTGAGCAACTGAAGTTGTACATCAAGCAAGAATGTGAAAGAATTCCACCCACAAAGCTTCAACAATTTGTGTCCTCAGTTCCCAAACGCTTATTGAGTATTGTTAAAAGGAAAGGTGATGTAACACAGTGGTAAACATGACCCGGGCCCAGCTTTTGTTGCCCCTGTCCCAGCTTTTTTGGAACGTGTTGCAGGTATCAAATTAAAAATGAGTGAATATTTGCAAAAAAACAATAAAGTTTATCGGTTTGAACATTAAATATCTGAATATAGGATGAAAAGGATTTGCAAATTGTCGTATTCTGTTTTTATTTACGTTTTACACAGTGTCCCAACTTCATTGGAATTGGAGTTGTACATTACCAAATGACAAATCCATAGAAAGGTGCAAGATCTACAAGCAGAAAATTAGCTATGGGCATACAAGCATTAGGAATTAGGTTGCTCCATACATGAAATGGTGTCACTAGCTTATTTGGCAAAATGGAATTGGCTATGGCACTGACAGGCAAAGTGAGCAAGGCCATTCTGTTCCTTCTCCCCATGATCTTCTTTGTAGGCAGCCTACGTCCACACCTAGCACCTTGTCATTATCATTAGAGTGTGTGTCCAGTAAACAACAATCTGCACCCAGCCATCTGGCAGGTCTACAACTTTAACTTGCACCTGGTCAAATTAATGGTGGTACAAATGCTGCCTGGCCACTTAATGGATTTCCCTGTTTTTGGCAACTGATGGCATGTGCAGTTTCTATGGAGGTTATCTAGCTACCATTATTTCTCTAAGAAAGCTGTCCCTGCTTGATATTGGCGTATGCGCCCCTCCTTGTACATGGCCAGGTGCTTTCTAGTACTGACATCATCTTGTGGGTGCAGGCCTAGTTTCAAGACCAGGCAAGACCCATACGCTCCTCTAGTTTATCCACAATGGACCATATTACGCCCCCAACTTCACCAGGGCAAGCCATTTCCTACATATGCCCTCTCTCATTTCTTTGCTGTAAAGTGAAGCACACATTGAGTAACACTGTTACACATGCTGGTGGGTCAGTTTGGGCATCAGTATATGATTAATGATTACTACATGCAGCAAACCACATAAACAATGGAGTAGATAACTAAGAGAGGAAGAAGAAAAACTTCTACCTCATCCTAATCACTTTCAGGAGATAGTTCAGTTTCAGCTGGCAGGCCAGCCAAGCTGATGGTGTGCCACAAATTTTTCGCCTTAGTGCTGCATGTGCTCCCATACAGGGATAACTGGCAGGTTAATCCAGACTTTTTTTTGGCTCCCAAATGCTGTTCTCATGGTCATAGAACCCTTTCCATTTCAGAAGATATTCTAGCTTTTACAGCTGGCAGGCCAGGCACGTTGATAGTACGCCACAAATTTTTATTGATATTCTATAAATTGTCACTCCACCAACACGATGTTGATGTGGCATTTGCTCCCATACAGGGATAACCATCAGGATATTCCAGGTTCTTTTAGAATCCTTTCCATTTCAGACCAGGCACGCTAATAGAGTGTCACAAATCTTTCTTGAAATTCCATAAATTGTAACTCCTTGGTGCTTCATCTGCATCCATAAAGGGATAGTTATGGGTGGCTTTTTTTTTTTTTTTTTTAGAAAGTAATTCTATATCATTTCACGTTTCAAGTGGCAGGCACGTTTACAGTGTGCATCAAATTTTTCCTCAAATTCTGTGGTTGTGAATACCACTTGCCACTGCCACACTGTTAGCATAATAAGAACAAAATAAAACAAGCAATGCCACCATTGCTTCTTCCAATCTTCCTATTCCAACGCGATGTTGGTGCACCATTCTGCTTTTTTTTTTGAGAAGCCAATCATCAGCCTTCATCACTTCAATCAAGCACACAGCCATAAATATTTCTCTAAAATGACAAGCCTGTAGCACTTACAAGTCATCTAAACGCGCTAATCTTTATATAAAACCATAGATTTTTGCAAAAACCACCAAGTCTATAAAAAAACCACAGGCAAGCACCTTTCCTCAAAGAAAGGGTAATTTTAGGAACAGTGTCGGACTGGGATGTCTAGGGCCCACCAGTGGAATTGCTTCTAGGGGCCCACCATCAGGACCCCTGCAGATCAGCGGTACCGAGACAGGGCGGCTAAAGGTAATAACATGTTGGGAGCCATGTTGCTCACCCGCCATACCATGTGCACCACTGCACTACCTAAACCTACTGCTACACCTTGTATGGCAAGTGAACAGCATGGCTCCAACAATTGTTACCTGTAGCCGCACTGTCCTGGAAAAGCTGATCTGCAGAGGTCCTGGCTGTTGTATCATCACAGATGTAATATTGCTGGCCTATCCTAAGGACAGGCCATCAATATTAGAAAGATGGATAAATACTTTGAAGAGGTTGTCCAGGAATTGGCGCAACCTATGTCCCTTGCGGGAGGTGTAAAATAAAAAATAAATAAATAAAAAAGCATACTCGCCTGTCCCTAGCGCTCCGTTGTCCGCTGCCAGTGTCCATTCAGTCTCATGCCGGCGACTCCTTGCTGGGAGTCCTGCACCTCATGTGACCGCTAAGACCAATTAGGTACAGGATTTCCAGAAATGAGGGGCCACCATGAGACCGAACAGACACAGGCAGGGGACAACGGCGTGCTGGGGACAGGTGAGTATGCTTTTTTTGAAATTTTTTTTATTTTTACACCTGCCTGGCAGCCTCCACAGTGGTCGCTCTAGTTTATGGACAAACTCTTTTAAGGGGTTGTCTGGGCCAAATTTTTTTATAGCCAATTCACTGGTCCCCCCATACAGTGACCTCTTCACTGGTCCTCCATACTGTATGGGGAACAGTGATGGAGCCATTATATTGTGTGGGAGCAGTGATGGGGGCTAACATCCTGTGGGGGCGACATTAATCTGTGTGGGGCATATTAAAGGGGTTGTCCAGGGTTAATCTTTTTTATGGCCTATGGTCAGGATAGGCCATAAATACCTGATCAGTATGGGGCTGACACACGGCCCTATCAGCTGTTTGGAGCCACTTCCGGCGCCCGTTCTGTACACAACACAGGGCTGGAAGCAGAAAGCTCCATCCGCTGTATAGCAGCCCGGCGCCTGCAATGCAGCTCAGCTCCTACTGACTTCAATAAGTGCTGAGATGCAGTGAAGGTGCCCGGCTAATACACAGTGGACAGAGCTTTCTGCTTCTGGCCCTGTATTGTGTACAGGACGGGTGCCAGAAGTGGCTCTGTACAGCTGATCGGTCCGGGGTCAGCCCCGTACAGATCAGGTATCTATGGCCTATCCGGAGGATAAACCATAACAAATTATGCCTGGACAACCCCTTTAATATACCCCCCTAATGCGCCACACTTTAAAGAGGTTGTCCAATATAATTTTTGTCTTTTTTCTAATAGTCCGGGAGAGGTTAAACTCCCCCCCCCCAAAAAAACAAAAAAAAAACAAAAAACATACTAAACATACTCACCTATCCCCGGTCCTCCGGTGTCAGCAGGTCCCAGCACGGTCCGGTCCTGCAGCTCCACTGTCTTCTTTTGCCGGAAGTCCTCACTGGCTGTGACGTCACAGGTCCCTTCCTTTAGGCCGCTGATTGGCTTCAGGGGTCATGTGACGTCACGTGCAGGGGGAACTTGCGCTGGAAGAAAACAGAGCTGCAGGCTGAACCGCGCTGGGAGACACTGGGGACAGGAAAGATTGTTTTTTGTTTTTTTTTTTTTACCTGTCCCAGTGTAATTAAAAAAAAAAATGTTATCCTGCACAACCCCTTTAATGTCCCCCAGGCTATTGGCCTCCATCACGGCCCCCCCATGACTCCATCAATGGTCCCCATACAGTATAGGGGACCAGTGAAGAGGCCACCGTAGGGGGGGGGAATATTGAAGGGGCCACTGTATGCCCATACAGTGTCCCCTTCACTGGTCTTCCTTATAGCAGTATTGGAGTTTCTGCGACTTAGGTATTGTTATGCTGGAGCCCTAGAGCAGGCACCAGCATAACAATACAGTGAGAAATTAGCTGGGGTGGGAGGGGGGGGAATTACAACTCTCAACAGACCCAGAGCATCTGGAGTTGTTAGGGGTTGTAGTTATCAGAGTTGTCAGTGAAGTTGAAAGAACATGGTGAATGTGCAGCGCAGCACCCGGCATGTAAACAATACTGGGACAGTATAATATGCTCCACAGTGGCCCCCACACAGCACACAGCATTATATGTTCCGCATTGGCCCCAAAGCAGCATTATATGCTCCGCAGTGGCCCCCAAGCAGCATTATATGCTCCGCAGTGGCCCCCAAGCAGCATTTATGCTCCACAGTGGCCCCCCCACAGCATTATATGCGCCGCATTGGCCCCAAAGCAGCATTATATGCTCCGCAGTGGCCCCCCCCACAGCATTATATGCTCCTCAGTGGCCCCAACACAGCATAATATGCTCCTCAGTGGCTCCCACACAGCATTATAAGCTCCACAGTGGCCCCACACAGTATTATATGCTCACAGTGGCCCCCACACAGTATTATATGCCCACAGTGGCCCCCACACAGTAATATATGCCCACAGTGGCCCCCACACACTATTATATGCCCACAGTGGCCCCCACACAGTATTATATGCCCACAGTGGCCCCCACACACTATTATATGCCCACAGTGGCCCCCACACAGTATTATATGCCCACAGTGGCCCCCACACACTATTATATGCCCACACTGGCCCCCACACTGTATAATATGCCCAAAGTGGCCCCCACACACTATTAGATGCTCCACAGTGCCCCCCCCCCACCCTCAGTGCTATTATTATACTCTGGGGTCTCCTCAGACCCCAGAATATAATAAGTAGAGGCCCAAAAGAAGTGATTAAAAATAACAAACACTTATACTCACCTTGTCTTACCTCTCCGGGGCATCCTTGCTCTGTCCAACTGTCTTTCCCATCTTCCTTGGTCCCCTGGTCTTCACGTCCTGTGCCCCAGACGTCACCGCTGGGGCCTGTGATTGCACCTCAGCGGTCACGTGGGGGCGCGATGACGTCATTACGCTGGCGCGCTCCATGTCACCGCTGGGGCCTAATCACAGGCCCCTGCAGTGAGGCCGGAAAGGTGCCGGAAGGAATTCTGAGTCCAGGACAGCCAGGTGAGTATTTTTTTTTTTTTTTTTTTTGTCACTTCCTCTGGGCTGGCATCTAATGGAAAGGGGCCCGGCCCCTCTCCATTAACAATAGGTATAGCGGTCGGGGAACCAGGCCTTCCCCGACCGCTATCATGGTAGTCCGGGGCCCTCGGCCATTTCCAGCTGGCCGCGGGCCCCGCACCCCTCCGGTCGCAGTCGCAGCCCTTGTGACCACGATCGTTACGCCACTGTCCACTGGTCAGGGGCCCGATCGGGATGGTCAGGAGCCGGATCGGGCCCCTGACCGTCCCGATCAGACCCTTGACCTTTGCATTGGCAAAATGAGTACTAATAGTCGGGGGTCGGGGCCCACCGGGGGGATTCACCGGTTCCCCGGTGGGCCAGTCCGACCCTGTTTAGGAATGTTTTAAATGTCAAAATGCATAAAAGTGAGTGGCAGCACAGTGTATGTTTAACCTCTCTGGAGAGCTCTAGAGCCAATGCTAGTGAACTCTGATCACGGCTGGCATTGCAAGTCAGGACCCCCTTCCCCCCCCCCTCAAAGGTAAAAAAAAAATGGCTCTTGGGCCTGGTCCCCACTGGCCCCGTACCTTTAGTGTTGCAGCACGTGGCAGAGGCCGACCAGCCTCAATAGTAATGTAGCGAATTTCCCATAGCCTGCAATACAGTTATATTGCAGTCTATGGGACTTGCAATCAAACAGTTGCAGGTTCAAGCGCCCTAGGGGGGCTAATAAAATTGTAAAAAAAATTTTTAAAAGTTTTAAAAAAGATAAAAAGAACCCCTATAAGTTCAAATCAGCCCTAGAATACATATAAAAATAAAGAATTACTGTGAAACTCATACACATAGCTATCCGTGTTTCGGAAAACGCCCGGTCTTCAAAGTTTAAAAAAACTTTAAAATATTTCTCCCATAAGGTGAATGCTATAGCAAGAAAAAAATCTGTGCCAAGTCGCCATTTTTTCACTGTTTCGCCTCTGATAAAAATTTGAATAAAAAGTGATCAAAGCAATAGACACTTCCCAAAATGGTATAACTAAAAAGTACACCTGGCCCTGCAAAAAAAGATGCCCTATCCATCCCCGTACACAGAAATATAAAAAAGATACAGGTAGCAACTTTAAGAAAAAAACTTTTTTTGCAAAGTTTTGTATTTTTGTTAAGGGGTTAAAGTGTAAATAAAACTATGATTCATCTGCCTGTGCTCATTTTCTGTGGACCCCTCCCTTCTCCACTCTCCCCTGCAGTGAAATCATAGGTAATAAAATCACTCCCACATCTGAGGTCTGCTGCTGCAATGTTTTGTTTGAAAACTCCCTCCTACTCCTGTGAGCAGCAAACACAGAGTGTGAGAGTAGGCAGATGAATCATGGGAAATGTAGTTTGTCCACATATTCACTTCATGCAAAGGACAGTGATACAAGGAGCAACAAGTAAAATAATGCCAAGCAAAGGCTGCACAAGGGAACAGTAAGTATTTAGCACTACTGTGGTTGTATTTGCTGATAACTTTTGGAAGCTAGATAACCCCTTTAAGACTGTCTAGTTTGTACAATCTATCTTTTAGACAGTATTAGTAAATTTGCCCCATTGTGTATAGTGTATCACTATATGGATGTGTATGTAAAAACAAAACATGAACACCTCCAGCATTGTGCATAGAAATATCTACAGCCTGCTGCCCTAGCATATTATATAATCATAGCAGCTATGTATATATTACTATCAGGCTCTGTTCAGATTACGTTAGTATTATACCAACAGCCTAAAATCCTCTTCATAGAACCGCCTCATTGATCGCTTTAATGCTACTAGTTTGGGTCATTAGATCCACGATTTGGACAGGATTCACAGTTGTAATGAAGTCCCTACACTATGTATTATGGCCATGTGAATTCAGTCTTGACATGTAGAGGTAGAAATCTGGCTGAGAGCTCACTACATTATAATTCACTATGATGCAGTAAATTTAATTCACGCAGGCAAGTTCAGTTTAGGAAATAAGGCCGGATGGGACACAGTACAGTGAATCTGGCCTTATATGGCCTCTTTGCTCTAAATTCAGGGGCATATACAGCTGATCTATACCCATTGGTCAATTACGACAGGTCCTTCAGGGATACAGAGGAACAGTGTCATTAGTGATCAGAGGCAACCAGCAATGCAGCTACTGTGACTTCCATTTAGCTCTTCAAGATTAACTTAGGAAGCGGGAATTCAAGACTCCTAATAGAACTCACTGCAAATAAGGTCCTACTGTTGAAAACTCACAGAGCACTGCTGGCCTTGCAATGATCATATATGGTTCTGGATATGGCATGTTGAGGACATCATAGAGAGGCGTTTCCCTATGCAAATTAGGGTCAAAATGATGACATCACAAAACATTGCGTATAGATTCCAATGTCTGACCTGTAAAAGCTCACTTTTAAAGGACCTTTGAAGCAAGAAGTGACTTTCTGGGCATTTCGCTGTAGTTATTCCTGGAACTCCAATGTTGGGTTTAACATGGATTCTAGTAGAAAACAAGAGCACGAAAAACACCACCCAAGAAAGAAAGGAGGGGTGAAAAGAAAGATGGAGTCACTCCAAAGAGGAGAGAAAAAGAAAAGAACGAAAATCCTGTAGAGGGCTATAGTTACCAAATGAAGGGAACCACACTACCTGGGAAAGAGTTCAAAAGAGGTTGTCCAGGATAAAAATTATTTGTGATATGTAAGGGGCTTAACACTTAACATGTTATTCACAAATTCACCTTAATCCACAGAATGTCTTTTTCGGTTTACGGTTTGTTTTTGTTACTTGTTATCTATCTGTCATTCATGTCTATGCGTCTCATTTCTCTACTATCCAACAGTAATCTGTCAAGTGTATTTAAATACATGGCAGACATTTATTTTTGTTAATGTTTTTGTACCCGGCTGGCTGTCCACGTCACTTTTGTCAGCTGCTGAAATTCTAATTCTACTGCACTTTGATCACTGAGTAGACTTGTACAACAGGAAAATACAGCAAGCACTTGGAAATTTCTGACATCCTAACTAAGATATATTATGGCTAAGTTTCATAGTTTGACCTTGCAAGTTTTCATGCAAATTATACTAGTAAATAAAGAAAGAAGTTACAGTAGTGGTGAAGTCCTTACTTTTTCCCCATAAAAATGAACATTGTTGGTACTACAGCATACACCACTTAGGGGATGTTCAGAGACAATGTTAACATAAAGCATCTGAAATTGGACAATTGATCTCTAAGTTTCCTTACATTAACCCCTTTCCACCATTTTCCAATTTTCGTTTTTTAGTCCCTGCCTTTCAAAAGCCATAACTTTTTTATTTTTCTGTTCACAGAGCTGTATGAGAACTTAAGCTGTGAGGGACTAATTGTTCTTCTTAATGGTTTCATTTAATATTCCATACTGGGAAGCTGGATAAAAATTCAGAATAGGGTAGAATCAGAGAAAAACTGTATTTGCGCGACTTTCTTACTGGTTTTGTTTTTATGGGGTTCACTGTGCAGCTGTGGGTACAGACGATTACAGCAATACCAATTTTATATTTTCTTTTACATGTTAGTCCTTTAAAAAAAATCCAAATCTGTGCAAAAAATGTCTTAGAGCCGCCATAACTCCTGTAATTTTTTTATATTTACGTGTATGGGGCTGCATAAGGTGTCTTTTTTACGAGCCAGATGTAGTTTTAATTTATACCATTTGGTGAATGTCTATTGTTTTGATCACTTTTTATAAAGTATAGAGAAAAACAGTGTAGTACTGTGTTAGCCAGAAAAAACCTTTATTTTTAGACCCCCTAGGTGTCTTGAAACCCAGGGGGTCTGATCATTAATTCAATATACTGCAATGCTAATGCATTGCTATGTATTGAGAAATACCTATAGTTCTATTTCAGGTTGCTAATGCAGCCTTTAATAGAACTAATAAAATGACAAGCCTGGGAGCCTTCAATAGGCTCCCAACTCTCATAGTAAGGGATCGTCAGCCCCAGATCTCACTCCCAGGGCTGACAATCCACCCCAAAATGGCAGTGGCCATGAGCCTCCAGGCATTAGGAGGTTAATACCCGCAACCAGTGCAACGTGGGCATTGTCGTCGGGTCTCTGATGTATATTACAGATAGTCATAGAAATATCTGCAACAAAATCTGCCGCATGTTAATCTACCCTTAGGCAGGGGCGTAACTACCGGGGTAGCAGCTGCCACAGGGCCTGGGACATTATGGGGCCTGATGGGCCCCTGATGTTTTTTTTTTTTTTTTTTAAATAGGCTGTTACCTGCTGGTGTAACCCCAGCAGGTAACGGGCCCTATATACTTATCGATCCCTGCTCCTGTTCACGGCCGCCTGCACTTCCCATTCTGCGGAGGCGGCTGTGAGCAGGAGCAGGGTTCGGTAAGTGAGGCCACAGGCCCGCGAACTCCACAAACACTGCTATCATTATACTCGGGGGTCTTTTTAGACCCCCGAGTATAATGATCGGAGGGCCAGGGGAGGTGAGGGAACATTAAAAACACTTTTACTCACCTATGCGCCAGCAGGCTTTGGGCCTATTTGGTGACGTCACAGACGTCACATGGGCCGGGCCTGCGTCATTATGTGTCGCAACGCAGGCCTGGCTCACCTGACGTCTGTACCAACATTGAAGATGGCCGAAATCAGCGGGGAGTGCATCGGAGCCAGGGAGAGGTAAGTAACATTGTTTTTTATGTTTGTATCCCCTGGGTCTCCACTATGGGGCATAATAGTGTGTGCAGTAGCCACTATGGCGCATAATAGTGTGTGTAGGGGCCACTATAGGACATAATAGTGTGTACAGGGGCCACTATGGAGCATAATAGTGTGTGTAGGGGCCAATGTGGCGCATAACAGAGTGTGCAGGAATGCGGTTTGTGTGGGGGGGGGGGTCGGGGTCAAATTTTTGCCTTGGGGCCCAGCCATTCCTAGTTACGCCACTGCCCTTAAGCATGGCAACTCAAACTTTAATCCCTTTCGGAAATCCGCCATACTATTACGGCAGATGTAGGGAAAAGATTAAAGAAGTTTGGGTTGCCACACCTAAGGGTAGATTCACATGCGGAAGATTTTGTTGCAGAGATTTCTACATCTCATTCATCTAAAAACAATCTTTTTGTTCTTGATGCTTCACCTGTCTCATTTAAAATGAAACTGTTTTTCAGTCACAAAAATTTCTGCAACAAAATTGGCCACATGTACAGTATATCCATCCTCAAACAGCCTCTGATCATGGCTTCTAAAGCAGCTTGTTTTCCCTAATGGTCTGTCAACATCAAAACAGTATTGCTCAATGGAGCAATAAAATGAGTCTCCAGTTAGTTAATGTGGACGTCTGATAATGCCACACTCCATTATATACAGATTGATTATACTATTTCAAAGAGGGATTTCAAGAAAAACAGGATCTTGGGATATATTCACACACAGCAGATTTGTTGCAGAAATTTCTATGAGTAAAATCTGTAACATACATCTAAATGGTGTTGTTTCTGTAGAATGTGCATAGATTTCCGTAAGTCTCATTCTGATAAACAGGACAGTCGTGAATTCACCCTTAGGCTAAGGACACACAGGACTTTTCTGCAGCACAACTGCAACAGAGAAAATGTGCCAAATAGTGTCTTTTTATTGTGAATTTAATTCTGGAAATGCTGCACATTTTCTACAGTTTTCCCTCGTTCCCATAAACAAAGGGTGAAATTCATGGTGAAATTTACACACCATAAATTACAGATTTTAAATATGCACCACAGGTCAGTTTTTGCTGCAGATTTTTTTCGGCAACATGTGGATGAGATTTGATAAAATTTTGCACGGACTCTAAAACAGTTTGTTTTTTCTGCAAGCATTTCTGCAGCAAGAAAAACAGATCTTTTTTGCTCCGTGTGTCCCCAGCCATAAAGGGGTTTTACCACTATTAACACATATTCCCTATAGATAGGGAATAAGTGTCTGACTGCTGGTGATCCAACTCACAGTGATCAGTGACTGAGGCCAGGTTCACATCTGAGCCAGGCTCTGGACCACTAAATCATCAGTTAACTGTGGACACCAGCAGACCCCATAGACTAGAATGGGGTCAGCCAGGTGTCCTCTGTTTTTATACTGCAACCGTTGGAGAGAAAATTTCTCCTTGCAGAACTTTTTTCTCTGACAATTTCTGGTGGTTTCTGCGGCGGAGTCTCCAGCTGAGACTCTGGCACAGATGTGAACTTAGCCTCAGCGTCTCGACTCACCTGTTTGAATGGTACTTGCAGCAACCCAGTAGAGTGTGCAGGGGATGGAAGTAGTAGCTTGGTTTACAGTGGCAGGCATCTCTACCAGGCCTTCCAGCATTCCTGGAATCTGGTGCAGTGCAGAGGGGGCCTACAGAGAGGAAGATGGCGGTAATATTATCCTCCTAGACACTGTAGTAAGCCTTCTAGAGCCTGATGGTAGCTGGAATGCCCATGATGGTGACTTTACGTTAAAGGAGAGTGTTGAATGATGCGGTAACTCATGGTTTACTGGAATAATAGGTATCCCCTGGGCCTCCATTCATTAAAATCTGGGGTATGAAGAGATCCCAGAGTATAATAATGGCATATGAGTGACAAGCCCCAAACCCCAAACCTGAAATTTTTGGAAAATTTGTAACAAAAACCATAGAGACCAATATGGGATGTTATGTGGAGGGGTTACTGTGACACATTATATTGTGTGGAGGCGCCAGTACGAGACATTATGCTATGTGAAGGGCCTCTATGGGACAGTATACTGTATGGAGACCACTATGGGATGTTATACTGTGTGAAGGGGCCACTGTGGGACATTATACACTGTATTCTATGGGACATTATTAAGGGGTTGTCCAGAAATTGGACAAACTTTGGAGGGGCCCGGGCCGGGGGGTGGAAGGCGCCATTTCTATTTTTGCCTCAGGCAGCAGAAAAGCTAGAATCGTCCCTCATAGCTTATATAGCAGTGCAAAATCTTTTATCGTGGCGATAACAATTAAGTGCAGTTTTACCAGTTTTCTCCACTGCCCTACTGGGACTGCCACTTATTTAGCTATCTCCATCAGAAGAGATGGTGGAGAAGAGATTGGTGGAGATTTATTATACCTTATAAGCCAGATTCACAAGATTATGTGCAAGTCGTGTTTTTGAGCTACAATTTGTGACTTTTTGTGAATGGCGTAGATTTAAGTACAGACACATGGCCAAATGAATGGTGTGCCTGATTTATTATTATTATTATTATTATTGTTTATTTATATAGCACCATTTATTCCATGGTGGTTTACATTTGAGGGTTTACATACAGTACACAAAATATACAAAACAGATAATGCTGGGGCGTGGCCTAGACATGTCACCGTAAAGCCGCACATCTACAGAGCTCCCGGACCCCGAGCGCTTCTAGCTATCCTTAAGGGGGTAAAACTACTATAAAATCGCCCCTGAACGGCTTACCTGAAATGGTTAAACGCCCTGGACGCAGGGGGACGACATCCTCCTCCCTAACGGAGCCGCACATCGCGCGTTTCTTGCTCTCACCTTCCTCCCTTCAGGCGGAGGGAGCCAAAATGGCGCCGGCGCGCGCCTCCAGCGCCTCAGTAACACAAGCGGCGCCTCTGCATTGCCCAGCGGACCCTCCAGACTCCCAGGGGAGGCCTCTCACGCAGCTATCCCCTCCGCTGCTGTCTCAGCCGCCGACAGAGAGGAATTCAGCGCTTCACCGGCAGGTACCGGTCCCCCTCCCCCCCCGCTCCCAAAATGGCAGCCCCAGCAGTGTTCCCTCGCTTCAACCCTCACCTCCCACCGAGGAACAGTTAACTCCTGAGCTCCTGCAGTCTCCCTCTCTCAATGAAATACCTGGCCCAGCTGGATCTGGTGCAGGCTCACTGTCTCACCCTCTAATGCCTTCTATAATACAATCAGGGTCACTTTCCTATCAGTCTATGACCTCCCAGAATACACTACATCCTGTAGAGACCCCAGATGTTCCTCTGGAAATGGATCCATATATAGACAGGCCCTCTCCGGGCGGCATTCCGCTGACAACAGGAGCAGCCAGAGTATCCCACAATGCAGTAGACCCACGGTCGGAGACCATCGTCCCTGGCGCCTCAGACCAGCGTGAGGGTTTGAGACCTGACCTCTCGGGCACCCCGATAGCCCTTCACTCTCCAGCCTCCTCTGACCTATCTGACTTCTCTGGGAGAGATGCAGCTTCACCCTCTTACCGCCGAAAGCGTCCTAAATTATCGGATATCTGGAACCTTCTCAGCAATATGCCTACTAAGTTGGACTTGGAAGCTATGGTCCGCAGAGTGGAGGAAAGGCAAGAGAAAATCATGTCTGAGTTCAAAACGGAACTACAGACTCTATCTACACAACTCTCTACTCAACAAAAGCAAGCTGCTTCATTGGACCAACGCCTCACTGCCGTAGAAAATTTTCAGTCTACCCAAAGAGACCTCAACAGATCCATCCTTCTTCAGGTCGATGATCAAGAAAATAGAGGTCGTCGAAATAATGTCAAACTTAGGGGTATCCCTGAAAGTCTACCCCCCTCGGAGCTCCATTCTGCCGTGACCTTGATTTTCAACACAGTCCTGTCTCGTCCTTTGGACACGGAGATCACCATTGACAGAGTCCATCGGGTGCTGGGTCCTAGGCGTCAGGACACCTCGGAGCCTAGGGATGTCCTTTGTAGAGTCCATTTTTTCAGGGAGAAGGAGGATATTCTCCAGGAGGCCTGGCATGGTGGCCCGGTCCCATTTATGAACACCCAAGTGCACCTATTACCGGATGTTTCCCGACGTACACTAGCCATGCGCAGAATCCTTAAACCAACCTTACAAGTCATCTTAGACTCTGGGGCCACATATAAATGGGGTCACCCTTTCCATGTTCTGATACGTCGCAACGGAGCTTCCTTTGCACTTCACTCTCCGGAACAAGAGACTTTGCTGGCGAAGTTTCTGGATATGCCTGATCTCTCTCTCCCTGACTGGCTGATCTATCCTCTGCCGCCTGTGCCTCCGGGAGGGCGCCCGCCTTCATCTGCCCTGACTCGGAGACGACCTCGAGGGGAGGGTGTCGGGCGGTGGTCTACTTGAAATGTGATCTATTTTCCTAGGGTGTTCCCCTTTAGCACACTTTCTGGTTAATGACGAGCAGGGCACCTGAAATACTTTGTGTAAGAGGGGGCACCTTGCGGGTCTTTAGCTTTATTTCCTCCTGGGGGATACATAAGGGTTCTCAATCCAACGGAGGGCGGTTGGAGGCCTTTATCCTAAGTTCTTCCCCACTTCCCTACTTAAGTTGTTGAGCTTCTTGTACCTTAGCTCCCCCTACTTAGCTGTAAGGCATACCCTCGCAGGGGGTTACCCCCCCCGTCTGATCGGCTGGGATTATCTTTTAGTACGGGTTTAGCCCCCCTCTCTCTCCCTCCCTGGTAGAGAGGTATTGATTACTCTTTCCATTCTCATGCTCGGGGGAAAGGGTGGCAACTAGATTTGAGTTTTTACTTTTCCCCCGATAGTCTAGCTTAGCAGCTCTCTGGGCATATACTGTGGTGTGCTCCTGAGACCTGCTTAAGTGGGTTATCCCACTGTTTTCTGTTTACTGCTCTTGGATTAGCCTTGAGTGGAATTAATTGTTGTATTTCTTGGTTTCTTATCCCTCCCTTTGCACTCTCTCGACCCCTCGCTTTCTCTCCCCCCCCCTTTTTTTTTCCCTTTTTTTCTTCCTCCTCTCTCTTTCCCTCTCTCCTCCCTCTCTGTGAGTTCTGTGTGTGTTGCTTGTTTGTTTTTGTTTTCTCCCTTTGCAGGACCCCGGCCCCTCTCCATGGACTCTTTGGTGTTTTCCTCCATCAACGCTAATGGTCTCAACACTCCCGAGAAGAGATCATCCCTTCTCCGCCTTTTATGGGGTAAGAGGGCCCAGGTGGCCTTTATCCAGGAAACACACTTTCGGGAGGGGGCGGTCCCTACCTTTTCCTCCCCAAGATTCCCCCGACGTGTACCATAGTTGTTTCCCGGGGTCCAAGTCCAGGGGGGTGAGCATTCTTATCGCGCGTTCGGTTCCTTGGAAATACAAGGCAGCCTTGCGTGATGATTCGGGTAGATTCCTGTTTTTAAAGGGGGAATTAGCAGGCTCTTTGTTTACTCTAGCCAATGTCTACCTCCCCAACTCCAACCAGGCAGCCGCCTTGGAAGGCATCCTGGCTAAACTGGCCGATTTTGCAGAGGGCACTCTTTTAGTGGGGGGAGATTTCAATGTAGCACTGGACCCCTTGGTAGACATCTCCAGAGGCTTGTCTTACATGCCTAAGCAGGTTCTCCGATGTATCCGTCGACTGCTTTTCTCTCACCAATTGATAGACCTATGGCGCACGGTCCATCCTGACACGAGAGACTACACCTTTTATTCCCATGCTAGGGATGTGTACTCGAGACTGGACTACTTCTTCATTAGACATGCAGACGTTCCTTTAATAAACGGAGCGGTGATTGACCCTATCACTTTCGCAGACCACGCGATGGTTCATGCTGTCCTGGCATCCCCCGCCATGAGACCCCGAGCTTGGCAGTGGCGTCTTAATGAGTCGCTGCTCCAAGACATCCCAACATCTCAGGCGGTCTCTTCTGCCCTGACCAATTACTTCCGGGAGAATGATACAGCGGAAGTATCTCCCCTGACGTTATGGGCAGCTCATAAGTGTGTGATTAGGGGGGTGCTGGTGCAGCATGGGTCCCGCATTAAAAAGGAGAGATCTCGAGAGATAGCCGCGCTGATTGCCGACGTGGTTTCCCTCGAGCAGGCCCACAAGCGCACTCACGCAATAGACACCCAGTCGGCCCTTCTAGTAGCTCGTAAAAAACTACAAGAACGTCTAGATATACGTACAAAATATCTCTTGGCTAGGGGACGGCGCCATTTTTATGAATTTGGAAACAGATGTAGCCGCACGCTCGCCAGGTCCCTTAGGGAACAAAAGACACGCAATTATATCCCCTCGGTCACTGACTCGACGGGAAGGCGCAACACTGATCCACACCGTATTGCAGAAGAGTTTGCGGAGTTTTACCGTACCCTCTACAACCTTCCGTCAGGTCCCCCAGAGTCGAATGGCCCCTCCCTGGCCTCTGCTCTGAGACAGTATATAGCAGACTCCGGTATGCCTACACTCTCGGTGGAAGCCCAAACCGCTCTTGACTCACCTATCACTAGAGAAGAATTAGCTCAGGCGCTTCAGACAATGCAACCTAGTAAGGCCCCAGGCCCCGATGGCTTTCCAGCCTCCTACTATAAAAAATACTCGTTAGAGTTGTTGGACCCCCCTGGTGCGTGCCTTAAACTCTCTGTCGGCAGGTGCAACCCTCCCCCCGGACATGACTAGGGCCCATATAACGGTAATACATAAGGAGGGTAAAGACCCTGCGATGTGTGCCAGCTATAGACCGATATCACTCCTCAATGTTGACTTAAAAATCTTCTCTAAGGTGATAGCATGCAGGCTGGCCCCTCTATTGCCTGGCCTAGTACAGTCCGATCAAGTTGGATTCATCCCCACACGTGAAGCTAGGGACAATACAGTAAAGGTAATTAACGCCATACACTACGCCAAAACCCATGACCTCCCACTTTGTCTTCTCTCAACTGACGCTGAAAAAGCATTTGATAGAGTGAGCTGGTCTTATCTATTTGAGGTCCTGGATCATGTGGGGCTTGGCCCGATCATGAGATCCTGGATCGCTTCCTTGTATTCCAATCCGTCAGCTTCCACGAGAGTTAACGAAATTATCTCATCTCCCTTCCTGATAGGGAATGGCACGCGCCAGGGGTGTCCCCTATCCCCCCTGATCTTTGTCTTAACACTAGAACCTCTGCTTAGACAGATCAGATCTAACCCGGACATAGGTGGCCTAAGGATAGGCAGTAGAGCCCTGAAAATTGCAGCATATGCAGATGATCTCCTCTTCTTCCTGCAGGACCCGGCCAAATCCCTTCCCTCCTTAATGTCTGAATTCCACAGGTTCTGTCATCTTACCAACTTTAAAATTAATTTCCAGAAATCTGAGGCCCTCAATGTTTCGCTTCCGCAGGGGATACAGTCCTCTCTGGAGGATTCCTTCCCCTTCAGATGGTCAAGAATAGCTATCAAGTACTTAGGGGTGATGATACCCAGGGACCTAGGCGAGCTCTATGACAAAAATTACCTCCCCCTTCTCCAGGCCATTAGATCCGACCTAAAGAGATGGTCCATAGGTACATACACATGGTTTGGCCGCTGCGCTATATACAAAATGAATATTATGCCCCGTCTGTTATACCTCTTCCAAACTTTACCGATCCACATACCCTCCGGTTTTTTCAAGTTACTGTACAGTGACCTAATTAACTTTGTGTGGCAGAGTGGGCGAGCTAGGCTGGCGCGTTCTACTCTCACGCTACCTAAACAATGGGGTGGTCTGGGCCTTCCTGACCCTCGAAAGTATTACGAGGCCTCCATGCTCCACAGAGTGCTAGACTGGTGTCGTCACGCCCCTTACAAACAATGGGTCGCCCTGGAAAACGTATTCGTTGACGCCCCCCTGGACTCGCTCCCCTGGTTGGACTCGCTACGCCCCGGGGCCCTGAGACACCACCCTACCATAGGACCCACTCTCCGGGTATGTAGATCGCTCTTCTGCAGGGAGCCGATCTCCCCCTCCCCTTCACCTTTACTTCCTATCCTAGGAAACCCTGCCTTTATGGCGGGTTTATCTCAAGGACCATTCCGGCAGTGGCGAGTGGCGGGCAGGCAGAGGGCCCTACACTTTTGATCTGAGGGTGACTGGGTGTCTCACCGGGAACTACTTACCACGCCGGAACTTCCGGCACTTGGCCCATGGCGGGTATTTCAACTCACGCACTTTCTTTCCTCATTACCTAACTCCCCGGGGTATGACAGACAGCTCACGAGGTTCGAGGAGTCCTGCATGGGAAGGGGCCTGCTAAGACACTAACTTTACGATTTCTATCTGCTCCTTGTGTCCCCTCCTCCGGGCCACAGACCCTCCTACTTAACCAGATGGGAGGTCGATCTGGCCATGACCTTCTCTGACCAACAGTGCTCCAGAATTTTTGAGTTTACCCACAAGAGTTCGATGGCTAGCAGTTATCAAGAGGCGGGATATAAAATCCTGACTAGATGGTACCATGTTCCGTCTAAGCTACACAGACTCTTCCCGTCCTCCTCTCCTATGTGTTGGCACTGTTGCTCGGAGGAGGGGACGCTTTTACATATCTTCTGGGAATGCTCGATATTGAGAGACTTTTGGGAGGGAGTACACAGGGTGCTAGGTCGGATATTCCAAACTTCCATTCCTAACACGCCAGCCTTCTTTCTGCTACACCTCTCAGATTACCCCCTGTGTACCTATCGCAAATCCTCCCTACGACATATGGTCAAAGCCGCTAGGGCGTGTATCCCAGCGCTATGGAAATCGTCTAATCCCCCTTCTCTCCTGCACTGGATTCGTAAAGTGGAGGACATCCAGTACATGGAAGATCTCATGGCATCCCTTCGCGATAAGAGGGAATCCTTCATTGCGACCTGGACGCCGTGGATTCTCTTTCAGGGATCCCAGGCCTATAGAGACCTGACGGTTAGACCTTGATGTGGGGTTTACACTGCCAACATGGAGAGGTCGGGGTCCTTGCATGTCCATCATTTGTGTGTTAACTTGATGTTCCCACATTTGTTCTCTCCCTGTCTCTCTTTCTCTCCCTCCTTCTCCCTTCCCCTCCCAGCTACCCCCCCCCTCTTTGTTCCTTTCGCCCCCCTGATAACTGCTTTGATTAGCAGCAGTTGATATGCTAATACATCTATTTCATGTTACTATGTATTGAAGCTGATGTATGCCTCGTTCCTTGAGGTCAAGCGCTTGTTTGGCTCATGCCATCATTGTTTGTTTGTTATTTCTATATAATATCTAAAATAAAGAATTTATAAAAAAAAAAAACAGATAATGCTAACAGTGACCAACTGGCACAGTGGGATAGAGGGCCCTGTCCGCAAGGGCTTACAATCTATGAGGGAAGAGGGATAGAGACAGAAGGTGGGGGTAGAGACTGTTCAGGTGGTGTGGTGACAGTAGTGTTATTGGGGGTTGTAGGCCTTCCTGAATAGTTGATTCTTCAGGGCCTTCTTGAAGCTTGTGATTGTGGGGGACAGTCTTATGTGTCTTGGTAATGAGTTCCAGAGTAAGGGGGGATGCACGGAAGAAGTCTTGGAGATGGTTGTGTGAAGAGCGGATAAGAGCAGAGTGGCGTAGGAGGTCTTTGGAGGTTCGGAGGTTACGTGCGGGCAGGTAGTGGGAGATTAGGTCGGAGATATACTGTATGGAGGGGACAGGCTGTGGATGGCTTTGTATGTCAGCATTAGTAATTTGAACTCTATTCGCTGGGCAACGGGTAGCCAGTGAAGGGATTGGCAGAGGGGAGCGGCTGATGAAGAACAGGGCGAGAGGTATATTAGGCGAGCAGCACAGTTTAAGGTAGACTGGAGGGGGGTGAGAGTGTTAGCTGGGAGGCCATGGAGAAGGGTGTTACAGTAGTCAAGGCAGGAGATTATGAGGGGTAATTTCAGGGGTGAGGAAGGAGCAGATTCGATGGATGTTCTTGAGTTGGAAGCGGCAGGAAGTTTTGAGGGTTTGAATATGTGGCTTGAAGGATAGGTCAGAGTCTAAGGTCATCCCTTTTATAATTAAGGCATGTGCCTTCTCATAAATGAAGTGCACCCTCTGCTGGTTGAAAATACCTGTCTTCATAAATCTGCCCCAAAGGTCCAGGAGTGGCTCCAAAAGGAATAGAAAATATAAAGGAAACACTTATACTTCACCCTATTGCTAATCCACTGCTGGCTTTAACTCAAAAAACCAAAGCAAAATCTCCATAAAATGCATAGCTTTTCTGCATCATGTGGCCTAAACCAGGTAATGTACGGCTACATAGAGCATACATTTTATTTTTAATGTCATTTGCAGCAGATGCAGTATCTTAGCCATATAACACTAGTTTAAAAGCAAGGTAGAACACTGCTGCCTCCAGGGACTGCTTGGATTGAATTAGATGTAAGTGGGAATATAAATATAGATTGCTTTCAGACTATATTAAAACCACTGAGGGACATCTATGCATAGGTCGTGGTATCTGAAACTGATTCTGCTATCATCTGCTATCATGAATACACTGTAGCTACAGATTTTAGACTTTCTTTTTGAAAGGTTGTGCCATTAGCATCTGCTTCAGTTAAAATTTATTTGATACATACAATTAATGCAATACTACTATTATGCTAGAATATTTACACTAGTGTATAGTCTATTTTACACTATAGTAGCACTGGAACTGCTGGTGCTGTCAATCTCTGGGGGATCCAGAACAGTAGTGACCAGGTTTAACCTACCAAAAAAGATCTCCATACCCCTGTCCTTCGCTGATTGGATCCAATTTCCAGGGAGGAGATAAGAGTGGAGGAAGAGTAGGACACTGCAGAGGAGACAGACTGAGAGACTGTGGAGGAAGGAGGGATGGAAGTTGTGAAGAGAGACCAAAGTAGGGAGTGGTGAGGAAACTGCATGAAGATGGAGAGATAACCTGGAGCAGGTGGTGATTGAGAGACTGCAGGGAGGAGGAGGAGGAGAGACACACTGGAGTTGTGGGCAGAGAAGAGACAGTCCAGAGCAGTTGATGATGGAGAAACTGCAGGGAGGAGGAGAGGCATACTGGAGCAGTGGGTGGAGGAGAGACACATTGGACCAGTGGGTGGTGGAGAGAGAAACTAGAGCTTGGGGGGAATTAGAAACTGCAGGGAAGAAGAGAGACAGAATGGAGCACGGTATGATGGAGAGTCTGCAGTAGACTATGGATACTGCTGTAGACCACAAACTATAGTAGCACTGGTAAAGGAACATGCCTAAAAGGTCTTAAAGTTAAATTCCATTAGCCTTAACATTTCCTTATTCAGTAATAGGGTATATGGATATTAAAGAGGATTGTCGCCTTGCTTCAAATAGCAATGGGTTGTCTTTATGAGACAACCCCTTTAACTTTGCACTACTGTCCTACTGGAACTACTCTAAAAATGGCCGCTTTTGGCAGAACCATTAATGTGTATGGGGGTGTCTTGACTTTCTCAAAAAGGTAGATGATGTCAAGGAAGAAAGATCAGGCATGTTGAATTTCAACATGCCCCATCCTTTGTTCTCAAGTGAGTTATGTTGCCATCTAAAATATCTGGCAACAGCTCATTCCCCTCATATGTGGTTTGCATATGTATGGGGAGAGGATTAGATCATTTGGCGAACAGCTATCTACAGTATATGGTTACCTAAAGTTTAAGGTCATATTTCCCAGAGAACGCAAACAAATTTACACTACCTTCCTAACTGTGCCAGTATAGGTATTAATGTGATTTAGATTTTTCTTTTCTTCATTCACTTTAATTTGTTAATAAACTACTAACACTTCTATTTCTGAAAGCATTCTTACTTTACAGCATTTTTTCCACACATCTAAAATTGTTGCTTAGGATGGGAGACTATCGCACCAATTTCCATGCATGACCTACAGTATAATCTGCCATCCAGCACTTTTGCCTTATGGGACATCAAACCCTGCACACAAAAAAAAAAAAATCAATAGAGCTATAGTTTTGTGATTTGATGGACACAGAAAGCAATGAAATAATATGGTTTTGCTCAACTTATTATGTTAATAAAATCATCTATAGAGAGGGTGTAAGACATTTAACCAGGGAAACCTAGGAGACCTGATTAGTAGATAATGGGAACATAGGTATATCTGTGACCGCTGAATGCTAACAAAGCAGAGATGTTACCTGCGAATAGAATCCAGAGACAAATCTTAAAAACTTGCTACTGAAGATAAAGAAAAGTTTTCAGTCGGAAGTTGTATATTTCACTTTCTGTCTACCATAACATCTGAAAGAGCAACATAATGTGCTATGAACTCTTCTCATGAGTGTACTCAATACTACCAAGCTCTAACCACAAAAGACAGATTTGCAGATTTTTGCCCATCTCTTGTAGGAACAAACATTGGTGTTACCTTAGGTCTGTGTTTCCTCTCTTTAGATGCTAAGTTACTATTTGGTGCCAGTAGTGAAGAGAAGACATGAGCAGGTTTATTTTGCCCATGGAAAAGTTGTAGATGAGGCACTATACTGCTGCCATGACAGGTGCTGAGGCTATGTATATGCTATATGGAGCTTGCTTAGAGGATATATATTGTATGTATTTCCTTTCATGGTATTACTTTACACATCTAGAAAGGTGTGTTCATTATGACATGGTGTTGGCAGATGGACTTGCTGGTCTGCCATTTTTGCACCATATTTTGCCAATTGGCTTTCTAAAAAAATGTATTCAAATACACTACAGTAATACCTTGTACACTCGCGTTTCCGAATTTGTGAATTCACAGATTCGCGATATTTTTTTGGTAACTAACATATATAGATTTTGCTCTTTTTTTTTCAGATCTGTGAAATTTAATTAAAAAAAACACCTTCGCTATTGGGTAGTAGCGTCCTGTTCGTTACGTACCCGGTAATTAGTTTCATTTTACTGTGAGTGTATAAGAAAAATGAATGAATGTATTAATATACAGTACTGTACAGTATACTTTAGTATACTTTAGTATACTGTACAGTACTGTAGGGTAAAGTTTATTGATATTTAGGGGTTAAACATTAGAAATCGGCATTGTAAGCGCTTCTAAGCGCTTGTACCAAACATTCGCGATTCCTCGCGATCCGCGACCCGCTCTGTAACCTAACCTCGCGAATGTACGCGGTATTACTGTATATGAAAATACTTTACCAAATAATTCTCATTTATATCTTTCTTAATCCCTAAATCCTGCATGAAATAATAGATTAACAATGGCATTGCAGTGTGTAGATATCTCCTGCAAACATTTTTTCATCTACACAGCAAACAATGCATTCTGCCCCTTTGTTAATCCCCTTGTTATCATAGAATGACTTGTAATATCCTTAGGGTTTTCAATGGCCAAAGGCATGTTGTTTTCCATTGTATATGTTAAGAGACATGGTCTGCATACAAGAATACATAAAAGACAGTACACAGAAATGTGGTCGCAAAACCCATTCATGTTATTCGCATATGGCATAGAGTCATTCTGCTGTCACTTTTAATCTGGTGGGTGACATGGCCATTGCTCCATCACTGGAGGTACATTGTGATTAATATAGAGAATACTATGAAAGACAATAACATGTATTAACAAGGCTATCTATTAGGGCACACAGATGTCATAGAGAGGGATTCCAACTCATTTGTAAAGTGCTGCGGAATATGTTGGCACTATATAAAGATATTATTATTATTATTATTATCATTATTATTATTATTATTATTACTTCTTAGACTATACATAATTTTCTATTTTCACTGTAACATTTATCACATAATGTGAACTGTCCTAAATCATCATATGTATTGGTCAGAGTTTAGTCCTAGTACTGTGACCCTATATGCAGAACACTTGACCAAGTATACCAATGATGATAATACATGATGGAAACAAGATGACTGAGTCTTTCCTATTTGGAAAACATGTTTAACATTGTTGCCTGCTTGAAATCCCTTGTTTTCTATGTTTAACCTTACCAAGTGTTATCAATCAATAAAACATTATATATGTGAAACAACTACCTAGATCATACTGCAGCTTCCATGCCTTAGGTTATTAATATATGGCAGATGTATTCCTACGACTCTCTTCATATTACAATTGTAAATGTTGTTAGAAGCCCCTGCTGGGATCTTGCTGTAGATCAAACTCCCCCTTTTACTCTTGTTATTTTGATGCTGTACTCTTAATGGATGTCAAATTTAAGGGATAATTCCCATTGCTGTCAATGTGATTGTTCGCCAGAGACTTCATATTGTGTATTGAGTTTTACTTATTCCATAGCTAAAATATCATCCTCTGTATAGTATATACTATCTATGTATTTTACTTTCACATCTGTTATCTGATAATACAGAAGATACAGAATAATAATAATAAAAATAATGTTAAAATAAGACATACATTGAAGCACAATGGTGAATATATATCAAGACTAGTAGTTATAAACCAGATAATTGAAGTAAAGTGAACTAAGTTTATTAAAAGGTGGACACCTCATAAATTTACCACATCTTTGCCTGTCTTAAAGTCAGAAAATTAAATTTAGATTTGTTATACAATTTAAAGAGGACCTTTCACCATTTGCACCCATTCAAGTTCTTAGGATCTGTGAATAGTTGCCGCTCCACTGATTCCAGCGCAGTTGGAATTTTTTCTCTAGCCTCCACAATTTCCAAGCAAAAAGTGTAGTTAGTTTTGATGCCTGATGTACTATTTCAGCTCTGTGATGTCAGAAGGGCAGTGTCAGGCAGGGGGCGTGTTGCCGAGCTCCAATCAGAGGCAGCCAGTGTCAGAGCTCAGAATCACACACATCTGCTCCTACCTGACATCGCCCTCCTGACAGTACAGAGCCTAAATTGTATATGAGGCACCAAAACTAACTGTAGTGATTGCTCAGGAATGGTGGGGGCAAGACAAAAAATTCTAACTGTATCTGAATCAGTGGAGCAGCAGCTATTAATTGATAGGGCTTGGCTATTCCCATAAGTCCTGTCCAAGGAGTTGGGACATGGGGACATTATTCCCATCTAGGCAGTGATTTGCTATTCTACTGTATATTTCAGGCAGGCAAATATTATTTTTAATACCTGATCAGTGGATACCCAGTCCCCACAACCATCAACTGTCACTGGACCTAGTATTATAAAAGGTACAGAGCCTGAAGCAGAAGGCTACATTGTGTAGTGGATGAATCAGGTTACTGCAACTTAGCTTCCATTCACTTCAGTCAGCCACTTTAAGCATGCATTGTGCCCTAGTAAAAGGAAATCATGTTATGTATTAAGCACTCTACCTGCCTTAAAATCTGTAAGCAGAATTTTTTTGCTACATCGTGCTTTGTTGTTATCCAATTTGATCCCACTAATGCTTGTACACAAAGGGTTTAATGGATATAATGAGCTGCCTTCTACATGTGATTTTTTTAATATAATGTTCAAGTAGTGAAGAAAGTAACAATGCTGGTTGGATTGGGGTAATTGATGTGCAATAAATTGGCCAATGTTTATTTATTATTTATTTATTTTGCTTACTTATATAGCGCCATCATATTCCGCAGCGCTTTACAGACATTGACAGTCACTGTCCCATATAGGGCTCACAATCTATATACCCTATCAGTATGTCTTTGGAGTGTGGGAGGAAACCGGAGTACCCGGAGGAAACCCACGCAAACACGGGGAGAACATACAAACTCCTTGCAGATGTTGTCCTTGGCAGGATTCGAACCCAGAACTCCAGCTCTGCAAGGCTTCAGTGCTAAACTTGATTTCAGGAGAAGTAAGAGACTGTTTTCCAGTAAACCGAGTAAATAGAGTAAATTTTTGAAATTTAACATACACTGCTTGTTTGGATGAAGTTATTGTTTTTAAGATATATTTTGAATTTCAGCTTTTCCATGCCGCTGGTCTGTGCATTACTACTATGTTTTAGTCCTCAATTGTAGAAAATTATTAGCTTCTCAGTGTTAATACCCATATTTCCAATAGACCGGTTAAGCATCCAGAATGATCAATTTGTAATTCCCACACCAATAAGTGTGTTAATAAGTTAGTCAGCATATACAGTGGCGGCAGGCAGACACCTGGAAGCTATTGTTTCAACTATGTGCTCTCATCTCAGATATTAAATAAAAAAAAAAAACTACGGAAAATGGAAGAAAAACAAACATACGCCCCTGGATGTGTCCTCATTATAAATAATTAGTCAACATTTTCAAGATATGAGGAAAAAAGTGTAACCTTAATGGCCTTGGCACATTGTAGCCTGGGGAATAATTTCATGCAGTTTCCATGTATTAAATATGTATCAAATGTACATATAACTAAATTTTTGAATATCCCACTATAGATTTCAAAAATAATATCAGAACCTGGGAAAGAGGCATGTGGGGAAAGTACCAATCTACATGGATTCAATGCAAGTACTCTAGGTAGAAAAAAGAGTGCTGAGGTTGGTCTCAATGGATTTATATAGTCCAAACCTGGTGATTTTGGTAGGACCAGCTGAACATCTAATATGTATGGTGGCCTCCCAACTCTCCCTTATATTAGGTGTATTTCAACTCCCCAATCCTCTTGTTCTGGAGTCTCTAGTCAGCTTTGTCTCCTCCCCTTGCCTATGCTCGGCCAAGCCAAGTATTCATGTGTATGGGGGAGTTGGGAAAGACAGTTGTCTGCCAAATGAGCATTGGGCTGACAAGTATGCATATAGCCATCATGTGATCTTCGTTTATGTGATACTTGGCTTTACATGTCTGCATCTGTTAGGAATCTCAATATCTGTAATCCTACTTGTATCCTTCATACTTTTCAGTGCAACATTGCTCGTAACTGTCATTTTATGCCTACCAGTTAAACACTGGCTGGATTTGAAGCTAGTCATAGGTGTGAGACACAAAACCAGAATGTTGCCTCATTTTCCAATCCTCAGATGTTTATTGATTGTATGAGGCTTGTTAGAACTTATGTGGTTTTTGCTGTATTCCTGGTTACTAATTTTGGCTTGCTTTTCTGGTTATCAATTTTCTTGCTGACTTGGCTTTATTTGTGAACTCCTGGACTTGACCCTGGCTTGGGTCACGTTATTCTTCTTCTGTCATTTTGGATACTTCTGTGCTCGCCAGGTTTTTATCCAGCTTGTATGTTCTACTTTGTCTGCTGTAGTTTAGCTGGTGTGGGGTGTAAGCTGGGTCCCGATCTGCCTTGCACCAGGCACTAATTAAAACCTTGGGGGTATGCCTTAGACTCTAGTAACCAGGAGTGTAGGATTACAGGTAACTTGTTTTCCTTGCTGACTTTGATTTGACAGTTGTCTGCAGCATATTTGGAAATTGCTCAAGTGGCAATTCCATTACATTTTCTTAGGATAGAAATGCAATCATTGTACTTTGTTCATAATTAATCCACCTCACTCAGTAATGCAATAAAAAAGCAGGCCTGATGAAAAATATTATATCATTTTGTGTTCACCACTGTTATGCAGATATATGTCTTAATAAAAACTGCAAACAAACCATGTGCAGACTGACCTTAGAGTAATAGTTACCACCATCTATTGCCTACTGTGTAGGTCAGAAAGAAGTAGGGGACAGTTGGGGGTATGAATTCGAGTTTAGTCTGCACAAAATCTGTTTGTAGTCTTGTTACCATAGAGACACATAAATCTGTATGGAGGCTGTAAACACAACTACAAAGTTGCTTCCTTTATTTGTGCGTCAAGGTGGACATAATCTTTACATATGATTTTTTCTTTAACTCTATTGCAGATTATCCAACTATAGTAACCTAAATGAGATCTCTCAAATATATACGGAAAGAGTGAAAAAACATCTACAATTCACTTGCTTCAAATAGTGTACAGCAATTTCATAATAGAGTACAGTATATTGTGTCAAGAAATTGCATCACAAACGCTTTGCAAAAGGTGGAGCAAAACTGGATTTTGTAATTTTTTTGTCAAGTGCATTGCTAGAAAACTTTTCTATGTAACCATGGTTTTACTGACCAATTATTTTACTGCACTGGTTAAGTTTTATTACTAATAGACACCCTGGTTCCCCAGAGCTTCACTCATTACTTTTGCGGAGGGCTGTGAAGCAGGTCAGAACTCACTGGCTCCCCAAAAACTCGGGCTACAGCTCCATCCAGTAGAATGGAGTAGGTTATGTGCCCCAGTGTCAAAGTGGCTGCAAGGGAGATAGGAACCAGAGTTCCAGCTTCCCCAGCTGCCTTCCATAAAAATAATGAATGGAGAAATCGGGTGTACATCAGTAATAAAGTTTAACAAGAGTAGGGAATGCACTGTAAGCGTTATTATTTCTTGGATAACCCCTTTAAGGAAAAAAGAAAAATCTAAATATGAAGATGCTTTATGTTTAAAAAAAAATCATATCCACCTTGGTGTAATATGTAAGTGGTATTGAAAATATTGTAGCAAAGCACCTTGTGCACATGTACCTGCACATTTATAAAAAAAAAACAAAAAAAAACCTAAAAATGGTGCATTATACCGGACATATATAGAACTATTCGGGTGATCATTCCTCACATGTAGAACTTGCACTAAATTTTTCGAATTACATCCAGCAAGTTTTGTGCCCTGGACAGCAGAAATCTGTTGTCAAAATTGCTTGTTTTTCTTTCTTTTTTTTTTTTTAAATAAATATACCCCCATGTGAGAACCTGACCTCACACTGAAAGATCGCACTGTACATGAACAAGGTCTGATTACTGAGTGTGTAAGGCAGGGAAGGAGGTGAGGAAGGATAAGCTCGTGGGTCCAATCAGCTAATAATTATTTCTCAACATCAGCAGAGATTACACAAGGAGAATAAATATTGTAAAAAAAAATACTGTTTGAAGCAGCCAAAACACTGACTAAGTTCTGCTGAAAACGTAATAGATTTTCCACTTTTTATTTCATCATTAAAAGTTACATTGTATGATAAATTCAACCGGGGAGTGGTGAAGATGTGGATGAAAAGGAGGAAGGGAAATATTAAATTGTATTAAGAGGAAGGCGAAAACCCCTTCAGACTGAGGCCACACATTGTGGGGAAAACTACTCTCTTCTTGCAGATATAGCTGTGGATTTTTTGTGCCAAAACCAGGAGTGGATTTAGCAAAAGGGAAGTATAAGTGTTTCCGTTATATTTCCCATTTCTTTCGAAGCTACTAATGACTTTGGCTAAAAAAAACTAAGAAAAATCTTAAACAAAAAATGCATCTTTTCCCAAGCATATGACCTTAGCTTTAAAGAGTCTCTGTCATTAAATCTGAAAATCCCAACAACCTACATCATCTGTCTCCCTGAGCATTTTGGTGTTTTGTTTATCCAAATCCGTTCAGCCATTCCATATAAAGCTAGAAGCTCTTTTAGTGTTGATGCAAATTAGGGTATACTAGTCAAATGGGTGGTAACACTGTGGTTTCTCTGGGGGCGGGGTCTCTGTGTGCTGTATGTCACGCAGTGTTGCCACTTGGCCTGTAGACCCTAACTTGCACGAACACTAAAAGGACTTATATCTTTGAAGCAAAACACCAAAATGCTCAGGGTGACATTACCTATCACTTGAGGTTTTTCAGATCTAGTGACAAATCTCTTTAGTCTGGGACCCAACGTTGCAAAATCACCGCAATTTGGCTGTGGTGAGAACACAGTACCTGCAAAGTCGATGGGATTCTGGCTAATCCCATCCACACATTGCAGGAAAATATTTGCAGCGGAAATGCAGTGATTTTAAAAAAACCTAATTTTTTTTATAAATCGCAGCATGTCAATTATACCTATGGAAACGCTGGCTGCAGACTTTCTGTGAAAAGCGCTGTGGAAAAAAAAACGCAATGTGTTACCTCTGCAGTCTTTTCCGCAGCATTTTTTTGGCTGCGGCTCACTACATGGGGCCTTAGCATTAAGGCGTGATTTGGCTTAAAAGAGTTTTGGATACCAGATGTTAATTACAAAATGGATGAACATTCAAGCAAAGAATCTATACTTTCACGTTAAGTATTAATATTTTATTCCAGATTTGTGGTTAACTTTCTTATAAAATCAGCTCTTGGGGTGACTATTGAAATCTCCATCACTCGTATGCTACATAGTCTCCAAGTCTCCATCCTGCTGCTTCCCATAATTATTAAATATATAATATAAACCCCCCATAATGAATAATACACCCAAGTGCATCTTTAAATTAATAACTTCCCTGTGTACCCCCTTTATATAGTGCCCCTTATTAATAATGCCCAGTTCCAATATCCTCACTGATCAGCTGTTTAAAGGGACCATGTCCTTTGTGTAAGTGATGTGAACCCTTCTCTGTTTACATAGTGTCATTCATCTCATAGTGGCCATGTAATGTAACTACAGCCTCGTCCTATACACGTCTATGTCACAAAACTGGAATTACTTTGTATGGGAGTGTAGTATAGCACTCAAAATCTGATTTCATGGAGCGAAGAAGTAGGGTCCCAACCCATCAATCATATATTAATAGAGACTTCATACTCCAAAACATGGTGTCAAAATTTATTTTTTATTTACCACCGATCCGGTGTCAATAGCATGAAATTTCTTCAGAAGTGTTTGAATAACATGGAGTATATAGTGAACATTTTCGGTCCTTGTGTGACCTTCATCAGACTCTCAGAACTCCACAAAGTAATAAACAGAAGATCTAAGTACAGGATGTGCGATGCTGAAACGTCATTGTGCTCGCCTGTGCCGAGAAGCAGGCGCCTTCTGTCTGTGGTCTCAGTGTCTTGTAAACCACAGGCCTGAAGTCACTTACATTTTACTAGACAGAAAGTTAGCTGCAAGATTTATTTTAACTAGATTGGTGTCCTGCACCCTCCCACCCCTCCGCCTCCCGCTAGCTACGCCACTGCACTCAGTGTATCTAAGTCATCTTGTGATACATAAACATCTTCTATACATTTTAATATATAGCATACAACATATGCATACCTCCCAACTTTCAAAGGACAGAAAGAGGGACAAAATATGTGGCGCGCTATGTGCGCCACGGCAAATTTAGCTCCATCCACTTCTACATTGACTCCACCCATTCTCATCTATTTTTCCATGTGCCCCCACACAGTATAATGCTCCTACAGTCACCCTAACATTATTTGCCCCCACATTATAATGTTCCCCTCCAATTGCCCCACAGTATTAAGTCCCTCTCCTCGTGCCCCAATTTTAAACTGGCAAAAACTAGAGGGGGACATTAAACTGGGGCAGCTGGAGGGTGACATTAAACAGTGGGGGTAGTTGGAGGGTGACGTTAAACTATGGGGGTAGTTGGAGGGGGACATTAAACTATGGGGCAGCTGGAGGGTGACGTTAAACTATGGGGCAGCTGGAGGGTGACGTTAAACTATGGGGCAGCTGGAGGGTGACATTAAACTATGGGGGTAGTTGGAGGGGGACATTAAACTATGGGGCAACTGGAGGGTGACATTAAACTATGGGGCAGCTGGAGGGTAACATTAAACAGTGGGGGTAGTTGGAGGGGGACATTAAACTATGGGGCAGCTGGAGGCAGACATGTCCCTCTCCAGCTACCCCCCCACAGTTTAATGTCCTCCTTCAGTTGCCCCCAGTTTAATGTCACCCTCCATCTGCCCTCAGTTTAATGTCCCCCTTCATCTGCCACCATCTTAATGTCCCCCCTTCATCTGCCACCAATTTAATGTCCCCCCTTCATCTGCCCCAGTTTAATGTCCCCTTTTATCTGCCACCAATTTAATATCCCCCTTCATCTGTCACCAGCTTAATGCCCCCCTTAATTGCCACCAGTTTAATTGTCCCCTCCATCTACCACCAATTTAATGTCCCCCTTTATCTGCCACCAGCTTAATGCCCCCCTTCACCTGCCTTCAGTTTAACTGCCCGTTCATCTGCCACCAGTTTAATTGCCCCCTTCATCTACCACCAATTTAATGTCTCCCTTTATCTGCCACCAGTTTAATTGCCCCCTTCAAGTGCCTTCAGTTTAATTGCCCATTCATCTGCCTTCAGTTTAACTGCCACCTACATCTGCCCCCAGTTCCCCCCTCTTGGTCACACATGCTGTCTCTTCTATCCTCATCTTCGATCACTCTCGTTCCCAGCAGCTTCCTCTGTGTAACATTAAACTGTCCAGCAGTATCCAGTAGCTCCATCCACACAAGAGTCTGATCACATGGTCATGACGTCATCAAAGGTCCTTTAGCCACTAGGATTTAGCATCTACCATTTAGCCTTTACCCTACCCTAATTAAGTTTGTTAATAGCAAAACACTTCAGGGGCATAGCGGGACAAATTGTAAGCTATGCGGGACCGCGGGACAGCAGTGTAAAATCGGGACTGTCCCGCCAGATGCGGGACGGTTGGGAGCTATGACATATGTACAAATCCACCAGGAAATTTTGAACAAAGGACTGACGTTTTAAGAGGTTGTCTGGTTTGTGTTAAAAAAAATTGCCCATGGTCACTGCTTACCTCCTGAATCCTCTGCGGCTTTGGCATTAATTCTCTGCTACTTCCCGCTGGTCAGGTTGACAGCACATGACCTGATACTAGACATGTATGAGGGAATTGCTGTTCATGCAGTCAACTTATGTGCACATGTCTATGTAGGTTTACTAGAACTGAAGCTATATTTTAGGGCTCATGTTTCTTGTTTGTATTCAGAAAACTGCATATGAATCCGCCCAGACTGTAGTGTTCCGGCTGGTGTTGGATGAGCTGTTTTCCCACAGCAGGAAAATAATTACTGGGAAACAGTCTGCAAAGTACATTTCACTCTGACAGGGACAAGAATACCTAAAAACAAGCAAATAAAATGTTAGTGTTTTTGTGTAGCAGAGCACCCTGTGCTAGAAACCTTGCCTTGCTCTTAGGCATGATGAAATTAGCCACCGAGCACTTAGTAGAACAAAAAAAATCTTAACTGACTGTGAAGCAGTTGGAATTATTTTTCTCGACCCCACGTTTCTGACCAATCATTTATGTTAGTTTCAGTTCCCAATTTGCTAACAAGGCTCTATTTTTGGCACGTGGCATAGTCCTAGGCTGGAGTAAACCTGACAGTAGAATTTCTATTTGGCATATGGGGTTCTGAACTAACACTATTTGCTCAGGAATGGTGGGGGCAAGAAAAAAATTCCACCTTTGGGGGAATCAGTGGAGCAGCACTTATTAAAGAATGCAAAGAGTTGGTGGAGGTGGTGAAAGGTCCTCTTTAACAGCTAAGGTTAAAAAAAAAAAAAAAAAAAAAAAAACACTGCTTACCTCCTTGAATGTGCTCTGCTTGAGAACAAAGACCAGAGAGAACTGCTGAAGTGGGGAAATGAACTGATAAAGTATGTTTTTCTTTAAATTTCATTACACTTGCTGCTGTTTTTATTTTAATTTTTGAGTATTTTTAGAAAACCCATGTAACATAGCAAACCTTTTAGAATAAATGTTTAACTGTATTGGTTTTACTATTGTATAGGCACAACTCAATTTATACATATACAGTATATGAAACCTAGGGTTAGTCTTTCGTTTTCAATAGTGTTTATATGGAATTTAAGTATTACAAACAAAGGTTACAAAAAATATGGTTGACAAATTCTGTAAATATCTGCATAACATTCAATAGTTTACAAAATATCCCCATTATTTTTAGTATTAAACCTGAATGTAGCCTAATGCATCTAAACAGTAACCTGAATTAACCTAATGCATCTAAACAGTACCCAAAACAAGTGGTACTAAACCACTTAACGTTACACATAAACTAGTATAGTCAGGAAAAGAAAAGAGGCCACCAAAAATAAAAAAGAGGTTATGTTGATAAGTTGGCAAGGTTAGTAGTTATATTAAAATGGGAGAGGGGAAGTGAATCTAGAGATTCTATAGCACTGCCAGTCTTCTAGGAATCAATGGTTATTTTGCTGGTTATATGTGAATATATATTCTTAAAGGAAGTTTTTATTGATTTTTTTTTGCATAATGTTAGCTGTTGTTAGGACATAATTTGGTTTCCAGTTTTGTGCTAAGGAAAAGATAGTTGATAATAGTATGTGGTATAATACTGTTCTGTATAGTTTGGGGACAGCGTCTAGTCCCAAACCTAATAGCCCCATTTTGGGGGAAAGATGTATTTTGTATTTTCAGATTGTTGGCTGCTTGCTCCAGAACGTATCTTCGGCCATAACAGTCTATCAGGGTGTCTTAGATAAATGTGGGGTACCAGTTTAAAAAAAAAAAAGGGAACAACATTTCTTCTCTATTTACTTATGGCAGCAGCTTTTTTGTTCTGACTACTTTGACAGATTTTTGGCTGCTTACAGTTTTTCTTTTACTGTAACTTAGTGCAGAGAGAACTAAAATAATGTAAGGCCTTCAGAAAAAAAAATGAAAATCATAAGTGCTCCTCAAACGCATTGCAATTTATCTGTCATGGTCATGGCTATATTGAATGGAGCCCATGACTTTTCCAAGAGGGTTCCATGTCACTCTCAGTCCTCAGGTGCCTGTTATAGGAAAATGTAGGATAACTTAAACATGGCCAATGTTAATTGATATGCAGTGACAATGTGGTTACATGAGTCACACTTTAGGAATCTTCTGGGGAACTACAACAGGAAAGAAAGTAACATACTCATACTCATTCTTCTGTATCCTTAAACCAATGCTCAGAACTGTTATTGCAGATATTTGCAATGTGGTCTCAAGGGCAGATCATAGTAAAAAGCTTTCTTTTTCATTTTTTTTCTCCAGTATTGCAGATCATAAAAGCAAAGTATTTTTATTTGTGTTCTTTAGGAATGTGTCATTGGACTGAAAACTTTGGATAATCACCCTCTTAGGGAATTGTGGGTGCTTAAAGGGATTGTATTATGTATTTAATTTAGTTTCATTAATTAGATTTAAGCCTGTAGACAGGAAATAAATAATGTGTTTATTATTATTTTAATGTTCTAGCTATTTATTGTTCATTAACCCTTTAAGGATGCAGGGTTCATGCTCGGCGACTGTTTTCATATTTTTCGTCTCTGCCTTTCAAAATTCATAAGTTTTTTTATTTTTCCCTCAACCTAGCTATGTTAGGGCTTATTCTTTGCACGACGAGTTGTACTTTGATTTGGAACCATTTTGGGGTACTTATATATATATATATATATATATATATATTTTGATTAGCTTTTGTTAACATATTTGTGGGGGTCTGTGTTAAAAAAACAAACAAACTACAATTCTATCATTTTTTGCATTTTGTTTTTACAGTGTTCACTCTGCATTAAAAATGACATGGAAACTTTGTCCAGCGGGTCATTACGATAACAGCAGTACCATATTTATATTGGTTTTATTATATATTACTGCTTTCACTAAATAAAACTTCATTTTTCGAAAATAACATTTTGCCTGGGGTCACCGTATTTTGACGTCTATACCTTTTTTACAGTTTTGTGGACAGAGTTATGTCAGGGCTCTTCATTTGTGGGGCAAATTGTAGTTTTTATTGGTATCAATTTTTGATATGTATGACATTTTGATCACTTTTTATTGCCATTTATGGGGGGAGGCGAGGTGACCAAAATACGTTAATTTGTGCATTGCGGTATTTTTTTTTTTTTTTTGTCATTCACGTAGGGGATAAATAACACTATTTTTGGATAGTGCAGACTTATACGCACATGGAGATACCTAACATGTTGTTTATTTTGTTTACATTATGCATTTTTTTAAACTTTTATTTACTTATTTCATTTTTACACTTTTTAATTTTTTAAACTTAATTTTTTTAAACTTTTTTTCCTTTCCTACAAGGGAACTTGAACCTGGGATCTCCTTTGATCTCACCATGGAATTAATGGTGCTCTAAAAATGTAATAATAATAATAATAATAATCTTCTGAACCCCAGGTCAATATACAATATATTGCAGTGCATCGCACATAATATCCCTATGCACAATAGCTGCCATGGCAACCCTTGTTGGGGATCCAAGGTGTAAAGGAGGTTGATCTTGCCCACTAACCACCTAGCTGCCATGATCTTTATTGTTCATAGCATCTGAGGGGCTAAACCGCCAGAGTATTTTCCCACTATGCCAGCTAGTCTGTATAGACAGGAGCTGTGCATGTGGTATGACTTCCAGGTCTAGGCTGTATTATGCAACTGAAACCCCGGAAGTCATGCCACATGCACAGCTCCTGTCTACATTATATGCTCAGAGCAACTTAATAGTACAGTGAAGGGCGGGAAGGGGTTAAAAGAAACAAGAAATCTTAGGGTGTGTTCATAAGGTGTAAAATACACCAGAGTATAATAATCAGAGGCCCAGGGAAGGTGATCAAACATAAAAACCAGTCTTACTCACCTCTCCCGGGCTCCAGCATGACTCCCTGCTGTCTTCGGTGCTTCTGACTGACTTCACAGACATGGGTTCACACCGTCATCATTGTGTGTCATGGCGCTGGCCTGACCAACGTGACGTCTGTGACCGTCATTGAAGAGGCCTGAAGACCCGCGCCAGAGCTCAGGAGAGGTGAATATCACTGTTTTTATATTTGTCACCTCTCCTGGTCCTCTGATCTCTTCAGACCCCGAAGTATAATAACAGCAGTTTTGGTTCAGACATGTTCGGTCCAAACAACACCTCCAGACAAACCTTGCAAGACAAATCTCGTAATGTTTGCCCAACAAATACTCTTGCTGCTAATCCATGTTCCTGCCCATGTGGCCTCTGCTTCCTCTTCAGCCCTCCAGGGGCCACTGTCCATCCATATCAAGCTCCAGTTAGTGATGTCCTGATGCTGTTCAGCATCAGCGACATGATATAGAATGCACAGGAGGGCTGAAGGAGAAGCAGAGGTGGCCGTGACAGGAACGGGGATCAGTAAGTAAATAGGGCGCATTACCTGCTACAGTAACTCCACCATTTAACGGCCTACTTAAAAAAAAAAAAAAGCAGCAGAGACCCACCAAGCCCCCTATCGCTGCCACAGTGGTAGTTCTGCCACTATGTGGGGGCCATTATATTAAAGGCGGAGGCACTGTGGGGCCATTATATTATATGCTGGACACTGTGGGGGGCCATTATATTATATGTGGAGGCACTGTGGGGCCATTATATTAAAGGCGGATTATATAACTCTTGACGGAGGCTGCAAATGAAGCCTTATTTTGTTAATATAAAATAATTGTTACTTTGGGGTACTCGGTTGGGACTTCATCTCACTAGGGAGTACCTTGCTTGAGAATGTTGAGAAACATTTGTTTGGAGCTTGTATCCATGGATTACCATATATACACAAAATGAACAAATGAATTTCCAGAAGCATATTTGCTTCATTATTTATTGTATATTCATAGAATATCTATGTCAGGTTTCAGCACATTTCACCAGTTAATAGAAAAATCATTATCACATCATGATGACTGCTATAAAATGTGTTTTTGTACAAGGTAACTTTTGTGTTAATCACATGTAAATGCAGAATGGACAAAGGGTGCTTCTTGAGCCCACGTGAAGAGTCTGCCGCATTCCAAGATATGATAGTTAAGGAATCAAAGCTAAAAGGCCACGTGTTACCGACAGTCCGCAATATGGTTCATGCTGGTGCTAATATCTGCTTTGAAGCTTTAAATAAGATCACAAGTTGAAAGTTGTGGCTCTTTATACATTATATAACTTGTAAAGGCATCATACTCTGCTGGAAGTCTTTAAGTATGGACAGTAGAAAACTGTCATCTCTAATGTTTTAGCATTTATTCAGATCATCTACTTTGGACTTCTATGTCCACTACTTCTGTGTATGGAAGTAAGGGATCAATGCAACAATATTTATGTTTACTATAGTTGATACATATCATTTTGCTTTTAATAACTGTAATAAAAGGCAATTTCACTTCTCTTTAGTTAACCCCTTAATTACCAAGGACGTAATAGTACGTCCTTGGTCGCATGGGGATGTATGGAGATGGCTCAGGAGCTGAGCTCTCTCCATACACGGCGGAGGCGGCTGCATAATACAGCCAGGACCCGCTGCAAACAGCTGTGATCGCATGCCAACACTGATCGCAGCTTTTAACACTTTAGATTCCTCGGTTAAATGCAACCGCGGCATCTAAAGTGCACAGGCGCCATGGCTACCGCCAACTTTGATTGATCGCCACCCTATGGGTCATCATCTGAGGATGGCAATCCATTGACATGACAGCCAGGAGCCTATTGAAGGCTCCCAGGCTTGTCATTAGTATTGTTCTATTACATGCTGCCATAGGCAGTGATGCAGGTAGTGACATCCCCTGTTCCCTTCTTGAGGCTGCTGATTGGACTCAGCTGTCACGTGGGGTGGATACTTTCGCTGAAAGACAACAGCAAAGCTGCAGGACCAGTCCAAGCGGGGAGGCGCCAGAGCACCGAGGTCGGGTGAGTGTGGTTTTCTTTCATTTTTTTCACCTCCCCAGACTAATTAAGTGTAATCAAGTTTTATTGAAGTTTTATAAGTAACAAAATAATAACAAAACATAGCATACCAGAAGGTGCATAAATGATGATATAAGCCAGTGCACAGGAAAACCGTTAAGTCCAAAACAGGCATGTCAAAGGAAATACAAATATGAAAACAATCAAGGACTGAGAAAAAGAAAAAGTGAACTGTGAGAGGCATCAATACAAAACCCTGCCCATGGTATCCAGGACAACAAGAATCAAAATCTTACAGGGACCACAAAGCCTTGGACCCAGACTAATAAATAAATACAATTTTAGGCTTGACAACTCCTTTAAGGGTAGGCCATCAGTTTTAAAAACCTGGATAACCCCTTTAAGTGTCCACATACAAAATACTGCAAATGTCATCTGCATCCCATAATGACTATAAGTTAACCAAGCAATTCTCTGCTGTCATGAACCAGATGTTAACCAAAGAAATACTGTAACAGCCATTGAGGGTGACATGTTTCTAATAAATTTGGCACATTTGACACCATTGTTGTAAGCAAGTTATATTGTCTAAGTTACTTGGTAAACTGTCACGTAAACTGCCTTAATACTGTAGACAGCAGGAAACAAAATAATTTTAATATAGTGTGACTAGACTAGAAAATATATGACTTCCTGTGAAGTGTCTACTAACACATAAATATTACTTCTGGAGTTACCCATGAACCCCTCACACTGTTATATGGAAAATGTATGTTCTTTATATCCAGTGTGGAGATTTCCAGCAGAGAATTTTCTTTCCATATACATGATAAATTAAACCCATGTGGACTTTGTTATATTGTTGCATAGAATAAAGGACTGGTTAGAGTTTTCATACTGTTACAATAACAACTTCACAAGGATACTTCCTGACAACCACAGTAAATTTTCTTAATTTATGGAAGATTTTTTTTTTTTCTATCATAGATTATATTTTGACATTACACAAGACTTGTGCTATAACCTGTACATAGTATTGGTGATACAGTACTGTGCAACAGTTTTAGGCAGGTGTAGAAAAGTGCTGCACAGTCAGAATGCTTTCAAAAATAGAAATGTTAAAGGGGTATTCCCATATCAAGGATCCTATCTAAACTGCTAGCTTATGTAAATTCAAGAGTTTTCCTAAATACATTGCTTTAGAAATGCTGCTTCATTTGCCTGTTATGTGAAATTATTCTTCCCATTGTTTACACACTGTTGTCAAGGAACCCAGCCTGTTATCTCATCTCAGATCGGATGATATGACTTACTGCTCTCTGGACGGGAGGGAGGCTAAGTTTTCTCGATCACGCTTGCTTTTACAGTTATGTAAATCAGTTAGGCAATCAGGTCAGCTAATTGTACTGTAGTTTGCTGATAAAGACTCAGACAGTGTAATATTTCTCTTTGTAAATGCAAAAATAACACTGAGTTTAATGCAAATCCATTGTCTTCCCTAGCAGCATGTAAGCTTTTTTTTTCTCTCCAAACTTGTGTAATATAAATTTACTGTGCATATTCAATCTGTATTATTATGGATTTCTAGTAATCATAATAAATAATCTCTCATGGTAAAGGCAATATCTAGTATCTACTGAGGTACTTCATAGTGTGCTGTCCATCATACAGTCAAAGCCCACCCACCAGCTTGTGGAAGAATACAGGAAGTGAAAAGAAAAGACAGCAGGCAAACTGCTGAGAGTGGGAGATGACAAAACTCCTTTAATAGTTTGTCAATTAAGTGAATGAACAAAAGATCTAAATCACATCAATATTTGGTGTGACTGCCATTTGCTTTCAAAAGAGCATCAGTTCTTTTAGGTACACTTGCACATGGTTTTTGAAGGAATTCAGCAGGTAGGTTGTAACAAACATCTTGGAGAACTAAGTACAGATCTTCTGTGGATGTAGGCTTGCTCAAATCCTTCTATCTCTTCATGTAATCCCAGGAAGACTGGATGATGTTGAAATCAGGGCTCACTGGGGGCCATATCAGGATTTAGAGGACTCATACTCAAAAAGGTGGTCACACCAAATATTGATTTCATTTAGATTTCTATTTTTTTCATTCACTTTGTGCATTTTGTTTGCATTTAATTAATGCTCTATACTTCAATATTGTCATGTAATATACGGTCCATGGTCATGTGATGAACATGCAGGTGAACAGCTGGACTGAACTGTATATCACATGACCATGGAATGATTTTTATCCAATGAGAGTAAGCAGAATGAATGAAAGCAAGCAGAAATCTAGAAAACCGTGAGGAATTGATACAGAAAGTATATTGATAAATTATACAACTTTTTATTATACAAAATATAACATTTGTCTTTCAATATTGGTTTGAAATTGGCCAACCCCTTTAATTGGGTTTTCCCATCTCTCACACCAGCTTTATCTGCTATCTCTACTTCTCACTTCCTGTATTTTTTAACAAGCTGGTGGGTGAGCTTTAATTGTTTGATGAACAGGACACTATGAAGTACCTCAGTAGATGTAGACATTGCCTTTACCATGAGAGATTATTTATTATGATTACTAGAAATCTAATATAAATGTAGATCAAATAATATTCACAATAAATGTATATTACATTACACAGGTTTGGAGAGAAAAAAAAAAACTTACATGCTGCTACGACGGACATCGGCTTGCATTGAACTCAATGTTATCTTTTGTGCCTTTATTGCCAAACTGCAATTAGCTGACTTTATTGCCTAAAATAAAGAGCAGGAGATAACAGCCGAGAGCAAGCCTGATCTTGAGAACTCAGTGACCTCCCCTGAAGAGAGCAGTGAGTCATGTCATCCAGCCTGAGATCAGATAACAGGCCTGGAACCATGGAAATGTTGTGTAAACAATAGGAGGAATAATCTAACATAGCGGGCAAACTAAGCAGCATTGCTAAAGCAGATAAAACATTAATAGGAATAGTTGAGAAGATGACAATAATGTCAAAATTTCAATTATTGGCAGCACAGTGGTTCAGTAATTAGTAGACCTGGAGTCCTAGGTTCAAACCCAACCAAAGATAACTTCTGCAAGGAGTTTGTATGTACTCCCCATGCTTGTGTGGCTTTCCTCCCGCACTCCAAAGACATACTTATAGAAAATATAGATTGTGAGCCCTATATGAGACAATGATTGACAATATCTGTTAAGCATTGCAGTATATGTTGGCGCTATACAAGTAAGCAAAATAAATAAATGTTCATGTATCCAGAGAGAGTTGAAAATGAACATGTTTAAATGTTTTTCATATAAGACAAATACAAGAAAAAAAAACAGTTTAACCCCTTCCCAACATCCACTGTACTATTACAGCAGATGACGAGTTCTTAAAGATGGTGGCTGTTCTGCAACAGAGCAACTGTCATAGCTACCAGGTCTCCGCTGTATTGTATAGCGGAGACCTGGAGCTAATGCCCATGATTAGAGTTCACTCTGATCGCAGGCACTGCATTAACTGAGACCCCCTCAAAGTCCAAAAAATCCCCCGAGACTGGTCCCCACACGGTGAGATCGTGGGAGTAGTCCTGTTCCTTTGGCAGCCTGGAGCCTAGTGAAGGCGCCGAGGCCTGTCATAGGAATATAGCTATTATGGCTGATCTATGACCAGACTCAATAGCTGAGCAGCAAAAGTACTATACACTGCAATACAAAAGAATACAGATTCAATAGTTAGAAAAATATTAAAAAGTTTTCTAAAATAGAAAAAAAAACTATAAAAAAAAAGTAAATTTCAAATCACCTCCCTTTCCCTAGATTTAAAATAAAAATAAACACCTGGTCTACAAACACACAAAAATATTGTTCACATACAGCTAATGCCATAGCGGGAAAAAAATCAAAAGAGCCAAACCACTGTTTTTTGCCTTTTCTGGGTTTTTTTTTTCCTGTTCTCTGTAGAAGCATGGTAAGTGTTCATTACAAATCTGTGTAATGTAATATACATTTACTGTTCATATTATTTGATCTGTATTTATATTATATTTATAGCAATCATAATAAATAATCTCTCATGGTAAAGGCCAAATATATCTATTGTTCCTCAAACAGACAAAGCCGCCTCCCACCATCTTGCTGAAGAATACAGGAAGTGAGAAGAAGAGACAGCAGGCAAAGCTGCTGAGACAGGGAGATGGGAAAACCCCTTTAAGCTCTCATATGGATCGGTGAACTGAAAAATAACAAAGTTATGGGGTTTGGAAGGCGGGGAGTCAAAAACGAAAATCAAAAAATGTCTGCGCAGGAAGGGGGTTAAAGACCTTTAATATGCAATGATCTTGTGTGGTTTCCATAAGAAAGTACATTAAGTCTGGTATTGGTGTTTGGTTGATTAATGTCTTTATACGTGTCTTCTATCCAAATTATTTGATTTGCTGTGCATATATATATACAGGTGCATCTCAATAAATTAGAATATTTTTGAAAAGTTCATTCATTTCAGTGATTTAGTAATTCAATTCATAATCAGCGTCTTCCATGATTGTGTGTCCTACTGAACCAGACTGAGGGACCATTTAAAGGCTTAGGAAACCTTGGCAGGTGACACACTGAATTTACAATACTGAACTTTTTTACAATATTCAAATTTTCTTAGATTTTGGTTTTCATTACCTGTAATCCATAATCAATATTTACAGAAATAAAACACTTGAAATAGAAGACTCTGTGTGTAAAGAATCTAGAAAATATAGGAGGGCACTTTTTTAATTTAATTACTGAAAGAAAGAAATGTTTCAAAGATATTCTAATTTATTGAGATGCACCTGTATATATATATATTAAAGAATATTCACTATAGTCCCACTCTTAGAATCAAATGGCTAATTGATAAAACTGGCAAAAGTCGGACCACCACAGAACTGCTATTGATGGCCTATACCAGCGAGGGGGCTACGACACACTAGGTGGGAAGATAACTGCATGCCTTCATTCAACATTATCCATGACCTTAGGACATTTTTTGTCTTTTGGTAAAAATGATTTGGTAGGGGATCACAGAGGATTTTTTTTTTCTCAAGAGGTGCACTGAGTCTGAAAAAGTTGGGAAACACTGGCATATACTAATGAGAGAATAAAACACTTTTAAGATAGGACACAGAGTAAGTGCAGTGTGATAAGACTCTACCCTTTTGTCTCTAAGGAGTTATAGGCATACTGGGAAATGTAGACTGCATTATGGGAACCATATTGGAGAGTAAAAAGGAGCAAATAATGCAGCTACAAGTGGCACATAAAGCAAATACATACATACAAGGCATACACAAGGGCTTCTACAATCTGCCAATGAACTCTTAATGTCCTTTGTTCTCGCTTAACCACTGCCCTTCTCTTACCATGTTATTCCGCATTGTTTTCCCCTATTTCCCTTCTCACCAGTGCATTCATTTTGCAATAACTTAAAAACTTTAAAAAAGAAAGCAAAATTCAAGATTCTCTTTCAAGATTCTCTTTCAGCTTATGCTTTTGTTCTGATCCAGGCCTTATGGTTATAGGTATGTTGTTTTATTAGATCTGATCACCCCCACCTCTTCAATACTAGACCTTTACTTCTAATCATTAAAGTGGAACACTGACATCTTTATCTAACCCTTATGCAACAGGGGGGCGTAAGGGGTCCTTGGTCCATGCTTCAAATAAATATCATCCACCATAAATACATTTACTAAAACTAAATGTCAAGGGTACATTGAGGACTAGGATGAAGTTAAGTATGAAACATATTAAAATAGGCTAAACATTTTAACTTTTGTACATTCTATTCACCAACCTAATGATGATAACCAAACATGTACAGATGACGGAAACCTGATATAATACAAGCTCAAGGATGTGAAACAAAGGTCAGTTTGACATTGACATTGGAACATAGTAGACTTATTATCTAAATGGATGGATGTACAGAATGATGTTTAAAGGGGAATTCCACTTTAACCAAATTTTTAAAATGTCATAAAGACATGGTCTTTGTGGGGTGATCCCTGGTGATGCCCAAAACTAGGGACACACACTAGCCAGAAATAGGCTTAACTAGATCTGGGTTACACTGTGAGGGAGATCTATACCTGATGAGCCAGTCTTAACATTATAAGTGCTCATGGCAGATGTGCCTGAATCAAGAGGCTCAATCCTCCCTCATCATTGTGGGAGAACCCATGCGCCACAATTTAAATCTACACCAGCTAGGGACTGGCGTAGATTTCAGGTATAACTCATGCCAGTATTCCATCATGAGTTATAGTAAATCTGCCAGTCTGCCTTTATTCCCACCCCACTCTTTCTAGTGTTGTCAAAAGTGGTTAGCAGGCCGTAAAATGGACAAAGTGGCACATTTCTTGGCACAATTGGCTGTGGCTAAAAAATGTGATACTTTTGCTCCAGAAAACTGATGTGAACAGCTTAGTAAATTCCCTCTTCGTGTCTTCTGATTGGTCTTCAAGATCTGACTAGAAGTCTGTAAAGGGAATTCATTGACACCAGTCCCGATCTACTGTGTGCAGGAGTGACATGCACCTAATTCCTTAGAATAGGTTATCAATATATTTAGTCGGGTAAACCCTTTAACTTTAATAAAAAATAAAATTTAACTTGTAACATGATTTCAGGCATTTTGTTAGGTCATGCCTCTTTCTGATGTCCAGAAGCAAACTTAGCTTTGATGGCTCCCCATGCAGCACCTCCTATTGATGCTTCTTCACATGGTTTAGCATGTAGTGTCAACATAACACTATCACATACAGACTCAGAAAGGATGTTACAGTCTTCCCAAAAGTTCTGCCATTGTGTAGGATTGAAGGTGCAAGCTCAAGGTGCCCAGGCCATTACTGCCATTCAACAGGAAAGTGAGATTTGTCCTGTAGGTAATGTCCTCCTGTCTGCATCTGTCCATCATATTATATCCCTTCTGGTCTCAGTGATCATATCTTATGAAAGATGGGTATGAGTCCTATGGCTTACCTGGGAAGAATCATGCTTAAACTAGGTAATAGAACACAGACAAGTAGAAATCAGGTGGCAATGTGCATAGAGAGAGATTCATTGGTTATTATAATTTTTGTAAGCACATTAGGCATTCAGTGCTCAAATTGTTCTCGAAATTGTTTCGAAGATAAGATCATCTCAATATCATATATGACAACAGGCAGAAACATGCGGAGAGAAAAGTGCTGCTTGCTTTGTGCGGAAACTGAGCGGAAACCACACGGACCCCATCATAGTCTATGGGGACCGCAGGTTTCCTTAGGTAAATCACTTTTGTATGCTTATAGGTTTCCTTTCAGGGGGTCTCCCCGCACGGAAACCGAACGCATATGTGAACCGTCCCTTACTGGGATACTAAATTGATAAAGGTCACAAACAAGGGATTCTCTCCTAGAGATCTTAAAATGCCCTAATAAAGTGTTGGACTTTCTGAACAAAACTTTACCATCAACTGTTCCTTTTTTCAGTTTTGGGGTAGTTGCTAAAATAAACAGATTGTCAGTATTTATGAGTATATTTACATTTAGAAGTAAATAAGATAAACATATTTTGTATTGTTTGGTAATTTTGCAATCTATATTGCAGAACATGAAAATAAAGAAGTGCATTTCACAAAAAAGTATTATATTAGATGCATTATTTATTTGCCTTAAACACAATAAAATAAAAAAATATTTTGCAAGTAGAATATAATGCATAGGAATGATTTTAGACATTGATAATATAGCCTGTAGGTAAAAAAGCAAAACAAAGCAAAAACAATCATAACTAAATGCAAATTCAGATAAGTGGTGAGAGATTTCTTGGAAATCCTCAGGGTATCTAAGTTAACTTTGGCAATGTTGATGTTATGAAGTTCATTTCTATGGAATAAAATACTTGTTACTAGGAGACAATAAGTAGCCATCCATTCATAAACGCATTTATCACACCATTAATATCATTACTTGTGTTTTCCTATGTTTATTAGGGTATGTCGTTTATAGTACTCTACAATGATAAATCATGCATGAATTAAACTAGCCATCAAAACAGACATGGCAGCTTCATAGAAATACGGAGCGGTATGACAGCAGAAAGAAGGGAGAAATACAAAAAAAAAAAAATAGTTAAGACTATGTTCACATCTATGTCAGAGGTTCCAATAGGAGTCTCCATTGCATATTCTATCAAAAACCACAGACAAAAAAAAGTCCTGCATACAACAAGACCGGTAAAATGACAAACACCATAAAGAAAACTTGAAAGACCTCATTATAGTCAATGGGGTTTGCCAGGGGTCAGTGGGGTCCCCAGACTTTTCTGTCATATGTCCTATAGCGAACAGAAAACATTGAAATCTCAACAGAGATGAAAACATAGCCTAACCCTTTCACTATAAAGCAACACATAAAGGGAACCTAGAAATCTTTATGGTCAGAATTGGTGTCACTGTTACAACTGGTGGCTGGTTACTGTGGTCACTTGTTAACTCTACAACATCTCAAACAAAGCTTGACAAGGAACCAGACACTGAAGTTATAGCCTGTATTAAACTCCCAAGCTGAATTCACAATTTTGACCACATTCAATTTGACCCACCTTTTTATGATGGAATATTTTTGTAAATGAATAGTTCAGGTGAATATAAGAAACTTTGCAATATATTGTATTAGAGGAAAGTGCTTCTATCTGATGTTATCTGCTCCTCTACTGCTTGGTAAACTGCTCATTTCACTTTCCTCTGATAAGATATATTACAAAGTTTTTTATATTCACCTATTTACAAAAACAAGTTGAAATTTCAGTTACTCTTTAAAAATGCTCCAAAACACTTTGCCTTAAGCACCCAAATAAAAATAATATTGTATAAATTGAAACATGAACCCTAGATTTCTATCTATGTTTTATAGAAGGCCCACAAAACTTGGTATAAACATGGCTTGTGCCATGAAACTCCCCAGGACATGGCATATCCCAGTAATTAAAACACTAAAGCAATAAAACATATGCTGTACAACTTTATTAAAGCTTTATAAAATATAAATATTACTCATACAAATAGACAAAAGGCTATACTCACTTCCTGAGTGGATCTGCAGTCATATAGTATACATATAACAGGCTATCCACTCCAAATGTGGTAACTGTTAATATCCATAACAATCTACCCATGACTCAAATTCTATCACAAATATGCAAAATATGGCAACTTAATGTTAATCAGGTCAATGGTATCCACATAAGTGGGAGGTAAAACAAGAAACAATAATGATACAGACCACAGAGGAATGACACACCCTGACACGTGTTTTGCCACCAACTTGGTCAAGTGAAATTGGTCCCGGAATCTGAGGAGCCCCAAAAGCTCCCTCTGCCACATAAAATATACCACTATTCTAAATGGAACATAGTTCTTAGGGGCCCCATTACAAACTTTGCATTGTTGCCCAGGAACTTCAAGTTACTCCTCTAGTAAGTGCTAGAGAAACCTCCTCAAATGTTTTAAAGCAATACTTGCATGTATATACAATCTATGAGTTTTTCTGTAAGACCATGATTATTGCTACAGCATTGTTTATGTAAAGTGTTAAAATTACCTTCACGGGTGTCACAACAAAGGGTTCCAGGAGTTGCTTATTTCCCCTTAGTGACCACCACGCAGTATAATTCCCTCTTAGCTCCCCACACAGCTTAATGCTTAATGCATAGCACAATGCTTTCATAGTGGCCCCCACAGTATAATTCCCCATTAATTGCCCAAACAGTATGATGCCCTCTTAGTTGTCCCCCACAGGATAAGGCTTCCTTAGGGCTCCCTCACAGTGCAATGCTCCCTTAGTGGCCCCCACAGTATAATGCTCCCTTGGAAATTGGAGAATCCTTCAACTTTTCAACCACATCACACACCATAGATACATATATGAAACCATAGAGATCAGCATTTTTAATTATTAATTCCACCTTATGTCTATGGCCTATAAAAAAGGGCAAAGATAACTTCTGAAAGTACCATAATTTATACTTAAAATCCCATCAGTTGTCTTCCAGTATTCCCTAGATAATTGAGAATGGCAGTATCAGCAAAGGTCATTCTGCCTTATTAACTCTCAATGACAGGCATGTGTCAGCTGGTTTCATTATTAGTTGAGCGCTTTCTCCAGCCGCAATGTTCCATCACGTAAAAATAGCTAAGATGCTGTGTTTTCTCCAAAACCAAGGGCATGGAAAGTACTTTGCGCTCTCACCTGTCAACATCTATTTTGTCATTGCTGGTCAGTGATCACTTTAAAAATATTACATAACAAATAGATTGACCTCAGAAGATTCAATTCTAAGATTCAATTGGGGAGTGGGGACCTTTGAAGCCTGAAATTAAAGAAGTTGGACAAGAAGTGGTTGAAGGGCTGCCTTATCTTGTACAATGCTACAGTCATATGAAAAAGTTTGGGCACCCCTATTAATCTTAATCATTTTTAGTTCTAAATATTTGGGTGTTTGCAACAGCCATTTCAATTTGATATATCTAATAACTGATGGACACAGTAATATTTCAGGATTGAAATGAGGTTTATTGTACTAACAGAAAATGTGCAATATGCATTAAACCAACATTTGACCGGTGCAAAAATTTGGGTACCCTTATCATTTTATTGATTTGAATATTCCTAACTACTTTTACTGACTTACTGAAGCACAAAATTGGTTTTATAACCTCACTGAGCTTTGAGCTTCATAGCCAGGTGTATCCAATCATGAGAAAAGGTATTTAAGGTGGCCAATTGCAAGTTGTTCTCCTATTTGAATCTCCTCTGAAGAGTGGCATCATGGGCTCCTCAAAACAACTCTCAAATGATCTGAAAACAAAGATTGTTCAACATAGTTGTTCAGGAGAAGGATACAAAAAGTTGTCTCAGAGATTTAACCTGTCAGTTTCCACTGTGAGGAACATAGTAAGGAAATGGAAGACCACAGGGACAGTTCTTGTTAAGCCCAGAAGTGGCAGGCCAAGAAAAATATCAGAAAGGCAGAGAAGAAGAATGGTGAGAACAGTCAAGGACAATCCACAGACCACCTCCAAAGAGCTGCAGCATCATCTTGCTGCAGATGGTGTCACTGTGCATCGGTCAACAATACAGCACACTTTGCACAAGGAGAAGCTGTATGGGAGAGTGATGCGAAAGAAGCTGTTTCTGAAAGCACGCCACAAACAGAGTCGCCTGAGGTATGCAAAAGCACATTTGGACAAGCCAGCTTCATTTTGGAAGAAGGTCCTGTGGACTGATGAAAGAAAGATTGAGTTGTTTGGTCATACAAAAAGGCGTTATGCATGGCGTCAAAAAAACACAGCATTACAAGAAAAACACTTGCTACCCACTGTAAAATTTGGTGGAGGTTCCATCATGCTTTGGGGCTGTGTGGCCAATGCCGGCACCGGGAATCTTGTTAAAGTTGAGGGTCGCATGGATTCAACTCAGTATCAGCAGATTCTTGAGAATAATGTACAAGAATCAGTGACGAATTTGAAGTTACGCCGGGGATGGATATTTCAGCAAGACAATGATCCAAAACACAGCTCCAAACTACTCAGGCATTCATGCAGAGGAACAATTACAATGTTCTGGAATGGCCACCCAGCCCCAGACCTGAATATCATTGAACATCTGTGGGATAATTTGAAGCGGGCGCCAGCTCGGCGACCATCAAACTTAACTGAACTGGAATTGTTTTGTAAAGAGGAATGGTCAAAAATACCCACCAGGATCCAGGAACTGATTAGAAGCTACAGGAAGCGACTAGAGGCTGTTATTTATGCAAAGGAGGATCTACTAAATATTAATGTCACTTTCTGTTGAGGTGCCCATACTTTTGCACCGGTCAAATTTTGGTTTAATGTATATTGCACATTTTCTGTTAGTACAATAAACCTCATTTCAATCCTGAAATATTACTGTGTCCATCAGTTATTAGATATATCAAATTGAAATGGCTGTTGCAAACACCCAAATATTTAGAACTAAAAATGATTAAGATTATAGGGGTGCCCAAACTTTTTCATATGACTGTATATCTTAAAGGGGTTTTCTCTATTAAAACATTGAAATCCATCATAAGCATAGGTGGCCTATCAGAGGAATAATCTCATATGACAGGTAAATGAAGCATTTCTAAAGAAATGTTTAGGAAAACTACATAAGATAGAAGTTTAGATAGGATCCTAGCGATGGGAATATCCCTTTTAAGCTTATTGTAAGAATACTCCACTTATGGATACCAGTGTTATAATATTTCACAGATTATATCTGTAGAACGTGATCAGGAACTTTTTCAGTACTTTCTTATGTTTATTGTGATAAACTATGTATATATGTATATATTATACTGTGTTATGAGTTATTTGTCCAGTTATGTTTTACATTTTGTGTTCATAGATGTAGTTAGTAGTTTGCTTCAATGTGTCAGTGCAGCTTCTGTCTAATTTGTATGGTAATTTTAAATCCCTTCAGGTTGTGACAGTACTTAGCAAGACAGTGTGTGTTAATTGTAGCCAGACATTCCGACTGCTGGTCAGTCTGAAAGCATGGCTGGCCAGAACTCGGTATATCAAAAAAAGAAAAATGATGACATCAAACACATGTATGTAATAATTGATGTTTTATGACCATCCCTGCACCAAATGATGGCTGCGGAACCCTAACCAGCTAGTGATGTTAAAAGTATGGAGGTTGAACATTAACAAGTGCCCCAAATGAAGTACCTGGGGAATGAAATATAATTTAATCTTCATATTTGGTATGCCTGTACTTGTAACAGCGTTTGGCATCACTTGACAGGCATAACATACCTATATGTGGGACTCACCAAGAGTTATGGCATTCCCAAAATATGTCATATCTCTTTGGACTTGACAAATGACACTAGCGTGCCCAGTCACAGGTGGGAGGTTCTACGAAGGGGGTGGGTTAGGGGTATATGAAAAGCAATGAGGTACATGAATTCAGAGTCAGATATTGGAGCTACAGCCCAATTTCTTCCTGCTGTGTTCCCAGCCATTTAATTTTATATTGTTCCCATGTTTATGTATTTTTTTTGCTAAGCACTGTGCTTTTCTTAGTGTATATTAAATCTAAAACTTAATAAGGTTGTCCTTGGCTCTAAAGGTCCCTATGATTTGAAAGAGAGTAAATATCACTTAGGCTTGTTACCCTTTTGTTTGCTATTGCTGTGAGTGGTTTGGGTATATTGGTGTCTCATCCACCATAAGGGGGCGGGTGGTGATGTGTGGATGTGTATGGATGTGGGGTGGCTTCCATCCTGTTTAGCCCAGTGAGTGCTGAAGTAAAGTCCCCTTTTTTTTGGTCACATTAAGGGGCACATGCTGTATGCTTGTGTGATGAGTAGGATATATGGATCCCTGACAGAATAGATATACCTCAAGTGGGATATATCTTTTATTAGACCAATTTGTGACATTTATTTTATCCAGATTTTACATTAAACTATGTTTTCCTCTGCTTATATTCAAAGGAAAAGGGTTTGTCCAGTAAAAAAAATAAAATAAATGAAGAAGTAATAGTAAGATAGTAGATAGTAGTAGATAGATAGATAGATAGATAGATAGATAGATAGATAGGATAGTATAGTATTTTTATGTCCTATACAGTAGAGCATTTCCTGTGCCAGTACGTCATCAGCCCTGGCTGGCTGGCCGATTGGTTCAATAAGAGTTATTCTGTTCTGTCATAGGAACAGAAGAACGAACAAAACATTAAAACACATCCATCTACTGACAAACAATAACAGGTTCAGAGGGACTGCATTGACTATGATAAGGTCTGTCGGATATTCATTGTTTTCTCTCACTTCGTCAGATGAAAATGCTGTGCTTTCTGGACTTTTTAGTCTGCAGATTCAGATGGACTCTGCTCTGGAGGAGCCTCTGATACAGATGGGAATGTACTATTAGTCAGCCCCTTTGTGTCACAGCCAATGCTTCACACGGCCCTGATCACATGCTGACACAGGAAGTATTTTAGAATGCTATCTAAGGTATAGTAAGATATCACTTTACTCAAATATTTATTCACTAGTTAAAGGGATCATAAATAAGGTAGCCTGAAGTTGGAAAATGTGTAAAAAAAAAAAAAAAAAAGAAGAAGAAACTTGGATACCAAAAAGGAGTGGATTGTGCAGAAGGTAGAAGTACTTCCTAGATATTTCCCATTCCTTTTGTAGCCATTCTTGGGTTGCAGATGCACAACTTCTCTAGGTGAGCAGTATATAAAACCTCTCATCTAGCTATTGAAGGAGTATGGACACCTTTATAGTTTGCAGTCCTCTAAAGATATTGTTGAGAGTTTTGCTGGACAGTCACATGTGTTATTAAAGCTCCTGTCCAGGCCAGCCTCCGCATCTTTCTCCAGAGATCGCTGCAACATGCTGCAACGTTCTTCAGTGTCCGCACGCTGGAGACAGAAGAGGAGGCCAGACGCGACAGGAGCAGGGATTGGTGAGTAAAACATTGGCCATTACCTGTTGGAATAATCAAGTAGCTAGCAGCTGAACTTATTCATCTTCAGGAGATGTAAGTAAAAAGAACAAAAAGTTATACTCACCTCTCCTGGGCATCCAGCGGTACTCTTTTGCCCTCTTCAAGCGTCTTCTGGACTTTATATCATGTCACGAGCTCCAGGGTCACCACTGAGACCTGTGATTGGGCCTCAGTGGTCTCGTGGGGCAGACTGAGCATCATGAAGTCAGGATGCTTGGCACACCCCAAGTGAACACTGAGGCCCAATCACATACCTCAGCATTAACCCCCCGACCCATGACGTCCTGAAGAGGATGTCAGAAACCGCTGGACACTAAGATGATGCCCAGGGGAGGTGAGGCAAGGTGAATATAAGTGTTGGTTATTTTTACTCACCTCTCCCAAGTCTCCCCTTATTATACTCTAGGGTCTGAAGATTATAATAGTGCTTTGTGGGTGACGAGCCACAAAAGTTTTGGGTTTGTACCAAGCCAAAACTTTTGGAAAATTCTGGTTGAATCTAAGGCTAACATATCAGTTTGTGCGGGCCAAAAATGGGGCAGTATACTGTGTGGGGGCCAAAAAAGAAAAGAGCAATAATATGTGGTGGGGCATCAAAAGGGAAACATACTGTGTGTGCCAAAATGAAGAGGGAATTTTTATGTGTGGGGTGTCCAGTAAAAGGGGCAGTATAATGTGTGGGGGCCCTAAAGGGGGGTGTTATACTGTGTGGGGACCAGTAAAGGGGGTGTTATACTGTGACAGGTTTATTAAAGGGGATAATATACTGTGAGGACAGTAAAGGGAGTGTTATACTGTGTTTGGGCCAAATAAGGGGATTTTCTTTTATCTGTAAATGGGGGGGGAGCTTGGCCTACAAATTAAATTGGGGGGCCCCACGACGGAACCAAAGGTCAGGTATTTTGGAGGTGGGGGTGCCTTTCTATAGGTTCGCCTCAGGCAGCAGAGAGGCCAGGTTCACCCCTGGCAGGGGCTTTTTATAGCCTCTAAAATACAGATCCATCTCAATAAATTTGAATATCTTTCAAACGTTTATTTCTTTCAGTAATTAAATTAAAAAAGTGACCTCCTATATTTTCTAGATTCTTTACACAAAGAGTATTCTATTTCAAGTGTTTTATTTCTGTAAATGTTGATTATGGATTACAGGTAATGAAAACCCAAATCTAAGAAAAGTTTAAATGGTCCCTCAGTCTGGTTCAGTAGGATACACAATCATGGAAGACGCTGATTATGAATTGTATTACTGAATTACTGGAATGAATGAACGTTTCAAAAATATTAAAATTTATTGAGATGCACCTGTAGTTGACAAGAGAACAGGAACATTCTTTAGTTGGCACATTAGCCCTACAAACCTCTGATGCCATACATAGTCATGTATTATACATTTCAGACCTCTTCATTAGATATTCTTAGTGTATGTTCACACAGTGAAATTTTTCCTAGCTGAAAAATTCAACTTCAGGAATTTGAAGTTGAATTTTTCTGTTTGACCAAAATTTTGCCACAGAATTTACAAATTCCGCACCAGCCAGGTGGCATTTTTATGCCTCCCATTCACTTCATTGAGAGTTATCAGGTGGACTTGAAGATTAAGCATTACACTTAATTTTTCCACTAGTTTTCAAAATCAGCTAGAAGAAAAATTAAATGTCGGAATCCCATTGAAATCAATGGTGGCAGGTTTCAGGTGGAAGTTGGAGCTGATTTTGAAGTGGAATCTGCCTCAAATTCGACACCAAATTCCGCAATGTTGGCATACCCTTCTACAAATTTCATATTGAAAACCGAACAGCTCATGTGTATGTATGGCAGTGATGTGGGAGAGGATACCTACTGGAAACAATAATTTTTTACTCATAAATGAAATTATGAAGCAATTAAGCAACACAATAATCATACGGCGGCAGCTCTGAAAAAAATGAATGAAGCAAATTAGCCATATTCCTTATCCTTTTTCGCAGCTTGAGATATGAAGACGTCATTTACCGTTCAGCAGTAGCAGAACAGACAGTGCTGATCTGTGACCCTTCTCACCTATGTGAACAAAGTCATCTTCAGTAATTCTTCTACTTCTTTTTAACTTACAAAATTCAGAACACCAATATATTCCTTGAAGTAATCATGGCAGACTATTAGAAGCTCCCTCTATGACTTTGTCTCACTGTACCACTGACACAGTGGCACAAGTGTAAATACCTAATCAAAACTTCAAAACTACATGAACTGACTTAATATTGAGCTTGTAATATATTTGTTCAGCCAGTCTGAACAAGCATAGCTGCAGTATAAAGCATAGGTGAGGAAAAAAAAGCAAAAGTATGATCCTTTAAAGGGAGTCTGTCAGCAGAAAAATCAGTATCATACTAATGACAGTGCCTTGTAGGGTGATTTCTACACTTTCCAAAGGTGTCTTTCTTATTCTGCATTGCAGTTCCAATTTCATGAAAATCAGTATTTTATTCTTAAGGAAATTAACTGAAAAGGGCTTTAGGGGCATTTTTATGTCCTACCAGGGCTTCACTCTCTCCCCTAAATGCAGACAGACAAAGTGTGACAAAGTGGCAGATGTCACTCAATCAATGATGGAAGGAACTGGGTAGCAGTTAAAGGCAGTTATCTAGAGCAGAGAGTGAAAGCCGAGTAGGAGAAGACATGCCCCTAAAGTGAATTTACATAAGAATAAAAACCTGATTTTCATGAAAGTGGAGTTGCAATGCAGAGTAACAAATACATCTTTGGAAAGTGCAGGAATGGCCCTACAAGGTACTGTAATTAGTTTGATACTGATTTTCCTGCTGACAGACTCCCTTTAATTGTTTCTTAGACTCCCTTTAGACAATGCACCTAAAGCTGGCCATGCATATTAGATTAAAGAAGGTTGAATTCAGTGATTTCTGTGGGACAGTCTGACTAATATAAATAGGGGCCTCTTGATTTTTCAGACTGAAATGTGTATGTGCTTGTTAAATGTTGGGAGGATTTCAACATGCCCAATGCTTTTGTTTTGAGGGAAGATAAGCCTCCTCCAGAAGAGTTTGGCAGCAACTTTCTCCCCTTTCCCTTTCAGAGAGCTGAGCATGTAGATCATGGGGAAGGCAAGAAGACATAGCTATCAATCAAACAAGGGGTCAATAGACTTCCATTTAAAGCCAATAGCCAGCCTAAGCTGTAGTTATTGATTGTAGTAGCAACTAGAGATGAGTGAATCTTGTGAAGTTTGGATTCACAAATGTTTGCGAGGTTCATCCGAAAAAAATGGTTTTGGACTGAACTTGTTTCCTGCTGACAGACTCCCTTATATGGTTATCTTTGCTGTCTGTACTGTTATTACTTGAAAAACATAATAAACGCAAAGCGGAATAAAAAAAAATTGCCTTAGCTATTTATTCATTAACTGCAACCAAATTAAGGTGCAAATTAAAAATACAGTATAATTAGCTCATGTAATAAAGTTATATCTGGTGACAAATATTTAATGGTACATTTTGAGAATTTAGTCATAAAAAAGATCAAAACTTTGGTCCTAAAGGGATAGTGTCCATGGAAAAGCATGAAACAATGAGCTCAGTAATCATTCATTATCTTTACTGTAGTCCCGCTCTTGTTTAAACTATATCCCATTCATAAACTCGTCTGAATGCTGAAGGTTTTTACGTTGGACTGTTCCTCTGTTTGAAAGACATGCCTGCAGGGCTCTGACTCGTATCAGCGTCATCACTAAGCCAGCATGCTTCCTCGTGTGGGGATGCACTGAATAATTTATATTCCAGACACTGTGAGCAGGGAAAGAGTATGCTTTGACTGCAATAGCCAATTATAATACCAAATACATAGGTTGATGCTCTGTGATGAAATTATCTTTGTTACTGACGAGCATAGATTTACAATATTATTACTATTATTATTACTTTATTTTGTGCTTACATCCCCACTATAAACCATTGATCCCTGTGGTTCATCCTCAGAAATGGCTTATAAATTAGGTCTGTTTAAGTCAATAGATCAATAACAACAATGCAGTTACATGACAAGAATCTGCATAACTAACCATATGCTATATAGTTGCAAGTCAAATGTATGTATGAGACAGCCAAGATGATTGTCTATAAAATGATGGTAGTCTCACGTTCCAAGCTGTAGTGGTTGGTGACATTGTTACCCTTTTGCTTGTCGGTGTATGATGTAAGCATTGTCTCTTCTATAGGTGTCCTGTCCGGATTTACTCTGCATTTGATGGATGTCCCAATTGACCCCGTGCCGGTTATCTTGGTGTTCTCACCAGGTGGAATCTTTGGAAGCAGTCAAAGTATTATTTCAATGCATGATTAGATGTTATGTCTACAGGACATCCTAGACTTTTGCATTTTAACACACTGTTAAAGCTATTTTTCTGTAGCAACACATACAGTAGGAAGTCTTAGACTTAAGGCACTAGCTACTGTGGCATGGGGCTTGGTCCCTTAGCTCTGTGGTCTTTGGTTTCATTGTAGCAAATGTCCATCCATGTAACAGAAAATGTCTGATAGATACAGTGGAAGCAATTGCACTATGGTCAGCCAGGTTACATTTAGTGAAAGGGTCTCAACCCTTTTAGGCAAAAAAGGCCATTCTAGTTTGCTCATTTTTAACTGACTTTTAATAATCCCTTTGCAAAAACAATATAACTGGTAAACAAGGTCATCTGATGTTATTCACTCTGTCCTTACTAATTCAGGATAACTAACTTATATTATTTGTATATCATGTGTATACAATGTCACTTACATTGGTAAATTCAGCGTAAATAAGTCAGTTATCCTTAAAAGTAATGTCATAATTGTATTTAAAGGGAGTCTACCACCTCCCCCAAGCATATCCAACTGTTATAAAAATTTTGCAGAGCATGTTATAGAGCTAATAAACATACATTTGTAATGTATGTCACTTTTGTAGAATTTGAGTAAAACAATTTGAAGTCTTATGTAAATGAGGCAGTTGGTGGGCACACTGGGGGCCGGCCTTCAACTTCCTGGAACACTGCTCTTGCCAGTTAGACCCCTACTATTTTCTGCCTGTGCTACCCTGTGCAGGGCGAATTGATCTTCCCACTGCTATAACATTACCAATCCTACTTGAGTAGCAAGAACTTTGCTCCAGAGAGTTAAAGGTCTTCCTATAGTGCACTAGCTGGTATAAGAGTGAAAAGTTGTTTTTCTCCAAATCTGCAAAGTGACATACATAACAAAGGTATGTTATTTATCACGGTATTGCACACTGTAATGCAGTGGTAACAGTTGAATATGCTCGCAGGAGGTGGTAGACTCCCTTTAACCACTTCCTGTCCAATGACATAATAGTACATCATGAAAAGGTGTGACTTAACGCACTATGACATATTATTGCATCATGGTAAAGTCACCCACTCAGAAACCGAGCGGGGGATATCAAGAGAGGGTGTGAGCTGTAAGAAACAGATGACACCCACCTGTAACCCCCATAGCTGGAGCTATGCACATATGCACTTCTGTATTGTCGTATATAATACTGAACCAGCGATCAGAAGATCGCAGGTTCATGTCTCCTATTGGGGCAAAAGAAATATGTAAAAAAATTTGTATTAAAAATAAATAAATACCCCCCACACAAATGCCTCTTTTCTCAAATATAATTTATAAAAAAAATTAAAAACATAAAATTATTTTAGAAAAATCACACATTTCATATTTCCACCTCTGTTATAAACTGTACAAAAAACAAAAACATTAGTTAACCTGTACGGTATAAGATCTAAAAAAACACAAATGCCGGAAGATTTTTTGCCATCTCACTTCTTAGAATATGGAATAAAAAGTAATCAAAAATTCATATATAGCCCAAAATGGTACCAATAAAAAGCGCAGCTTGTCCTGCTAAAAATAAGATCTGAACCAGCATCACAAGTGTTGCATTAATTTATTTCTGGAAATTAAATTAATGCAACACTCAAGAGTTAAACATGCTTGCTACATCTCTTGATAAATCCCTTGAGGTATGTAGTTTCCAAAATGGGGAAACATGTCTGTGGATTCTACTTTACTGGCAATTCAGGGGCTCTGCAAAAGTGGCATGAAATCCAAAAACCAAGCTGTGCTCAGAAAAACCTAATAGCTCTCCTTTCCTTCTGAGTCCTGCGGTGTGCCCAAACATCAGTTTACACCCACATATACAACTTTTTTTGTACCTGAGATAACCTGATTAAAAATTTTAGGAGTGCATGTCTCTGTTGACACAAAGTGGGCAAAACATAGAAGGCACTGAAATGGCATATTTCTTTAAAAAATTTAATTTTCACTTTACACGTCCATTTTTGGGAAGCACTCTTGGGGTCAAAATGATAAAAACCCATGAGAATATTTTGTGAGACTTGTAGATTCTAAAATGGGGGTGAATTATTTTATCTGAAGGGTCTCTGCAAATGTCCGCCAATACAGTGTAAATGTCCAAAGTAGGCCTTAAATGCCTAAGCCCTGGTGTATTTCCACACTGAAGATTAGGGCCACATGTAGGGTGCTTCTAAAATCAGGAAACAAAGCATAATAACTGGAGAGTTGTCCTTTCACAGTGCCACACGTTGAGCATGACATATCTAACACTAAAATAGCATATATTTGGGAAAATTTTAATTTTAATTTTGCATCATCCTTGCATTTATTTTTGGAAACCATCTCTGGGGTCACAATGATCACTATACCCCTTGATAAAATTTTAGAAGATTACAGTTTCCAAAATGAGGTCACTTCTTGGTATTTTCCATTATAGTGATACCTTATAGCACCCAAAAACTATTAAAGCAAAATCTGCTTTACAAAAGTTACATAGCGTTTTGAGCCCTGCCATGTACCCATATAGCAGTTTATGACCACATATGGGGTATTACCGTGTTTAAGAGAAATTTTGTAACAAACTGGGGGAAGATTTTTTTTTCCTTTAACCTTTTGCAAAAATGAAAATAATAAAATAATAAAATCTGTAAAACAACTGTGGGGTCAAAATGTTCAAGGGTTTATTTTCCAAAATGGGGTCACTTTTGGGGTGTTTCCATTGTATTGGAACTTTAAGGATTCTGGAAATGAGGCATGGCACCTGAAAACTATTCCAGCAAAATCTGCTCTTTAAACACTCCTTCCCTTCAGCACAATGCCATGTGCGCAAACAGCAGTTTACTTCCACATATGGTGAAAGGCGCAAATTTTATAGCATAACAAAAAGCAATGGCAAAATTGCTGTTTTTTTCTATCCCTTCCCAGAAAAAATTTGTGAAAATGAATCAATGAGGTATATCTACCTCAAAATAGCGCCATTACACACAACTTGTCCCGCAGAAAAAACATGCTCTCATACAGTTATATTGACAGAAAAATAAAAAAGCTATAGGGCTTGGTATGTGACGATAGAAAAACGCCAAAAATGGTTTGGTCATCAAGGCCTAGAAAATGCTGGCCATGAAAAGATTAAAGGGATTGTCGAGTTTCAGCAAATACATGTTATTGTTCGTATAATGAAAACTTAGACAGTTTTCCCATATACTTTCTGTATCAGTTCCTCATGGTTTTCTAGATCTCTGCTTGCTGTCATTTATTGCTTAATTCCAGTGGATAAAAATCAGTCCATGGTCATGTGATGGACACACAGGTGCACAGCTCGTTATAGTCACAGCACAGTAATAAGACATCTGCCTGGTAACGCTCTGTACACCTGTGTGTATATCACATGACCAGGGACTGTATATCACATAACCAGAGACTGTATATCACATGACCAGGGACTGTATATCACATAACCATCGACTGATTTGTATCCATTGTAAGTCAACCAAGAATGACAGCAAGCAGAGATCTAGAAAACCTGAGGAATTGATACAGAAAGTATATAGGGAAATTGCATAACTTTTTATTATACGGACAATAACATTTATTTGCTGAAAATGGGCAACCCCTTTATCTGAGGTCAAATATCTTTTATCACATAGTTACATGAATTCCTTGTATATTAACCATCTTTACAGTCAGTCATTTCTAAAACTGCCACTTACCCTGGTCACAAAGGGGCAAAAGCCAATTAGGTAAGGATATAAGACAATGGTTGTTTTTATAATACACTACATAGGAAGCTTAATGTGATTTCTGATAATTGTAGATAGCCCTAAAGGCCATTTAGCTTGCCACTAGCAATTTGGCAATGTGATTCTGTTGTGCTTCCTCTGACCCAGCTGTAGCACAGATTGAATCATTGCTTCAGGGACAGCCATGTGATCTCCGTAATACAAGAAGATGCAAAACAACATATTAAAGAGTGTATCCTGCCAATATTAGCATTTTTCCTTGGCACTAGAGGTAAATATTCTGTATTACAGGGCTTTATCACGTCTAAGGAAACACTATGCCAGATGATACTCCGGATATTACTTAAAGGGGTATTCCCATGATGATAATCATATCTATATTTGTAGATAAGTAAAAGTTAAACATTTTTGCAAATATAAGTAGTTAAAAATTCTGCAGAGTTTTAAAGATTTTCTCTAACTATCTTAGTGGTGACAGTCTGTTGTCTTGAATGGTTGCCAATGGATACGACCACAAATGCAGAAACTTTCTATGGTCTGGGACTTCTCAGGAACCCAGCCATGATTTTCTTATTGCAGCTGGGTTATCAGGCAAGGACATTACATGTATCAGAAGACATCCCGACCACTATAAGGAAATCATGGCTGACTTTCTGACCTTAGAAAGGTCTTACATTCATGGTCGTATCCACAGGCAACCAACCAAGACAACAACTTGTGACCACAAGATATTTAGAGAAAATTTAAAACTATGCAAAATGTTTAATTACTTATATTTGCAAAGATGTTTAACTTTTAATTATCTACAAATTTAAACATGGTTATGTTCGTGGGAATACCCCTTTAAGTAGACTCATCTTCAGCATTGTGTTCATCAACATTACCAAATGTTCTCCATATCCAGGTAAGTGTGGTGGATGAGGCGTGGATCAATATGACCTTAGAAATGATCAACTCTGCTCTAAAATTAATATAGATGATTCCTCAGGTTCCTATGTCTTGTAGGACTCAAGGGAAGACCTGCCACATGCAATTTATTTCAATGTACATACATTTTACATGATTTTTCTGAATACAATCCTGTTGGCTTCATTATCAATTTAGATAATGGGATCTGACCTTGATCTATGACTTTTATGTTACAACTCCAATATTTTTGGTTGTCCTATGTTCATCTGCAACAAACAATGACATTATGTTCAACTAATGGTCAGGTCACAACAGAGGTTTATTCTTATGAGTGATCTAACCTTGAGTTAAGTAGGTCGCAGAGACATCATAAGCCTTTTCCTCTTTTACAGGACCTCCGGTTTCCTAAACTTATTATGTTGTAATTCTGCCTCTTAGTGCTACTGCCAGATGTCCAGTACTGGCCACGACCACACAACTTCCTGTGATCCATATTGTAATTTAGCATTTATCTAAATCAGGGGACTCAAACTTGGCTTGGTGAAGCATATAGAAAAATTCTTATGTTGGCCAAATACAGTAAAATGGTCCCCATCAGTGGTTCCATACAGTAAAATAGCCCCCAAAAGTGACCCCCATACAGGAAAATGGCCCTCATCAGTGGCCTCATATATTAAAATGACCCACAACAGTCCCCCCATAGAGTAATATGGCCCCAACAGTTGTTCCCCACACAGTACCCTTATACAGTGGCTGGGTCCCCCATCATTTCATACAGAGGTGATTATTAATACAGTACTTACCTCACTGCTCCCCAACCCTGCTCAGTTTGTGCAAAGAGATGACTGTGAGGGAAATTGTTGAATGACCCTCAAGTCCATAAGCCTCAGGCCAGACTGGGCACTATTTGATGATTTGCACCCCACAGCCAGAGCATTACAGATATTTTGCGGATTTGAAAGACTTAAATACATTGTTAAGAGGAAGACTGGCATGGCAAGGGACACATGGTCTGAAACCAGGGAGTACAATCATCCAGCCTCAGATCCAGACAAATAGCAATTCCATCATATGGAAGTAGTCTCATTTGTTACCTGTTTTTACAAGTAAAACCGTGAGTTATTGTTACATTCAACCCCATCTCCTAAATCTTTATCCTGCACTCACCATCAGTGGCACTCCAACCACCACCAGCCTCAGGGAGGCTTACTACAGGGATATGCTTCAGGGAATTGCTAATTCTACCATTTTCCACACTGCAGCCTCCCTCTTCCTTACACCAGCCCCTGAGGAGTACTGGACGGTCTGGTAGACATCGCCACCACTCTGAACACAGCTACTACTACTTCCAACATCCTGGCCTTCTTCTACTGGTTTGCTGCACTATGAACAGTGTAATGTGACAATGTCAGTCCTAACCAAACATCTATCTAACTAGTTGTAGCATACCTATTAGGGGTTGGCCTAACAAGTTGCAGACTCAACATAGGGGTAAGTTTCACCACCTTACACAAACCCAGCTGAACCAATAGTGTATGTGGGGGGTGGGGGAGAGATAGATGTCAGCCAAATGAAAGCTATCCAATGTGTACGGCAAGCCTAACTGTAGTAACCAAAGATGCCCATTATTTTGGATGACAGAAAGATGAACAGTTGCTTATTAATATTAAATTTGTCCAGAGTGGCATTATGGACAACTATACTATTTATTACAATGACTAAGCCAACATATACGTCTACATAGGTCAGTCAATAGGCAATACAGGTAAATATTAGAAAGGCAACGACAATTGTATCGCCATTTGTTGCCAATTAATACAGCAGATTGCTTTTAATGACAACTATACCAAAGAAGTAGCCAAAAATATCCAACATGTCAGATGCCATATATATGTAATGTGATAGTACCACAATCTGCTAGGATACGTGGTATTATGTGGTAGAGTTCTCCAACCCAATATAGTCCATCTAGGTTTCCCTATATGTAATAATAGATGGTGTCCAGTTATATTCTAAAGCAAATGCATTTGATTCTGTTGTAATCCCTTTCATTACTGGTATCATTTGGGTATGAAATGCCGGGTCCTGTGAGAAGTGGGGGTGCCCTGCTACGGCAACTGTAGAAGGACACAAGCTGGGGCACTGATTTCATACACAGGTCAGTGCACTATATCTGTTCTTGTTTTGCTCCTTTTTATACTTTTTTTATTTTAATATAATGTGTAACATATATGCCTTTGCTTCTGTCTCTGACAGCAGTTATCTCCACCATGTCTTGCTGCTGAGCTCCACCACCATGCAGAGTTCCACCAATGCAGAGTATCTGTTGCTCCAATGAAGTTAAACTACCAGGACTCCTGAACACCAACATTGATTATTTGACCTCAATTCTTCCTTCCGCTCCTCTGAATTCTTCTTCTTCCTCCTGGATGATTTCTATAACTAAAGAGATACCAGCGATGAGTCTGGGTAATTCATGTTAATACTATGTATGCTTTCTGGTGGGGGGGTTATGTTACAATTCTAGAATTTTGGTCCTTGTGGTTCTATTGTAACTGCTCTTCTTCTTTCACTTCTGTCCTCATTTTACGTCCTTTATTATCTCTTTACAGGAAGAGCGACTTTCAGCATCAAAAGTCAAAGGTCAATGAGACTTTCAACATTAAAGACGCGAAAACAGCAACTAGGAACAGTCAACAGAAACCTTACCTGACTCCCCAAGCGGATGTTCTGGATAAGACAACTATTGATGGAAAAGAAGGAGCAGGAAGGGGAGAGATGCGGAGAAGTGATTTGGTTATGAATGGCCCCATTCCTCTACACCCCATTCATGATGTCATCCATGACATCTGCCATCATGGTTCAGGCAGAAGTGCTGTCAGGAGCGAAGATGAAATGTTAAAAGAAAGAAGCTTGCCACTCCTGCTTCCCAGTTCCTGCACATATTAAAGCGGTTTTCCGGGTAAAAAATATTTTTTTTAAACAGGTCTGTTAGTGCTATTAATGGGTTATTAAGTGCACCCATGCATCTTTATCAGTGTTTTGAGTTATTTCTGGGTTTCTTTGGGAGTGCCTGGCATCTTCTGCATTTGTTTACATGGTGTAGCTTCCTGCTGCCTTATGCAATGCATTATGGTAGTTGTAGGCTCTCACACTATCTCCCTCTCACTCCTCCCCCCTCCCTCTCTAACACTCCCTCCCTGTCTCCCTAGCTATCCCACCCACTACCAACCCTTCCCAACTAACTCAACCCACTCCCCTACCCCATTATACTTATCTGTCTTCCTGTCCAGACTTCCTTCTGCGGGGAACGGCTCCTCCTCTTCTTTCATTCTGCCAGCGCCTGCACAGCAGTCCCGACACTGTGCTGTAGCCTTCACTTCATCTCTACTTCGCATGCATGGGTGGCTCATTGAGGCTCCCAAGCTTGCACAATAGAGATGGAGTGTCGGCTACAGCGCAAAGCCAGGACTCCAGCTCTTTTGTCCACAAGTGGGCAAACGTCACAGAAGGGGAAGGAGCCGACCTCGCAGGAGGAAGTCAGGAGGTAAGTATGATGGGGTGATAGGGGGAAGTAGTAGTGATGTTCCGTTTCCGGAAATGGATCGTTACTGGATAATCAGAAAATTTCCTTGGGGCGGTCATATGTCATATGGGTAACTATACATTTTTGATAAATGTAATTTAGAAAGTAGGAGGGTGTTTAGATTAGTGTAGGGATTTCTATTTATCCCGGACAACCCCTTTAACAATCACCTTCAGTCATTCCAATGGAGCCAAAGTACAATTATAGGGGTCGAGCACACCCTTAACAGTATACAATGTACTGAATGAATTACAAAAGACCCATAGTGACCTCATCATGCAACCTGCCTCTCCTATGCTTTCCCCTCCCACTTAATAGTGATAATATTTTGTGTAGTTGTCATATGGGGAGAGTGGAAGATGACTCCTAAGTGGCTTAGCTTGCCATTTTCAGCTGCACATTTGGACTGAAAAGTAGACGGCAGCAATGACAGTTTCACACAGTTACCCTATACAGTGCCTTGCGAAAGTATTCGGCCCCCTTGAACTATTCAACCTTTTGCCACATTTCAGGCTTCAAACATAAGGATATAAAATTTTAATTTTTTAGTGAAGAATCAACAACAAGTGGGACACAATCGTGAAGTGGAATGAAATTTATTGGATGTTTTAAACTTTTGTAAAAAATAAAAAACTGAAAAGTGGGGCGTGCCAAATTATTCAGCCCCCTTAAGTTAATACTTTGTGGCGCCACCTTTTGCTGCGATTACAGCTGCAAGTCGCTTGGGGTATGTCTCTATCAGTTTTGCACATTGAGAGACTGAAATTCTTGCCCATTCTTCCTTGGAAAACAGCTGGAGCTCAGTGAGGTTGGATGGAGAGCGTTTGTGAACAGCAGTTTTCAGCTCTTTCCACAGATTCTCGATTGGATTCAGGTCTGGACTTTGACTTTGCCATTCTAACACCTGGATACATTTATTTGTGAACCATTCCATTGTAGATTTTACTTTATGTTTGGGATCATTGTCTTGTTGGAAGATAAATCTCTGTCCTAGTCTCAGGTCTTTTGCAGACTCCAACAGGTTTTCTTCCAGAATGGTCCTGTATTTGGCTCCATCCATCTTCCCATCAATTTTAACCATCTTCCCTGTCCCTGCTGAAGAAAAGCAGGCCCAAACCATGATGCTGCCACCACGTTTGACAGTGGGGATGGTGTGTGCAGGGTGATGAGCTGTGTTGCTTTTACGCCAAACATATTGTTTTGCATTGTGGCCAAAAAGTTTGATTTTGGTTTCATCTGACCAGAGCACCTTCTTCCACATGTTTGGTGTGTCTCCCAGGTGGCTTGTGGCAAACTTTAAACAAGACTTTTTATGGATATCTTTGAGAAATGGCTTTCTTCTTGCCACTCTTCCATAAAGGCCAGATTTGTGCAGTGTATGACTAATTGTTGTCCTATGGATGGACTCTCCCACCTCAGCTGTAGATCTCTGCAGTTCATCCAGAGTGATCATGGGCCTCTTGGCTGCATCTCTGATCAGTCTTCTCCTTGTTTGAGATGAAAGTTTAGAGGGACGACCGAGTCTTGGTATATTTGCAGTGGTCTGATACTCCTTCCATTTAAATATGATCGCTTGCACAGTGCTCCTTGGGATGTTTAAAGTTTGGGGAATCTTTTTGTATCCAAATCCGGCTTTAAACTTCTCCACAACAGTATCACAGACCTGCCTGGTGTGTTCCTTGGTCTTCATGGTGCTCTCTGCGCTTTAAACAGAACCCTGAGACTATCACAGAGCAGGTGCATTTATACGGAGACTTGATTACACACAGGTGGATTATATTTATCATCATCAGTCATTTAGGACAACATTGGATCATTCAAAGATCCTCACTGAACTTTTGGAGTGAGTTTGCTGCACTGAAATTAAAGGGGCCGAATAATATTGCAATTCCCAACTTTTCAGTTTTTTATTTTTTACAAAAGTTTAAAATAACCAATAAATTTCATTCCACTTCACAATTGTGTCCCACTTGTTGTTGATTCTTCACCAAAAAATTAAAATTTTATATCCTTATGTTTGAAGCCTGAAATGTGGCAAAAGGTTGAAAAGTTCAAGGGGGCCGAATACTTTCGCAAGGCACTGTATTTATAAGACAATCGTGTGACGGCTTTTTTTTTTCTGTTTTTTAACAGCTGTCACAAGGCCGCATTAATTTCATTGTCTGTGAAAAGGGGTTACTCACATGACTGATATTTTGACAGTCTGTTGTAACGGACCATCAAAATATAGGTCATGCTCTATTTTTGTCCGTTTTCACGGATCCCTCCATACACTGCAATTGAGGAGGGATCCATGAAAATGGGCACCTACTCAGGCTCAGACTAGCCCACTTAACTGATGAATCCCCGGTGGACCCCTGAGCCATGGTGGGCCCTTAGCTCCTACTCAACATTAGTGGTGCACAGCACAGTATAGTACACTCACTGTACTACATACAGATAGGTAGTATACACCAGAATACACCATCTCAACCAGCCTTGCGTGCATATAATAAATAGATGAGAATAATTTAACTACTTAGGTAATTCAAGACATAAAAAGATTATATTTAACATATAATAATATCATGACCGGTGGTCACATGGCTATGCTACAGCTCACTCCCATTCAAATGAATGGGACTGACCTGCAGCATGGTCATGCGACCAATGGATGTGAGAAGTGGAAGTGGAGCACTTTCTGAAAGAAAGCAGCCATGTTTTTTTTTTTTTTTTTTTTAAATCCTGGATTACCCCTGCATTGGAAACTCTGTTCGGAGCCTCCGTCTCAGAGTCTGTATGAAATTGTGGACAAAAAAGTCCTGCAAGCCTGAGTTTTTCATCTGGGAGCATTAGGGGGAAAAAACAGATACTGGATAGACCCCATTGTAGTCAATAGAGTCTCTAAGGATTCATTGTTGGCCACCTTGAAATGGATCTGTCTTTATTGTTTAATCCATTCTTCTGTTCCTACAATGGACCAGAAGAACTGATCAAACAATGCACATGTGAAAGCACCCTAAGCCTCCAGCTAAATCCGTTAGGTGCATGCCACAGACCTTTTATGGAAAGTATCCATGGTCATCCTCCAGCTTCGGTGTTGAAGTAGTGGGATATTCTGTGATCAGTTTATCACCAGGAGACCCATCAAATGAAAAAACACTCTCCAAATGGACAACCACGTCAACTGAAAATTACACTGGGGTGACCACTGTGTGTGATAGCTGCTCTAAGACACTCATCATTGCTCAGGCCATCCCCAGTAAGGCTAACTGTCCTTTGTAGATGAATCCTAAATGCAATATACTGTACAACCCTTCAAACTCTGGTTCTGGAATCTCTATAACGGGACTTTCCTAGTAACCATTAGTTTAACCCTTCTTGGCCATTTTATAGAATCTTGTGTAAATTGCCTGTTTTTCATAACAGATGCATGTTAATAAAATGTATATTAATACTGTTAGGTATGTTCAGACAGCAGAAAATGAAGAGAAATTGAGGCAGACTTCCAACTCAGAGTCCTTTAATTTTCCTGCTCCCCAGCTCTGTATACCAGCTTTCTGCCACAGCTTTCACCCTCTGTTCAGCCCCAGAGAAATGGTGCTGATCAGCTAAATGTCTGGAGCCACGAACTCCATAGCAAGATCAAGTAGGACACTTATGTTTTTTCAGCGTCTTGCTTTGATCTCTGCCTCTCATTGAAAACAACAGCGCGCAGAATCAGGGTGGAATCTGACGCTTATTTCGAGGTGGAATCCATCTCAAAATCGGCACTAAGTACCGCTGTGTGAACATACCCTTACATCATCAAACTGAATACCAGCCCTAACCCTCAGCTACAAGACTGAGTGATCAGTTTATTGCTTCAGGTCCCACTTCCAGCCAGGAATGTAGTATTACATGGAGGCCATGCAGATGAATGGCCATCCTTTTAATACAAGAATGGCAAGAACGTCTCTCTTTTCTGGCTCAAAGAGAAAGGGTCCTGAGCAGAGGAAGAACTATGTCAGAAAATAGCTGATTTATAATCGGTGAATAAAGGTTGTCATCTGTGATAGAAATATTATGAACTGTAGCTGTCAGGAATATGACGCTTTATTTATATCATCTCTCAATCTAACTATCTGTTCTTGTCTAGCCATTACAATAGTGTTGATCAGAATGAAGCCAGATGCCATTGTTGGCCTTGAGCCCAACTCTGAAGGAAAATGCTGAATCCTGGAGATTTTGTTACAGGTAATTAGCACTTGGTGGCTGTCGTCCAGAGCCAAAGAAACGGAAATTAGACTCCAAAAATGCCCCCCCTTTTAATGTAGTTTTCTTGTCCCCCTCCTCCATATGCACAGATGAGTCTATGGGGAGACTCTGACAGGTCATTCCGTCAGTCAGAGTTATGTCTGCATATTCACAGATAATAAGAGGTCAGCATACACAGCTGCCTTTCCCTGCAGACTCTGCAATATGCGGTGTTGTGTAAACCAATACCTTTGGTTCTGGAAAAGAAACCACTACAATTATGATCCGGTCAGAGGATGTACAGTATTCCCTGGTGCTTGTGTGTGGTGCAATGTGTGAGGCCCAATTACCTTCACAATGTGACCCTGGGGATGTTGGAGTGATGATTAACCCCCAATGAAATTATTTCCAGTGTGACTGTAGACACATTTGTAACTATGGCTGTGTGAACTAGGTTCATTCCTGGGTGATTGACATGATATGATTGACATTTTTCATGTAAAATGTTTGCAAAGGGTTATATTACTTTATAAATATTTTATTAAAATTGTGTCATTTACTGGCCCAAACATTCCCAACCATTCTACTTGTCCAAACATTCTGCAGCTTTTTCAGAGTGTGTGTGAATGCCTTACTGTTTCCTGCAAACTGGCTTACAAAATGATATGTTTGTAAAGAGGTTGACCACTTTAACTTTACACTGATGTGTCTATATGAATAGAACTTGCTATCTACTATGTGGCATTCTTGACTGCTCTGCCCTTTCCCCCCTCCATTCTGTTAGCTCTATGGGTTCTGTGGATGTTGCTCCTATCCATAATATATCATATCGATCACTTAAGCCCTTCCACTGTGTCTACACTCTTTTCTGGTGCAGTGTGTGTTACTATGTAGGGTTGTAATGGTCACATGGTCCTCCAGTCGCCATGTTATGGATGGAGACACACTTCACATAACCCAGAGGGCTGGCAGAACAGAGGAGGGGCAACATCATATTATGTATAAGGAAAATGGTGCAGAATGCTTAAAAGTGATATATAGTAAGTAGCAAGTGATAATCATATAGACACATCAGTGTAAAGATAATTTGAAGTGGTCAACCCATTTAAGGCAACCCTGTTATCATGAAAATGCAGTCCAATCTGCAGGCAGCATGTTATAGAGCAGGATGAGCTGAGCAGATTGATATATAGTTTTGTAGGAAAAGATTCAGTATAACTTGTCATTTAATTATTTACAGTATATTTCTACTTTTTCTATGCTTAGAAACATCTAGTCATGTGGGTTGTCCTACATTGTGATTGACAGCCCTCCATATATGACTGTGTATACAGACAGGGGTGTAAATAGCGGGATAGCAGCGGTAGCGGCTGCCACAGGGCCCGGGACATTATGGGGCACGGGACCCAGAGCCCTGTGGCAGCCGCTACCGCAAACCCCACAAACACTGCTATCGTTATATTGATAACGATCGGGGGCCAGGGAAGGTGAGGGAACATAAAATACACTGTAACTCACCTCACCTACGCTCCGCAGGCTTCGGACCTGTTTGGTGACGTCCCAGACGTCAGCCGATGTCATTATGCGTTGCAACGACGGCCTCACTCAAGCGAGATCTGGTCCAACATTGAAGATGGCTGAAGTAATGCACTGGAGTGCATCGGAGCCAGGGAGAGGTAAGTAGCATTGTTTTTTATGTTTGTATCCTCCCCTGGGTCTCCGATCATTATACTCTGGGGTCTGAAAAGACCCCGGTGTATAATAATCGTTCATGGGTGGTCCACAATGGGGCATATTACTGTGTGCAGGGGCCACTATGGGGCATAATTCTGTGTGCAGGGGCCACTATGGGGCATAATACTGTGTACAGGGGCCACTATGGCGCATAATACTGTGTGCAGGGGCCACTATGGGGCATAATACTGTGTGCCGGGGCCACTATGGGCATAATACCTTGTGCAGGGGCCACTATGGCGCATAATAGTGTGCACAGGAATGCGGTTTGTGCGGGGGGGGGCCATGTCAAATGTTCGCCTTGGGGCCCAGCCATTCCTAGTTACAACACTGCCTACAGAGATAGCTGTCAATCACTGATAGGACCGCCCACTGGATTAGATGACTGCTTGTAAGCATGGAAATAGTAAAGATATAAAGGGATAAATGACAGGTTATACAGACTCTTTCACCACAAAACTATATATCAATCTGCTCAGCTCCTCCTGCTCTATAACATAGTGCCTGCAGATTAGACTGCATTTACAAGCTGACAGGTCCGCTTGAAATACATTTGGGTGACTGCTATTTATTCACTGCAGCACAGGCTGCTTGGCAGTATCTACTTCTGGGATGTAAGGTCAGAGCTGTGACCTATCAATGCAGTTTTGCAGATTTTTCCAGATGCATTAAAAGGGCTTATTAAAAGAGCCAGTTTTAGTTGCAATGAGGCCATAAAAAGTAGCTTATACTTATCTCACCAATTACTAGCCACTGCCTTTCATATGGTGCAACAGTCCTTTTTGTGCTTTACTTACTGCTCTTGCTCTAACATTGCAAAATATGACTAGTAGTGTCACTCAGTCAATCACTGGTCTCAATGGTTCAGAGAATATAAGCTGCTTTTTTAGCCTCATTTCAATCCAATACCCATTTTTTTTTTAATACAGCTGGAAAATCCTTTTCAATCAGTTGATCAATGGGGATGCTGAGAGTCAGAACTGCGCCACCCTGATATTAGCAGCCTATCCTAATAATAGGCTATTCATTCAAGTGTGGATTACCATTTTACGGCTCTATTAACTAGGACATTTCTTTTACTTCTTCTTATACTTTGTAGGAAACATGGCTAGAGTGGGTGCCAGTTAACTGGAAGCTGTGGGGAGGTGGGCTTTGTCATACCACCCCCAACAGGTAACCTGAGCTTGATTCCCTATGCTAATAAAAACCACATGAGATGACCTTAGCTTTGTACACATTATATATTATTATATTATTTATAATACTTCTGTTGAGGAGGAGCAGGGATCGGTAAGTAAATAGGGCCCATTACCTGCTGGGGTTACACCAGCAGGTAACTGAACATTAAAAATTTTTTAAAAAAACATCAGGGGCCCTCTGGGCCTCCTAATGTCCCAGGCCCTGTGGCAGTCGCTCCCGCTGCTACCCTGGTATTTACGCCACTGGTATTACCCCTTGCATTTATGGGAAATAATTTTCTTCTATCTCCATCAATCCCATAGACATCAAAAGTATGCCTCACTTGCCACTTTCCATGAATGTAATCAGTGGGGGTCTCAGCTTTGGGGATCGACAGCAATCAGACACTTATCACGTATCCTGTGGATAGGTAATACTTTGCTATTGTGAGCCTATCCTTTTACATGTTATTATCACTATTTACCAATATTTTCTTTCTTTTTTTTTTTAATTTACATGCATTTAAGCAAAAATAGAAAAACTAGACATAGTTTTTAATTTATATTCTGACAAGACATTACAGTCATGGCCAAAAGTTTTGAGAATGATACAAATATTAATTTTTACAAAGTCTACTGCTTCAGTTTTTCTAATGTCAATTTGCATATACTCCAGAATGTTATAAAGAGTGATCAGCTTAACAGCAATTACTTGCAAAGTCAATATTTGCCTAGAAAATGAACTTTATCCCCCAAAACACATTTCAACATCATTGCAGCCCTGCCTTAAAAGGACCACCTAACATCGTTTCAGTGATTGCTCCATTAACACAGGTGTGGGTGTTGATGAGGACAGGGCTGGAGATCAATCTGTCATGATTAAGTAAGAATGACACCACTGGACACTTTAAAAGGAGGCTGGTGCTTGCCATCATTGTTTCTCTTCTGTTAACCATGGTTATCTGTAAAGAAACACGTGCAGTCATCATTGCACTGCACAAAAATGGCCTAATTGGGAAGAGTATTGCAGCTAGAAAGATTGCACCTCAGTCAACAATCTATCGCATCATCAAGAACTTCAAGGAGAGAGGTTCCATTGGTGCCAAAAAGGCTCCAGGGCGCCCAAGAAAGACCAGCAAGCGGCAGGACCGTCTCTTAAAAGTGTTTCAGCTGCGGGATCGGGCTACCAGCAGTGCAGAGCTTGCTGAGGAATGACAGCAGGCAGGTGTGTGTGCATCTGCACGCACTGTGAGGCGGAGACTCTTGGAGCAAGGCCTGGTCTCAAGGAGGGCAGCAAAGAAGCCACTTCTCTCCAGAAAAAACATCAGGGACAGACTGATATTCTGCAAAAGGTACAGGGAGTGGACTGCTTAGGACTGGAGTAAAGTCATTTTCTCTGATGAATCCCCTTTTCGATTGTTTGGAACATCTGGAAAACAGCTTATTCGGAGAAGAAGAGGTGAGCGCTACCAACAGTCTTGTCTCATGCCAACTGTAAAGCATCCTGAAACCATTCATGTGTGGGGTTGCTTCTCAGCCAAGGGAATCGGCTCTCTCACAGTCTTGCCTAAAAACACAGCCATGAATAAAGAATGGTACCAGAATGTCCTCCAAGAGCAACTTCTCCCAACCGTCCAAGAGCAGTTTGGCGCTCAACAATGCCTTTTCCAGCATGATGGAGCACCTTGCCATAAAGCAAAGGTGATAACTAAATGGCTCAGGGAACAAAACATAGAGATTTTGGGTCCATGGCCTGGAAACTCCCCAGATCTTAATCCCATTGAGAACTTGTGGTCAATCATCAAGAGACGGGTGGACAAACAAAAACCAACAAATTCAGACAAAATGAAAGCATTGATTCTGCAAGAATGGACTGCTATCAGTCAGGATTTGGTCCAGAAGTTGATTGAGAGCATGCCAGGGAGAATTGCAGAGGTCCTGAAGAAGAAGGGTCAACACTGCAAATATTGACTTGCTGCATTAACTCATTCTAACTGTCAATATAAGCTTCTGTTACTCATAATATGAATGCAATTCTATTTCTGTATGTGATAAAAACATCTGACAAACACACATAAAAACCAGAGGGCAGCAGATCATGTGAAAATAGAATATTTGTGTCATTCTCAAAACTTTTGGCCATGACTGTAGACACCTTTCCATTTTAATGCACAATTAGGAAACAGTAAATGTAATAAATATAAAGGCTACATTCAGGCAAATACAACTGGTTTCCTTAATGGTATGTGGGGAATGAAAGTTGTCATTATTTTATCTGTTGCTTTGGATATTTGCTAAAGTTAAGTGCCTGTAAGTAATAGTGCACTTCTAGATAAATTCCACATCAAGGTTTTCCTGATTTCACCTCCTGTAAACTATAATAATGCTAACTAGCTGCTGTACATTTCATTAAAATTATCAGCCATGCTTGGCTGCCTGTGTATATAGTGTCCCACTGGAACACTATAAGGGTATGTTCACACAGAGTTTTTTGCAAGGTGGAATCCACCTCAAAAAACGCCTCCCATTCATTTCAATGGGAGTCAGTTGCAGTTTTTTTGAAAAAATCAGCTAGAGGAAAAAAAAAAAGCTACATGACCTGTCTTCAGGCAGATTCCGCCTTCAAAACCCATTGAAATCAATGGGAGGCTGAAAAAAATGCAATGTGTTTTTTTGACGTGGTTTTTGATGCAGTTTTTGAAGCATTATTTGCATTATACATTTGCATTATGTGGTAAAAAAAAAAGTTTCCTAATTCCTAAAGCAAATTTTTTCAGCCTTCAAAAACTCCGTGTGAACATACCCTAAAAATGTTAGGATAGAATTTTAGTTGCTTGTAAATATAACATTTCTACTACTATGTGAATAATCTGTGCCTTTTAACAAAGTGAAAATGGGTGCCAAGTTGATTGTATGACCCTGAGTTAGGAACTCTGGGTAAGGAAGAGACAATCGGCCTCTGGTCAGACAAGGTAACCCCTGATAATCCACACCTGCACCCTGGGAATTGTAGAAAGTTGTGGATTTAGAGGAGTGTAGCACACTGTTAAAGTGGAAGGCTGCCCCAGCATAGGAGACATACACTGCCGTTGGGAAGTACCATTAATCAGCTCAGCCACAGCCCTAGTGGATACTCTGTAAGAACTATACCTCCAGGATCTGGAAGCTGTTACTTTGTTCTGAAAAATCCTGTTCTCCTGTTATTCCTGTATGACCAACATGAGCACTCCAATCACCTTCAGGCTCAGGGAGGCTTATATCCATTAGGATGTGCCCTGAAGGAACACTACTACCACCATCACAGACCTTACAGTTATCCTCAGCACTGCACCAGCCTTGGAAGAGAGGTGAAGGACCTAGTCAAGATCCTTGTCACCATGACCACTGCAGCTACTACTCCCAACCTCCTGGCATTCCTCCACTGGGCTGCTGCATATAAACAGAATACAGGTTACTGCTGAGCCTTGTTGGGTGACAACAAGGACCCTGATTTCTGGCTGCTGTCTTGCTCTGTTATGATATGGCTTCCTGTCATAAAGGAATACACTTTGAGAGCAAATGTATTAGGGAGGTTTTATATTTCACTAGTAAATTGCTGTTCATAGTGATATGAAAATATACTGTTCATCTAACATGATAGAATTTCTAGATTCTCCAACAATTCCTGAAAAACACTCCAGTGAATGAACATTATTCCTTGGATTTGTTTCATTAGCCTCATTGAGAACTGGCAAGTCGTTCCCTATCCAATTAATTCTCCAGTAAAGTGGATGCCGCCGGGACGGCGCTGGGTAATTGTCACAGTGGTGCTGACATTGATAAGATTACAGATATGTAGTCGTGGACACAGAAGGCCTGTCATGATCTGACTCATACCAGTGGAAACTGCTGTGCTGTAAAGAGCTGGATTTCATGTTATAACTAATATTGTCCTCTGAGGATATGGAGATGCAGTTTTATAGAGCAAAAGTCTGTATACTTCACACTTCTTATGACCTTTTCAATGCCCTGACTGCTTCAATAATAATCTGACCAAAAGAGAAAATCTCAAACTGACATGAAAAACATATAGTTTCAAAAAGTAGGCCCTAAAATACATGTTCCATGTAAATCCCTATTTTAGACTTCAAATTGTATCAAATCTGAACTGATCCATCCTTGATAGACATGAGTCACATATTTAATCCTCCCAAATCCTATGATTTACAGTTCTCCTTTTTCATTCCAAAGTGATAAAAGGTTTGACGTCATGACTGCAATTCCTGTTCTTATTCCCCATGAGGCTCTATGATTTCTTTGTATATGTCTCATTGGTTCCGTATTACCCTTTGTTTTTGGGATATGCCCTTGTTATGACTTTGTCTTCAGTGCATATATACTGCTTTATTCTCTGTGTAGTCTTTGGCCACTATATACCAGACTCCATGACCCTATGTCAAACAATGCTTTTAGTACATGTCTTGACTATTTTTTTCGCAAAAATAAATGGACATGCCTCTTTAAAGAGGTAACAGAGAACATGTCAGGACTGATGGATCAAGATATTTGACCATGAACTGTTCCTCAAACATGCAACCCCCCTTCCACCTCTGCTGTTCTGCAACAGTATGCCTATAGACATCACTACTTTTTAGCATTGACAATTGGATATTATTATTCCTGTTGTCAAAGAACTATTGTATGAGTAAACAATATGGGAAATCCATAATGCTCAGCAGCAGCCCACCCCAGGTTATGACCACCTGGAACGGCATTATTAAACATGGGAGCTCCTCTTTTCTCTCCAATGTCTATGAATTAGGAACTAGAAGACAACTAAAGGTCTGGTTCTACTTCTTATCTATAGACATATATTACTGTCTGTACTTCTGGATTGTAACTAAGGGTGGGTTCACACCTGCGGTGGCACTCCGTATGTTGCGAATCCGACCTAAATGTCGGAAAACTGGATAGGGAAAGGTTTGCAACGCTTTGCTTAAAAACCCATTCACTTGATTGGGTTTTTAAAGCAATGCGCGGGTGTGTACTTACACCCTCTGAGCTGCGAAGCCGTTTTTTTTCGTCGGACATAAAGTCCTGCATGTCCGACTTTGTTTCCGACAAAAAAATGGATGGCTTCGCGGCACAGAGGGTGGAAGCGCACACCCGCGCATTGCTTTAAAAACCCAATCAAGTGAATGGGTTTTTAAGCAAAGCGTCACAAACCTTTCCCTATCCAGTCCCCATCCAGTTTTCCGACATTTATGACATCGTGCAAACAAACAGATGAAAGGAGATAGGGCCCTGCTCACCTTCATCCTCCATCTCCACAGGGACAGAGCAGCTTATTGAAGTTAGTGAAGAGCTACTTCTCACAGATGTCTCCCCACCGTAAACTTATCTAGTCACTCCAGGCCGCATGAATGAGTATGTGGGTTTCTTTGAGGGACGACCTGTCAATACAGTTGCAGGATGCTGCTAGAACTGCTTTAGCATATAGTGTGTGATAAGGGGACCAACTGGTGGGCTGCCAGGCTTAGGGGCTGAGTTGCAGCTGCAATCTCTGCCACCCCTATAGCTGACCCACTGCCAAACACTTACATACTGGTGCACCCACGCCTTGCAGATGTGTTCTCTGGCTTCAGGACCTGCACACACAAATGATTGTGTGACCATATGTGGCTTTCAGGGAGTCAGGGACCACTGCACGTCGCAGTTTTGTAATGGCCTTTGCTATAATTCACAGTAATTACCACAAAATAACTGAATTTAATAGCAAATCTTTAGGCACTTTGGGGGTTCAAAGTGACTCCAAATCATAAAAAGACAATGGGATATTTTTTATGATTGATCAATGAAGCCACCATACCACCTTTGTAAAATATTCTATTCTATGTATTTATATTATTATTACCCAATTATTATTATTATCATCATACCTCTCAACTTTCAAAGTATAGAAAAAGGGACATAATGTGCGGCGCACTATGCGTGTCATAGCGAATTTAGCACCACCCACTTCTAATTTGACTCCACCCATTCCCATCCATTTCTCTTTGTGCCCCCACACAGTATAATGCCCCTATAGTCACCCTAACATGATATGCATCAACATTTTAATCTTTCCCTCCAACTGCCCTCACAGAATAAAGTCCCTCTCCTGAGGCACCCACAATTTAATGTCCCCCTCCAGTTGCCCCCAGTTTAATGTCCACCTCCAGCTGCCACCAGTTTCATGTCTTGCCTCTATCTGCCCCCACAGTTTAATGTCAGCCCTTGTTCTGCCCCCAGTTTAATGTCCTCCTCCATCTGCCCCCAGTTTCATGTCCCCATCCAGCTAACCCCAAAGTTTAATGTATTCCTCCAGATGCCACCAGTTTCATGCACTCCTCCATCTGTCTCCACAGTTTCATGTTCCCCTCCAGTTGCCCTCACAGGATAATGTCCCCCTCCAGCTACCCCCAGTTTAATGTCCCCCTCCATATGAACTCAGTTTAATGTCCTCCTCCAGCTGCCACCAGTTTGATGTCCCCCTCCAGATGCCCCCACAATATTATGTCCCTATCCTGATACCAACCAAACTTATAAAAAACACTAATACTCACATCTCCTCGCTCCTCTCCTGCTCTCTGAAGTTTCTTCTCCTGGAGGATTCAGGGAGCTGTAGGTGCGATGTAAGTGATGTCATCACATTGCGCCTACAGCTCCCTGAGCGCACAGGGGCGGAATGGTAAAGCAGGGAGCAGACAGCTCCCTGCTTCACCATTGTACGCAACTCATCCGCGTCCTCCAGGACATTCCTTCCGCCAACCGCAACAGCGGGACTGGACATGGAATAATGTTACCATTATTAATAGTATTATTATTAATAGTATGTATGTGTTAATATAGCTGAAATATGTTTTAGTTAATTGTGACTTTATTTGTCAAGTGCTTTCCTGACTTTAGTACTTGTAGAACACATGAGGGCAGCAACATTTTGTTATTTTGATGTGCCAACGCCAATTTGTGGCATCTTTCATAGTTTCATCAGGTGCTATCTATCTTACTATTATTATGCTTACTTCTATAGCGCCATCATATTCCGCAGCGCTTTACAGACATTGACAGTCACTGTCCCATATAGGGCTCACAATCTACATTCCGTATCTGTATGTCTTTGGAGTATCTATGTGTACCTGTGCTCCAGAAGGTCTCCCTTTCTAATAATACTGTGGAACTGTTATATATTCACATCTGTAAACTTTAGGTCTGTTTCTTATCCCATACAGTATAATGACCCTATAAAGTGGCTATGTATAATTTAATATACTTAGTTACACTTGATTATGTTGTGACGTTAATACTGAACTGTATTCATTTAACTTTCGTGTGAGTGCAGATTTTTTTTACTTTTATCCTAATTTGGCCCATATTAAACATGAACCTCTCCAGTTGTAGTTATATAGTTTTCCTGGAAGTTTAAAAAAACATAAAATAAAACAATTTGTCTGTCGGCTACAGAGACTCTGATAAATTAACCACAGGTCGACAACCTCTCTGTGATTGAAGCAGATCTTCTTGTCCTCAACTTTTTCATTATTGTATTAACTCACTGTAGCTCGGGCAACATTTAATTAGAGGATGGCAAGCAGCCTTCCTTCCTGGATGTAATGAGATGATTCGATTTCGCTCTGCAGATGCCTAAGAAGTCTTAACGTATTTCCATTCGTAAATGGACATCTCATATTGAGACTCATGTACAAAGGTTACAGTTTAGTTACATGAGGGCCTTCCTTTAATCTTTTTCCTTTATAATTGTTTTTCAGTTTTAGGAGGAGATAACTGCAGATTTTAATTAGGAAACAGTTTTAGGTTTCCTACTACTTTTTTTATTTATTTTTTTTAATTTCAGGACTAAAAGAATTTCACCAGTGTATTTCACAAATAGAAATGGAAAATTAAAATGGCATAACTTGAAGCTCCGGGGCCTCAATGCAAAATCTGTAGCAGGGCCTGCAGCTGCCATGTAATATTTAAAAAACCTTATCAGGCTAAGGACCCACGTAGCGGGCTGCAGCAAAAAAGTGGTGTGGGAAAAACCGCGGCGCCAATACATCGTAGTTTTTCCCGCAGCGCTTTTCACAGAAAGTCCATAGAGGTTTACCCTGCGCATTTCCTTCTTCCATTATACCTATAGGGATACCGCGGGCGTTTCCGTAGGCATAATTGACTTGATGCGATTTTCAAAATCGCAACGTTTATGCCACGTGGGGCCCTGGCCTTATGTGGACTTTGGGCCCCCACAGATGCTTCTTCTATACCCATTTTAACTATGCCCAAGTTGTCTACATAGTGAGGCAGATTTATTAATATATGTAGACCAGTTTCCTGGTATAAATACATAGCAAAATAATGCATTCAAGTCAAGAGCAATATTAATAAAGCCCCTGCACCACATTTTCTAAAATATATAAATGAATTGGAATGAGCTGAAAAAAGATAACAGGGCTTCAAAGTTGCACAGTCTGCAACTCAATTGGTGGATAGGGGATAACTTGCAGATGATTAGATGATAACTTGCAGATCGGTGGGGGTCTGACCACTCAGACCACCACTGATCAGGAGAATGGGGGACTTTTGAATGCAACAAACAAGCTCAATGTGCAAGCCTCAGCTCTGTGCATGGGGCCTTAATCTCAAAAACAAAAATGTATCTGAGACCAGGTTTGTCCTTGTCAACTCCAATGCAAAATCTACCTACCATTCTCCATTTTTAATACTAGTATAAGTGTCTTATGATGTGCCCCCTCAAGCACCAGAGCTCAGAAGGATGACCAACATTGAATTCCCTTGTTAGCAACTAGTTATATTCCAGTTCTCATTTATCAGGGTCCTTTATATTTAAAAAAAAAAAAAAAAAAAAAAAAGCAACCTTACTCTTACAAAGAAGATTTCTGTTTTCACCCAGCCTGGAGACGCTGATGTCTATATATGCTAATAGGGCATAACACTTCATTATTTTTTTTTAGCTATACCAGGTAGTCTTCAAAGTAGACTCAAAATATGCTATTACTAATGCTGTCACCCATATCTAGTACCTGTACCCATGTCTAGATCCTGTTTCTGCAAAACACTGCAGAGCTAATATTAAAATGGACCTTCCAGGTCCTTACACTGTATAAGGATGTCACACAGGTCCTGATGCTGATAACACTGGAGATGCATATGAGAGAGGAGGCTATAGGAAGCAGGTTATGTGAGAGGTAGAGGATGAGCATGGAAGCCTTTTCATAGAAGAGTTAGGACAGAAGAAGAGGGGAGCTTTGATGAACCTGAGGTCACATGATAGTTCTCAATAGTATCTGCAGGCAGCAGAGAGAGAACTTCAGTTTGCACAGTAATCAGTGCTAAAAAAAAGAAGTCACACTATAAACATGTTGCTTACTGAAGAAGGCGAAGGCAGGATAAGTAAAGACACTGTGAGTAGAAAAGTATTGTTTTGTTTGTTTTGTTTTGTTTGTTTGAGTTGGAAGGGACCTCAAGGGCCATCGAGTCCAACCCCCTGCAAAAGCAGGAATTCCTAGATCATCCCAGCTATATACCTATCCAGATTCCGCTTGAAGATTTCAATTGATGAAGAACTCTCCACCTCCCGTGGCAGCCTATTCCACTCCCTCACTACCCTTACTGTTAGAAAGTTTTTCCTAATGTCTAATCTGAATTATTTTTGAGGGAGTGGTTCTTCAGACAATATAATGAATAAAAAAATCACCGGAGTACCCCGTTAAAGCCCCAAAACAATGTGTTAAACTGCAGTTGCTACTATCACTGTATCGTAGATGTCTTCATAAATTATTCAGTTTTACAACACAATAAATGAGTCAATAATTGTCTAAATACACTCGTGTTTAATCATCAATCTACAGGGACAATCTCTGAGGCTCAAACACCACAAAAATAGCCGCGATTATCAATTATTAACATCCATCCAAAGACATGTCAATAAGATTAATGGCGACTCTTTCATCTTGTTTAGCGTTTATCTGTTGATGCTAGAAAGCAATGACATACAATATGTGACAGCAGACTATTTTCTTGGGAGCAGGATTGGCTTAATTTCCCTTTAAAATTGATTGTCGATGACATCAAAGAAGGGTTCTGTGATGTTGTACTACACTACAAATGATTTATTTTAGGTTGGCTATGAAATTTTAATATGTAATGTATAACTTAGTATTAAAGGGGTCTGACTTGAGAAAAATATGTTTTCAATGGGAGCCACCCATTGAGGACCCTTATCTATTTTCCAGAAGGGAGAGTGTCTAGAAAGAGCCTCTCTTACTATGGAGGTCTATGCACATCTATGCATTACATGAACAGTCTATTCATTTTATATACTAATTGTCTAAAATGCTTCTTCTCTCCTGTGGTGGGCCTGCAAGAAAGTTGATGATTTACAGCCAGGAGCCCTACAGATTACAGCTGATCATTAAAATTTCCAGCAGGTGAATCCCTGTCCTGGGATCAGCTTATTAGGAGATCCTCCCTAAGCCTCCTTGCAGACGACCATATGACCATCAGTGTGCTATTCGGGTTTTTTCCCGAATAGCACACTGACCCATTAACTTCTATGGGCCCGTAAACATGACCGTGAATGACATGGTCACGTGTGTGGGCTGAAAGTCCAGGCCGCAAAATATGGAACAGGTCCTATTCCTGTCTGATTTTGCGGCCCTGCTTCTACAGCTCCTATTCATTGAATGAAAGGGGCCGCAGAAGCACGGCTGGAGCACGGGCAGCACATGAGTGACATCCGTGTGTCCCCTGTGCACTGCCCATGCCGTTCATTCACATCAGCTGGTTAGCACACGGTCATGTGCAACCGGCATTAGAGAGAGTTAATAGTACAAAGTTGAACATGAATAGCATAATGAAAGTTCGGCATGCCATCTTTAGCTGTACATATACCCTTATGATAGCGTTAGAAATATCTGCCTTTTGAGCTAAAGCTGCCTTACAGAAAAACTTGAGATATTTTGATGCTTAAAGGGCTCATCAGGGAAAAATAAAGCTTACCGGTGCCTTCCCTGCAGTGGCGGATTTGGCATTTCTGGGGCCTCAAGCAAAGTCATGTTTGGGACCCCTCTAATACCATCCCCTTAGTGTCGCCACACACAATATATTGCCTTATTCTCTTGTTTTTTTACACTGGCTTGTGTATTACTTTATTAGGATTTCTGGTTTGGTTCTTACTTTGCAAGTACACCTGTTTTCTGGCACCTTGTCCTGGGGTTGTAACCTGGTTTCCAAAGCAGTCAAGTCCATCCTGCCTTGTGGCAAGTTCTGGTAATACCTTGGGTAAACCTTAGACTCTGCGAGCTAGGGCAGTGTTGGATTATAAGTAGCATGGTTTACTTGCTGTCTTTTGTCCTTCCAGTTACCTACTGCATATTAGGACATCCCTTAAAACAGTAATTCCCTCACCTGGAGAATTGCTTACGTAGCAATTCCATAACAAAACCTTTGAGGATTTTCCCCAGACATTTTATTAGTTCTAGTCTGAACCGAACATTTCTCTCTGCTCACACAACTAACACCAAAGCAAGTAGCTATCAAACCTGCTTTTGATCTGAGTGCATTACAAGCTGTAGGAGGCTGCTACAGAAATTCCTAAATCCATTTCTGTTTAAGCCATCATCCTTGCACCCCCTTTCCTCCATTTAATCCAGCATGTTAACCATTTTTGCTCCATTAATACATTCAAAGATTAAATGAAGTAGACAACGCTGTACTAAGTTAACAATATTACTGGGCTAACAAAAAGCTAAAAATTGTAATTTGTGAGACGCCATAGCATGGACATTATTATTATTATTATATATTATTCTGATTCTCTGCTACTGTGCTTTTTGCATAGGTATTCATTTCATTTGTATTAACATCTATATTCACAATTCTCCAGAATATAAAGCTAAAATTCCCCATCATTACTTGGCTCAGTGTCTGCACAAATCCTTATCTAGTGATTTGCATGCAGGGAACGACTTCCCACTTCTTGTACTATCAGGCTAAGGCCCCATGTAGCAGGCCATAGCAAAAATGCGCTGCAGGAAAAAACGCAGTGGAAACTTTTCGCTTTTCGTAAAAAGTCCGCACAGGATTCCTCTGGGGACTTTCTGCTTCAATTATTCCTGCATGGAAAGCACTGACATTTCCGAAGGTAGAATTCACATGCTGAGATTTCCAAAACCACAACGGTTTTGGAAATTACAGCGTGTCCCCAGTGCATCTTTTCCCGCAATGTGTGGATGGGATTCGCTAGAATCTTTGCAGTGACTATAACATGGCAGGTTTTATTCCATGGAGTTGCTGTCATGGCCAAACCATGGCATTTACGCCACGTGGGGCCCAGGCTTCAAAGAAGACTTAGGCCCCATGCACATGATTATGTGTGCTGACTGATGTGAGGCTGTGTTTGCAACCAAATGCCCTCAGATGACATCCAAGTGTCATTCGAGTACATCCTGTGATGTATTACCTCTATGAGGGCTTCCGATGCATTCTGTTCCGATGACATGGAGCAGGATAGGACCTGTTGTATGTTCATTGGAAAGGAACGAACCATTGGACAACCCCCATAGAGGAGCATCAGCCTGCACACTGAGTCGTGTGCATTAGGCCTTGTAGTTTCATAGTTTATAATTGGTTTGTAAATTTATGTGTGTGAATAGGATATTATTAAAATATAAGTGCAAATAATATCTGAATATACTGTGTTACAAGGTCTAAAATATACCATATTGTGACATATTATTTAAGTTGGGGTCTAATATACAGTACAGTTAGGGACCAGATAGAAAGTTTCTGGAACAATTAAGTTTATACATTAGTATGCATTAACAATATAGTTAAGTTTATTAATATGCATCTGTTTCCAATATAAAGGGACATTTAAGGACAAAGAGGTCCAGAGGGATTTGGTCAAAAGTAGGGACTGTCCCTAGAAAGGGGGACACTTGGGAGATCTGTCTTTGCCCCAATGAATTATGGGTTTTGAACTAGAATGTTAAAGGAACATTCTGGGAAGCCCTTTTACACTGAAGTGCTTATGGGGTCTGTGAATGACATCAGAGAAATAATCCCTGTGTCAGGCAGTTCTAAGATGTCATTGGACCATTGAAAAACATGTTGATGACTCTCTCCTTACGGGGTGTTAAGAAGAAATGTTTAACTAAGCTATAGTCTCACACATAATACATAAGGGGAAAGAAAAAAAGAGGGAAGTACACACAAACTACCCACAATTGATACACCTACAAAAAATGGTCTCTCTAAAGTTAAAAAAAATACTCAAACTTTATTAGTAAATACAAAGTTCAGTAAGGAAAAATGACAGCACATCCAGGGCAGGGACAGTATAATCACAAGTTTACCCACAAAGGCAAACAGTGAAGTATCCAAACAATAACTGTATAATAGTAACAATCTCTTATATATACATAAGGATATAGACTATAATTTATACATTAAATAATCAGGGTAAAAATAATGTGTCTCACCAATATAGTTCCTTAAACCTGAATAGCACAGCCCCAAATTATAGTCTGTATCCTTATGTACTGTACATATAAGAGATTGTTACTATTATACAGTTATTGTTTGGATGCTTCACTATATTATTTGTCTGCCTTTGTGGGTAAACTGGTGATTATATTGTTTCTGCCCTGGATGTGCTGCCATTTTTCCACATTGGACTTCATGCCTTTAATACTTTATGTTTATTAATACATTTTGAGTATTTTTTTATTGGGAGATGGACTTAATTTTTTATCGTCCCCCACAGCTTGCACTTAACAATAGCAGTCTCTCTTGTACGCCAGCGGAAATGCTCTTAACAGTCTTAATAGCAATGATATAAAGATCATAACTGAGCTATGAAAACTTTCTCAACTGTCTGCAGCATTCCACAGCAATTTTAGGGAAAGCATCCAGTCCTGTTATTTTCATGGTTGCCGTACACCTGGTGCTCTTTTCTAGCTGCACAGCTCTTCTTCAGGTCCTCAATCAATCTATCCTAAAAGACAAATGTTATATATTCAACTACTCACACTCATAAATCCCTCATAGTAATATGCTGGTTATGAAAATTCTGATCAAATTTGTAAAATACTGGTTTAATTGTAATAAGAAGTGATAACACAAGCAAAACATTCAGTTTAAGTAGAAATCTATACATTTTTATGATCACAATCTTCAAGAACAGTCTATACACTATTAATTAAATAACAATAACAATGTCAAGTCTTATAATTCTGTTGACCAAAGGCGTTGTATTCAGATCGTCTTTCCAAAATAAACAAGCTGTAACTAAGGTACAGAAATGCCCTTGTGTTACTGAGGTTATAGGACTTGGCTTTCAAAGTGACCTATTTTCTGCCACTTTGATGCGTTTTTAACACCAGCAGGTCAGCGCTCTCCATGCAATGATCCCTAATGAACTGTCTGCTTTTCATTAAAGTCAGTAAACCATTGGCGCTAATGGCCACTAATTGGTCTGCATGCAAACATGTACACGCTTCATCTGCCACCGGCAAATTAACTTCTTGTCGATTGGATGCCATATTTAACTCTTCTCGACGGAAACAGTAACATATGGATTGCACATAGGAAAACTTTCTCTCCATTTCTGCATAACCAGTAGTTTTCAAAATACTGTAAAGGCTACTTAGCTATGCGATCTACCAACCTAAGAAACATTCATTTCTTCAGAAGTATTCCAGATTCCAAAAATAAAGCTTATTCAACATTCAGGTTATAGAATTTTCCAATATAAATCACTGTGCAAAACTTTAAGGCAAGTTTTAAAACAATGTTGAAAAATAAAAATGTTCTAAGAATAAAAGTGTTAATAGTGTATTTTTGTCAATTAATAAAATGTAGTGAATGAACAAAAGAGAAATCTTAATTACATCATTATTTGGTGGGACCGCCCTTTGGAGGAGGAGTCCTGGAAGTGATGATATGGCCCCTACAGAGCCCTGATCTCATCATCATCCAGTCTGTCTGGGATTACATGAAGAGACAGAAAAACTGAGCAAGCCTACATCCATCTAAGCCTGTGCTTAGTTCTCCAAGATGTTTCGAACAACTTCCCTGCTGAGTTCCTTCAAAAACTGTCTGCAAGTGTACCTAGAATTGATTCTGTTTTGAAGGAAAAGGGTGGTTGTACCGAATATTTAAATTGTTTATTCACTTATATTGTTTTATTCAATACTTCTATTATTCATTCAATTAATTTTGGTAACAGCCAAAAAACTATTAACACTTCTATTTTTGACAGCAATCTTACTTTGCAGCATTTTTTCCACACTTGTCTAAAACATTTGCTCATTACTGTACTTTCTGTATAGACTGGTCAAGGTTTCAAGGTCTATGCTTGCAGACATTAGGAGAATCAATAGCAGTCTTCACTGTTTACAACCAATAAATAAAATCTGTCCTAGTTAGGTCATGATCACACAGACACACGGCTTCAGTAACACTATATTTACACCACCAAGCCAGTTCTCAGGTGTGTGTTTCACAGATCAGTGTCTTATCTAATTTTTTTTTTTCATTGACCCATTCACCTCAATGGGCAAATCAGGTCTGTTGAAACAGACCTAAGAGTCCTATTTGTGAAAAAATAGAGCATGTCATTTTTTTTTTTATTTTAAAGGATCATAGACATCAGTCAGTTGAGAAACTTGGTCATGTGAATAAGCTCTTACATTACAGTTATCAGAGCTCTGTTTCGTAACAAGCCATGTATCCACCATATGATCAGGTATGAGTTTCCTCCACTGGAAGTATACGAGGACAATATTAAATGACTGCAAGTTTTGGCTCTTCCTGGTGGTGGCACCCGATGACGTGACATGAGTGATGGAACATACAAGTCACCGCAAGTATATGGATAAGTGAGTGAATTTAAAAGGATTGCCCAGTCTTTGACCAATAATGAGAGAGAAATGTTATTGTTTGTATAATGAAAAGTTGTACAATTTTCCAATATACTTTCTGTATCAATTCCTCACAGTTTTCAAAATCTCTGCTTGCTGTCATTCATTTTGTTACTTCTAGTGGATAAAAATCAGACCATGGTCATGTGATATGCAGTCCATGGTCATGTGATGTACAGTCATGTGATATACAGTCAATGGTCATGTGATGGACACACAGGTGCACAGCTCATTACAAACACAGCACCGTAATCAGACATCTGCCTATTAACGAGCTGTGCACCTGTGTGAGCTGTCCAACCTGAGTCTCCAACCAATGGTGGTGGGAACATTGAGCTGAGAAAGAGAGGAGGCGACCTACGCTAGGAAGAAAGATTAATGTTAGCTAGGGCTGCCAAAGGCTAAGTGACTGAGGAGAAGTTGGAAGAGTAACACTTGGACCTGAGATTTGGGGGCAGCTATGGAGACACTGACAGGGAGAAAAATCAGCTAAACACCCACTGGGAGCAAAGGAAAACAGATCGCACTAAATGGGCACTTGAGGATGTGACCCTAGGCTCTCCTATCATGAAATAATGTGCATGTACTGTTGTAGCATCAGTACCTGGATTAAGAGAGACTATTCTCCCTATTTATTTATTTATTTATTTATTTATTGATAGCTGTTGCTGCCGGTCAATAATGGGGGACAATAAAATATGAAGTGAAAATTAAAAATTGATGTATTGAAAGAGGTGGCTGATAAATAATAATATTTGAGGTGTATGGAGGCATGATTAAGAGGCCTAGGGACAGTGCAATACTGATAACTGGTCCTATGATCAATTAAGATTAAATTATTTGTGGATATTTTGTCTGCCAACTGGTATCTTTGCCATAAAGAGATTGTGCAACAAGACATGGGGACAGGCAATAGCACCACGGCCATCAGTTAACAGATACTACTGTGGTATTTGAAGTAGGTAATAAGACCTGGGGACAGTGCAATAAGACCATGGCCATTTTGTAATCTCTACTTTTGCTGTATTTGCAATTTCTATAGTAAGGCCTGGGTACAGTGTAATGAGACCACATTAGGTCTGAGACCTTGCAAAAAAAAAAGTCATGATCATCTCAAAATGGGTGATTGCATGCCCCTAAATGGGGCTCAGCACAGCTTAGCGTGGCCATATGGAAATTGTCAAGGAGTGCCAGGACGCCTCAATCTTGCACTACTGCTATGTCTGAAATTTGTAACAAGGCCTGGGGTCAGTGCTATAAGACCATGGCTATTTTATAATCCATACTACTACTATGCATGAATTGTTCAGTAAGGCATGGGGATAATGTAATATGACCAAAGTCAACTGATAACTAGTAGCGCTATCATATATAAGCTGTACAATAAGGCTTAAAAAAAAAAACTGGCCATGAAGCGTAACAATATTTGTGGAAGCCATTTTTTTTGCAAAGCAAAATAAGGATTGTGAATTAGGACTGTCTCCCAACTGTGAAATAAGATACACAGATACCGGCATATTATAATAATGCCTTTGGACTGTGCACTAATAGTTGGATGCAGGAGTGTAGCTATAGGGGGGTGCTGAGGTAGCAATTGCTACCAGATTCTAGATCCTCTGGGGGCCCAAAGGTCTCTCTACAACATAAGGGGACACCAGTATTATAGATAGCACATGGTAACTGGAGGTAAATTGGTAAATTACAGATTTTGGATTGGGGCTCAGGAGCTTGAAGTTACACCTCTGGTGGGGATTATTACATTTATATTTTAGTGTGCATACAGCGCATTAGTGTGGGTTAATTTTTTTCTTTTGTTGCTTGTATTGACGTTTTTTTCTCTCTTTTGGTTTCATTGTATCTATTTGTCTCACTGGCTTCGCCTCACTTTTACCTACTCTTCCTCTATCCCTTTTCCTGAGAGAAGAAGATGATTATGGAAAGAAGGGGTAAAAGATAATAAAGTGGGCTCAAGGGCCAAAAGGAGCAAGGGCTGCAGCTTACTCTGTTAAAAGAGATTCAATTAAATTTACTCCTGAGAAACAATTACAACAAAAGACTAAGTTCACCAGCCATGTCAGAAATGGGAGACGGAAATAGATTTAATTTTTCTAAAAAAAAACACAAGAAGCCTGGCAGAAGCAGTAGAAAATAAATTCTGCTTGTCCTAATAGACAAAGTGGAACGTGCAGTTCAAAAAAGTCTTCAAAAATGTAAGGGGAATTGAATTGTCAAAAAGAAAAGGTAGAACAATTAGAAAATAAAATTCTAACTATAGAAGATGAACTGGAAGAACTATATACAAATCTACAGGAAACTAAGATATCGCATAAGGCTAAGGCCCCACATAGCGAGACACAGACAGTCTGCAAAGTTTTCCTCTGTGGACTTTCTGTCCTTATTATACCTGGAAAACGCCAGTGCCTCCATAGGTATAATTTGACATGCTGCGATTTTCAAAAACGCAGCTTTATGCTACAGATTTTTTTCTGCAAGGTGTGGATGGGATTAGCCAGAATACCATCTACTTTGGAGGTACTGTAAAACGCAGCATTTTTTGTTAAGGCATTTCCGTCATGGCCAAAATGCTGTGTTTTCGCAACGTGGGGCCATGGCCTAAAGGTCAATTACCTCAAAAACAAGATAAAGACAAAATAACATTAGAATAGTAAGAGTGCCAGAAACAGTGTCAGTAGTAGAGCTGAGAAAATTAGCATCCAACAAAATACCAAAATCTTTGGGTTTTAAGGAGGAAGTTAAAGTTGAAATTAGCGTCCAATGAAATCCCCAAATCTTTGGATTTTAAGGTGGAGGTTAAACATTTCAACAGATTAAAGTCTCTCAGGAAGGAAGAGAACAAAAAGAAAAATATACCAGTGATTGCAAAAATAGTACATTTTCAATATAAGATACAGTGCCTTGCGAAAGTATTCGGCCCCCTTGAACTTTTCAACCTTTTGCCACATTTCAGGCTTCAAACATAAAGATCTAAAATTTAAATTCTTTGGTGAAGAATCAACAACAAGTGGGACACAATTGTGAAGTGGAATGAAATTTATTGGTTATTTTAAACTTTTGTAAAAAATAAAAAACTGAAAGTGGGGCGTGCAATATTATTCGGCCCCTTTACTTTCAGTGCAGCAAACTCACTCCAGAAGTTCAGTGAGGATCTCTGAATGATCCAATGTCGTCCTAAATGACTGATGATGATAAATATAATCCACCTGTGTGTAATCAAGTCTCCGTATAAATGCACCTGCTCTGTGATAGTCTCAGGGTTCTATTTAAAGAGCAGAGAGCATCATGAAGACCAAGGAACACACCAGGCAGGTCCGTGATACTGTTGTGGAGAAGTTTAAAGCCGGATTTGGATACAAAAAGATTTCCCAAACTTTAAACATCCCAAGAAGCACTGTATTGAAATGGAAGGCGTATCAGACCACTGCAAATCTGCCAAGACCCGGCCGTCCCTCTAAACTTTCATCTCAAACAAGGAGAAGACTGATCAGAGATGCAGCCAAGAGGCCCATGATCACTCTGGATGAACTGCAGAGATCTACAGCTGAGGTGGGAGAGTCTGTCCATAGGACAACAATCAGTCGTACACTGCACAAATCTGGCCTTTATGGAAGAGTGGCAAGAAGAAAGCCATTTCTCAAAGATATCCATAAAAAGTCTCGTTTAAAGTTTGCCACAAGCCACCTGGGAGACACACCAAACATGTGGAAGAAGGTGCTCTGGTCAGATGAAACCAAAATCCAACTTTGTGGCCACAAAGCAAAACGATATGTTTGGCGTAAAAGCAACACAGCTCATCACCCTGAACACACCATCCCCACTGTCAAACATGGTGGTGGCAGCATCATGGTTTGGGCCTGCTTTTCTTCAGCAGGGACAGGGAAAATGGTTAAAATTGATGGGAAGATGGATGGAGCCAAATACAGGACCATTCTGGAAGAAAACCTGTTGGAGTCTGCAAAAGACCTGAGACTGGGACGGAGATTTATCTTCCAACAAGACAATGACCCCAAATATAAAGCAAAATCTACAATGGAATGGTTCACAAATAAACGTGTCCAGGTGTTAGAATGGCCAAGTCAAAGTCCAGACCTGAATCCAATCGAGAATCTGTGGAAAGAGCTGAAAACTGCTGTTCACAAACGCTCTCCATCCAACCTCACTGAGCTCCAGCTGTTTTCCAAGGAAGAATGGGCAAGAATTTCAGTCTCTCGATGTGCAAAACTGATAGAGACATACCCCAAGCGACTTGCAGCTGTAATCGCAGCAAAAGGTGGCGCTACAAAGTATTAACTTAAGGGGGCCGAATAATTTGGCACGCCCCACTTTTCAGTTTTTTATTTTTTACAAAAGTTTAAAATATCCAATAAATTTCGTTCCACTTCACAATTGTGTCCCACTTGTTGTTGATTCTTCACCAAAAAATTAAAATTTTATATCCTTATGTTTGAAGCCTGAAATGTGGCAAAAGGTTGAAAAGTTCAAGGGGGCCGAATACTTTCGCAAGGCACTGTATCTCGGAAAAAGAGGGACTGATTCCCAAGGGGAAAACACTGTTTGATTCAGGTAATTCTGACTTTTCTAATTTTTCAGCCACTCTAAGTCACCATTACCTGTGAAATGGATTATCTTGTTGAAAAATTATATCCGTGATTGGTTCTTAAGTCACTATTAAATACACCATTGCCAATCAAGATAGTATTTGCAATAAGGGCATGTTCACACAGCATACAATACACATCAGCAAATGTCCATCGAGTATTTTAGTGGTGGAACCTGCAGCAGAAAGCTTTGTCAAGCATCAGGTTTTCCCGCATTTACAGCCATGGCTCTGCACATTGATGAGTCCAGTCAGACGGACAGATCAGTGTGGCCTCCTGCTGTAGTTTTAAGACAGCTGCTGTCTCCCACTAACATGGGGGAGCAAAATTGAGGAGGCTTTTCCCTCTGGTACTGATTGTTATGAAAAAAACATGAACATACCCACAGGGGCAAAAATGAGTTGTGGAGTTGTCCTCTTAGGTTCAGTTAGTTCAGTTTTTGGTAAGAATGACTGCCCGCCCAGTTTTGCCAATAGATGTGCTGGGTTATGCAGAAATCCATTGCAATGGATTGTCATCTAAGTCTCTAGAAAAACTTCTGTAATGGCAGCAATATTGCTTGTCACTAGTTTCCCTAGAAAAACATGTAAGTATAAGATGAGTAAACAGAATATTTAGTCATTTCAACAGAATTTATATATATTGTACTCCAGTTACAGTATGTTTTATTTCTATGCCTATTGTATTATTTGTATCCATATTTGCTGGTGTTTCCACCTTGATTCTGGTAGGTCGGTGACTAATCTTCCACATTATTTGACAAAACACTGAAAACAATGCTCGACAGTTAAAATAGTATGTTCTGTGTACTCATCATTATTACCCTTGACTACCGTGTCCTAGGCTGACTCTAGCTAATGTGGTTTGATCCGTTTAACTTTACCGCATACCTGTTCAGCTGTTTATAGAAAGCCACTAACAGCTACAAGGGCTGACATGGATGAAAGCCAATAAAACATTTCTGCTTTCGATTCTATTTGTTTTTATCATACACTATAAAAATATTGTTTTGTTCTCTTTTTTTGTGGTTCACGGTTTATATCAAATTTCCTTTCCTAAAGAGCATACTTATCTACTTTAAGGCTACACATAATGCAAATGCTGCTGAATGTCTAAATGAATTGCAAAGGTTGAAATCTGTGTGTAAAATCTGCAACATTAATTCACAAACCACATGTTAAAAACCTGTAGTGTAAGTCTGAGCTCAGGCCATTATCTGTAGCATTTGGAAGGAACTTGTTTAAATCTCATCCATTTTACTGCAACTGGGTAAGTCATCAATTAGTATAGGTCATCAATTTTAAGATCTGTGGGGGCCCGAGGCCCGCAACACTGTGGATCAGCTGGGTTGAAGTGGCAGCAGCACTCCCTGAGTGCAATTTTTGCTTTACAGGCCGTGTGATGTCATGTTCATCGTTTACATGGTCTGATCACAGCTCAGTCCCATTCAAGAGTATGGGCTGAGCTGTGATACCAAGCACAATTGCTTTACAATATACTGTGCTGTGCTTGGTAAGTACTGAAGAGGCTGCAAAACCCACTCAAGCCTTGCAGCCTCTTCATACAGCTGATTGACTGGTGGTCTGGGTGTGAGACCCCTGCCGATCTGCAATTGATGACTTATCGTAAGAATAGGTCATCATTTATGTAGCCTGGAAACACCTTTGGCTAAGGTCACATGTTTCAGAAACATAGCGTTTTTTGGCTATTGCGGAAATGTAGCAGGAAGAAATGCTATGTTTTACAGTACCAGCAAAGTGAGTGAGGTTTTGTATACTCTCATTCACACATTGGGGAAAAATCTGCTGCAGAAACACTACGCTCCAAAAACACACACGCTTTTGAAAAATGCAGCATGTTAATTTTATGCTGCATTTTCCTAATAACTTTTTTTGGGATGGTAGGGCAAAAATGAAAAATGTAGTGTTTTTTCTATTGTGTTTTTTTTTCTGCATTTTTTTAAGCTGCATTTCGTTACCTGGGGCCTTAGTTTTAAAGAGAACCTGCCATTGTGAATTGCGACAATAAACCACCCACATGTCCTTATGGACAGGCGGTTTAGTGTCCCAAATCGTCCTGTTATAATGCAGTCCGCGGCCACATTAAAAATTAAAAAAAAAGCTCTATACTTGCCTATCAGCTGTAGTCACTACTCTGGCGCAGTTCTATACTGTACACCTCGGCTTCAGTACATATGCGCTGGACATTGGTATGTGTGCAGTGAAGACAGGGTATACATCTCCAGCTTCACTGAGGAACAGTGCAGGCACCAGGAGCACCACAAATGAGTGTGATGAGCGTCATTGGACACATTGCACTCATCTCTAGGTTAGTATAAAGCTTTTTTATTTTTAGTGCATCCGTGGATTGTATTATAACAGGGTGATTTGAAACTCCATAAGGACCTACGGGTAGTTTAGTGTCTTAAATTACCCTGACAGGTTCACATTAAGTACCTTCTAACGTGCAGAGAAAGGTTCTGGTTACTAGAATGCTATATATGCACCTTTATAATACAAGGTCACCTATAATATATTTCATAAGTATAATAGTATTCATAATCTAAAAAGTGATATATGAAATTTACAATATGAAGTTCACAAAGTTATTTCAGAACACATTTATAAAAGACACATAAAAAGACAGCTGTCAAGGAAACCAATGATCCAGTCTAATAGACGGTATATAGATTATAACGCTCCCCATGCACAGCTCAAATCTATAGGCAGGTCACAAGGGGAGATATATTAAATACTCATAAGAACTTATAAGACTATTTTGCAACCTGGTGATGAGTTGAGTCTCCAATTTGTTCATTAAAGATGGGGGCTTCACAATGACTTTTCAGGAAGGCAAACTTCATTGCTTTCCTATGGGAAAAAGCTAAGTTAACGCAGATCCCTATTATGTGACTAATTACTTAGGATTTGCTTACCATGTTAAGGCAATGAGCAGGAATTCAGGATATCAGATGTGCTAACAATTAACCATTAAATCCTGCTGTCATCATTCATATACAGTCATATGAAAAAGTTTGGGCACCCCTATTAATATTAATCATTTTTAGTTCTAAATATTTGGGTGTTTGCAACAGCCATTTCAATTTGATATATCTAATAACTGATGGACACAGTAATATTTCAGGATTGAAATGAGGTTTATTGTACTAACAGAAAATGTGCAATATGCATTAAACCAAAATTTGACCGGTGCAAAAATTTGGGTACCCTTATCATTTTATTGATTTGAATACTCCTAACTACTTTTTACTGACTTACTGAAGCACAAAATTGGTTTTGTAACCTCACTGAGCTTTGAACTTCATAGCCAGGTGAATCCAATCATGAGAAAAGGTATTTAAGGTGGCCAATTGCAAGTTGTTCTCCTATTTGAATCTCCTCTGAAGAGTGGCATCATGGGCTCCTCAAAACAACTCTCAAATGATCTGAAAACAAAGATTGTTCAACATAGTTGTTCAGGGGAAGGATACAAAAAGTTGTCTCAGAGATTTAACCTGTCAGTTTCCACTGTGAGGAACATAGTAAGGAAATGGAAGACCACAGGGACAGCTCTTGTTAAGCCCAGAAGTGGCAGGCCAAGAAAAATATCAGAAAGGCAGAGAAGAAGAATGGTGAGAACAGTCAAGGACAATCCACAGACCACCTCCAAAGAGCTGCAGCATCATCTTGCTGCAGATGGTGTCACTGTGCATCGGTCAACAATACAGCACACTTTGCACAAGGAGAAGCTGTATGGGAGAGTGATGCGAAAGAAACCGTTTCTGAAAGCACGCCACAAACAGAGTCGCCTGAGGTATGCAAAAGCATTTTTGGACAAGCCAGCTTCATTTTGGAAGAAGGTCCTGTGGACTGATGAAACAAAGATTGAGTTGTTTGGTCATACAAAAAGGCATTATGCATGGCGTCCAAAAAACACAGCATTCCAAGAAAAACACTTGCTACCCACTGTAAAATTTGGTGGAGGTTCCATCATGCTTTGGGGCTGTGTGGCCAATGCTGGCACCGGGAATCTTGTTAAAGTTGAGGGTCGCATGGATTCAACTCAGTATCAGCAGATTCTTGAGAATAATGTACAAGAATCAGTGACGAATTTGAAGTTACGCCGGGGATGGATATTTCAGCAAGACAATGATCCAAAACACAGCTCCAAATCTACTCAGGCATTCATGCAGAGGAACAATTACAATGTTCTGGAATGGCCATCCCAGTCCCCAGACCTGAATATCATTGAACATCTGTGGGATAATTTGAAGCGGCTGTCCATGCTCGGCGACCATCAAACTTAACTGAACTGGAATTGTTTTGTAAAGAGGAATGGTCAAAAATACCTCCATCCAGGATCCAGGAACTGATTAAAAGCTACAGGAAGCGACTAGAGGCTGTTATTTTTGCAAAAGGAGGATCTACTAAATATTAATGTCACTTTTCTGTTGAGGTGCCCATACTTTTGCACCGGTCAAATTTTGGTTTAATGCATATTGCACATTTTCTGTTAGTACAATAAACCTCATTTCAATCCTGAAATATTACTGTGTCCATCAGTTATTAGATATATCAAATTGAAATGGCTGTTGCAAACACCCAAATATTTAGAACTAAAAATGATTAAGATTAATAGGGGTGCCCAAACTTTTTCATATGACTGTATTCAGATCAGGCTGTGATTTATACAGACCTAGGCATAGTTTTACTTTCTGGCAAATCTACAGTTGAAAGTTGAGACACAAAATATTTTTGAAAGCCTAATGTTTTTCAGGATGAAAGTCAGATGGTCACTTAGTGTTACATCATGACATTGATTCCTTCAAAAGAGGAAACTTTTAGAAGTTATGTCATTAGCTACACATAGTTAAACTAGCAGTGGGGCTAGGAGCTGTAACACTTTATGTACCACTCATATTAAACTATTCTATTACAGGTAAAACATTAGTAAGAAAATATGGGATCTGTTGCCTTGTAACAGAAGTACTGAATTTTAGGAAGATAGTGTTGGAATGACTCTCGGCAAGTCTAGAAGAATATCTGCCCCCTTTAAACACTAGTTGTTGCATGTCTCCAGAGACATTCAGTACAAATGTTTGATGGGATTTCCTCTGGTAACACAGCAGATATCTACGTGGTGGTCCAGTTCTGTTGAGATACAGTATGTGCCAGTTTCTCCTCAGATAAGGACTCCACTGGTTCAGAGATGTGTCATCTCCAAATATTGAGATCCTGTCGTTGGAGGCAGATACACTGGGAATTATTTATCATCTGCCCCTTTCTTGTCCATATTTTTCGCAAGTGCACCTTTTTTTAGACTAGTTTTACTGTGGTGTCTATTTATGATATAGGTGCAGTTCCTTATAAAATGTTTAGTTTAGATACGCCTTTATAAGTTACGTCCACTTTTTATCTAAAAAGGTGCAACTGCCCCTTTTTAACGCTCTCTGACCTGACAGACTTTTTTTTTTTTAAGCTGCCAATGTATTGGAGTGCATTCGCACCTTTTTTGCCTCTTTTTATAAAGGCTCATGTCATAAATACAAGTCATAAGGCCCCACGTAGCTGGCCGCAGCAAAAAAGTGCTGCAGGAAAAACCGAAACGGCAACGCATAAGCCATTCTTTTACCATGTCCAGGTAGAAGTGGTCAGTGACAGGATCCTTAGCACAACAAAAAAAAAGGTGCTGTTGACTTAACAACTGCTCATTGCACACAACACATTTACTTGTGCTCAATAAAGACACATGGTTTTTCTAAACACATTTACAAAATTTACTTTAAAGTTTTACAGTACTATCACAGAAGAACCCATTCTTGCAAATTCCAACATGCAAAAAGCTTTTTTCTTGCTTCAATGTCACCATCTAATGTCACACTACATAGGCACATTCTACATTTGTGCCTTGAAGAATGAAAGCTGTGCTGTGTTTGGTTGCTATGAGCAACTTGAAATGAGACTAAGTTGTCTGAAAAGTTACTGACTAACTACAAGTTGCTGCTTTTGCGCCTTCCTATTTGAATCACCCTGTATAATACATTTGACCCACTAGCGCTCTGTGCTGTACCAAACACATAAGCTGCGCCTCATACATGGCTTCCGGCTGTATTATACAACTGGGGCCAATATAGGCACACAAGTCGGAAAATGCTCCAACTCCAGCAGTATAAACACTCAGATGCCGTGATCTTGACCCCCTGGAATCCCCTTGGGTCCCCTTCGGTTGCGAAGTCTGAAGGGTTGCCATGGCAACCAGTAGGCCAATCAACAGTCTCTTGGCTGCCTTTCTCTATTGCACATAGGGATCCTATTGTACAGGCGATCCCAGGTTAAAGTCCCCTTGTGGGACAGCAAAAAAAAAAAAAAAAAATTAAAACGTAAAGTTAAAAAAGATTTTAAAAAGTAAATTGTAAAAAGTTAAAAAAAAAATATTTTCCAATTCAAAAATAAATAATGTAAACAAAAAAGTAAACCAACAGATTAGTTATTGCTATGTGTATATAAGTCCCCAACATCCAAAAAAAAACCCATTATTTATCCGATACAGTGAAAAAAAAACACTGCACAAATGAATGTGTTGTGGTCACCTCGCCTTCCTCAAAATACCAAGTGTTCAAAACAATGTACATCCCAAATAATGGTACCATTACAAACTACAAGTTTCTTTGCCAAAAAATAGCCCTCACATACAGTAACTTGATTATCAAAAAAGTTTAAAGCAAAAATCTGAAAAAAATCACCAAGCCTTAATGCCAAAATTACCCTGCGTTCTTAAAGGTTAAACAGGATATTGGCGAGTTAAATTGCTAACTTAGAAGTCATCTTAAAAATAAGTCAGAAAAGATGAATCAATTTGCCCATAAAGGCTAAAGATTTTGCAAATGGTTCATTGAACTTCAAATCTCAGCCTTGGAGGACAGATTTGTTCCTTTGGAAGTTCGGAGTGTAATACAAGTGTACTTATATAACTTTATTGAGGTCATTAGAATGTGCTACAGTACATAAGGTAAAACATCCTGATCTTATGGAATGTACTATGATCAGGGCAGTGGAGTACTGAGAAATGATGGTCCCTCATAGAAAGATCAAAATTTCCAAAATGACATCTAGGACAGAAGGGGCTGGTTTTGTTTTCTCCCCAGAGCTCCTTCTCATGACCCAATTCTATACCTCTTTATTTGCTGAGAATGCAGTTCCTCCAGATATGTGAGTTCTGCACAGGTTATTCCCACCCAACATCAAAGGGAATGCAACCATCCAGGGCTGGGCCCCTTTTTTCCAAGAATCTGTTGAAGCTACATGGTCTGCCTTTATGATACAGCACTGTGCAGAGGTTTTAGGCAGGTGTGAAAAATGCTGCAAAGTAAGAATGCTATCAAAAGTAGAAGTGTTGCTGGTAGAGATGGGCGAACCGCTTCAGCATGAGCAAGGTACAACCCAAATATCCCAAATTGTTTGATTTTAAACAAAACTGAATGATTTGGGATTTGTCTTGGACAAACTAAAATGGCCACCGTTGGTGGGCACACGACGTTACCGAGGAGACCAAGAGAGAGCGCTAGACACCACGAGGAGGCCCATAAAAGCTGAGGAAAAGTGAGTATACATGTTTTTTACTTTTTACTTGTCCCTGGGCCTCCATCTATTATACTTTTTGGTCTGAAGAGACCCCAGAGTATAGTAATTTCACTTCCAGTTTGTACTGAACTTATTCGACCCAAAACAAGTCAGGGACCTGAGCTACCCGAAACCAAAAAGAATCTTGGAAGGCTCACCCATTTCTAGCTACTAGTTTATTTTTGTCAATTAACAAAATGCAAAGTGAATGAACAAAAGAGAAATCTAAATCACACCAATATTTGGTGTGACCACCCTGGAAGAGGAATCCTGGGAGAGATTATATGGCCCCCACAGAACCCTGGTCTCAACATCATCCAGTCTGTCTGGGATTACATGAAGAGACAGAAGGATTGGAGCAAGCCTACATCCACAGAAGGTCTGTGCTTAGTTCTCCAAGATGTTTGGAACAACCTCCCTGCCAAGTTCCTTAAAAAACTGTGTGCAAGTGTATATAGAAGAATCGATGGAAGGCAAAGGTCACACCAAATATTGATGGGATTTAGATTTCTGTTTAGTTCATTCACTTAGAATTTTGTTAATTGACAAAAATAAACTACTAGCACTTCTATTTTTAAAGCATTCTTCTTTGCAGCATTTTTTACATACCTGACTAAAACTTTTGCACCATACAGCATTTTTCCATTGTATCATGACAAAACAAGGAGAAGAACTCATTACTTGGTTGTATAATATTAAGAGGCAGTGGACTGGCATAGATTTCAGGTATAACTCATGCCAGTTTTTGTCATGAGTAATAGTAACTTTTTAAAGCTGAAGTGTTCCCATCTGGAAATATATAGATCCCTATCTTGCTTAAAAATCGGTGAGCGAGCCCAAAATTGGACAAAGTAGTGTATTTTTGTACCTACAGCCATGCACCAAAAAAGTGATTTTTTTTTTTTGTCAGAAAAATGTGATATCTTTCATAAATACCTCCCATATTATGTAAATTGTCAGTTCAAACATGGATTCAGGGCACCATTCAACATCCAGTGATGCTCCCAGTTATCTGTAACCAGCTGATCCTGAGCTTACAGATTGGAGAAGTCTTCCAGGTATACACATCTCTCTGGAAATATACAGTAAAAACATAGAATTTAGGTTCCAGTATTGCAAGAATTTCACCTTCAGAGTTTATTACTGTGTATGATCACGGTGACTGAAAGATTGAGTACTCTATAAAAGGGTTAAATTATATGGGTGCTAAATGACTTCACACATGTCTTTTGATGCTTTTATTGCTGCTATTCACACTTTTACGCTAAACCCTCCAATGGTTTTCTATGCTGGAGAAATATTGATTGTATATTCGGTGGGGGGATTCATTGTACACTATATTAATTACCAAACTGCCTTCATTCCCTAGAAAGAGGACAATTATTCAGGCCGTGAACTTCACAGAACAGAGGATTCATGCTTTTCAGATCAATGGGGCAGTTTGATCCGATAAAAGTCCAGAAGGCAGCTTCACAATGTATACAGTTTTCCTTTCCTTCTCCAAAGGAGAATTGTGATGGCTTTTGTGAACAGGCTGGGGGCATGAAATGCAGGACCAGCTCTCAGACTAATATGGGAAAGGGGGGTTATTGTGAACTTGGTGTGTAGTGTGTATGTAGTATATAGATAGTATCCAATAGTGTCTGCTGTGGTAGCTTGTATATTTGTATAATTATTTATAACAGTAAAAAAAAATGTGTGTGTATATATATATATATATATATATATATATATATATATACACACACATTGCAGTTTTTTCTTTTTCTTTTATTATTTGGGTATTCTTTTTGGTAACTGGGTCAGTAATATGGTGTGTTTCTTTAAAGTTAATTTCTTAATTAGCTAACAATATCGAGAGAGATAGATAGATAGATAGATACAGTCATATGAAAAAGTTTGGGCACCCCTATTAATCTTAATCATTTTTAGTTCTAAATATTTGGGTGTTTGCAACAGCCATTTCAATTTGATATATCTAATAACTGATGGACACAGTAATATTTCAGGATTGAAATGAGGTTTATTGTACTAACAGAAAATGTGCAATATGCATTAAACCAAAATTTGACCGATGCAAAAGTATGGGCACCTCAACAGAAAAGTGACATTAATATTTAGTAGATCCTCCTTTTGCATAAATAACAGCCTCTAGTCGCTTCCTGTAGCTTTTAATCAGTTCCTGGATCCTGGATGAAGGTATTTTTGACCATTCCTCTTTACAAAACAATTCCAGTTCAGTTAAGTTTGATGGTCGCCGAGCATGGACAGCCCGCTTCAAATTATCCCACAGATGTGCAATGATATTCAGGTCTGGGGACTGGGATGGCCATTCCAGAACATTGTAATTGTTCCTCTGCATGAATGCCTGAGTAGATTTGGAGCTGTGTTTTGGATCATTGTCTTGCTGAAATATCCATCCCCGGTGTAACTTCAAATTCGTCACTGATTCTTGTACATTATTCTCAAGAATCTGCTGATACTGAGTTGAATCCATGCGACCCTCAACTTTAACAAGATTCCCGGTGCCGGCATTGGCCACACAGCCCCAAAGCATGATGGAACCTCCACCAAATTTTACAGTGGGTAGCAAGTGTTTTTCTTGGAATGCTGTGTTTTTTTGACGCCATGCATAACGCCTTTTTGTATGACCAAACAACTCAATCTTTGTTTCATCAGTCCACAGGACCTTCTTCTAAAATGAAGCTGGCTTGTCCAAATGTGCTTTTGCATACCTCAGGCGACTCTGTTTGTGGCGTGCTTTCAGAAACGGCTTCTTTCGCATCACTCTCCCATACAGCTTCTCCTTGTGCAAAGTGTGCTGTATTGTTGACCGATGCACAGTGACACCATCTGCAGCAAGATGATGCTGCAGCTCTTTGGAGGTGGTCTGTGGATTGTCCTTGACTGTTCTCACCATTCTTCTTCTCTGCCTTTCTGATATTTTTCTTGGCCTGCCACTTCTGGGCTTAACAAGAACTGTCCCTGTGGTCTTCCATTTCCTTACTATGTTCCTCACAGTGGAAACTGACAGGTTAAATCTCTGAGACAACTTTTTGTATCCTTCCCCTGAACAACTATGTTGAACAATCTTTGTTTTCAGATCATTTGAGAGTTGTTTTGAGGAGCCCATGATGCCACTCTTCAGAGGAGATTCAAATAGGAGAACAACTTGCAATTGGCCACCTTAAATACCTTTTCTCATGATTGGATACACCTAGCTATGAAGTTCAAAGCTCAGTGAGGTTACAAAACCAATTTTGTGCTTCAGTAAGTCAGTAAAAAGTAGTTAGGAGTATTCAAATCAATAAAATGATAAGGGTACCCAAATTTTTGCACCGGTCAAATTTTGGTTTAATGCATATTGCACATTTTCTGTTAGTACAATAAACCTCATTTCAATCCTGAAATATTACTGTGTCCATCAGTTATTAGATATATCAAATTGAAATGGCTGTTGCAAACACCCAAATATTTAGAACTAAAAATGATTAAGATTAATAGGGGTGCCCAAACTTTTTCATATGACTGTACATTTGGTTCAGCGTATGTCTGATGAGTAGCTGGACCAGACCATAAATTGCTGTTAATTTTTCTTTGTTATTTTATAGATTTATTATGATTATGTTTTTACTGTTATTGTTATTGATCTGTTTACATAATTGATAGGGTTATTCAGTTTCTAATATTGATGGCCTATCCTTCCGGGTGTCAGACCCTCACAGATCTAAAATTGATGACCTTTCCTAAGGAAATTGGATGACTGCATTAATATGTCATTTTTAGAGATCGGCAAACCTCGTTTTCAGTTCAGACGACTCAACCCTCCGGTTTATTTTGGTCCGAACTTGTTCAGATAAAACCGGAAGTGAAATTATTATACTCTGGATCTCTTCAGAGCCCAGAGTATAATAGGTAGTGTGGAGGATGACTCAGCTTATGTATCCTCCATTTTGTATTCCATGGCCATGTGGGACCATGCCTGTAGCCATTTTCTATTCATACATTTGTTTAGAGAGCTCATCCCCCACTAGATGCCTTAATGGGATGAGGGTCCTATCTGTTTGTTTTCCAACTGCCAAAACTATTTTATAGCTTTGTCACCAATCATGTTATGCTAGTTGTACTAGTTCAACCTGTCTTGTCTACACACTGTATTTAAGACCACCTTTTTCCCTCCATTAAAGCAGAACCCACTAGATACACAATAGCTGTGTGTGTTGTGTGATTCTCTATGCTATAGCTTATACACCAACTTTATTAATACGGTGATACTTAGAGCAGATTGCGCTCACAGTAGAGGCATAAAAAATAACAGTTATATTCATCTTCCCCCACCTGGGCCTACTCGTGGCATCCAATGCTCACCCTGGGTCCTTTTCTAGCCTCCTGGGTGACATCATGCTAAATCAACTACAGTATATCCTTATAGAAATCCTTAAGTGGTCCTATTTTATCACCATTACAAGTTCTATAGCCCACTATTTAGTTACCTGAATGGAAAATACTCCTCCTGTATGTGTGACAGGATAGTATGGCATAAGTACTGCATATATGTTTGCTATACAAGAGTCTGGGAAAACTGGGAGACATCTGAGTAGGTGCTCTACTGGCAGTCATTTCTTGGCTGGTCATAATATTGATCTGTGTTGTACGTATCTGTAATACAGCACTTCTGGACTGCTACCAGAAGCCTGTACTGTAACTCTGTGTGTCTATAGTTTTATACCAAGGCACATAGAGGTTTTCACTCTTGAGTTCATACAGAATACATAAGTGAAAAAACTGTGATGTCCCAAACCATTACTGAGGTATTGCATTTCATTTAGGGGACCAAACAGTACTGTACAGAGCCAGCCTGCTGTGGCCCCCAAGTGCCTGCCAGTCTGTAATATGAACCATGAGTACTACTTAAATAACCATGCCAAATAACAGGTTCTAGCCCTGCCCCTGGTGACACAAAAGTCTTGTTACCTACATAAAAATGTCTACAATGGAGAGGAAAAACTATTTTAAACAAAATTTTGTAGCACTTTGTGCTATTAAAAAATACAGAAAAAAAAATCTCCCTTTTCATTTACATTTTCTTAAATATTAAAAAAAAAAAAAAAAAAAAAAAAAATGCAAACATAAAAATAATATACAAATAAAGCCCTATGTATCACCAAAGACAGAAAAATTATTTGAATAACCCGGAATGAAAAAAATTCTAGTTTCCAAAACCCAAAAATTAAAAAAACCTTGAAAAAAGCCCGGGCCAAAAAATGATAAAAAAAAAAAAAAAATATTATTATAAACCTTTTTCTTTTAAAAAAAAAATATTAAAAAAAAAATCATATAAAAAAAATATTCGCCGTTCTTCTTAAAAAGGGTGATTTAAGAGTAAGCAAAATCATATAAAAATTCTGCACATATGTTTTTGAATATCTATCTCAAATATATATATAATCAATAAGGGATTGATAAAATTGCTTGATTTTTTTTTTATTGGGCAAAAAGAGGAGCTTTAAGAATGCAAAGAAATGAAATGAGTAAAAAAAACATCTGACCATGTCATTTCACATCACATTCAGCATGTCGATTGTGTATTTTCTTTGCCCCCTCCTTAGATAAAATAACTATTCAGCAGACTGCTACACAATTTTCTATAGCAAACTGTTAAAAAATACATGTGACCTTAGACAATTCGTGGACAACACCTGTCCCTGCAATGACATAGGATGATTAATATTAAACAACACAGAAATGGGGAGCTCCTTTTCCACGTGCTGTGTAAGCAAGGATGACTAACCTGCCAGTATATGTGTTTATAGAAACGAAGGTTATAACCCTGACATTTTATCTCAGATGTCAGCACTTTCCGGCTAGGGGTAAAAGGAAACACCTGGGGGGGGGGGGGGGGGGGGGGGGGGGGGAAGAGGGGGGAAATTTTCCCGCTCCTTTTTAGTCACATTTGCGATCCACCACATATCACCCTAATCCTGCACATTCTGGATCCTTTACTCACCCAAGGGCTTTCCCCTAAGCCCTAGTAAGCTGATCTTGGGTGTTAAAGCTGCTTTTCTGGCCTTTCTGCAGTGGCTCAGAGTCGGGGCCTACCTGCGCCTTCCTCCAGACCCGCCATTTTCTCCGCACCCCGGCCGTCAGGACGAGCATCTCCTGCACCGCGGACCTCCGCATCCTCCTCTGCCTCCGCTGACGTTGCTTTCTGCGGGACCAGGGAGTGACAGAGGCGGCAGCCCTGCGCGGTGCTGGTTGCCGCGCGGGGCGACAGAGCGGCGGCTGTTGAGGGCAGCGGTTACTGCACTAAGGCCTACAGCGGGGGACAGCACAGCGCTCCCAACCAGAAGAGGGGGCCTATATTCCTGAGCAACGCTGCACATCCCAGATCCTGGACGCAGACCTCGGACACAAGGTACACTGCAGGCAGCGCGGGCAGGGGGAGTGCTGGGATCCCTTACATACATCAGGGAGACTCAAAACGAGGCCCGATTAGTGGCAAAGCAGTGCCTGCACTGTGACCCTATCCTGGGTATCTCCACTCATACAAAATATAGGCCTTACCTGACCTATCGCTTTGGCCCCAGGGCAGCCAGAGCCGGGCCCTGTACAGACGTAGTCTATCCCTCCAACCTACGAATAATCAGGCCCTGAGCGGACCCTCACCTGTACTCCTGCCCTACTAGTCTTGTGCAGGCCTGCATCTCCACCTCAGCTCAGCAACCCCTAATTGGCCTCCACACATACAGCTCTAGCTGAAACTCCACTGAGCTGCAGCTCAATTTTTCCCCACAGAATTCTCGTAGGTACCTCTCCCCTTGGGTGATGGCGACTTAGTTCTGGGGATCCAGTGCACCCTAAGCGACTCTTAGCGACAAACAGCCTGTCTGAAAATATCTGCCCTTTAAACGCTGAATTGCGGGAGACGAATATCTGGCAACATGGTGAAGGGTAGGAAATCCGTCAAGAAACCTGATAATAACCTGACTAACTACTTTGAGTGGGACCGTGGCGTGGAGGGAGAACCGGGACCTACACTTGACGACCATACAGAGCGCACACTCTCAACGCCTACGACTGCCATAATCACAGCGACATTTGTAGAGGGGGAAGGCCTTAACCACACCAAAGCTCTAATGGATCCTCTTCTACCTCCAACCCCTGACGATATCCGATCAGCAGCACCACAAATCCATTATACGTCCACTCAATCCAGCAAGGAGCAGACCTCCCCCTTACGACACTCACCATCTCCGAGTACCAGTCCGCTCAAACAAAAACCTCGTCTGGAACTCCCTGGAGACCTAACCTACTCCGAAGACCAACCCTCCTCCGAGACCTTTCCATCCACTCAAATGACTGGCCTAGACGGCTTCCCGACCACTAGTGGTCCCGCCTCTGAACATACTCTGAGAGATATGCTTCTGGCCCTCCGCAGTTCCCTTCAGGCGGATTTTTCACAATTGCTTCAGCCTCTTCAGTCCTCAGTCAATGCACTAGATGGACGAGTAACACATATTGAAACCAAAATGGGCAATTTCGCTGCATCGCACAACAAAATCATCGATGCACACAATGACCTTGAAGACGAGGTTGAGAATCTCAAAGCCAAAGTGGCTGACATGGAGGACCGGTCCCGCAGGAACAACATCAAATTCAGAGGTATTTCAGAACAGGTCCAAACAGCTGATCTGCTTCCATACCTACAGGATTATGTCCGATTTCTACTACCTGACTCTACTAATACGGATATCATCATTGACAGAGCACATAGGCTTCCTCGCCCCAGACATCTGGGAGACGAGATCCCGAGAGACGTCTTGGCGAGATTCCACTTCTTCCATATAAAAGAAAGATTACTAGAAGCTGCTCGTAAGCAGAAATCTTGGCCTCCCAAATTCAAAGAGGTGCAGTTATACACGGACCTCTCAGCTATGACCCTTCGCCTCCGCAGAGACTTACTCCCGGTCACAACAACGCTTCGCAAAAACAAGATCCAATATAGATGGGGGTTTCCTGTGAAATTGATTGTCGCTAAAGACGGGACCACCTTCACCATCCATAACTTGAATCAAGGCAAAGCGTTATTATCGACTTGGAGAATGCCAATCTCTCTTCCTCAAGAGGCGGCAGGTCCCTCTCCTCCCTCAGCTACAGGGCGTAGATCTCCCACAAACCGCAAATGATATTCTAGGATGGCTATCCCTATCCACTCAGGTGCACAACCCCCTTTGCTCTAGTGGCTTAACCGGCAAGCCTATAACCAATACCCCCACATATACAGTAAAGCTGTATTCGTCTTTGAACTGTTTGTTCATCTGTTTTGTCTATTGATCTTCTTACTTGCAAAACTGCCTACTCGTCTTCTGCAGATTCAACATCCCCACGACGTCCATACTCTTAAGTGACACTATGGTGATCAAGTTGGCCTCTCTCAACGTCCGTGGCCTAAACAGTCCACAGAAGCGAACGTATATTTGGAAGGAGGCTCTCTCACTCTCCGCGGATGTTTTCTGCGCACAAGAAACCCACCTTCTACAAAAAGACGCCTTCAGGGTAAAACACCCATCCTTCCCTATAATCTGCCACGCACACCACCGATCTAAAAAACGGGGAGTCCTTGTCGCTTTTAGAGACTCAGTGGCATTTTCCTTAACGGCACAAAAAGCGGACCCCCAAGGCAGATTCCTCATAATTGTTTGCCTCCTCAATAACATCCCCTATACAATAGTCAACATATACGCTCCACAGCGAAAGACCCTGGCATTTTTACACAAAGTCCGAAGACACATTCAAGAAATCCAACAGGGTGCGTTAATAATTTGTGGAGACTTCAATAACATAGTGGATCCCTCTCTGGATTCTACCAACGCCAACAGAGACAACACTTCCTGCCTGCTCCAATTTCCGAACACTGAAAATCTTTATGATATCTGGCGCGCACATCATGCGGGCGAAAGGGACTATACCTATTTCTCAGCAGTACACGGTTCTTACTCTCGCATTGATATGTTCATGGTAGACCTTCATACCCTGATGAGCTCCAAAACATCCACGATTGAATCTATCACATGGTCAGACCACGCAGCCATCACTCTCACCATAGAAGAAAAGATTCCACCTTCTGCTGCTAGACTCTGGAGAAACAATACATACCTAATGAGTCACCTTACTTATCGCCCGATAATAGAAAAAGACCTCCAGGATTTTTTCCAGACCAACTCCATATCTACAGAGGATCCCTACACTCTCTGGAACGCTCACAAAGCGTACATTCGTGGCACACTTATAAAAATCGCACATAGAAACAAGAAAGAACGCCAGAAAGCGATTACGGTAGCAATGTCAACACTTCGCACTTTAGAAGCCGCGAACAAAACCAATCCGAACCCGAATACTTCTGAACAGCTCACCCAGGCTAGACAGCAACTGCGTCTCCTTCTTTTACAAGATTACGAAAAGGCGTTAAAACGATCTAAAGCGCGATTTTACTCCCAAAGCAACAAAGCCGGCAGACTACTGGCTAGACAACTTCGGGCAAGGGTAGTTAAATCGCGGATTCCATACATCAAGCACCCTGTCACTAAAGTACATTTAACAGACCCAAGAGACATCGCCAACTCTTTTAAGGACTACTACGCACAGTTGTATAATCTACAGGAACACACCCCTCTTCCACCTGACCATTCCACCTTGGTATCCGGCTTCTTAAACAACTTAAAGTTATCAGGCCTGACAGATGAACATCTCTTGGCCCTAAACACCCCTATTACTCTTCCAGAAGTCCTACAAACCATAAAGTCCTTACCTAAGGGTAAGTCACCAGGTCCAGATGGTTTCTCCAACGAATATTTAATCTATTTCCAGCAAATTCTTGCTCCATCTCTCCTGAATTTCTTCAACCATGCCATGTCGGGTGCACCGCTTCCGCGCGAATCGTTGACGGCATTAATTGTCACCCTTCCTAAACCCGGTAAATCAGCAGATGTCCCACAAAATTTCAGGCCAATCTCGCTGCTAAATTCGGACCTCAAGCTTTATGCGAAGATCCTAGCAGCACGGCTAGCTCCCATTCTTCCAGACTTAATTGGCACAGACCAAGTGGGCTTCGTTAAAGGCCGCCAAGCCTCAGACAACACCAGACGTGTCCTACATTTGGTAGATCACCTGGAACGCAACAAGACCCCATCCCTAATGGTCGCCTTAGATGCTGAGAAGGCGTTTGACCGGATCAACTGGGCATTCGCTTTCTCCGTCCTACAGAAACTGCGATTCTCTGGCCCTATCCTCACTGCTATCTCAAACCTATACTCATCCCCATCGGCCAGAGTGTTTACTAACAGCACACTGTCGGACAGCTTTGATATCAAGAATGGAACGAGGCAGGGGTGCCCTCTCTCTCCATTGATCTTTATTCTCACCATTGAACCATTAGCACAAGCCCTGAGACAAAACGACAGAGTCCAGGGAGTGCACATAGAGGGTTCCTCTCATCTCATCTCTCTCTACGCTGATGATATCATATTGTCCTTAACCTACCCAGAAACATCTCTACCAGCTGCTGTCGAAACTCTCAGAGATTATGGGGCTCTCTCTTTTTATAAACTCAACGAAGCCAAAACACAAATTCTCCCCCTGAACGTTCCCATGCCTCTTTTGGAACATCTCAAAGAGAGGTTTCCCTACGACTGGAAATCGACAGATCTGGACTACTTGGGAATAAGGATCACTCCCTACATCGCACAGGTGGCCAAAGCAAACTATATGCCTCGGCTGACGGATCTGGAGAGAGAGTGTCGATCCTATTCAGGACTCACCCTGTCATGGCTAGGTAGGGTATCTGCCTTTCAAATGATGCTGCTCCCAAAACTATTATACTTATTTAGAACTATACCCGTAGCACCCCCCCCTTACGTTCCTCCAGAAAATTAACGCTATGCTCAACAAACTTATCTGGAACTCCAAAAAGCCGAGACTCCCATCTTCTATCCTGCACAGAAAACGGGGAGTGGGAGGCTTGGGAATACCAAACATATATGATTACTACATGGCCTCACATCTTTCTACTCTAAAGGACTGGTGGCATAACAACGCCCATAAATCCTGGATCACCATTGAGTCTCGTATGATACCACATCACAGTCTCAAATCTTGGCTCTTATACTCCCTCTGGACGGATGTGGTACCCTCTCTCACGTCTCCAATTCTACAACATCTCATAGACAGCTGGCGACATATCCATCACTCTACAGGCAAGACGCAGATACTACACATCAAGCAGGCCCCAATTGAATTCTTAGAACTAACAATCCTGGATCTCAACTTATCCATCTGGAAATCATCAGGTATCACCTCTATTTCAATGATGTGGAGTGAGGACTCATTGATACCATTCCCATCGCTACAATCCACCTTCTCCCTACCCTCCACTTGCCTCTTTACATATCTGAGAATCAAGCACTTTCTCACCTCCAACTGCAATAAACAAGTAATATACAATAAATCTCTGTTGGACCTCCTCAAAATTCCAAATCCGGCTACAAAAATTCTCAGCTCCATCTACAATACTATAGGATCTAAAGATCATCTGGTCAAATCTACCCCACTACTTAGTTGGGAAATGCATCTTCAGCAGAAATACTCGGTTATACAATGGCAGAAAGCCATGACCTTCACGAAAAAGACCTTCCGGTGCACGACCCACTATGAAACAACTGTCAAAATTCTCCTCCACTGGTACTATACTCCAGAGCGACTTCACCGAATTTATCCGCAGACCTCAAACTCCTGCTGGAGGGGATGTGGCGAGAAAGGAACACTACTGCATTTACTGTGGACGTGCCCCCGAGTGGTGTTGTACTGGCAAGACGTCTTCCGATGGATTTCTTCACTAGTGGGATTCTTCATACCTCCCTCACCAGCTTTAGCACTACTATTTCTGCAAATCGACTCTTTCCCAGCAACACATAGAGTGTTGATTGGCCACGCCTTGTTATCAGCGTCATTGGCTCTGCTACGCAACTGGAAGTCAGCCACTATTCCGACTAGAGGAGAGCTAGTGAACATGGTGGAGCAGACCTACCAATATGAGAAGATTCTCTCTCATGGAGTTCTTGGGGATAACCACTTCCAAAAGAACTGGTTTCCATGGACACTGAAGGCTCATACACATCTGCCGTAACCCGGCTGTGCTGCACTTGGAAGATCAAAACTTAATAATTATTGTCACCTTTTGTTGCTTTATACTTGTAGGCACTTGTTTCTTTAACTCTAGAGACTCTCGAACTCTTAGATAACTATATGTTTATTTGACTTCTAGCTACTTCTAGCGCTTACATGATAATACTTTTTTGAATGTTGTTGTTTGACCTGTTAAAAAATCTCAATAAAACTGATTGAAAGTAAATGCAAACACCTGCTGGCGAACTAAAAAATAAAAAAAAATACTTAAAATACCAATCTTATTGTTATCAAAATTAAACAAATGTAAATTTGGACTGAGAGAGGCTGTCAGACCTTTAACTAAAGAGAAACAATATAATGATACAGTATAGATAGGTCTGCAGGCTCAGACGGATCCATCAGGGAGTTGGTGAATCCCTAGTGGTCCATGGATCCAACAATGGGCTCAGGGAGTGATGAGAACCGTCTCCAAGAACTCTCGCTGCCCCTCCCTGGCTTTATGGCCCAGTGTGTGGCAGGTGGTCCTTAGGGCAAGAGAGGCACAGAAAGGAGAATTAGTCAGTCTGAAGTCTGGATATTTTTGTCTCTTCTATTAAATAATTTGGAGGCCTAGTCTGGTGCCTGACCTGAGGTCTGAACTAATTTAGGTGTCTGGTTTGAGGCCTGAAATAATTTAGTGGCCTGGTCTGGGGTCTGAATTAATGGTGGGGTCTGCTTGCTATGGGACACGGCACTATGCACTTATACCCCTACTTACAACTGCATGAGGATCATCAGGCACTATTTAATAGTACAGTATTTGGAGATATTGGACGGCACTCCAGGTACAGTAATGGCACCTGGGGCATCAGAAGGCACGGTGCCTTATCATACCAATTAAAAATTGATGTCCTATTTTAAGAATGAACTATCAATTCTGAAACAGTGGATAACCCCTTTAATTGTCTTTCCATGTTTTCGGTGCTATAACATCTTGACAAAAAGGAAGATTTTGTTTGCTACAAAATCATAGACTGAGATTTATCTTAAACGCCACAAAATTTTTTGTTAATGCTATCTATATAATGTCGCTACACTTAGGACAATGAGCAGAGTTACTAAAGGATGTTATGAAAAGTTTGACCCAAGATTCATTCAAAGGGGCTATGACAATTTTATAGGAAACATTGAACCTGCCCTAGGCAAATGTCTTGAGTGAACTCATTGTGTTCCATCGTAATTAACATCGCTCAATAATCTTCTTGTGTATTAATGCACCGAAAAGAGGCACGAGACAGTAATAAACCCTGTGGCAAGAATTAACTACATCTCCTCTTAACAAAATTACTGCGCACTATTTAATCCCTCGTTCATGGCAAACAAAATGTTTTAGGCAATTCTTTCCTCACTATTAATCACCAAGGTTTAAGTTATTGACAGTCAGGAAGGGGCGCTAATATTTTAAGCCATTACTGTCCAATGCATTTTATGCAAACTGGTCCAGACCACTGGAAACGCATAGAAGGGAGATAAAAAAGAAGGTTGTATTATCAGACATTACTGTGCTATAAATGCGGGGGTAAAACACAGCATTTATTTTTTCATGTAAAATTTACTTTGATATATAAAAACCTTTGAAAACTGTGTGGTCAGTGAAGGCTGCTAACTGGCCTCTGCGGTTCAATGAGGTTGACCTCCACTTAAAGAGGACCTTTCACCAACTTTAATGTATTGCATCCTTAGGCACCGATCCACTGATTCTGGCACATTTGGAATTTTTTCTGTAGCCCACACCATTCCAAAGCAATCAGTGCTTACTTATATAACCAGAAATAGATATTTGTGCGATCAGAGAATGTGTTCCAATCCAGAGCAAATGCAAATAAAAATCGCACAAATAAACCAAAATAAAGAGTTAATGATAAAATCCAAAATAAAAAACTTCCAAATAAATCTGAAAAAGCAAGAAAAACCAGATAGATCTGACTAAATCACCGGTCTGATAGTTCATGATCCGTCATTAGCGCTGTGGGAATCGCCATCCTGGTCATTCAGTTATGAGCCTTTACCTTAGAATGGCCCTGTTATTTCCAAGGAGCTCCTGCCCTTACAAGGGCAGTCCACATCTGACCCTTAAATAAATAGTCACCTGTTCCTACACGTTCCATCATGAATAACCATGACTCATCAGGGGATCCAAAATGTGGTCAGGTACATTCACAAGCTATTCATATCTCTCCCACATAGAGACCTGGTCTATCTAGTCTTTACTGCATTTATGGATATGTCATTATTGAGGTGTCTTTTATGAGATATCTAAATTAAAGGTTGTTTTATCATTTTTTCCACACTTGCAGTATTTATTCTCTTCTAAGTGGAAATGTATGCCTTAGTTGGTATTTCTTGCTGAAGTGTTACTTACAGTGGGTACGGAAAGTATTCAGACCCCTTTAAATTTTTCACTCTGTTTCATTGCAGCCATTTGCTAAAAGCAAAAAAGTTCATTTTATTTCTCATTAATGTACACTCAGCACCCCATCTTGACAGAAAAAAAAACAGAAATGTAGATATTTTTGCTGTGACACTCATATTTAACTCCCAAGCTGTCCATTTCCTTCTGATCCTCCTTGAGATGGTTCTACTCCTTCATTGGAGTCCAGCTGTGTTTAATTAAACTGATTGGACTTGATTAGGAAAGGCACACACCTGTCTATATAAGACCTTACAGCTCACAGTGCATGTCAGAGCAAATGAGAATCATGATGTCAAAGGAACTGCCCAAGGAGCTCAGAGGCAGAATTGTGGCAAGGCACAGATCTGGCCAAGGTTACAAAAGAATTTCTGCAGCACTCAAGGTTCCTAAGAGCACAGTGGCCTCCATAATCCTTAAATGAAAGAAGTTTGGGACGACCAGAACTCTTCCTAGACCTGGCCGTCCAGCCAAACTGAGCAATCGTGGGAGAAGAGCCTTGGTGAGAGAAATAGAGAAGAACCCAAAGATGACTGTGGCTGAGCTCCAGAGATGCAGTAGGGAGATGGGAGAAAGTTCCACAAAGTCAACTATCACTGTAGCCCTCCACTAGTCGGGGCTTTATGGCAGAGTGGTCCGAAGGAACCCTCTCCTCAGTGCAAGACATATGAAAGCCCGCAGTTTGCCAAAAAACACATGAAGGACTCCCAGACTATGAGAAATAAGATTCCCTGGTCTGATGAGACGAAGATTGAACTTTTTGGCGTTAATTCTAAGCGGTATGTGTGGAGAAAACCAGGCACTGCTCATCCCCTGCCCAATACAATCCCAACAGTGAAACATGGTGGTGGCAGCATCATGCTATGGGGGTGTTTTTCAGCTGCAGGGACAGGACGACTGGTTGCAATTGAAGGAAAGATCAACGCCCCCCCAATACAGGACAATGGGACGAGTACAGTCAGGGAAGGCGTTCCTGACAGCCTAGCTGGGCTATGAAGTGACGGTGAACTGTGAAACTAAGACCCCGGATATCTCCAGCCCCGGGGCACATAATGGGATGTAGCGGTATGTAAAACAGCATATACATGAGGACGTGAAAGGTCCTCTTTAAAGGAATTAAGTGCTGCTGTTAACCCACACCCAAAAAACTGGGTCTTCTGAAATGATAAGGAACTAGGATGATGTTCTTCAAATAGGCACATTATCTGGTTCTCCATAAAGTACCTATATCAACTGAAAGCTGTCAAAGTTCTGGGGTCACCCTGATTTCAGTGGTAGAGGACCATTAAAGTTGCACCATCTTATACCTACTGTATCACGTAAGGTTTCTAAAGCCTACCCCTTCTCCTTCTTTAATATATGTTCTTCACCGCTGTCGCTATTTTGTGTGTTTCTTTGCTCTGATATTATTTTTATTTTTTTTTCTCTCTTTTATTACACTGATATTCTCTATTAATTTAATTGGAGATATGTCATGGCGCATTTTGTTCCTTGTTGTGCTACATTGTTACGTTGTTAAAAATCTTTTAATAGAAACTACAGTTCAGTTTAAAAAAAAAAAAGTTGCACCATCTTAACCTGTCCATATACATTTGATTAATGTCAGCCAAACCCAATAATATCTGCAGAAATCCCCAACCATTAGGTGTGTATTGGTCCTTCCTGTTCTTCCTTGACAGAAGGAGTGGGTTGTTAGATGTCAACCTGCCTGGTACCTGGCTCTCAAGGGAGATAAACCGCTGCCAGTGAAGTCCTCTTTTCAAAAACACCACCACATGGGTTGTGGCTTGTGGTTCATGTCACTAGAGCAGGTGCTTGTTTCTAATCTTTTTTCTTCCTATATAGCACTGGTTGTAAAGGGGTTGTCTCAGCTTGAAAATACGACCTTTTAGAGCATATGCACCATATATAGGGAGTAATCCTTCCACTTGGGAGTACCTCTATAACCCAGAGTGGAGAACCACTAACTAGGAGCAGCTCTCACTCTAGTAGACCTGGCTTATACATTTATTACATAGTTAGTCAATCATCACTAGCACATAATAGCAGAAGTGCTGCGGTGATGGTAGAAAAGAGATTGCTTGCCCTGGCAACAAAAGCTGACCGCAGGGGGTTTCTGAAGCCAGCTCTATGGTGGTCAGCTCAGCTGTTCTCCAAGCAGACTTCAATTAAAAATGGGCTGTGGAGGTGAGACGACATCATACGTAAGCCTCAGAGCAACACAACTGCATTGATTTAGGGAATATAGTGTTCCCTCCTTTATAATAGTACTGTAAACAGAAGAGAGAAAAAAGTCAATATCCCTTCTCTATGGGACCCAGAAAGATGTTAACAGCAGAACTAGGAAAGAAAATTATATCAGAGATGACTACGCTGCCAAAGTGCTGCAGACACATAAGGCTTAATCAAAGTGGATCTATTGTTATAAGAATTAGCATGATAGCAATAACATACCAGCCAGAAAATCACAGTTTTTGGAAAAGTGAAATGATACTGAATAGCTGTAGAGCAGGGCCTTTTTTAATGGTTTAATGGTTTTAACATTCAGTGTACATTAAAAATCTACAAATTGAGGGGAACCTACCAGAAGGTCAGCCCCTCTGCCCTCCTTGCTGTGTCCCACTGACGTCAGCTATGGGAGCGTGCAATATGAGAGAGGAACTTATGCACTGCCCCTGGCTGAGTTTCTGAGTTTCCCCGCGCATGCACCGAGCTTTCTTGTCTAAGTTTTAGCTCATTCAAATCTGCATTTGCTACAGGTGACAATACAAAAAATTGCTTTTAGGTTAAAGGCCCCATGTAGCAAGCTACAGCCGAAAAACGCAGAGGAAAAGACTGCATAACGAGGATAACATCCTTTCATTGTCAACGATGACATCTACATGGCATGACTTTATATGTTCTTTTGTTTCACTATTTTGTGTATTAAAAAAATCTTTCAATAAAAATACAGTTATATAAAAAATATATAAATAAAGACATCCTGGAAAATTCCTTTTTGTTTCAAATGTATATTCTGGTCTGGTATTTGTTAAGGGGGCTTTGCATGTTGGCCAAAAAATTGTCCCAAGGAGAATATGTATTAAAATTGTAAAATAAGCATTACTAACCCTCTTAGGCTTTATGCACATGGCCGTGCCATTTCACGGACTAAATGTCAGGGAAAAATGGCTGTGTGTGTCCTTTTACATATGCTGGCCATGCAACAGTCATTTTTGAAACAACCACATGACCATTATATAGCCCATTAATTTCAATGGGTCTATTTACATGGCACTATCAATGTCCATTTTAATGGACAAAGATAGTGCATGTGAGTTTTTTTGACGCCTGTGAAAAATGGACCACCAAAAGAATGAACATGTGAATAGACACACTGAATTCAACGGATGTGTGACGGACATTGCTAAAATGGCCGTCACACGTCCGTTTTTTGCAGTTGCGTGAATAAGCTGCTCTGATGTCACCACTCTGGTCCTTTCTGCTCTTCTTGGTTTATTTAGCTGCATCAATGATGTAACTGTATGCTCACATGACTGCTGCAGTCAATCATTGCCTGGCCTAAGATGTCCTTTCTCATACTGCTGAGGCCAGTGATTGGGTGTTACATGGATATACAGCCATTTTACTCCTGCAGCTAAGTAACCAGAGACAGGCGGGAAGGACCAGAACGACTACAATGAAACAGTAGGTAATAAATGAGTAAAAAAAAAAGCTTCTTTTACTATTTTATTCTCCCCCCCCCCAATTTTTACCCACGGTAAAAACCATGGCCTCTTCATAAATCACTCCTTCCCTGCATCAGTCGGGGGGCCTTTATTATGACTAGCGTACGATATGTCAGTCTTAATAAATTTTCTCCAATGTTTCGCCTTGCATATCTATACCAAAATAAATAGCAATCTCCAATACACAAGATTCAGAGATACTGGTAGGTATATTACATAATGCATAAAATCAGTACCATAAGAGAAGACACATCTTGAAGTGATATGGTTGGCTCTGTGTGTATTTTTAGGAATGTTAGGGTTGCACCATGTTCCAAATTATTTATGCAAACCAGATTTAAGAATCATAAAGATTTAATTTTTTTTTTTTTTTTCAATTAAACTGATGGCTGGTATTGTGTCTCAGGGCTCTTTGGATCACTGAAATCTACTCATACCTGTGATAATTAGTTTGCCATGTCAGCCCAATTAAAGGAATTCTACTTTCTGCTTCCATTATACCTATAGGGAAACCACCAGCGTTTCTGGAGGTGTAATTGAGATGCTGCAATTTACAAAAACGCAACGGTTTTGGAAATCGCAGTATTTCCGCTGTGTGTATTTTTCTGAAATGTGTGGAAGGGATTCACTAGAATTCCATCCACTTTGCAGGGACTGTAAAACGCTGTGGTATTTGCCACTTGCCATGTGGAGCCCTGGCCTAAGAAGGACATTCCACATTATTAAGCAGTATTATTCTTTTATGCCCTATTTGCCAGAAAACTGGCGTAAAAGGCATAATAAATCTTCCCCAATGTGTACATTGTAATGGCACATAGAACTTCTTTGCCTTCAACATCAATAAACACATTTCCTGCCCAGGGGCCTTATGCTGTCACTGATGATAAAGCCCTGGCCTCAGGTGTAATGATGGTTCACGCAAAACAGTAAAAGGTCAAAACTGAATTGTGTGACTAGATAGCTAACTGCAGGACACCACCATGTAGGGGATTAATTTAATTACAATCCCATTAAAAATTCAATGGCAGGTTATAATAAGAAATAATGGGAAGATCCAGAGGTGTATTTTAGGAATAAGCTGTGTAAGCAATGACGGGTAGAAAAATTAAGAACATGGGTAAAATGAAGAGGCTATAGTCAGAAAGGTTGGCAATTTATACACTCTGTCCTGATTCTAAATGTTGTTTTTGAGGTTTTCATTGCAGGAGGGCTGTGTACAGACATATTGTGGACATCTTGTACAGGAAGCATTCCCTATGGGTAAAAGTATCTGTGTTGATGAATTCACATTGGAGCACAAACCTTGACTAGCCATGCCAGATATATACAGCTCTAATTCACACCACTCAAGGTTTGGTAAACATTTTGAGAAAATTGCTTCTCTTCCCCACACTTTAACCCTTTCAGTGCCAGGACAATTTTAACACGACAAGACAAATTAAACAGGAGTTATAAAATAACAAAATCATACTATACCCCATACCCAAATATTCACTGTGGACACCAAACCCAATGTTAGGCTACGTGCACACTATCATTGTTAATGTCCATTGCTGTCATCCGTCTTAGGATGAGAGGAACAGACATTAACTGTAGCAAGGTAACGGACACAGACAGATCTCCCTCCATCTGTGTCCCTTCCAATTAATCCAATGTAAACAACATGACGGACACTTTCTTTCATCATGTTTGTTTACTTTAGTAACAGAAGAAAAAATGCTGCATGCAAGACTTTTTCTTCCATCAGAAAAGTAAAAACATGATAGAAGAAAGCTTCCGTCATGTTTTTAACATTGGGGTGAATGCATCTGTCATTTAATGTCTGTTTCTCTGATTCTGTGATGGGTATTGACACTAAATAATGGTAGTGTGAACTTAGCCTTAAAATGCCACCCAACATTTTAAATCATGGGTGCCTTCACAAAATGTTGCAAAATAAGAGTAAAATTTTGTTAAAATAAAACAAACAAAACCAAAAATGAATGTTTGTGGTTACAGTTTTTAAAGATCAGATTGTGAAATGCACAACACCTCTGCAAAACGTGCAAAGTTCATAGGTGTCACTTATGTCTACATGTACACATCATCACATATTCACCAGTACTAAATATACCAGAAGTCTCCATGATCCAGATGATGGTAAATATCTGAGTCACAAAGGTAACACCTGTTCTGATAAGACACAGAGACAGCGATTACATGTGTAACTGTAGTAAAAATACAAAAAAAAAAACAAAAAAAACATTAAACACTACAGAGGGCCCATATAAAGGGGGTTTAAACATAAATTAAAATTTCTGTATGCCCAACCTAAGGTCACTGGAGGATGTACAGGAGGAAAGATGACATTAACAGGCAGTTTTACCCATACAATCATAAATCCATTAACAATGTTTCTAGGCCATACAGTTATGTGGACAAAACTGTGGTATTAAAGGCCCTTCTTGGGACTTTATTATTGATGACCTATCTTTATGTTAGGTCATCAATATAGGGTCAGTGAGGGGTCCAAATCCACAGTCAGCCGATTGATGAGGAAACACTGGAGCAAACAGTAAGCTGGATTCATTATTCATTACTCTCCCTCTCACATCAAACTCTGGAGCAGAAAAGAATCGGGGAGCAGAGTGGTGAGTAATGACTCCCACTCACTCCTCTACCCTGGATATTATATTGTGTGTGGGGGCATTGAGGGGGCCACTGTATTGTGTGTGTGTGTGTGTGTGTGTGTGAGTGTGGGCACTGTGGGAGTCATTATACTGTGTGTATCGGCACTGAAGGGGGCCATTGTATTGTGTGTGGGGGGAGTGCACTGAGGAGGCTATGATACTGTGTGTGTGGACACTGATGGGACCATTATACTGTGTGTGGGGGCACTGAGGAGGCCATTATACTGTGCGTGTGGGCACTGAGGGGGCCACTATAGTGTGTGTGTGTGGCAGCACTGTGGGGGTCATTATACTGTGTGTGTGGGTACTGAAGGGGGTCATTGTATTGTATGGGGGGCACTTTTGAGTCCATTATACTGTGTGGTGGGGCACTGAGGGGGCCATTATACTGTGTGTGGGGGCACTGAGGGGGCCAATATTCTTTGTGTGTGGGAGGGAACAGAGGAAGCCATTATACTGTGTGTGTGGATGGTCCACAGTTCCCATTGCCTCATTATGGACTCTTCCAGGATGGGAAGATTAATACTGCATGTTGTACCATACTTCTCATCGCTACATTGGGGGTACTAGGTTGGAAGTGTTTACACTAGAAGGTACTTTGCTTAAAAAGGTTGAGGAACACTAGTCTAGCCTAATATGTTACCTAATATTAGACAAGATAAGTATATCTGCCCCATTATGTTGATAGTATATTTACATGAGTTTAGGTAATGCCCTGTTCATGTTGTTTTATACTAGTATATGAAACATGACAGGAAACATACTTCAGCTCCCCTTAGGAAAGGAGAATAGAAGATCGCTGAGCTGGAGATGACCAGCCTCCAACGGCCAGCAAACACAAAGTCCAGCTTTATTGATGGAGGCTCAATAGAAAACAGCCTATTTTTATCTAAAACTGCACAATGAGGCTGTTGATGCAAATGGTTAATGCAGCACGAGGACTGAAATCTAATCTGCTGTACTAGCACGCAAAACATATCTTAAAGAAAATGGCCTTGTTCACATCAAATAAGGAACTCCTGATTCTAATTTCACCTCTTCTTCAACACAATGACGATATTCCAGTCACATCCACTTATATTATTAGGGCTATTTTAACTGTAAAATGTAGGACAGTACAAAGAAGCCACACAAGGCAATTGTTTCAATAGACAGACACAAAGGAGTATACGGCACAGCAGTTAACAGTGTTACAACCCTATCCAGGGTCGCTCCTCAACATCTGTACTACATCGGGATGTAGATTGTATATTATGTTCCCGGTACTCCTTTGTTCTGGGGAAGAATGGGGCTTCAAAATTGACTCATTTTTTATTATGGTATAGCTGCCTGAATTAATTTTTTCTGATATACTGTAACACTCCAGATCCCATGCATGGAATGAAATAACTACCAGGGGAATTTATTAAGTTACTGTTAATGCATTGGTCTGAATAACAGTTTGCATGAAACTCCTGAGCTCCATCTAGTGGCATCTGCAGGTAGTCAGAAGGACGTAAGTAGTACCTCCTTTCTACTAATGCTGATTTCTCAAGATCTGTTAGGCCTCTGAAGACAATCTTGGATTCATTTTAAAGATAAGAATCATCATGATAGCCCTTACACATCCGGAGTGATTTTGCAAAGTTTTTTATTTTTTTAAAAAGGTATCAAAACATTAATGATGAACCACAGGAACTTCAGAGATTGTGTCCACAATATGCGAGCAATAAAGCGGCCGTGTTACGCCAATCTGAAACCAGCCCTAGTTATCACATTGATTTAGGTATAGATTAGGATTATTCATTAGAGTTACAATTTTTATAGGGTGATAGAAAATTAAATTCTTATAGAAGTCCCTATTTAATTTGCATGCACAAAATTGTTTGCCACATTTCTGCGGTTTTGGCGTTTCTTTAACACCTGCACCTGTAAATATATACACACATGGACAAAATTGTTGGTACCCCTCGTTTAATAAAAGAAAAACCAACAATGGTCACAGAAATAACTTGAATCTGACAAAAGTAATTTGCCAAACTACATGTTGACAAGCCACAAAGCTTCTGAGAGAATGTCCTATGGACAGATGAGACAAAAATCGAAATTTTTGGCAAGACACATCAGCTCTATGTTCACAGACGGAAAAATGAAGCATATCTTGAAAAGAACACTGTCCCTACTGTTAAACATGGAGGAGGCTCTGTTATGTTCTGGGGCTGCTTTGCTGCATCTAGCACAGGGTGTCTTGAATCTGTGCAGGGTACAATGAAATCTCAAGACTATCAAGGGATTCTAGAGAGAAATGTGCTGCCCAGTGTCAGAAAGCTTGGTCTCAATCGCAGGTCATGGGTCTTGCAACAGGATAATGACCCAAAACACACAGCTAAAAACACCCAAGAATGGCTAAGAGGAAAACATTGGACTATTCTGAAGTTGCCTTCTATGAGCCATGACCTAAATCCTATTGAGCATCTTTGGAAGGAGCTGAAACATGCCGTCTGGAAAAGGCAGCCTTCAAACCCGAGACAACTGGAGCAGTTTGCTCATGAGGATATACAATGCCTTGCGAAAGTATTCGGCCCCCTTGAACTTTTCAACCTTTTGCCACATTTCAGGCTTCAAACATAAGGATATAAAATTTTAATTTTTTGGTGAAGAACCAACAACAAGTGGGACACAATCGTGAAGTGGAACGAAATTTATTGGTTATTTTAAACTTTTGTAAAAAATAAAAAACTGAAAAGTGGGGCGTGCAATATTATTCGGCCCCTTTAATTTCAGTGCAGCAAACTCACTCCAGAAGTTCAGTGAGGATCTCTGAATGATCCAATGTTGTCCTAAAATGACTGATGATGATAAACATAATCCACCTGTGTGTAATCAAGTCTCCGTATAAATGCACCTGCTCTGTGATAGTCTCAGGGTTCTGTTTAAAGCACAGAGAGCATCATGAAGACCAAGGAACACACCAGGCAGGTCCGTGATACTGTTGTGGAGAAGTTTAAAGCCGGATTTGGATACAAAAAGATTTCCCAAACTTTAAACATCCCAAGGAGCACTGTGCAAGCGATCATATTGAAATGGAAGGAGTATCAGACCACTGCAAATCTACCAAGACCCGGACGCCCCTCTAAACCTTCATCTCAAACAAGGAGAAGACTGATCAGAGATGCAGCCAAGAGGCCCATGATCACTCTGGATGAACTGCAGAGATCTACAGCTGAGGTGGGGAGAGTCTGTCCATAGGACAACAATCAGTCGTACACTGCACAAATCTGGCCTTTATGGAAGAGTGGCAAGAAGAAAGCCATTTCTCAAAGATATCCATAAAAAGTCTCGTTTAAAGTTTGCCACAAGCCACCTGGGAGACACACCAAACATGTGGAAGAAGTTGCTCTGGTCAGATGAAACCAAAATCGAACTTTTTGGCCACAATGCAAAACGATATGTTTGGCGTAAAAGCAACACAGCTCATCACCCTGAACACACCATCCCCACTGTCAAACATGGTGGTGGCAGCATCATGGTTTGGGCCTGCTTTTCTTCAGCAGGGACAGGGAAGATGCTTAAAATTGATGGGAAGATGGATGGAGCCAAATACAGGACCATTCTGGAAGAAAACCTGTTGGAGTCTGCAAAAGACCTGAGACTGGGACGGAGATTTATCTTCCAACAAGACAATGATCCCAAACATAAAGCAAAATCTACAATGGAATGGTTCACAAATAAACGTATCCAGGTGTTAGAATGGCCAAGTCAAAGTCCAGACCTGAATCCAATCGAGAATCTGTGGAAAGAGCTGAAAACTGCTGTTCACAAACGCTCTCCATCCAACCTCACTGAGCTCCAGCTGTTTTCCAAGGAAGAATGGGCAAGAATTTCAGTCTCTTGATGTGCAAAACTGATAGAGACATATCCCAAGCGACTTGCAGCTGTAATCGCAGCAAAAGGTGGCGCTACAAAGTATTAACTTAAGGGGGCCGAATAATTTGGCACGCCCCACTTTTCAGTTTTTTATTTTTTTACAAAAGTTTAAAATATCCAATAAATTTCTTTCCACTTCACGATTGTGTCCCACTTGTTGTTGATTCTTCACCAAAAGAATTAAAATTTTATATCTTTTTGTTTGAAGCCTGAAATGTGGCAAAAGGTTGAAAAGTTTAAGGGGGCCGAATACTTTCGCAAGGCACTGTATCTTGTACTTTGTAGTGGTACCATTTTATATTGTGCATGATGTGCTGGGAAGTTGGGAAAAAAAATTCTGAATGGAGTGGAATTAGGAAAAAATACTGCACTTTTCTTATATACCAAATATAAGGCAGAAAAATAAAAAAAAGTTAATCACTTTTGGAAAACGGGGAGTAAAAAATAAAAGTGCATGAAAAGTGGCTGCAGTGGGAAAAGGTTAAATGCAAGATCTTGCCATCTGGGAGAGAAGTGTAGGGGCTCAGGTATTTGCTGCAGTGGTCCACTGAGCCCCTGCACTTTCAACCCAAATAGTTTGAGGACTGTGGGAATGAGGGACATGCCACCTGAGCAAAGGATGGGTGAATATATATATTTTTTTTTTTTTATTTTACTCCAACTCTGGCCCCCAGTTTGTTTTTTTTAATTATCCCAGAAAACTCCTTAAGGTCCATATATCAGGTCTGCAATGAGTTGTCCTATCACACCCTACTTCTTTCTTAATATATATGGGACTGCTTCTGTTGATCTGATGTTTTTAAAGAATCAATATGACTAAGGCTAGGTTCACATCTGCACTCGATGAGCACTCATGGATTCTGTTCCCAATTCCGCTTGAAAAACGTGTAGAGAACAGTCCTGCAAGCAGGACTTTTCTCTCCGCATTTTTCAGGTGGAAACCTGGCAGACCCCATTATAGTCTATGGAGTCTGTGGGTTATCGCTTTTTAAGTGGATTGGGTTTCCATTTTTTGGGTCCCTAAACGGACCTGAAGAACAGAAACCCAAACGCAGGTGTGAACCTAGCGTAAAGGATGTGTGATGTTAGCAGCTATACTGCTGCTCTCTTATCCATATTCCTTCTAAGCCATTTGTTCTATTATCTCTACCTACACAATATAATGTTAATGTGACATATTCTCTGTCGGGTAGAGATTCTGTTTTTCTAAAACGCAGTTTGCTGAATATTAATAATTGTTGGATGGCTGCTGTACAAGCAGTGATCTCTGTATTTCCAGACACTGCATACTACAGGTGAGTCATTTTTATGTTTTATTTATTATTTGGCAATATATTCAATGTGGGAGTTAGAACCTTTATGAGTAAACCCCTCAGATATACAATACGCAGATTTAGATGTGGTCCCTAGAAAGTTGCCTTTGTATTCATTTGTGCTTGCTTCGGGTAGGTTTGATCAATGGCCAATTGTGCAATTGATGTAAAATGATAAAAAAAATATTTCCCTTGCTGTTCGCTAGTGACTCACTGTATTTGTACATGTTATCATGAATACATTCTATTATAGAAGTTCCGCAGAAGAAGAAAGGGAAGCAGTCACTGACAGAACAGAGTACAAGTCAGCAGCATCAAGCACACCACTAGTGCTGTGAGACCACTGAAAAGCGACTTGTGGGTCAATTTAAGTTATGTAAGATTGGTTTCACACGCAGTGTTTCTTGGAGAAAATATATGCCTTTTTTGTGGCAGTTTTTCTTGAGTTTTGCTGAACCAAAGCCAGAAATGGATTGTAAAGGAATGGGAAATATAAAGAAAGAGTATTTTTTTCCTTTTGGAAAAGATCTTCTGGTTTGGCTTTAATCCCAACATTGGGGCAAATCCATCAATCCCTCTTCAATAGAAATGGCACATGTTTATCGCCCCAAATGTGCACTTCAAGCCCTGAGCCACGTCTTACCTGCCACATTCTGCGAACATGGGCAGTGCAGGGATTGGGGTGGGCCAAAGCAGAGATGCCTTGGCCCAAATGATTTATTAAAACTCATGCCAGTTTCCTACCTGATTTTGATTTCCATTCTGGCGCTGGGACTTCTGACAGATTTATGAAGAGGATGCAGCCTCTTCAGTATAGTATATATATAGTATAGTATAGGATGCGCCAGTCTTAATAAATTTGTCCCAATGCCTCTGGGTTTCAAAGAAAACCAGACATTTATCTATAGGGAGCTACATTCCAAAAGGTGATGCTAGAGTGAGTTTTCCTTTTCCATCAAGGAAAAGGTGGGCAAGGGTTAGGGCATGGGAGTAGAGTGGAATTATTAGGACGTGTCCAAATCTAGTTCCCCCCTCAGTGATGGAGAAAGGTTTTAGGATTACAGCTCTGGTCATAGTCTTATACAAGAAATGTAACTTGAGAAAACATTTTGCTAAGACAACAAATAAAAAAGCATAAACAGCAGCAGGTTTCCAGTTCATCCAGGAGAGTGTGAGATTAATACAGAAGTGACCATACTGTGACAACCAACTGTCCATTTCATTGGATTTTGTACATAAAGTACAAGGCAGGAACTGTTCTTCCAAAGCTTTTCATATCAAAGCCCTATGATAATACTGGATTTGTGCACATACAGTGACTTCTGTTCTGGTAATGCAAGAGAGGTTGTGCAACAAGGAACAGGAATATGACGGCGAATGAAAGGTCAGACTTATCCGCCTCGTGATAGTGCTCTGGATTATGTTGCAGTTTCCAGATCTCCACAGTCTGTAAAAACACTTGCCATATTAACTATAAAGTGGCCATTCCAGGAAATCTGTGGTCAATCCTCACATTAGGCTCTACACCTACTGACATCATAGGTTCAGCTCTACTCCCATTGATATCACGGATTTGGAAGATGTATCACTTTGACTTCTTAAATAGTTTTTCTGAGTGTTTTGTTCCCCCCACCATTGTCCTAAAAAAGTGAAACTGAAATGTACTTGCTTTTCAGAGGCTCCTTCTTTTCTGATACTCTTTGTTTCATGGGTGCAGGTCATGATGCCTGCCACAAGGTCTATTTCCTACACTGACATCTTCTACATCGGTACTAGGAGATTTTCTTGCATTTCACTTCCCCATTGTATGGGACATCTTTGGTAACCTAATATACAAGTGGATGGAAATTGTAATTGCAGCAACAAACATGCACAGGTCAAGCACCCATGCAAAAGACAATTAAAGACAATTAAAGGGAAGAGTGTACTGCTCACATCACTACTGCTGTTGTATGCCAGGAACTGTAGCACAGCAGAGAAGTTACAAAAAGTTGGGAAATAGTTTTCTGCAGACCACTCCTGACATACTGTATGTCGGGAATTACAGTTTTCAGCATAACATTGAAGCTGCAGATATGCCCCACACCAGGAAGGGCCACCACTGATCCCACAGATTTACAAAAAAATTTAAAAAAATTGGCATAAATTACGATTCTGACCATCACAAGCAATGGAAAGCTAAAGAAATGGAACCATGACATTAATATGAAAGCCTAATAAAGGGTTTTATTACTGAAGGTTTTTTATTGTCTTATATAATCAGTCCTGCAAAGACAAGAGGGTAGATTTCAGTCTCCTATAAGAAAATGCTGCTACAGTGCAGTCACTAATCATAACTATGAGAGCAGTCCTATAAGGCACGCAATACTGAAACAACAGAATAGCAGGTATTCACTAACCAAAAGATAGTGACTCAAATATGATATGACATTACAATTCATCCATGGTCTGGTTCAAGGGTTAGTCAGGACAACTCAACTTCATAGAAACATCACAATGGAGGATTAGCTAAAATAGAGAGTGGCTTATTCCCTAGAGAATGATCTCAAGTGAAGGCGATACTCTCAGTAGACATGCACAGGACAAACCATCCACATAAGTGTAAGATATGGTTGCATCGAACTGTGTAAAGTTTACCTACTATAACTGAGGTCTGCTATATCAGTCACAGTAATCCTAATGCTGTAGCAAGTGGCTAGAGAGCTTTGGAAGTCTGACACTATAAACAGCTGGAACAAGGTAGCCAAAATAGAGGTAAAACTATCCCTGCTTGTTCATGTCTTGTATCACATTATAAACACTTAGGCATCTAACATAGCTCCCAACTTTTAAAGATCTGAAAGAGGTGAATCTAGATATTGTAAACCCCACCCATGCTCACTTTGGTTCCACATACTGTCAATCATGTCCCTTTGTATCCCCCACACAGTACAATGACCTTTTAGTGGCCTGATACCGTATCATGCTTCGTGTGGCCCCTACACAGTATAATGCCTCCTTATCATCCCCACAATATAATGTCCCCCTTAATGTGCCCCCAAAGAAAAACCCAAAAGCAAAAAAAACAAAAAACTAATACTTGCCGTACCTCATTCCCCCAGAGCCCACTCCTGTTTCTGCTGCTGGCAGCTTAGGTGTAGCAGGCATGATGGAGTGATACCTAACTGCTTCCAAACCACCGGGAGCAGAGACAGTGGCTGAATGATGAAGCAGAGAGCACTCAGATCCTTTACCATTTTAGTCAATTCATCGGAGGACACAGGTATGTTGAAGCTGAGCTATACCTCCTGCTATCCAGGACAGCACCCGAAATCCAGGACGGTCTCTAGGATGGTTGGGAGGTACCACAGCATGCTACTTTTATAACTAAGAATATAAAGGGAAATGTCCTGGGGTCCCTTTCACACCCAAATGTTCTGCACTTTAGAGACAGTTTTTCATCATAACGTGCTATTCATTGTATTTTTACACTTCAATTCTAGTCACCTGTCTAGTAGTGTTATTTTGAGGGGTAAGAAACATTGACAGATTCACTTTAAGGGGGTTTTTGCATCTTATATTAGTAAAGTTAATTCTATACAGTATATATTTTAATATACACTTGTCAAGCAATCGTATGGCACAAGAAGAGTCTCCTACAATTTAGAATAGGCCCTTAACAAAAGACTTCCTGCAGGTCTTGTAGCTGTCTTAGCAACTTTACTTTTATGCATGACCCTTGCTTTTCTCCAACCAATGTCTGGTTGTGAAAATTAAATGATATAATACTTTACAGGGTATATCCAAGTATATGCAACATTTTACAGTTTTCACATAGAATTAACTTACATAAAAATTTAGAAAAGTCTAGCATTACTTATCTGTTAATCCAGAGTCCATAGCTTGTATTACAGTCCAGAATTCTATTGCCAATTCTGTATGCCCATATAAAATGTGACAAATTAATAAATGCTTCGACAAACTTTGCATAAATCTGTTGAGTTACGCAAATGGAAGGAACCTGCAAGTTCACTAACTCTGCATTCTCTGCGAAGTCTCTCTTGGGAGACTAAGATGGACTGTTAATTCATAGAAGGATCAGCCCATATATGTCTATGGAGAGAGGAAAGGAGAGAAACTAAGGAAAACGAAGGAGCCTAGTAGGAGAGAAGCAGAGATACATGCAGACTACTGCTTCAGCTAATACTATATTTCTCTGTAATTTCAGAGCTTTATTCACACTGCTGCTGTTCAATTCTTCAATTTAATGCCATGTACTCTGCTCTACATATGCTGTCTACGGGAGACATCATAGCAGCAGGTCTTCAAACACTAGCTCAGAGAGAAATGTGAATTAGAGATGGGACCTGCAGAGGGGAAACTGCTAAATTAAAGTTGTAAATAGTCATATAACAGCCAGAAAAAGTGTCATTCTTCATGTACACACATGATGTAAAAAGTCACCTGAAATGACAGGTACACTTTAAAAAATAAAGGATTATAACATATAAGAAGCATGTTGCTGTTCATCCACATGGTTTACAATTAAGCAGTTAAAGGGGTGTTCCAGGCCTACAATATTGATGACCTATCCTTACTTAACAAGCACAACGCTGTACACGGTATAGTGGTTGTAGTTGGTACTGCAGATGAGCACTACTTACTTTAATAGGACTGGGCTGTAAACATCGACGTGACCAATGGATGTGAACCAAATTGAATATCGAATAGGCTAGGGAAAAGGCAGTACTCACCTAGGAAAACAAACTTTGGTACAAATTAAACACAGATGCCATATATCACCCTTGGAGCATTTTGTAAAAATCATTTGCTCTGCAGCCATAAAATAATTTGCGAGACTATGATACAACACCCACAGTGTTAAAATCCCAGATTTATGGTCTAATCCTTCACATGGCATTCTCCACCTGGCAGAATAAATGTGTTGACAACTTTATGTCTTGCATGGAAGAGAATAAACGAGAATACTTCTTACGCACAGCAAGACATTCACTGGTAGAGGTAGATGAAGAACCTCAGTTATCATGGCTGTCAAATTATATTGTCTTTTTGCCCAGAGCTGCTTATCCGCATAAGCAGTGGCTCTGCTTTGACTGATATTGTAACTTGAACACTTAGGAGAAGCAGTAATACTGAGTACGCCACCTGTACAGATGGGCGCTGTGCCTGTGTAGGCATTGAAGGGAAGGCATAACCATTAAACATGCTGGTCCATGTTAATGCCAAGTCACCAATATTCAAGTACCAGGATTAAAGGGATTTCCAGCATCAGAGTATTAATGGTCTATTATTAGGATTACTTATCAATATCAGATCAGTGGGTGTCTGACTTTGGTCAAGGCTCCAGTAAGTACTTGACAGGCAGGTAAATGGACTGGCAAAATTAATGTAGAGGACACAGCCACTTCAAGCAACTTAATGGCAGGCTTGCCAAGAGTGGGACCCCACCAATCTGACATTGATGGCATATCCTAGTGACGAATCATTAATACTGTAATCCTGGAAAACCCTCTACCCATAAACGTATTAGGCCCCTATATAGTTATGCAGTCTTAATAGCATGACAAATCCAAAGAAGCTGCTGCTGGTTGTGAGCTGTATATTGGCTACAAGTGTATCACCAAAAACAACCTATATACAAAAGAATGGCAATATCGCCACCTACTGTTTAGTAAAGAATATTTCACCAAAGCATTCACTTATATTTTGGTCAAATCATATGTACTACAAGGCAGCGTAAACTGTATTTGTAACAAAGCTAATAAAAAAAAGGGTTTAATTTGTTCACCGCACCCCAAGAACTAACAACTACCACTGAACAAAAACCAAAAATGTCTAAAAAATGTGCAATTGTAACAAACGTTTATCCCAATTACCATGAATAAATGGAAGACCAAAGAACTAAGAAATATAAATGTTTATTTTATAGAAATAATCCTCTACGAAAGAAAGAGCTTTGTCTACAAAAAAAAAGTGAAAGGATTATCAAAGAGAGAGTTCAGGGCTGGATAATTCTAAACCTCAGTCAATATACTAGCAAATTGGTGACCAGGGGTTAAAAACAAGAGGCAGGATGTTTTCTCCAGGAAGTTTGTCTTTGTCTATATTAAAGCAACTAAAGCTGGCCATACAACAGAGCTGTAGTCAGTCCACTGTATGGCCCAAAAACTATCACTTGTCATCTCTATATACATGCATACTTGGCTCAGCTGAGCATGTAATGTTCTGAATAACATGGGGGAGAAAGCAGCAGCTTATCTGCTCTGAGAACAAAAGGATTGGACATACTGAAATCGAACATGCCTGACCCTTATCTGAAATTCAACATGCCTGACATCTGCCATTGGGGATGGGTGGGGGGGGGGAAGAGTTGGGTGATCCCATACACATTAAATGGTCATCCGGTCACACCAGAATAAGCAGGTTGGGCCAATATACATCTAATGTGTATATTCAGATTAAGTTAAAGAATAAACTTTTCTTTACATAGAAGAAACCTGTTTTATGTCAATGTTACAGTTTTTAAAAATGTAAAAGCCTCTTTTAATTTTCTTGCATGACAGAAAGGCCACACTTATGACTGATAATGACTTATATATTTGTGCATCAATGTAAAACATATGCAAACGTAAGCCCTTTAATTGGCATACAAAAAAAAATGTATGCCCCAAAAAGTATTCAAAAGGACAGTATGAAATGTAGAGTAAAGACGTGATGTGATTCTAGCCTAGTTCCCACAAGGGTTATATGATAACACGTATTAAAAAAAAATATATATAAGCGTGAATGTAACCTGCAACAATTTAATAATAAAACAAAAAAACACACTATAACAGTGTGTAACATCCAGAGTCAAGGCCACTAAGTTTATTGTCAACCCAAACTGACATGTCTCCCATTTGTAATCGGGTAGGGTATAAGTGTCTGATCGGCGGACAGGACTGCGAAGTCGGCAAGCCAAATGACCAACTCTATGACATAGTAATTTTAAAACTATCATATGGATAGACCTTGAACACATGCAATATTTCTTAGGCATTGTGCTGCAGTCAGATGGTGACTACTCAGGCTCTTTTTGTTTCTGCAGAGACCTGAGAAGTAGTTACAGTAAAGCTTTAGTATATCTTCTGGAAGACAGCCACTGGCCTCAGTACTGTATACAGTAAAGACAAAAAAGATCTATGTATTTTATTATCATAAGTGCAGCTTACATGTGGAGACATGAGGAACCCTTAGTAGATTTTCTCTCTTTAAATGCTTCTGTGGGGCTATGCAGACCTGAAGCCTCGCTTTTTTCCAGCTATGTATAGGTGATTTCGGGATAGAAGGTATACAAAACAAAATATAGAGTAGCTGGCTTACTAGTGTGGATGTTTTTTAGGACACCCTTTTTTTTTTTTTTATTATGTACTACATCTATTCATTGTCCTTGACTGTTGTTTTTCAGATTTATGTCATCTCTTTTGCTTGCTGTTGACGCTCTGTTACTGCTTTCAAGTATTTTGCCCTGAGAGGCGGGAGCGTGTCATATACATCAAAGCCCACCGGACTGTTCCTGGACAGTTGTTTGTAGTGCAGAAGATGATTCCTCAGACCCTGGAAATATAGGAGTAGTTTAGCAAATGCAGGAACATCCATTCTTCCCAAAATCAGGCTTTAAAACAGCAGACCGCTTAGTACAGTATATATATTAAGTGTTTTTTTAGATTACAACTATAAAACTACGATTTTAAAAGAAAAACTTGAAGTTAAAGGGGTTGGCCAAATTATACTTTTCAATAGCAATGTCATGTGACTTACTACCAGGTGCTTCTGGCACCTTTTCAGTATCTGTAAGATTTCATAAGTCACTCCCCCATCTGTAGTCCTGCCAGCCCACATCTTCTCAGCATGCAGTTTCCGCCCATAAGATGGCCCCATTACTCAGCCTCCTCCATTGCACCTGCACTTGTTTCCAGAGTGTAGTGAGTTAGTATGGGGGAGGCTGAGTGACGTAATGGTCAAATCCCCCTCCATGTTATGGAAGGAAGTTCCATACTGATGAGAGGGTACCATCTGAACTGAGACGTGAGAAGAACCTACTAGTACGTGACATAATAACATAACATAAAATCAATTTCAGGCCTGAAAACCCCTTTGGAAATTTTCAAAATATTAAACCGTAAAATACAGAAACACTGCAATTTTTTTTTCAATTTTGAATCAGAAAAAGCTCGTAAACAAATTTCCGAACAGAATGTTATTATTTTAAACTCCCTTTAAAAACAGGAATGATTCTGATATTAACTTGCAGAACTGCAGGGAAATCAGAATCCTCACCCTTGTCTTATATGCAACCTATTGTATTCTGTAAATAGCCCAGTTCACAGAGGTTGTCACAATGTACTAACAATGTATTTGCAGAGGAACATTTATTAGGGATCAAAGATTTCCTTACAACGTAATTCCTCAGTACAATATTTTATAAGGCTGCACTTTAGAGAGACTCTCTATAAAGGGTATCTATCATTTAAAAACAAAAATTGAGGTGAGATGTTCTGATCAGTGGAAGTTTGGGTTGTCACACCTTCACCCACTACTAAAATAAAGGAAAAACTGTGCCCTTTTGTTTCTGATCTGCTCTGACAGGCTCCCTTCAGAGAGTGGAGTGAACAGTGTACAGACCCAGAGAAAGTATATACACCACTCAATTGACTCTCTGAGGATAGCAGAGCTGATCAGAACCAAAAGAAACACAAGGTTTATCTTCTTCCACTTGGTTTAGTACCTGGAGACCCCCTTAAAGAGATGAGAAACCCCATTAGCATACTAACCAGCAGAAAGCCATATAAAATCACTATAACTTTAAATGGATGGCTTTGATTTGTAATGACAGGAGCATTATAGCTGTATGCGCTGTGTGATTCCTTATCAGCAAGCACAGTGCTAGTGACAAGGATCAATCCATCGGATTACAGTCTATAGAACATACCTCCTCCACCAGCAGATGTGTCTTCCTGAGCATGTTTTTCCTTGCTGCGTCCACTTCCTGTAACAAACAAAGACTTGTAGGAAACTGCTGTCGTTCAAAACCCTCTTAGCAAAATCTTAGGATAACGTGCTGCAATATGCTGAGCATTCCTACTCATTATCCAAGAATAATTGTATGAGGATATGTTTGTCAGTGGCATAGACGAATGGCACATACTTGACCACCACTGTATTCAAATGCCTCCTAGCCACAGTCTCACAGGTGAGGGCAAGTGGAGGATTGAGGTGCCCCATTCTGGTGATTGATGAGGTCCCTGCAGTCAGTTCCTCACTGATCTACCAACTATCACCTATCATCACACCTGTCCAAAGGCTTGTGTGGTATTGTAACTGAACCCCATTTACTTCAATGGAGCCGAAGAGCAATACCACACTTATGGACAGGTGTCGCACTGTTTGTGATAGAAAGCAGACACGTTTTTCAAAAACCGGACCTGACCCTTCAGTAGCAAGTGATCTATTGTATGCATTCTAACGAAAATTGTCCAGGGATGATGCCTCTGGATAATCCCCAACACGTATGTAAGAAACTAGAGCTTTGACATCACAGGCTGAAAAATTTCTAATTTTCCTTCTACTTCAGATTCTCTTTATTTTCATCTCACCTCCAATCTGTCAGTATACCACATATAATCACTGATAAGATTTTGTTTTATATAGCTATTGTACCTCAGTAACACGTTCTTGTGAAAATATGAAGCTGTTCACATGAGAAATCGCCACGGCATACAGCACGGGACACCAGGTCTGGCGTAAGGCTCCTGTCACTAAGGTCCGGAAATAAAGACGCAGGAGATTCAGGTTATCTTCAGGAGGGGAAGTGTACAAGGACAGTGGGATGGGAAACTGAAGGAGAAAGTAAAAGAAGGTCAGAAGGTTTGGTAAAGTACAATAAAAAAGAAAACAAAAATGTAAAAGCAGATGTTTAAGGTTTTCTTTGTTACCACAGAAAAGTTGAGATGATGCTAAATTTGAGAAATGTTCTGATTTGAAGGCGACAATTTTATCACAATTATCAGCTGAGCCTGAGATTACTGATGGGAAGGGGGCAGATTGCTTTCTGGACTTTTCAGTACAATGAGGTGCTTTCAATAATTGTGTCTTTTCACTATTCCTCCCATTAAAGGGTTTTTTTTGGGCCAAAAATATGTATGACCTATTGTAAGAATAGGTCGTCAATATCATATCGGTGAGTGTTCAGCCAATAGGTGAAAAGCTTTTTTTATTTTTAATGCGGCTGCAGATTACAGTATAACAGGGCTATTTAGGATACTAAATCCCTGGTTCATAAAGACCTGTGGGTGGTCTAGTGCTCCAAACCACCCTGACAGGTTCCCTTTAAGATACATTGGTGCAATAAAAATTTTTTGTACCTTTATGGTACAGAAATGTACTTACAAAAATGAAACTCCAGCCTGATTTAACCACCATATGAAAACTTAAATTTTTATGCTCTTTTTCTAACTCCTGTATGAATAGCACAGCTTTATATAATGTAATGATGTATACTTTGATATATTACCTCTTTAAGGGGCACAGACAGGGATCTCAAGCTGCTCACATGCTCCCCAAACAAAGCTTGCCTAAGTTGGACGCTGAAACGTCTCTGTAAGGGAAGAAGGACAAATGTTCCAAATAAGGGGTCTCCAAATGAAACACCCTCAAACTGCTCCAAAAGGTCCATGTAAAAATCGTAGAATGAAGCCAGTCCAGGAAGAGGTACATCAAGCTTGAGAGACTCCATGAATTTTGGCTGGCAGTAAAAAACTGTAAGAGCTGCAGTGTATGCATGGACAGGAGCTTCTAAGAAGAGGTCACTGCCAGTGAGAAACACACAAGCCAAGCGAGCCAGCTTTGCTGCGGTGGGTATACTCTGCAAGGAATTGGGGCGCCACATTTCCAAAAGAAAGATCCACTGCAAGTTCCTAGTTACTGTATTCACCAGATCAGGGGGAAGAGTGTTCACAATGTTTCCTCTGGTCTCCGCATTAGCCACTTTATTGTAGAGGTTTATTAATGGAAGGAATGACCAATCAGAAGGCAAAATTGGACCTTTGGCTTCTGGAAGTAAAGCAGTCTGAACGAAACAAGTCCTTTCCTGGTAGACAACCTTGGAGTGGTTAAGACCTTGTCCCATGTGTGAAAAGTGAGTTAAAAAGCAAGCCCGTATGGAAGGAAGATCCTTGAAGGCTTCTTCTAGCAGAGCGCCACGGCTTGGAGAGATAGAAGTTACAGCAATTGAACTAGGGGATGCTTGTTTCATGTCAGATGTAATGTGCAATATGTCTGACAAATCTGCTGCTTGAGGACCTCCTGAACTTCCTTCTCTGTGAAGAAAATAATATTAATGAATGGTTAAAAGCAAAATCGCCCATTCACCCTATCATCTCCCTTAAATGGTTGCTAACTTTTCAGACAACTCAGTCTCATTTAATAGAGCATGTGATTCTGGACAAAATGTTCTGAACTTTATTTAGTAATGTTGCGTTTTTGTGCCTGAAAAATCTCTCTAAAGTTCTTGTTACTAGATTTCTCCCTTCTAGCTAATTTGATGTTCACTTCCTGTTTCTAGGGAAGTGAGTGGAGGGGTAGGGTCTGTTCTATCTTCACACAGTGAATGTTGCATATCTCACAGCTTACAAATGTAAGAAAAGTCTACTTATGTACTTGTATCTACTTCTGGCCGCTAGTGTTATTGCTGATGGGATGTCAGTTATAGACAGCAAGCAGCTTTCCTGGTTGTGTTAATAGATTTCACTTTGTCTGTGTCGGTGATCTGTTTAGCTGCATCATGCCTTGTATTTGCAATCCAGTGTCCCTGGATCTCCTATTTTATGTTCAACTGGGTTTTTCTCAGCTATTTGTTTCCTATTTTACAGTTACCCCTGGCAGAATTGCATGTAAAACCATCAGTAGTTATAATGGATAAGGGAGGGCAGACCGCTCCTTACTGTACACACTCCCTTGCCTGAGAGAAAAATGTACAATGTGCTGCAGCCATAATGGGGATATTAGCAGCAGAAAAATATATTAAGGCTTATACAGTCATAGAACAGACTGCCCAGGAGACTCTGCAGATATTTAATCTTTTCATGAAAACGCAGGTACTGTTTAAAAGGTTTTTTCCTCCCACTAATGACATTTACACTATCCACAGGATACGGGATAAGTGTCTGACTGCAGGACTGCTGGGACCCGCAAAGATGACACTGATTCAGAAGTCCCACAGAATGTGGATATAGTGGAAAAACTGCATGTTTTTGTACATACTAAAGTAGCTGCTTCTCTATGATTACCACAGCCCATAATCTCTCTTAGGGCATAAGGATATTAAAAAGGGAGATAAGTAGCAATGTGCCTCCATGTAGCTGCAGTATAAACATGAAGCTGCCTATGATTTTCTTCAGCTATTTAAGTGGTTTTCAGATCTTTAAAGGGTTTTCTAAACTACATAACTGATGATTTATCCTTAGGATAAGTCATCAATTAAGGATCGGCAGGGGTCTGACACCCGGGCCCCATGCTGATCAGCTATATGAAGAGGCTGCTGCAGCCTCTTCAGTACTTACCAAGCACAATGCTGTGTTGTGTAGTGGCTGTGCTCAGTATCACAACTCAGGCAATGAGGCCAATGAACACAAGGTCACATAGCTTGAGAAGAAGTTTCAACCAGCTGATCCACAGGCATCCCATGTGTCAGAACCCCATGGATCTTCAATTCATGACCTATCCTGATCATTCATTTTCCTTTGTCTAACAATATTGTTGGCAGCATATCATCCGTTATATGAGGAGATGTTTTTTTGCCAGAATAAAAGTTTAAATAAATGACAAATGAATTTGTCAATGAATTGCTAGACATGTTCACATAGGGCGATAATCAACTAAACAGACATTTGTATAAAGTTTTGTTCCCTGTGTTAATGGATCTTAAAAGGGTAATCCCATCTCGGCCAGTCACAGCTGAGATGGAAATACCCCTGGTTAGTCCTGACTACCATACCAGGAGTTCTGTAAACCGATGAACGCAACTGTGCTACTTTGTTTCTGCAACTCTTGTAGAAGGGAATGTGAGCTGAATGTAGTTCACATTCACTTTTATGACATACAGAAACAGCATAGTCGAGCTACGTTCAGCTCCTTCCATAATTCGGACAACCTCAAGTGGCTGAGGACACAGATATTTTAATCTAAGCTATTAACCACTGAGATTAGAATACCCCTTTAAGCCTCTCTGAAAAAACAACAAAACTACTGATGTTGTCATTTTAATGTTCCTGAGCCTGCAGCTCCATCTTGGAGTTAAAATCGTTACTGAGGAACAGAGAGATTAGAAGATATGTCCCATTTCAGAAAGGAAGATATGCTTGTACTAATTCAGACACTACCATAAGCTATCCTTGATAGACCATCTCCTACAGACTACCAGACAGAGTATATGGCACTCTGTAGTCATTGGGACATTGACAGCCTTGCAGACTTGAGATTCCTGCAGGAACTGAGGCTATACAACTATATATATGTGGCGTATACTAGGTCATTAGTGTAAAAGCTTTATGACATAAACAAGTTACTACCTATATAAAATCATTAAATATTTAGTCAAGTAAGCACATACAATAAAATCTAAGTCATTTTTATTGGCACTCTATACAATGAGGACTTACGGCATAAAAGTTGGATTGAAAGTAAAAGAAGAAATAATCTTATGGGCCAGATGCTCGCTGCCAGGCAATAGTCGACTCAGTAAGGTAATGGAGACAGAATGACAAAGTGATGCATGCTGGGAATGTTCTGGATACATAGCTGCCTATTTGAAGGGAAATGGAAAAGATAAAATATAAAGTTATTACAAGCTGTTCCTAATCTCTAGAATAATAACATTAAAATAAAAGATAACAGGAAAGATTCAAAAGATACATAGACATAAAATTGACCAAATGTGACAAAATAAAATAATGGAAGTACTAACCAATTTATATAGCAGAGATAATACAAAATACTGAAAGTGGTACTCATGTCGCAGAAGCCAGCTGGAGGACGGAGTCACTGGTGGAGTCGGGCATTCACTTATCTTGAGTAAATAGGCTTGAAGTCCTTTGTATTCCAGGATAAAGGAGAACTGCACAGAAAACAAATATAAACTGTATGTTTTCATACAGTAATACTACTATACAGAGAAGTAGTTCCTTCATATATCTGCCAATAAATCTTCTATACTAGTGTAGTTAAAAGGGTATTGCATGACATATAATGCTGATCAATCCTTAGGGAAGATAAACTGTCAACAGTATTTAGGAAGTGGGAGCGGGTTTTCCAAATGGGGATATCTCCCAACAAGTTTTGGAGGAATGGGATAATGTTAGGAATAATGTTGGCGGCGGTCTGATACCCAGCAACACCACCAATCTGCTGTTCTCAGCAGCTGCCAGTGCCAGGACTACACAGAGGATAGAACAGTAAGCAAATGCTCTGTACACTGTGTAGTGGTGATTTCTGAGTACTGCAGCTGAGTTCCTATTCACTTGAATGGGAACTGAGTAACAGTAATGCAGAACATTAGTTTCAACAGCTCTTATGCAGACCAATGTGTTTTCTATCATGTCCGGCTCACCTTGCTGACCAGTCCCTTGTGGATGTTAGTGATGCTGCAGATAAGGTTGAGGACAGCTGTCAGGATGGGGTAGGGAGATTTCTGTCCAGCCAGGCTGAGTGGTGGCTTTCCTCCTGTGCAGCTCAAAGTCACAATACTGCTGACAGCCTCCGGCAATGGGGAGCAGGAGAGTGGATTGGACACAGCAGAGCAAGATCTTATGGAAAACAGGGAACGATAAGTGAACTAATGAGAATTGTAATGCATTATCAATTTATAATAAGTTATATATAGTAAAATATCTTAAACGCATCCTATGGAAAATGTGGCAAGAAATAACAGAATAACGCAGTTTTACTGAGCTGTTATACTACCACAAGAGAAAACCCTTACCCAATGTCCTCTGATGCTTGTTTCTGCTTGGCAGCCACTGCACCTCAGTATTTGAAGATGGTGGATGGTTTAGGTGGCACAAGCCCCCCATGAGTCCGCAACCCGAACACTCACTAAATCTGGCACTTCCAGAGCAGTGGTTCTCATTCATGGCATGTACCCTCTGAGACTACTTGGCGTACCCCTAGTGTACATGTACCACAGGTTGAGAACCACTGGCCTACAGAGTCCCATGTTAAAAAAAAATGTACATTTTTTACTATTTTAGAACAGGTATATGGACGTATACCAGTCTGACAAAATGTCAATTTGGCCTCTCTTGGGTGCTATGGATACATCTGATTCATGCACTGGAAGCAGAGAACTGGATGGTAGCAGCGCTTTCGATCAAGTCAGCTAACAAATGCAAAGTAAACCAATTCATATAATCCCAACTATGTATCCCACTACCAACTGGAAAACATGTCAAAATCAAATATTGCTCAATAGTTAAAATACTTCATTCACATGGCCCTAAAAATATGTTTCAACCAAAGAAGGGGTCTGTGTCAAGCAGGTTTCCCAGTGGATACACAAAACAGGCACGGCAAACAGTGTGAATAGACCCTTATACATAAAAAAAAAAAACAACTTCTGCATTCCTAGAATTAACACGCAATGAGGATTTTCTTCATTTGGTCCAGTTATCTATGTGACACTTCATTCATATAGACTTTCATCAGACACCTTCCGCACAGGGACTGTTAATGTTAGCGTAGGGCACAATAGATGGGTACTATCAACACATGCTGAAAGAGCACCTTTCTCTAGCATTAACGGTGCCTTTATGGCAGGCTTTTGATGAAGGTCTGTATGTCCAAAGCACTAATGGTGCCATAGTGGGTGAAACTAACTACCACCACCGTGTCGTCCTAGCCTTAAATCCCCTGGCATTACTAGCTCAATTTACTGTCTATGGCTCTGCCCCTTTTCTTGGTCTGTCCATTTGTAAAGACATTGAGTAAATCAGTGGAAATATACTTCAGTCTGGTTCTCTGTCGACATGACATTAAAGTTTATTACTATCCAGGGATGATATTCAGCCAGCAGCAGGAAAGACAGATACATTGTGAATGCGGTAACAGGGGTCATGGGTGTACAAAATTATATAAAGTAAATAACATTGCCCCATTCATGTCAAACCAGGACAATCTTGGGAATATTTCAGCAGTTTGTAAGAAGACATCTAGACACAGTTTATACACTATGATGATAGCAATGACTAAATGTTAATGGCTTCCCTTATCAACAGTGTAGACTGCCGAGGGATCAGCAGGAAAATTTCTGGGAGGTTGAAGAGGAACTTATAGAGTAATTGCTGCTGGATAACTTCAGCTTTCACCCTATGCACTGCAATGGTTGAAAAATGTAGTGAAAACATAATCTGCACCGACAGCATATGTCACATGACAAAAAGTCGTTCTGAAGTCACACAAAAAAAAAATTCAAGTACCTACGGTGTCGCACTGCAACATGTGACAGTTGCAGAAAATCCAAACCTGTTGTATTTTGGTCAACTTTTCTTTTTACCTAGACTTCAGTACAAGTCACATGCGACTGCTATTTGCATGCATCACATTTACAACTTGACTGTCATTTTAAAGCCAAATCAAAGCTCTAAAAAAGTCATGTGACAATAAGTCACACAACTGTTTCAGTCGAGTAACATCTGTGGGGCTACATGTCACCGTGTAGCCCTAGTCTTAAAGTTTAAAGAATTTATGGTGTGTGTGGCTTCTATTTTAAGGTTCAGATCTGCAAATAAAATACTACTGAGCCACTGCTTGCGTAATGACAACATTTAGCATCACAGGTTAGCTCTTACCGAAGAGAATCCCACATGGACTGCACAGCTGGATGACGCAGAAATGGTAGCAACATGTTGTCAGTCAGCTTCTCAAGCTCCTCATTACATACAACTGTATTCAGCGAGGGCTACAGAAAGAGGAAACAAAGCTGTTATATTATACATTAGAGGCTCCACATTATCACAGCCTTGCTTCATATATGCGAAAGAAACCGTGAGGAGAGGTGCAATATTGTGGAAGCTTAGGCCCACCTGTCGGCTAGCTGCCTTATAGTAAGAAGCCAAAAAGTTGATGGATGTAGTGGTGAGGGGTTGGAGAAGGTCCCAGACATTGGAATTTGTTATTTCCTGCAGACAGCTGCTTAGGCATCCTTCCACTATAGGTAGAAGTCCAGTGATGTCAGCCCAGGACACAGGAGGTGGAGGAATCTGAGGCTCTGTATCTACCGATGAGCTGTAGATCATGCAAAAGTGTATTTATTTTATTATAGGACTATAGCAATGGCAGAGAATACGTTTTGCCTTTTTCAAGAACTGCTGTATATTAATAGGTTTTTGCAGCAGTATATTTCATGCAGCATTTATTTTCTAATTCCCTACTGAGACTGTTCTAATTCTTTGTGCCATATCCTGACATGATGTTATTACACCACCACAAATGGCATACAGGCTCTCATCTCATTGTTACGTACCTGTGGAGTTGTGCCTCTAGCTCAGCTGTACAACCTGCCGTCTGAGTCACATGAGAAAGCAGAGTGATCGCAGCAGCCGCTCGCTGCATGCAAAGAGGCCCTGGGGCTGTGTTACCTTGGCAAGAGGTGATCAAAGTGGGAAAGGACTGGAGGATTCCCACAAGCACAGGGTACAGATCTCTGGAAAAAAAACAAAAAACAACAGTAAGAAGATTCAGAGCTGCAATCAGAAGCAGCCAGTGTCAGAGCTCAGAATTACACTCGTCTGCTGCTGTCTTACACCGCCCTCCTGACAATACAGAGTCTAAATAGCATATCACGTACCAAGACTAACAGCATTGACTGCACAGGAATGGTGGGGGCTAGAGAAAAAAATTCCAACTGTTCCATAATCAGTGTAGTGGCACTTGTTGGAAGTGGTGAAAGGTTCTCTTTAAATGTTAAATGTCTTTGGATCGTTCTGGAGATAGAACCAGGTCCTATAGTAAATCCTGTGGATATGCCACTAAAGTCTAAGATAGAAAAACCCATTTAAAAAGAAATCACCCATGCTGAAATCCAATACGCCTGTCTCATTTATCCTACAATGGCAGATGTGATGGAGCAGTCGGACATCCTTTACAAATATACAACATTGATAGGTTCAGTTGACATTTATCTGATGCGTATGGCCAGCTTAGCAAAATGTGCCAAATAAAATTAGTCAAGAAAGAGTCGAAAGGGGCAGTCAGAAAAAACATATAAAGTATTTTAAGATTTTTTCCAACACTGGCCTGATTATAGAGATATGTTAGTCACTGAGCAGCATACTGAGTAACTAACCTGTATATATCACAAGCCTGACCATAGCCAGCAGCTATAGCCCAGAGGCGAAAAGTCTCAGTACTTAATCTCTCTGCTTCTCCCTTTAAAAGAGGAAGATCTTTGGGTTCCTGAACCACAAATCTGCTGAGTCGGCTCTTCATGTCAAAGGTGTTCAACTACAACAGAACAACAATGTTTGGTTAATTTTGGAGATTTTATTTATCTTTGCACCCTATATAAGTACACTAATGCACTTTAACTATAGCCGTCAACCACAATGAATGATAAATTCCTACCATTACAATTATGAAAGATCTTTTGCACTTACTAGTCTGGCAGCGGCATGACGACCTGAGGAAGCCAACACCCGTAGAAACTTCATTGCTGCAGCACAAGGCACACCATGGAGACTAGAAGGCACAGGATCATCAGTTTCCATGACCATAGTCCATTGCAACGGCAGGAACTCACGTACAATGATCTCCATAAGCCGAGGACAATCTAGAAGCTACAGATAATACAGCAAGAAGTTATCTCAAAAATCCAATTTCCATTTTATCTGTAGCTGTTCCTTGTGAGTCTTAAATCCACATACATATTATTTGCATGATATACTGACTAAATTGTGTGTTTGAGGGCCCACTTATCCCTAAAAATGATGTCAGGGGAAACAAAGATCAGCCATGCTGAACTTTAACACCCAATCCTCTTGTTCTTAAAAAAGATAAGCATGTGAACAGGGGGTCAGGAGGAAAAGCTGAACAGCCAACAGCTATTAAGGGTGTATGGGCACCCTTAAGTTCTGTAGTTTTTTTCTATGTTCAGAGAATACTTGCATAGTTTTCTTTTTTTCATTGTAACTATCTCCTGCCATAGTCACTGCAGTTTTTGGAGCTTGATGCAAAGACTGTGCCATAGATTCTGCTGAGTCCTTATCAGCCAGTCAATACATGAGCAGTGTATGGAATGGACTACTAAAGTGTTCTTTTCTGGGGTTTGATATTGATGGCTGATAGACCTATATATGACTGTGGATCCAACACACCCGTTGATCGGCCATTTTGAAAATGCGGTGCTCAGACAAGCTCAGCATCCTCTTCAGATGATGTGATGTCATATTCATCCGTTTGCAGTTAAGTCCCATTCAAGTAAATGGGATCAAGCTGCAAGACCAAGCAGACCCTGCTATAAAATGTACAGTGCCCAAGGATAGGTCATCAATATCAAACTGCTAGAAAATCCCTTTAAATGACACATTTTGCTTGGTTTTCCAGGATAGTTCTCAATTTCATGTAACCTATGTTTCAAGTCTATTGCAGCACTTCATGTAAACCACACCTGGCTGCAGGCTGCTGCCGAATGTCGGGCCACTCTTGTCAGAATATCAAAAATTTGCAGGACCACTGAGGCTGGTGGCCTGACAACCTCCAGGATGTATCTTAGTCGATGGTGAAACTTTGTCTTCAGAAGACCCTAAATAAAAGTGAGATAGGTTAGCATACTGTTGACACTAAACATAGAAAGGACTGACTGAATGAATGAATACATGAATGAAACTTGTCAGTCTGTAGTATTTTCTGTACACTTCTGAAACTTCTGTACAAAACTTTCAAGAACTCAGGTGTAAATAACTCGCTGAATCTTTCCATTCCATAGCTTATAAGTTTTTGGGGTGTAGCTTAGTGTTCGTGGTTTACTAGACAGAGCAGTGGGGGAGCCTTACAGCCAGAGAGTATGGCACATTTTAATAGTACTCCAGCAAAAATATTCCAATAGAGTGCAGGGTAAGCCATTATTCTGCAAGGCCTGGGAGATTGGCTCACTCTTCCAGGACTCCAGGACGTCACCCCTTTTTCTTGGACCCTCCTGAATGTTCATGCACAGTTGGTAAATATAAACAATATAATGCCATCTTATTGCCCTATACAGTACAATGACACTCTCAGTGCCCTCACACACAATATAATGGCCCCTTCAGTTCCCCCACATGCAGTATTATGCCCGCTCAGTGACCCCACACAGTATAATGGCCCCCAAAGTGTCCCCAATGAATACCTCTATCAGTACTGATGGAACCACTCATTGCACTTTTAATCTGCTGGAACAACCTGCTCGTGCGGGCAAGCTGTTGAAAGTTAGAGTAAGCATGGCGCACACCTTTATGGCATCATATCGAGCTACATCAGGATCAGCTTTCTTTTCTTCTTTATTTTTCTGCTTCTGCCATTTTCCTGTGATGCCTTTTTCTAGCTCATCTTCATCATCCTCCTCTTCCTCCTCCTCTTGACTGGGTATGAAAGGAAACATTTTTGTCCCTTGATACCACGAAAAGGTCTTATCCATGTATTCCTGCTCAAAAAAACACAAAACACATTAAAGTCATGGCTGTTCTGCAAACACAAAGGACATGATAACATAGTGATTCTTTACAAAACACCCCAAAATGTGGAAAGAATAAATGGAATAATGCACCGGCTATTCTAAATTATAAGGTTATTAGCGACTAGAATATCCTTGGGAAATAGAAAATAGAAAAACGTCAAAATGCACAAAAAAAATGATCACTGCATTTTCTCCCTTCTCATTTGTTCATTTTGCTTGGAAATATACTCTAGGTGTCCAAAGAACTCAGCACTGTCCCTCTTCTTCCTCCTCACTACTCTGCTGTCTATAAGATAAATATCTGGAGCAGCAGCCTCCCCTTTCTGGTTGATCTGCTGTAAGAAGAAAGGTTAATAAAGAGGTTTTCCGGGCAAATTATATTTATGAGCTATCTATATACATATATATATATCCTTAGGATAGGCCACCAATATCAGATCAGCTGTAGTCCTGAGTGTGAACAAATGTTCTCAGCAGCTGCTACACAGAGAACAGAGCTGGAAGCAGATAGCTCAGTTCTGTGTAGTGGCTTTGTGAGTTACCGCAGCTCCTATACAAAGGCGTTGGACTCAGTATATCCACTATACAGAGAAGAGCTATCTGCTTCCAGCTCCGTTCTCTGAATAGCAGTTACTAAGAACCGCTGATCACTAAGGGTCACTGGTGTACCGGGTGTCTGACCCCGATGATCTGATATTGTTGACCTATAAGGATGGCACATAAATATTGATTGTTTAGAAAACACCTTTAAGTCTCACCCTCCAATATGTAACCAGCCAAAAGTGGAGATCAGCAAAAGAAAGAGATTAACCCTTTTGTTCTCTACAGGATCCTCTCTACATTTAGCATTCATTTCTAGGTTTAGCATGTTGAAAAGACCCAATCTACCACCACCATCTCCTCTAGATCACGTATATGCTGTTGAAGGGACTGTTAGAGAACAAATCTTTTTGTATGCCAAAGTCAGTATTGCTGCTGAAAAAAAAAATCAACTTTTAATCTATACGAAATTGAGCTGTATTTGCAGACGCAGCCATGCTCTGATCATGACCAACTAACATAAAGACTGACAGGTCACAATGAGGACCAACTACAAGTAAAAGCGGGGGCTCTGGCAGCTCATTTGCATGAAAATTAAAAGTCAATCTTATTTGCAAAGATTGCACTTTGACACAAAAATGGTATGTTCACCATGTCACTAAATGCTCCTACAACAGAATATAAGTGGCTTAGATGTGATTTTGCTAGTGGTAGACTCCCTGTAGAGAATTACTGGATTAGGGGTTCATGATATGCATAACACTGCTCAATTCACTGGAGCCACATTGCACTTCCCTGTACAGCGGGTGAACGAAGCCTCACTGTCCTGGGAAAAACACCGCCTACACCAGCACTATGATCCTTTCTAAGGATCCTCAATCATAAAGGGATGGCATATCCTAGAGATGTGCCATCATTTTACAAAATGGAAATTATCCTTTAAATAGACTTTTACATGCAAATATTGAATCAAACACTATACATCCCCAAGCTAGGAATCTTCCCCTCTAATCTTTTGCTGAAATCTAATACCATGGCATAGGAAACCTGAGAGGCTTCAAAGCATTGACTCGAATGCACCCTGTAACTAATGCATTCTTCTACATCTCTTCTAAGACAATGATAAGGTCATCAGTTTTGCTCTGCAATGCTTTAGCTGATCTTAAAATCATATACATTATACATCACAGAGTTTAATATGGACTGCTATATTACTAATACAAAAGGGATACGGTGCTGCAATTTTCTTTACATAGCTGGTTCACTGAAATGTGCAAAACTATAGTTTTTGCACAGTTCAGTTTCATAGCAAACTTCAGTAAAGTAGACCATTGCCATTTGTCCATTATCCACTGTTACAATTAGCATATCGAGAAATACATATTCTCTTCGATTGATTGCAAAACAATGATCATACTGTTCATACTACGCAGAATAGTTTACATGCCATATAATGCCAACATGTTCTTTACTCACCTCATCTTCCTGTGATACCAGTAAGGAATGCAATGCACAGATAGATGCAGCAATAACATTATCTATGGGATCATCTATAGAGAAACGCAGAAGGAATAGGAACCCAGCATCCAACAACAGTCGGAGCACACTTCCCTTAAGAACAGAGGCAAACTCTCCTTGTTTGGCCTACAAGAGGTAAAGCATACATATTAAACCAAGGCATTTAAAGATTGCTGTCTAGTGAGGAGTCATGCTGGCTATACACGCACAGGAGGGTATTTACTAATCCATTTTTTTTGTGTAGATGTGGCGTACCTTTGGCACACGACCCGTTTTAATGCCAAACGTGCGAAACATTATTGGTTCTGCGCCCTGCTCAGTACTTTTTATGAAAGCGTGCAGAAAAAAGTGGAGACACCTTGGCCCAACAAATTTATTATAACTAATGCCAAAAAACTAGCATAAATTATACCTGAAATCTGTGCCAGTTCCTGCTGGGCATAGATATTATTTCTGGATCACGGCCATGCCTGAAGTATAATGCCTCTTCATAATTCAGGCACATCTCACGCCAGAGGGGAAACAGATTAAGGCTGGCATAGGAAACACTAGTAGTAAATTCTACAGACTGTAAGATAGCTGCCAGCTAAGCAATTGCTTGGTCGAAAGCTCTCTCTCCTCATCTCCCCCATACACATGTATGCTTAGTGCTGCTGTGTATTGTGTGCGTACTAAACAGGAGACAACAGTGGCTTATCATCCTGAGAACAAAAGAAACATGAGCTTAAATCCAACTACCTGATCCTTACTATCCCCAAGTCGGGAGGCCCCATGTACACTACACGATAGGCCCTGAAAAAATCATCGAGTTGAGCTGAAAATTTTTTTCTAAGGAAATAATGGATTACCAATAAAGAAGAAATTTTTACTTCCAGCGCTAGATTTCTCTAGCAGCAGCATTATCTTCCTTGAGAACAAAAGGACTGGACATGGTGAAATTCAACTAGCCTGACCCTTCTTTCTCCTCGAATAGGGAAACTCCTATACCCATTAGTTGGTTGGCTGACATTTACCTAATGTGTTTGGGCACATGAACTCCTTGAGTGACTTATGATGTCCATCAACACTGGATTAATGTCAGTGACGCCTGCCAAAAATGTAAGGTATGTGAAAGGTTCCTGACAGACCCCTGACAGCAGATGTTGTGGAAAATTAAGATCCAGACTTTAATCTGGCCAATTCTTCTGTTCTGTCAAGAGATAAGGCGCAGTCTGTCTCATTGTCACCACCGAAATAAAACTTTGGCCAAGCTGAGCATGAATGTTAACAGGGAGACAGGGAGTTTGGAGAAGACAGTATCTTATGTGTATGCTTTCAACTTCCTTACCTTTCTCACAATACGGCCCAGAACTTGCAAGGACAGAGTTCTCTGTTGAATGAACTGGCTGCGAGAAAGATGAAAAAGCTCTTGCAGGGAGTAACCAGCTCTCTGTAAAAAAGAGTAAAACCTTAACCAGTATTATAGATGACCAAATGGGTGACGTGAGTGATGAACTATAAATGAAATCAATATTCTAGCCATAACTGATACTATAATAACCAAATTATAGAGGTTTAATGGGAATAAACATTAATGGACTAGCCTTAGCATGCGGGTCTCTGCAGTTGCCATGTCTTCCTTATAAAGAGGACCTTTCACAACCTCCACCAGCTACAACTGGTACATCCTTCAGTAGGTGCCCCTCCACAAATTCTTGCGCATTTGTAATTTTTTTCTCTGGCCCACATCGTTCATAAGCGATCATTTCTGTCAGTTTCAGCACCCAATATGCTAATTAGACTCTCTACTGTCAGGTGAGTGGTCCCAAACTGTCCACCAGTGGGCGGTCCTGTGCCTGTATGTGTGGTTGTGCCTGGTACTGCAGCTGTGCATCATTAACCCTGTAGTGCAGCAGCCCTTAAGTTACACTGATTGCTGGGAGTCCGGGAACCAGACCCCCATAGATCATATACTGATAGCCTTACCAAAGGAAAACTTTAACTTTAAATGGAAAAAAATAATATATAAAAGAAACTTGGAGCATAATGTCCACAACTTAACTAATGGCGAGGGCCTGGGAGTACACCTTTTAGAAGAGTCATATATGCATTACACAGACATTCCCATAAGTGTCACAAAAGCAATGAAAATACTACGTAATACTCCACATAACATAAGGCAATAGCAGACAACCATATTGCCAACTATTTACCAGCTCAATGCCAGAAGTGAGAATAAACCATAGAGTTCCTTGAGAAAATAACAAGACAATATCAGCATCCAAATACCTCTGCCTCCTCTCCATGATGGTGTAGCCCTAGATGAGTAGGCATGTCAGCGTCTGGGGGTATCAAGTCTCCCTTCAAACTGAATCGCGCTTGCATTCCCTAAAACACAAATATAATATGTTTACACTGTGTAGTGTGATAACGCAGCCAATGATCTTAGAAGAAAAGTGACAAATGTAATTTTATTAAGTTACAATTATGTGAGCGGACTTACCGCTGCAAATTTTATATACTATTATACAAATACCTTCTTAGTTTTCTTTTGTCTGGTCTGCGGTAGGTCCTTAATCCATTCCAACTTCTCAAACTCCACGCTGTTCATATGCACCCATTCCTTCTGAGGCTTCACCGGGAGGTCATCAACTAATATGAAAGACTGGAATCAAATGAGGAATTCTAACAAGTGCAAAACATTTCAGTATATAAACCTAACCCAAGTGATGCCTCTACCTGCTGAAACAGTACATGGTACCTATTGAAATTAATGGGTTGCATCACTTGGTCGCATCAAGTATATAGTATTAGTATTATAGTATTAGTAGCTAATATTATTTCTATAGGGTTTCCACTATCATAGACCATGATTCATCCACAATATAGAGAAGCAGAACAGCACACAACTGAATATATGCAAAAACAGTGACATAACAGAGTGAAAGACAACGTTTCAGGTTAGTACGGATGCGTTCACTCTGTAATTTCATCCATTCTTCTGGTCCTTTGAAGGACCAGAAGAATAATAATAAAGATACATCTGTCTGATGATGGATAACAACAGATCTTCCAGTCTGCCCAGAAATGAAGCGTGAGTAGCCTCAGGTGACTGCTGAGGCCACTCACTCAGCTGATGTAATAGCAGTGAGGCATCCATACTCAACTCTACAGCCACTTCACTTCCAGTCAGAATGGAACAGAGAACCTGACTTTGGAACAGAGGACTATGGGTAGTTGAGTTTTTTTTTGTGTTTTTTACTTTAGTCCACCTCCTGCATACTGGGTTCCATCGTTTGCCTGGTAAACTCCCTTAAAGTTGCAGTGAACCTGTGCCTAATTCTGTTAGATCTAAGATTAAGAGGATTTCCCACCGACATAAGTTATCCCCATCCATAGGATAGGGGAAAACTTGCAGATCGTTGGGTGTCGGACCACTTAGGCCCCCACTGATCAGGGGAAAGGAGGACTTTTCTCCAACACTCTGAATGGGGTGGTGGTAAAGCAGCACACACACAGCTCCATTAATTTCAGTGGGATCGCCAGAGATAGCCAAATGCTGTCTCCGGTGCTCCTATTGAAATGAATGTAGAAGTGCGTGCTGCCCAACTACCGCAAAAGTCCCCATTCTAATGATCAGTGGGGGTCTGAGTGGTCCAACGTCCACCAATCTGCAAGTTATACCCTATCCTCGAGATTGAAAATAACTTGCTTTGGTGGGAAAGCCCCTTTAATTTTTTTTTTTTTTTTTTTTTAAGCATATAAATCAGAATATTAAGAGTAAAGTTCCCATAACATTTAATGGATAGGAACTAAAAAGTAAGAGCTCAGCGACACACAGAGAGAAAGTAACACAACAAAGATGTCTGTCAGTGACTGATATACGGTGTCTTTAATGTAATCTTTGTCTACCTTCACATTAAAGGTACTCAACATTATAGGTGTAATAGGGATACTGCTATAATATTTAGAGGAACATATTAAAAATGAGAGTGATGCCATTTTATGCTGAGCTCATCCCCACTATTTAGTGCTATTGATCTGCTCTGCAGAGGCCCCGTCATGAGAATGATCGATTACCTGACAGCAAACTTGGATTTTCTTCATCCTTGCTTGAAGTCTGCTCAGATAGATTTGTCACTCTTGCACAATGGGGATCTTCAATACTGACAGTCTGGCGCGTTGCTGCTATGCTCAAATTCTCTTGGGTGGTCTTGCTCTCCCTCTTCGATCTCAGAAAAGCAACCAGCTTGGGGTCTTGTGAAGTAAAATAAATGTATGAACAGCAAAGAAATGACTTTAGCTATTATATATTTATAAAGCAGACATATTTATATACATACTATAGAGCAACAGTTTATTTTTGATCTTGTACAGTTTCATTGTAAACTTAACTTATAGAACCTTATAATACTGACAACTAAAGTTTTCCATTGACAGGTCTGAAAATAAAATTTGCATAAACCTGATATTATAAAAGTTGATCAGCATTATACCAGCACTGCTCAAACCATCTTGTATAAGCAGTTAGTCACATATCACATTGGTTAGAAGATCCTTCTACTGTGACAATCACTGACATGTGGTGATTGAAAAAAAAGAGGTTCTTCAGCAGCTTCAGTATGCATTATAAGTGTATGTGTCTCAGGTGCTGCAACATACACATCTTTAGATGTTTCCAAACATCACAGAACATACCTTGTATGCTGCAAAACATTACAAATCACAGATGCTGCTGTACATCATGTTACATACCTCAGATGTTGCAGATCATCATAATACACACCACACAAGCTGCCGTACGTCATGCTACACAGCACAGATGCAGAACATCTTGGTACACATCTCATGTGCAGTGAACATTATATTAATACACACCTTTGATGCTGCTGAGCAACATACTACACAGCTGATATGTTGCAGAACATGATACACACCAGACTCTACAGATCATCATGGTACACAACACAGATGCTGTAGAACATCATGATACACACCTCAGCTGCTGCAGAACATCATCACAGTGCATACCCCAACTACTGCAGAACAACACAGTGCATACCCCAGCTGCTGCAGAACATCACAGTGCATACCCCAGTTGCTGCAGAAAATCACAGTGCATATCCCAGCTTCTGCAGAACATCACAGTACACACTTCTTTTAAAAGTATAAGTATAAGTTGTGTACTTTATAAGATATAAAAGTACCCCACTATAAGTTATAAAGAATACTAAAAGTCACCTGCAGAGTGATGCTTTTACATGTCCACAAAACTCCTTGGTAACTTACAATACTCTTATAATTTAAAGCATGGGAGTACATTATTCCAGATATATATTACAGTTATAACAAGAATAACAATATTTACTTAGGATCTGATCACAACTGCACAAAAGGATATGCTAGTTACAGTGCCTTGCAAAAGTATTTATACCCCTTGAACAACTTAAAAGTATTTTATTGAGATTTTAAGTGATAGACCAACACAAAGTAGCACATAATTGTGAAGTGAAATGAAAATGATAAATGGTTTTCAAAATTTTAATCAAATGAAAATCTGAAAAGTGTGACGTGCAAATGTATTCAGCCCCCTGTACTCTGAAACCCCTAAATAAAATCCAGTGCAATCAACTGCCTTCAGAAATCATTTAATTAGTTAATAGAGTCCAGCTCCGTGTAATTTAGTCTCAGTATAAATACACCTGTTCTGTGAAGGCCTCAGTGGTTTGTTAGAGAACACTAGTGAACAAACAGCATCATGAAGACCAAGGAACTCACTAAACAGGTCAGAGATAAAGTTGTGGAGAAGTTTAAAGCAGGGTTAGGCTATAAAAACATATCCCAAGCTTTGAGCAACCCAAGGAGCACTGTTAAATCCATTATCCAAAAATGGAAAAAGTATTCGACAACTGCAAACCTACCAAGACATAGCCGTCCACCTAAACTGACAGACTGAGCAAGGAGAGCACTGGTCAGAGAAGCCCATGGTCAGTCTGGAGGAGCTGCAAATATCCACAGCTCAGGTGGGAGAATCTGTCCACAGGACAACTATAAGTTGTGCACTCCACAAATCTGGCCTTTATGGAAGAGTGGTAAGAAAAAAAAAAAAAAACATTGTTGAAAGAAAGACATAAGAAGTGCCATTTGCAGTTTGCCACAAGCCATATAGGGGACAAAGCAAACATGTGGAAGAAGGTGCTCTGGTCAAATGAGACCAAAGTTGAACTTTTTGGCCTTAATGCAAAGCACTATGTGTGGCGGAAAAGTAACACTTGCTCATTACCCTAGACACACCATCCCCACTGTGAAACATGGTGGTGGCAGCATCAAGTTGTGGGGATGCTTTTTTCAGCAGGGACAGGGAAGCTGGTCAGAGCTGATGGGAAGATGGATGGAGCTAAATACAGGGAAGTCCTGGAAGAAAACCTGTTGGAGGCTGCAAAAGACTGAGACTGGGAAGGAGATTCACCTTCCAGCAAGACAATGACCCTAAACATAGAGCCAGAGCTATAGTGGAATGGTTTAGATAAAAAAATGTGTTAGAATGGCCCAGTCAAAGTCCAGACCTAAATCCCATTGAGCATTTGTGGCAAGATATGAAAATTCCTGGTCACAGACACTCTCCATCCAATCTGGCTGAGCTTGAGCTATTTTGCAAAGTAGAATGCGCAAAAATCTCAGTCTCTAGATGTGCAAAGCTGGTAGAGACATATCCCAAAAGACTTGCAGCTGTAATTGCAGTGAAAAATGGCTCTACAAAGTATTGATATAGGGGGGCTGAATACTTTTGCAAATCACACCTTTTAGATTTTTATTTGATTAAAATTTTGAAAACCATGTATCATTTTCATTCCACTTCCCAATTATCTGCTATTTTGTGTTGGTCTATCACTTAAAATGTCAATAAAATACATTTAAGTTTATGGTTGTACGGTGACAAAATGTGAAAAAGTTCAAGGGGTATGAATACTTTTTCAAGGCACTGTATTCCTGATATTTTGACCTGGCATAGGAGGATAACAATAAAAAAATGACAAAAACAAAAGATCCAGCGCATCAAGGACCCCAATGGATATAATGGAGTCGATCAGACTTCATTTATTGGTTCCTGAATGCTGCACTACTTTGACATTTTTGACATAACAGAGACCAGAGAGGTGACAAGTCCTCTTTCATGACTCGCGTCTGTGGGATGTCAGATCAATAATCCCTATGCTCTTACCAAGCTGTGACATCAGTCTGTCACGTTTCTGAAGTATTTCTTCTTGTGAAAGAGCCTTTAGCTTCTCCACATTTTCTTTATGAATCCTCTCTGCTTCTACATGACCTGTAGAACTACGAAGACCCTCCCCTGTCACCAAATAGGACTTGTCTCCACGTGCTGCATCTGAAATACAATAGTGCACAATAAACATTGCCTTTTTAGTATGATGTATTTTTACAGCACTGAACTCTACATGGTTATTATTTTCAACAAACTGTGCATAAGTTAATAACAGAAGTAGTTAAATGTTTCTCCCCTTATCAGGCCCTTTCCCTGCTCCCTCTGTATCTTATAAACTGATTTTCACTCTGATAGTTTTAATATATCTTTCTCTAGACAGACCACAGATCACATGACTCATCTTACACATGTCTATGGAGGGGGAGAGAAGTGGGCAGAGGAAGAGAGAAACAGCAGCCGAAACACAGGTTTAGTTTGATGCTGGAGCTAAATAGAAGCTATCTCAACCAAAGTGCTTTATTCACATCAGTACTTCTCTACATAAGTCCTGTGTGGTGCTGAGCCTGTTTCTAAGTGAGAGAGAGTTCTAGCGCAAATTATCTTCTACTTACTGTGTTCAATGTATAGCAGCAAGTCTCCACCCAGAGGGTACTAGAAACTACAAAGATAGCATGCAGAGAAACTGCTAAATAATGAAGACTACAAGTTATATAATGGCCAAAAGTGGTGTTATTCCTCATGTAAGCACATTGTACTATTGATTTATGCGAAGTTTGTTAAAAGGTTAGGTACATTTTAAAGTGAAATTTGGAGAAGCACACATGACCAGCATGTATTGTAATACAACATTTTCCCTGCCGTGATTTTCCCTGGCAATATCAGCTGAACCATGTAAGTCAGCTGAGAGCAGGGTCCGCTTCATTTCTAATAGGGATGTCATGATGAGACCACTACTTTGAGTGCAATGCTTAAGAGACAAAAATATGAGACCCCCTACTCAAGATAGTCCTCTTTTGTTCCATGTGAAATGGATAGTCATGCAGAAACCCATAATTATATACACAAAATTTATGCAGTTGGCTATATGCTGATGTACAGTATGCCTACCCTGGACGAATCACTTAATGGAAATGAGGTCTAATATTACCAGTGGAAGAGTGAAGAAATCAGGCGATACCTTTTAGAGGCTAACTGAGTATATTTATAAGTAAGCTTTCAGGAGTACTCGCTCCCTTCATCAGACATGGTGTGATACAAGAACTGAAAATTAACAGATTTTTATACACAAGGTTTTCAAAGCATTTTAGAGTCCTTAAAAAAAAATTGCAATCTAAGTAGAGAAGTTATTTACAACAGGTCAAAAAAACAGTCTGGAAACTTGTTACCAGTGTAATAGTAAGAATAAGTTCAGTAGCAATTTACCTTTTGTTTGGGAAGATTTATTTTCATCTGAGGGAATGACATTTACTGGATTAACAGAGGGACCATGCTGAAGTTGGACTGTAGAGGCTGCTGCACTTTTTGCTGCCTCAGCAGCCCTTTTGGCGGCCATTTTTTGAGCGAAGATGCTTACTTTTCCAGATTTTGGCACAGCCTACAAGAAGATACAAATGATGAGATTTAAATTAAAGGGTAATACCACATCTGAAACCATTTGTCTTCTTTCCTTCTGCATCTACATTAAAAGAATGAAGCAACTTCACGTATATACAGTGGGGAAAAAAAGTATTTAGTCAGCCATCAATTGTGCAAGTTCTCCCACTTAAAAAGATGAGAGCGGCCTGTAATTGTCATCATAGGTAGACCTCAACTATGAGAGACAGAATGAGAAAAAAAATGCAGAAAATCACATGGTCTGATTTTTTAAGAATTTATTTGCAAATTATGGTGGAAAATAAGTATTTGGTCACCTACAAACAAGCAAGATTTCTGGCTCTCACAGACCTGTAACTTCTTCTTTAAGAGGCTCCTCTGTCCTCCACTCATTACCTGTAGTAATGGCTCCTGTTTGACATTGTTATCAGTATAAAAGACACCTGTCCACAACCTCAAACAGTCACACTCCAAACTCCACTATGGTGAAGACCAAAGAGCTGTGGAAGGACACCAGAAACAAAATTGTAGACCTGCACCAGGCTGGGAAGACTGAATCTGAAATAGGCAAGCAGCTTGGTGTGAAGAAATCAACTGTGGGAGCAATAATTAGAAAATGGAAGACATACAAGACCCCTGATAATCTCCCTCGATCAGGGGCTCCATGCAAGATCTCAACCCGTGGGTTCAAAATGATCACAAGAACGGTGAGCAAAAATCCCAGAACCACATGGGGGGACCTAGTGAATGACCTGCAGAAAGCTGGGACTAACGTAACAAAGGCTACCGTCAGTAACACACTACGCTGCCAGGGACTCAGATCCTGCAGTGCCAGACGTGTCCCCCTGCTTAAGCCAGTACATATCCGGGCCCGTCTGAAGTTTGCTACAGAGCATTTGGATGTTCCACAAGAGTATTGGGAGAATGTCATATGGTCAGATGAAACCAAAGTAGAACTGTTTGGTAGAAACACAACTCATTGTGTTTGGAGGAGAGTGAATGCTGAGTTGCATCCAAAGAACACCATACCTACTGTGAAGCATGGGGGTGGTAACATCATGCTTTGGGGCTGTTTCTCTGCAAACGGAATAGGACAACTGATCCGTGTACATGAAAGAATGAATGGGGCCATGTATCGTGAGATTTTGAGTGCAAACCTCCTTCTATCAGCAAGGGCATTGAAGATGAAACGTGGCTGGGTCTTTCAGCATGACAATGATACCAAGCACACTGCCAGGGCAATGAAGGAGTGGCTTCGTAAGAAGCATTTCAAGGTCCTGGAGTGGCCTAGCCAGTCTCCAGATCTCAACCCCATAGAAAACCTTTGGAGGGAGTGGAAAGTCCGTGTTGCCCAGCGACAGCCCCAAAACATCACTGCTCTAGAGGAGATCTGCATGGAGGAATGGGCCAACATACCAGCAACAGTGTGTGCCAACCTTGTGAAGACTTACAGGAAACGTTTGACCTCTGTCATTGCCAACAAAGGATATATAACAAAGTATTGAGATGAACTTTTATTATTGACCAAATACTTATTTTCCACCATAATTTGCAAATAAATTCTTTAAAAATCAGACAATGTGATTTTATGGATTTGTTTGACAGAACAGGTGTATTTATACTGAAACTAAATTACACACAGCTGGACTCTATTAACTAATTAAGTGACTTCTGAAGGCAATTGATTGCACTGGATTTTATTTAGGGGTATCAGAGTACAGGGGGCTGAATACTTTTGCACGTCTCACTTTTCAGATTTATATTTGATTAACATCTTGAAAACCATGTATCATTTTCGTTCCACTTCACAATTATGTGCTACTTTGTGTTGGTCTATCGCTTAAAATCTCAATAAAATACATTTGTGGTTGTAAGGTGACAAAATGTGAAAAAGTTCAAGGGGTATGAATACTCTTGCAAGCCACTGTATGTGTTGTCATAGTTACAGACTACAAACAAACCCTGTGTGTCGGTAGATTCTGCAGTCAGGGTCCTCCATCTGACCTCTGCTTCTTGCTAACCTACAGATAAGAAAAAGGGCAAATAGGACAGACAAAAGTTCTGTATAATAGATATGTGGGTCGAAGGTAATCTTAGATGCTGTATTTTCTTTGAGATCTGGATATAAGCCTTGGTTATAATACCTCAATTTCGCAAGGTACGTGCAGAAACCTAATGTTTAAATATAATGGATATAATATGAACATGCATTGTCAGCGATGCTTATTCTAAATGTTTCTGATATTAGTGGAGCTGTCTCATGAAGAGAACTCCTTCCATATGTTCTAATAAGGCATTTAGATGTCATAGACACTCCTGTATGAGCTAATTTAGAGAAACCCTTACAAGAATGACTATGGACCTGAGCTGTTCAAGTAAGACATGGTCAGCAACTTATGTAATAAAAACAGAGCTGGATCAGCTTGAAAAAGTATATGAGTTGTCATAGTAAGACAATTCCTTTAAATAAGACTCTGTACTAGAATTGCAGAGGCCAGAAGCACCTTGTCTAAATCTGAAGAGATCAGTATTTTAAAATGAGACACTTCGGTACACCACACAAAATTTCTGCTTTTGCTAGAAAGAGAGTTCCATGTAGTAACAGCACAGGGTAATAAACTTGAAGTGGAATTTCTATGTTGATGATTACTGTCTGCTACAATGATTTTTATAACCAATGTGTCATTCGCTGAAATTAAAAGTGTCTGCCGCAAGCTCTCCCCAAATGGTTCCTTACTAATGAGCTGTCTATGCAGGGCACACAAAGAAATCCATCATGTTTTATAGTTTCCAAGGAAACTATGTCACTAGATCATGTATTTCCAGGCAACGTCACTAATGTCTGAAAATAGATTTCGATGCAAGACATAAAGTAGATTTGAAGGAGAGCAAAATGAGGAAAGCATCCTTAGATTAGTATCAGTGTGTAATGCAAGAATCTACAGCAATGTCTGTACCTACCACAAACAATATCAATGTTTTCCATATGAAGAGGACTTCTCACTACCTCCAGTTCTTTGCATGCTTTAATAGGTGCCGCTCCTATGATTCCAGAGCAGTTGGAATTTTCCTCTAGCCCCCACTATTTCTGAGCAATCAGTGCTGTTATTTGTGGTGCCTGATATGATAATTAGGCTCTTACTGTTAAGTGGGTGGCGTCATCTGAGATCTTTCCACTCCCTTGCCTGCTCCTGCCTGACACCACCCATTTGACAGTGCAACACAGATCATCATATCAGGCTGACTGCACTGATTGCTCAGGAATAGTGGGAACTATAGACAAAAATCCAACTGTACTGGAACCAGTGGAGTGGCACCTATTAACAGATACTAAAAATTGAAATTGGTGGAGGTGGTGAAAAGTTTTTTTTTTGTTTTTTTTTAACTGTCATAAAGCTACAAGGCATCATGGAAGGTAATCATTGCTTTAAAGGGATTGTTCAAGCCCCAAAACGATTTTTTATACTGATGACCTATCCACGGCATGTGATCGGTGGAGGTCCCACAACTAGACCCCACACTGATCAGCTGTTTGCGCTGGAAGCTACAGCAGCGAACTGATGAGAGTGTGTGCAGTCTCTCCTATTCAAGTAATAGGAGCAGTGCAGGAGCCCTGTCTGCTTCATAGCCGTGAATCTGGGGGAAGTACACAACTGCTCTTATTACTTGAACACGAGAGCCTGCACATGCTCCTTGTCCACTGCTATAGCTTACATTGCTCAGACATTGCTTAATTGGTGTCTTCATGTTAGGCCCCTACAGATCACATACTGATGACCTATCCTGTGGATTGAGACCCAACAACTCCTTTAAATGGGCATTAGGAAATTGCTATTCAAAGATATTTAAAGGAGTTGTATCATTAGCTAAACGCATCACCTATCTTATCTATGTGAGTTCCTGCATGTCGATCAGCCACAACACTGAAACGGAATAGTGTCCTACATGGTTAGGATGGGTTCGCACTTGTGTCGGCACTCCGTCCGATGCGAATCCGACCTAAATGTCGGAAAACTGGATAGGGACCGGAGAGGAAAAGGTTGTGCGCTTACACCCTCTGCGCCGCGAAGCCGTTTTTTCCGTCGGAAACAAAGTCCAGCATGTCTCACTGCTTGTCACATACCATTATAATGAGAAAATGAATTGTATTCACTTCACTTTATGTGTCATGTATGATTGGAGAATATCATACTTTTAGTCTACATACTTGTGAGCTTAACTAGCTATTATAAATATAGCAGATATTTTTTCAGACCTATTTTTATCTGAATTAGTTTATTATACAAATTACATTTAGTTGCGCTACATTTGTTGCCATGGAGCCCTAATGTATAGGTTCAGTCTAAATTAATGACAAAACTAAACAGCATTAAAAATAAAGCTCAGTTCACACTAGTGTCATGGATTATGCTCATAATAAAAGAGACATAACGGTTATGACTGAACTGTTTTCATTTGGATCCCATAAATCCTGACTGATCCCACTGACTGATAATAGGATCTGTCAGGTTTCCAATAATCTTCATGACAAAAAAGCAGTGCAGACTATGCTATTATTACAGTCAATGCTACAGGAAGCCCTGCAGAAAGCAAATTACATTTATATGAGTCTATATGCAGCAGCATAGCTGTAGGGAGTGCAGAGGAAGCAGTCGCTACTAGGCCCAGACCCTGAGAGGGCCCCAAAGATCCCTCTGCCATATCACACATTCTACTATTTTAAAAGGTACAAGATAGGGTCATTATTATAAATTCTGAGATGTAAGTGTATAAAGAGTTTCGCTAACCATCTTGTGATGACAGTCTTATGTTTTAATTGTTGCCAATGAATACGAACATGAATGCAGGAATTTTCTATGATATGGCACTTGTCAGAAATACAGCTATTATTTTTTTAGTCCTTACACAACAACAGGCAAGGGCAGTTTATGCGTGGGAAGATAACCTGGCCACAATAAGGAAATCATGGCTGCGTTTCAAAGCATAGAAAGTTTCTGCTTTCATGGTCACATCCATTGGTAAAAGATCTTCGCCACTAAGATTTATAATTTATTTTGCTTACTTGTATAGCACCACCATTTCCCGCAGCACTTTACAGATATTGTTGACACTGTCCCATATAGGGCTCACAATCTCAATTCCCTATCAGTATGTCTTTGGAGTGTGGTAGGAAACTGGAGTACCTGGAGGAAACTCACGCAAACATGGGGAGAACATACAAACTCCTTGCATAATTAGAGAAAATATTTACAACTCTACAAAATTCTTAAAAATTTATATTTGCAAAAATGCTTAAATATTGTCAACAAATTTAAATGATCACTAACTTTTCAGACAACTTAGTCTCATTTAATAGAACATGTGATTCTGGATCAAAATGAAATGCTCTTTATTTAAAAAAAAAAAAGTTGCTGTTTTCTGCCTGAAAACCTCTTTAAAGTTCCTGCCACTATCTGTCTCCCTTCTAGCTATTTTGCTGTTCACTCCCTGTTACTAGGGATCTCCGTACTTAGTTACCTTAAAAAATTAAGATGTCTTCACAGGGAATAGAGAAGGGAAGGACCAGTTCTCCTCACAGCCTATAACACCTCTGCAACAGCTTTCTCTGTACACTGGAGTGTGAGGAGTCTGCAACATGTCACAGTTTATAATGTAAGAAAAATCTACTATCGACTTGCTTCTACATCTTTGCTTCTACGTCTGGCTGTATGTGTTATTGCTGATGGGATGTTAGTCACAGAAAGTAAACAGCTTTCCTGACTGTGCTCAGATCCCTCTTTTTCTGTGTGAGGGATCTGTTTAGCTGCATCACACCAGCATGCATTTGCCTTGTATATGCAGTCCAGTGCCCTTGTATCTCAAATATTATGATAACTTGGGTTTTTCTCGGGTATTTGTTTGCTATTTTAAAGTTACTCCTAGCCAAAAAAAAGTAGTAGTGGATAGGGGAAGGGGGACATACTGCTCCTTATTTTACACACACCCTGCCTCAAAGAGAAATGTTAAATGTGGTGCAGCCATTATGAAGCTATTAGCAGAAGAAAAACTGATAGGACCCAATCAATGAAGGCTTATAGGGTCATAGAACAGACGGCCTAGCAAGACCCTGCAGATATTTCAACTTTTCATGAAAACACAGATACCCTTTAAATATGGTTATAAAGACAAATGAAATGAGACCAAGATGTGTCTCCCAGTGCAGCCAAAACTTCACTGATATGTAGATTGCAAATTGACTACAGGTAAAAGCACTTTCCTTGTTAATGTAATTTAGCTTCACATCTGCGTTCGGTTTCCGTTCGGGGGAGTCCGCTTGGGGACCTAACCTAGCCCAAGAACACAGGACAGATATACAGTGAAAAATAGTCATCATGTATAGCAATGGCAAAATGAGATTTAACCAAATGTCATCTATATGCTGCATAAAAAAATCCTTGCGGAATCCACTATAGAAGCTGACCTACTGGGCAGATTTTACATCCCCAGCTTGGAAGTTCATTCAGGTGTTTTTTCACTGCAGATTTCAGCCTTTCGGGTGAAATCTGTGGTAACTCTGCAGATATTACACATTAAAATCTGTAACAACAACCACAAAGTTTTGGTGCGTTTGTTGCCACTGCATATTTTCTACGACAGTAAATCTGCAGCATATGCTCGCCATGTGGATATACCCAAAAACTTTCGGTTACAAAGCAAACAGACAAAAACGATCTGCTTGATTCTGTGTCATTTGGTGACTTCACAGAAGCACTGTCTGTAGAGTCCCTATCAAAGGCTGGAACATTCGCTAAATGTCAAAGAAAACTTTATTAAATCTTTGTTCCTCATAGGATGAAAGAGTGCTATTGATATTTTTCTACATTGATTTTACAGAGCACTGGTTGTAAGGTGTGTTGTGCTAAGGTTGGAGCTCACTTTTCTTAGTCTCCATCTCCTGCTCAGCCTAGCATATATTCCATTGCAATAGGCAAAAAAAGAACAATGTCAACTAAGCAGATCAATGCAAAGGTCACAGCAGCGGGAGAGGAGTGGGCTGCATTTTTAGGTGATAGCTTTGCCATTGCACAAGTCCACTTCAGCAGTCAGATGTTACATTGGAGCTAATGGTATCTAGAGGGAATGTTTCCTCGGAAGGCGACATCTTGTTGTTTTCTATGTCATTATTCTGAGACCACACATTACAGAAAAGCAGCATTTCTTTTAGCCAAAACCAGGAGTGGATTCAGAAGGAATGGCAAATATAAAGAAAGATCTTATACCTTTCCCTTCTCCTAAATGCACTCCTGGCATTTGCTCAAAAAATGTTAGCACATACTCTGCAACAAAAAAACAGAGATTTTCCACAGAGCATGGCCTTAGCCTAAATGGGTTTTCCCACCTTAGCAACTTATCCTCTATCCCTAGGATAGGGATAACTTTAAAATCGGAGGTGGTACAACTGCTCAGACCTCCACTGATCAGATTGGGAGTGCTGCACTTCAGCTAGCTCCAGCACTTCCATTGAAATGAATGGAGCAGTGCACACATACCCGACACTGCTTTCTTCAAAAGGGGGACTAAATCCCCCCATTCTCGTGAGCATTCTGAGTTATCTTAGTTACAACGTGTAACAGAACTTATAAGCTACAGCTTGTCTCTGTCTATTTTAGCAGCCTCCTTCTCCTCCCCTCTCCATAGACTTATATGCTAGAAGAAACTCAGCTCTGTTACACATTGTAACTACACTATATCTAGGAAGATAATGCTCTACTACTGTACAGGATGAGGCAATAAATCAATTAACTGGAAGTGGATGCCCTCTCCCTTTTCTATAGACTTATGTGTGTGAAGTAAAGTAGGAGTAAAGGAGCCTGATAAGTGAGAAGGAAAAAGTGGGATTTTTGTGTACTCACCGTAAAATCCTTTTCTCGTTGTATTCACTGGGGGACACAGCACCATGGGTATAGACCTGGTCACTAGGAGACAAGACACTAGGAAAAAGCAAAAGCTGTTGGCTCCGCCTCCAGGCTATACCCTGCCACAACCACTGTGCATGAATCAGTTTGTACCGTAGCAGTAGGAGAGAGAGACACAAAGGAACATGGAACCAACAACCACCAACAATGCCCGAACCCAAAAAGGAACCAACACAATTCAGGCAGGAACACTGAAAAAAACAAGGGAGGGATCTGTGTCCCCCAGTGAATACAACGAGAAAAGGATTTTACGGTGAGTACACAAAAATCCCACTTTCTTGTCTACTTCACTGGGGGACACAGCACCATGGGATGTCCTAAAGCAGTCCCAGAGGGTGGGAATAACACGGCCATGCAAACCCGTAATACTCAACCACTTCCAGAAACTTACAACCCAAATTGCCATCAGCAGAGGCCACAGAATGGATCTGGAGAAACTTAGAGAAAGAGGATGGAGGCCCAGTGCGATACTTACAGACCTGGGAAGCAAAAGCCTGATGCCGGGAACTCCAACAGCTCTGGAGGAGAGAGCCGTCACACGGGAAGGCAGAGCCTTACTCTTAAACCGATAGGTCTCCCTAATCTCAGACCAAAGCCATCGGAAGATGGGAGCTCTGGAAGCAGGCAGGCCCTGGCAAGGTCACTCAGGGAGAATGAGCAAAGCGTCCGAACAAGAGAAAGGGTCCGTGAGGAATAGTATACACGCAAATTGCCAGGGCAACAACCGGGCAGGGAAGAGCAAGCACTCACATGGACGCCTGGGGACCGAGCAGAAAGAGGGAAAGACCAAGTCCTCGAAGTGGAAGCAGGAAAAACACCCTAACAAAAAAAAAAGACTGTGGCAGACAGAGGAAAACCTTATCCTTGTGGAGGACCAGAAAGTGAGGCTGCCGAAAAAAAGGGGCAGCCAATTAGGGACCCCTGCGGATGGAGGTAATGGCCACCAGAAACTCATTCTACCAGGACAGAAGGCAAAAAAAAAAGGGATATCATAGGCTCGAAGGGGAGAACCTGAAGCACCTTAAAGATGAGGTTAAGATCCCACGGATCCAAGGTTTCCAACAGAGCACAGAGTGGCACTCCTCTAGGAAAGTCTTTTAAAAAGAAAGAAGACTAAGACCTTGATCCAGACCAGACTGGAGAAGATCCGATGAGAATCGTTACTCTTCCAACGGTGGACGTAAGCCTTCCACGTTTGATGGCAGATCTAAGCTATCTGGAACTTCCGGGCCTTGAGTATGTTAGAATAACAAACTCCGAAAAAACCACAACGCCTCAAACCTCGGATTCAACAGCCACATCGTGAACGCAGCTGAGTCAAGGTGGGGTGGAACAGCAGTCCTTGAGACAGAAGGTCGCCCAGCAGAGGAAGAGGCCAGGAGCATCCGCCAACAGGAAAATGAGATCCACATACCAGACCCGGCAGGGCCAATCTGATGCCACCAGGATAGCTTGAACCCCCTTGGTCTTGAGATTCTGGAGGACCCAAGGGAGAAGAGGAAGTGAAAAACCGAACTTACAAGAGCGCCAGCGGTGATGGCTCGAGGATCCAGAGGCCTGGCAATTTAGCCGGGGACCTTGTGATCCAGAGGCTAAAAAGGTCGACGTTTGTCACACCACAGCGGGAGCACAGTGGATGGAAGATTTGCAGATAAAGCGACCCTCGCCCGGAGCAATATTTTCTCGACTGAAGTAGTCTGCCACCCAGTGGTCCACGCAGAAAAAAGGTTGACCACCGAAAGAGCTGGAACAAGGCGCTCCACCCAAGGAAGAAATTGTGAGGCTTCTAGTAAGGCCGCACGGCTCCTGGTGCCCCGCTGAGGGTTCAAGTAGGCGACCATGGAGAAGAGGTCAGTCTGGACTGTGACAGATGTCCTTGGAGAAGAGAGGTCCAAGGAGAAAGGGCAAATAAGATAGCCCTGGGATCCAGCAGGTTGAACCAGAGGGAGGAATCGGCCCTGGACCACAGGCCCTGAACAATCAAAGCATCGAGGACCACTCCCCAGCCGGGGAAATTGGCGGCAGTGGGAATCACTTACCAACAGAGGGGAAGAAGGACTTCCCTTGAGAAATTCCTGGGGAGGAATATACACTAAAGAATCTCTCAGTGAACCAAGGTGGAAAGAGAACCAAGCAGATGAGGCTGTCCGGATATTTGTCCCAGCAGGCCGTAATCTTCAAGAGGAGAGAACGACAGAGTGAATGAAAGGTACAGCCTAGAAGGTTGAGGCGATCGTGCGCAGGACCCACATGCCGATTCAAAGAGAGCAAGGAGAGTATCTCCGAAGGTGGGACACTCAGGATCTTGGCCTCCGAAGGGAGAATCACACCCTGGAGCGAGCAGAGGATCATGTCCCGGATTCCATGTGCTTAGAGGACACGAGACATCCTCATTGATGAGCCAGCAGAACCGGCGAAGAACAACCAAGGTGAACCACAAGCTGGTCAGATTGTCTGACCTGGAGGGGCTTCACCAGGAGGTCGTCAAAGTCTGGAAACACGGCAGCACCTCTGACGCAGAGGATGGCCATGAGAGACGCCATCACTGAGGGAAAAAAACCCCCGGTGGCAGAGGCCAGCCTGAAGGGGAGAGAGACAACTGGAAAGGTCACGGATCCACAGCAAAACGAAGAAACTGCTGACGGCACAGCGCGATGATGTATATGGACGAAGAATTCGCCCATCTCCAGGGATGCCACCACAGACTGCATAGACTACAACGGAGCCTGCAGGCATGGAAGAACCTGTGGAGCCCTTTCAGGTCCATGATGGGACAGAGGAAGCCGCCCTTCTAGGCGAATAGAGAACAGGTAGGAATAGTAACCCCGGATACACTCTGAAACGGGAACAGGGACGCTGACTCCCTGCCGCTGGAGATTGGAGACAGCCTGGATTGTCCGACATAGCGAAGGCAAAGAGACTCCAGCGAAAACTGGAGTAGCCGGACGACACCGCCTCTCAGGCCCAGGCTCCAGACGTCCCGCCATTTGAGATGCCCAGAGAGGGGAAAAAACTTCATGCCGAGGAGGCTAGGAAGAGGAAGACCTGGACGACCTAGTGCAGAACCGCCAGGGAGGCCTGGACTTGAAAGAAGCTTTCTGGAGCAGGAGAACGGCTGACACATAGAACGCCTCTGAGGGAGGAAGAATCTATTCCCCCGTGGCCTCAGGGATAAGCTTCTCGACGCCCTTAACAAAAATTTTTACCCAGGACGACCTGGAAAGGGAGAAGGGCTGCGTTCGCCTTCTTGGAGGCGGACCCAGTATTCCACAACGGATCCCAACGGTATGGCAGATAATCACTGCATTGGCCGCCGCCTTAGCAGATTTGGGAGGCATCTCTAGTTATTGGGAAGCGTTCAGGATCTCAGAGACGAGCGGCTGGAGGGAAACTGCATCAGGGAGGTTTGACTGAAGCTGTTTGGCCCAGGAAAAGAAGGCCTTGATGACCCAAGAGGTAGCGAAGGAGAGCCGCAGGGAGAAACCAGCCACTACGAAGGCCACCCTGGTGAGGGAAGCCACCTTCTTGCAGCAATACAATAGCCAGCATTTAGGGCAATGCAATGTATCAGTTCTGCATTGCAAACGATACAACAGATGCGATCCGATCTCACTCCGAGGAATCACTGAGGTAGGCAAAGTCCGCTGAAGGCAGACTAGAAGCCTTGGAAAGCCTAGCTATCATGGGATCCACCGTGGGAGGCTCTTAGTGATAGGAAGGGACACATGGGGCGGCTCGCTGACAAAATGTCAAGACAGGCCAGCTTGCGCTCACTAGTTACTGATATATAAGTACCGTGCGCTAACCGATTGCACCACTGGAGCAACCTGCTTCCCTTACCTCGGATGTTCATCATTGCTAGCCAGGGAGAGCTAGAGACGTGTGTCACAGCATAGCCTGGCAGAACTGCCCGAGCTCACCTTCCACTTGGAGACACACAGGTCAAGGGAAGGGATGTCCGATTTCCTAGTCGAAGACAGAGGATGGTCCAGGGAGAAGTCACTGTGCCCTCAAGATGATATCAAACATCCAGTGGCAGAAAGAGATGTCCACTTGAGAGGATGAGTCCGGGTCCTCAGAGATCTGTAGGGTCTCTATCGCATAGATGACTCCCGCGTAGCAGCAGATATAGATGAGCCTAGCTGAAGCGCCGAGTCGGAGTCAGAGGCGTCCCCAGTTAAGTAGACCGAGCAGAGGGAGGGAGGTATCCGCCTGTCGGAGTGGAGCCGTGAGCTGAGTTCCTATCTGGGGAGTACCCAGAGGAAGGGGTGGCAGACCGTGAATCGTAGGAAGACTTCCTGGTCCTTTTGAGGCTCCTGGAGCTGCGAAGGGAACTATGAGGGTGTCCAGGGAGATCCCAAGAAGCAGCCGACTGAGCGGCGATCTGGGAAAGCAGCCATTCCAAGTTTCCAGCACTGACTAGTTAAGTCTGGTAAGGACACCATGGCCAAGGTTAGGGAGGCCGCCCAATCCGGGGGATGGAAGAACCGGAGAGGGGCCATGAGGTTACTGACTGGCTGAGGCGGAAGGCAGAGAGAGCACATGGGCTCGGGCTGTCCGCATGGCAACTGTTTTTGATACAGCAGGTGCACGTATAAAAACGTGAAGCAACCAGAGGGGCCAGAGGGTGAGAGAGGGAGCCCAAGAAAATTAGGGGTAACCCAGGGGGTTAGCCTACCAGACTGCAAAAGATGGCCGCTCACAAACTGCTGCAGCAAGGGTTCCGCAGGTGCAATGTCTCCCAGGGAACTGGGAGGAGAGTAAGAATCCCTGCAGTCCCAGCAAGCCAATAAATAAATAAATTGAGAATATGAGGAGAGCAAAGCTCTTCCCCTGGTAAATACAGGCTCAGTAGCTACTGGGCAGGCTGGAAGGCTAGCCAGGACAGCCCCCTGGCCAATGGAAGGCCCTAGGCGGAGTCTGGGTACCAGAAAAACCCGGGAAAGGGACGGGCCCATTGCGGCCTAGTTCCCGGCCAGGCCTCGGACTCGCGTAGAACGCGGCCGACCGCGAGGCACCGTAGGCGGCGCGGCGCGACCACGAACTCCGGAGGTTCCGCGGAGGCCTGGGAAAAGGTACCGGGGGGCCAGGAAAGGGGGTCCCCACACGAGCGAGGGGGGGAACCGGGTGCCCCCCCCCCGACGGGGGGCCGCTCGGTAGGAGCGACCAGAAAACCCAAAAACACCCCAGAAAAAAAGGGGGGCTTATTTACTAAGATTTAAGGCCCAGTTCAGGGGAACCCTGTGATGCCCCCCCTAAACAGGACCCATACTATTGTCCCCCTGGGAAATGGCACTAAGGGGCTGAGAGGGGCTGAGGGGAGGTGGAGAGGGCCTGAAGGGGAGATGGAGAGGGGCTGAGGTAACTTTCATACTCACCAGCCTTCTATTCTTCTCATACTCACCAGTCTGGCGTCTTCAGGCGCCGCAGGGTCACCCCCTCGGTAGGACCTCGCACGTGGGAGTGGGGTCACCGGTACTCCGGCCGCTTTCGGGGTGCGGCGAATGGTGAGTGGGGACTGGGTGACCGGCGAGGCTGCTCTTTTGCAGAGCGCTGCGCCCGCAGGAGGGTATGACTAGTGTGCCGTACACGCTGACTACCCCCTGCACCTGAAAGAAAGGTAAAAATAAAAACGATGCAAGACAGAAGACCTGAGTCAGGTCGTGTCTGCCTCCTATGACACTAGGTTTCAAACTGATTCATGCACAGTGGTTGTGGCAGGGTATAGGCTGGAGGTGGAGCCAACAGCTTTTGCTTTTTCCTAGTGTCTTGTCTCCTAGTGACCAGGTCTATACCCATGGTGCTGTGTCCCCCAGTGAAGTAGACGAGAAACATATTTAATATGATATATTTACCTGTACAATTCACATATGGAAAGTGGTTTCATAAATGAAGGTACACATTAAGTGTCTACAAAAATAACTATGCAGCAGTTGGAAAGTAACTGGAAGGTGTACAGATCAGGCTCTGTTCATATCACGTGAATGGTATATGAGGTACACATCAGAACTTTTCCCTAATATACAGTTTAGAAAAACTACACTGTATGGTATACTGATCTTTTTCAGTGTTCCACTGTATAGGAAAGCACAGTCTTTTCAGTCTCTGTCCTGTTGATGCGGGCCTATGGGCTTATGTACTAGGAACATTCCTGATGTATACATCGAATGTACTCACATAGTGGTGTGTAAACACAGACTAAGACAGTGGAAATTAAGACAGCACAGAAAACTCTCTTACCACACTGGGTATCTCCGATCTGTGAAAGACACGAGGAAAGGCTTCCCCAGTGGGAACTGGCGCTGTAATGGTGGAAGAACTTGTGTCTCGCTCCTAAAATCACAAAATAGTTATTATTAGGCACTATAATATATACTGAATGTGTATTCACAATGTGACTAAATATTAAAGGATTGTGGGGATAGGCCCACACTTTTAATGGTATGGGAAAATATTTTTCACTATCGTCAGTACCCATTCTTGTACAGAAACATACCCCAAAGTTTTCAATTCCTTAAAAAAACGGCAAATTTAGAAAGCAAACTGTCTGGAAAGACAAGGGCTACAAGGTGACATAGGCCATGACTCATGTTGAGCAAGCAAAGATTACTCCTTTACTAATGTAAGTTAACAGAGTTGCATTGCTACCTCAAGGTTGCTGCAACTGCGTTTCTAGCAGCAAAAGGATTGAACACTGGGAATCAAAGCCAAAGTCACCATATAGCCTTAACCTAAACAAATTGTGATAGAACTTTACTCACGATAATTTTTGAGATGACAGCTGTGATATGTTGGTCATGCTTTTCAAATATGTCTTCTGGATCTTCCTCAGCAAAATGCACCCGTGTTCCTGCAACTTTTGATTTCTTAGTTGGCCCAGGGGTCAGTATAGGAGGCAAATCAGACACATCTTAAAAAGGAAAAGAAATGTAAAATGTGGTAACAGAATAGAATACATAGAAAGAGCTCCAATTATATTGTACCCATACAACAGTAAATGCTGGTCAACATTATCTGTAACATCACATTGCAGCCTCACTCCACAATATCGTCATATTAAATCAACCCTTATCAGTATAGTATGGTGATATACAATCTGTAATATTGACATTTGCCTGTTACAATGTGGCATTTATCAGTCCTTACCCTGCATTGACACCACATCTCTTTCTGCTGCTCCTCCGTCAGACCCATCTCCTGCTTCTTCAGAGGCCCCTTTTCTTTTATCTGCTTTTCTCACAACAGTTGCTGCTGCAGAGGCTCGGGCAGCAAAAAACTGGTTTTGGAATTCCAAAAGGTCTTCTTCAGATTCCCCTGGCTTAGGTCTTGACAGCATTGTGATTTCCTTTAGAATATCTAGTAGTATAAATATTCATTCTATTACTTTATTATACACAACATATTTGTACATGTGCCAATATAGGTTTTGAACACTACTGAAACAATTGAAAAAGGGTTAGAATTTCATTCAATAAATGTCATAATACACGTTTTATACACCTTTCTTAATCTGTAGTCCGTTGGCATCAGCTGTGCCACAATTATTAAGAGACAAAACCCACCTAATAATTCTGCTGAATATTGGGAAGTTCATGCATAAGAAACTGAACTGTACTCCAGTAGAACCTGAAGTAAATTTCAGATTACAGTTTTCTGGCATAAGTAATATAAAATGTGAAAGGCCAAGAAAACCACACTGCTACCACTCTCTTCAAACAAAGTGCACTTTTTGGTGCATAACTGGTGAGTGCCAAAAATCAAACCTACCTGAGTGAGGATGCTATAAATTTCTTCAAGTTGGATGGCTCTGTAGTGGTGCCTTGCCTGCCTGTCAAATGCAATTTGAGATGCCAATTGTAGAAGAGTTACTGACAGTGAAGGCTCCACCTACTACACTTCACCTTTATCCAGCTTGGCAAGACAACTGAAGCATCTTACAATATCCTAGAACTGTTCTCCTCAAACAAGCACAAGCAGAGTTGTGGTGTCAGTAAGCTAAACCACCAACTCCAATTTCTCTATTTTTCCAAAGCTTACCTCAGACAGCCATGGTCAGGCAAAAGCAGGAAAGCCCCTCAAATTCAGAAGAAAAAAAATAAAGTAATGGAATTCCTCTAAAGGTAAATATACAACAAACTATGCATCAAAATTATACAACATTAATAATTGTATAATTAAACATAAACAGTTGGAGGTAGGTTTCTGTACACTCTCACATTGTCTAATGACTGCTCTCACACTGTGTAAGGGACACATGACGCAGACTTGATCACACCCTGAGCTGACAATCTATTCATATGTTTCTAGTAAAAATAAGATGAAGGGAGAGCTCTAAGAAATAATGCTGCAGAATTATTTCACAGTCAATCCATTTCTGTTTTGCTAAATTGTTCTTCATGAAATTGGAACTCTGCAGCACAGATTCATGAAGTTTGAGATGGATGGGGACGGACAGCATGGAAGAACAATGAGAAATGCCGCAAAGCAAGGTGTGCCAAAATTTGATCTTATGAATACCAATGGGATTTATTGCCTTACTACCTATATTTTGTGTCCTGGAGCAGGAAAAAAGTCGAAAAGTTGTCTATAGAAACACTAATCATACTAAAAGGGGTCTTCCACTGCCAGCACTTACACCCTGTTCACAGGATTTGGCATAAGTGTCTGATCGCTAGGGGTCCAACTGAGAGAACCCCCAGAGCGCATGAGATTAGGAGTCCCCTTTGTGAATAAAGCAGTAGTGCACAAGTGTGAACACCGATCTATTCATTCTAAGGGATTGATTAAGCGCTGTTCTCTACAATCTATGTCAGTCCCATAGAAGTGGATAAAGCACATGGGCAATACCACTCCATTCATAGGAGGGTAACAAGGACCCCTATTTTTATGACTGCTGGGGGTCCCCATGGCCAGACCTCCAGCGGTTACTTATCTTTTGGCCCCTTTTTCACTAGCAGTGAAAGAATGGCTCTGGTTGCTATGGGTGACAGCTGCATTATGTACCTGCACGGGGTATTAGACAGGGGCTAACATTTTATATACAGTGTTCATTTCAATAGTCAAGAGGGTTGTGACAAGCAGAACATCCAGCAGTCACGGTGATCCTGTCACTACTAGGAGCTCTGTGTATTGCACGGCTCTCTCCAGTACAACAAAGGAAGTAGCGGAGGAGATCAGCACAGTACAGCGCAGTGTAACCTAATATACAACTCAAATCTGCTCCATTATTGCGACACAACGCAAGTCACTCACCTATCTCAGAGTATTGCAAACCACATGGTACACACTTCCGCCCTTACATTGACGGTGACGTCATTTCCTATCTCTGGAACGCAAATGTAAATGCCTCTGCAGACAGCTGCGGAGCGCGCATGCGCGGTCTGTTTAAGCCGGTTCGATTTTCGTGAAGTAGTCTTTTCTGTGCTGCAGATTTTCTAACTAACTTGTACTTGTTTGACTTGTACAATTGTTAATGTCTTATAGTTATCCCATAAGCTTTATTGAGCGTGCCCTATAAATGTTCCAACCATAACACCTTTATATATGTGTTAGCCAAAGTGACCCTTATAAAAGAACCCTCCGCTATGGGCACCCCATTAGTAATTCAGGTAGCTGCAGTTTTACCATAGATTCCAATTCCGTTCAAAACTGCATCAGAGGTTGTCTAAGAAGCCTCTGTCTGGAGTCACCACTTTAACAAACCAAAAATACAGGTCAGGTTTAAATGGGTAGAAGGAGGCATTATTTTGGGGGGGTACTCCAAGCATAATGTATATAGTATGGGATAGGCAGAACCGCCTAGCATCATAGATCACTATGTTGAGCCCAGGTCTCCTGACTGGTTTTGGGCTAGGAATTCCTGACAGTGGCCCATAGTCCGCTGTGTGCAGGAGGCTTAAAAGGCGGAATGTAGATTCTTGGGCAGATCCTATATCTACAGTACTATAGCTCACGTGTGAAGTGTCATCAAAAGTAACACAAACCTTATAGATAATCCAGTCTTTAAAAACACAAAAATATGCTTAAAGGGGTTTTCCGGGAAAAAAATATTTTTTTTAAAAAGGTCTGTTAGTGCTATTAAAGGGTTAATAAGTACACCCATATACCTTTAGCAGTGTTTGGAGTGATTTCTGGGTTTCTCTGGGAGCTCCTGGCATCATCTGCATTTGTTTACATGATGTAGTTTCCTGCTGTGTAGCTTCCACACTACCTCCCTCTCACTGCCATCCCTCCTCTCTCACTCCGTTATATGCCCTGTCTATCTCCCTGTCTAACCCACCCACTACTAGCCCTTCCCAACTAACTAACACAGCCCCCCCCCCCCCACCGCATCATACTTACCTGTCTTCCTCCTTTTCTTGTACTGTGCGCAGGCTGGAGACGCTTCTCTTCATCTTTGCTAGCGTGTGCACAGACCGGAAGTGCCTCTGACGCCTGCGCAGTAGAGATGGAGTGCCATCTCTACTGCACATGTGTCGCGAGCACCTCCAGACTATGCAAGCGCTAGCAGAGAGGAAGAGGGGGGGAGCTGTTCCCAGAGAGAAACACACATAAGTATGATGGGGTTGGGGGTTCGTTTCCAAAACGGGGAAACGGAACATCACCAGATTATCAGAAAGTGTGCCTGGGGCGGTCACATGACCGCCCCAGGGATATGGGTAATTATAGATTTTTTAAAATATAAGTAAATTAGAAGTTAGGCGGGGGTAGGGAGTTTACAGTAGTTTAGGAGTTAATTTTTATTTCATCCAGGACAACTCCTTTAAAGTGAGTCTGTCACCAGGGTGAAACGTACTAAACCAGAAACACAGGTGTATAGGTCAGGCTCCCCTGAATGTAACGCTCTTTTCTCCATGAAAATTTGGTCAGGTGACTTTTCAGCATAGTTCATGGGCCCTGTCATTCAAAGAAGGGAGGGGGGAGCAGAGCATATTAAAGCAGCGTGGGGCACAGCCGTTTGTAGCAATGGAGCCGCCCTCAGTGCCCCAGACTGCTAATTTGCATATTCTGATTTTCATCAAAGATTTCTTCACTTATCACAAGACATGGTGGTGATATAGGCATGTACAAGCTATGCATGTAAATAATTGTACAGTATCAATAATTGTATAATATAAACTATTAATCATTCTATTTAGAAGCTGGGGTTGGTAGCCTTTTTCAGACTACACCCAGGACTTGCCCCGACCCTGATTCCATAATTCTTACTCCTGGTAGAGAGTCCTTTGGGCCTCTGCAGACTCAAACCGGATAGTCATAACTCTGTACCCCCTATAGCAACGCCCCTGTATAAAAGGCTGCAATAGCACTTCATTCCTTTCCTAGATAACTGCAGTAAGCCTGGGTTATTTAATTCTTTAATGCGCCTTGAGACACTAAGACAACAAACACAGTCACCCGCAACTCACTTGATTTACTTAAAGCTTAACAAAATTTTTATTCTTTATTCATAAATACAAAGTTCAGATGAAGATAAATTTTGTTATATACTGTATGTAAGAATATGTAATTTGACTTATTCTGTTGCTCATCAAATCTGTACAATAGAACTCTATGGAGAGGGGATGTAGAGTAAAAGGAAAGCTACTCAAAAAGAGGGACATCATAAATATATAGAGACAGTTCTTTTTGACAACACTGCTGGAATTACTATTAAGCCTTCTGACAGGAATGATTCATTTAATTCTGTAGGCAGTCTTATATTTCTAACTTTCTTCTTCTCCTCCTCCCATTGTAAACTGAGACTGAATCAATCATATAAAAAATAAAGACAGCAGTAATAGTTAAAGACACAGGCACTTTTCTTTAGTGAATTATATTGCAGTTTATTCCCTTCACATGCACTATTAATTTATGAAAAAATAAAAGTACACTTATGCTTTAAAGGGAGTCTACCAACTCTCCCACCTTTTCTGGTCCGAGGGCTACATTGTTAAATTGTGAAGTCTTCAAGGACCGCCATAAAACAGGGGTAGCCCCATCTTGAACATTTATGGTATATCAACAGTTTAGAAGGGCCAGGCCCACAGTTTCCTTCATAACATTGTCAGCCGCATAGCTCTTCTGTGGCTCGGTCAGAGCAGCATTGCAGGCCACATATGCTTGTTGTATGCCTTTTTTCTAGAAAGTCTACTTTAAATTAATGGGATTTTTCCATCTGGGCCAGTTATTCCCTATCCACAGGATAGGAGATAACTTGCAGATTGGTGGAAGTCCAGCCACTCAGATCCCCATTGCTTAGGAGAACGGGTGACTTTTGTGCTCCCATTCTGAATGGAGCGGTGGTCAGGCAGCGCGCACACTGCTCTATTTATTTCAATAGGAGTCCTGAATTAGAGCACTCTGCTATCTCTGGTGCTTCCATTGAAATGAAGCGCTGCCAACTATTCAGAATGGGGTCTGAGCGTTTGGACCTCCACCCATCTGCATGTTACCTCCAATCCTGTATATTTTACAATATACAAGTTTATTTTATTATTACTATTACTAGATTATTTTATTATTACTGCCACTACTATACAGAGAGATTTCATATGTAACATACTTTATTATGTGTTTCTAATTGTTAATGAGGTTTTTTAACCATGTTTCCTCACATATGGTATATTACTAAGCGCCATGGTGAATAAAGGAGGTGCAGGACCACTAGTGATGATGTGCAAGAAAAAAAATCTACAGCAGTACCTCACTACGGCTGCAGCTAGCAGTTCTACCCTCACTGATCAGCAAGTTATGGTGATTTATATATATATATATATATATATATATATATATATATATATATTTTAACTACCTTCACATTTACCACATTACATGGCATTAAATGGTATGTAAACCATTAACTGTCAAGTTAACATTTCTTACATCTGTACATATACAGTACAGACCAAAAGTTTGGACACACCTTCTCATTCCAAGAGTTTTCTGTATTTTCATGACTATAAAAATTGTAGATTCAGTGGGGTGTGGCCTGAACATGCTACCGTGAAGACGCACTCCTGCAGAGCTCCCGGACCCCGAGCGTTACTAACTACCACTTTAAGGGAAAAATCAACCCAAAAGCGAATCTGAACGGCTCACCCGCAATGTTTAAGCGACCAGGACACAGGGGGACCTCCTCCTCTGTAACGGAGCCGCACATTGCCCGCTATCTGCTCTCCGCACCTTCCTCCCTCCAGGCGGAGGGAGCCAAAATGGCGCCGGCGCGCGCTTCCACTACCTCTGCGCTTCATCAAAGTCCAGCGGACCTTCCAGGCTCACAGAAGAAGCCTGACACGCAGCTCTCCTCTCCGCTGCCGTCCCAGCCGCCAACGGAGGAGGTTTCAGCGATCACCCGGCAGGTACCGGTCCCCCTCCCCCCCCGCTCCCAAAATGACGGCCCCAGCAGTGTCCCCACGCTTCAATCCTCACCTCTCACTGAGGAACTGTTAACCCCTGAGTTCCTGGAGCCTCCCTCTTTCAATGGAATACCTGGCCCAGCTGGATCTGGTGCAAGCTTGCAGTCTCACTCTCCCATGCCTTCTATAATACAATCAGGGTCACTGCCCTATCAGCCTATGGCCTCTCAGAATATAATACATCCTGCAGAGACCCCAGATGTTCCTCTGAAAACGGATCCACATATAGCCAGGCCCTCTCCTGGCGGTATCCCGCTGACAACAGGAGCAACTAGAGCATCCCACAATGACGCAGATCCATGGACGGGGCCCGTGGCCCCTGGTGCCTTAGACCAACGTGAGGGTCTGAAACCTGACCTCTCTGGCACCCTGATAGCCCCTCACTCTCCAGCTTCCTCTGACTTATCTGACTTCTCTGGGAGGGATGCAGCCTCACTCTCCCACTGCCGAAAGCGTCCTAAACTATTGGACATCTGGAACCTTCTTAGCACTATGCCTACTAAATTGGACCTGGAAGCTATGGTCCGCAGAGTTGAGGAAAAACAAGAGAAAATCATGTCTGAGTTTAAAATGGAACTACAGACTCTATCTACACAAGTCTCTACTCAACAACAGCAGGCGGCTTCGCTGGATCAGCGCCTCACTGCCGTAGAAAATTTCCAGTCTACACAAAGAGACCTTAACAGATCCATCCTTCTTCAGGTCGATGATCAAGAAAATAGAGGTCGTCGAAATAATGTCCAACTGAGGGGTATCCCTGAAAGTCTTCCCCCCTCGGAGCTCCATTCTGCCGTGACCTTGATTTTTAACACAGTCCTGTCTTGTCCTCCGGATTCGGAGATCACCATTGACAGAGTCCATCGGGTGTTGGGTCCTAGGCGTGGGGACACCACGGAGCCCATGGATGTTCTTTGCAGAGTCCATTTCTTCAGGGAAAAGGAAGATATTCTTCAAGAGGCCTGGCGTGGTGGCCCGGTCCCATTTATGGACACCCAGGTGCATCTATTACCGGATGTTTCCCAACGTACCCTAGCCATGCGCAGAATCCTTAAACCGACCCTACAAGCCATCCTGGACTCTGGGGCCACATATAAATGGCCGCCTTCCTCTGCCCTGTTTCGGAGACGACCTCGAGGGGAGGGTGTCTGGCGGAGGTCTACTTGAAATGTGATGTATATTTCTAGGATGTTCCCCTTTAACTCACATATTGGTTATTGAATGGTAGGCCCCTTGGTGGGCTTTAGGTGAGAGGGGGCACCTTGCGGGTCTCTAGTTTTATCTCCTCTTGGGGGGTGTATAAGGGTTCTCAATACAAAAATGTGATGTATTTTTCTAGGGTGTTCCCCTTTAACTCACATATTGGTTAATGACTGGTAGGTCCCGTGGTGTGCTTTAGGCGTGAGGGGGCACCTTGCGGGTCTCTAGTCTTATCTCCTCTTCGGGGGTGTATAAGGGTTCTCCATACAACAGAGGACGGCTAGAGACTTTAATCTAAAAGTACTTCCCCACCTCCCTTCCTTAGCGGTTGAGCTTCTTGTGCCTTGGCTCCCCCTACCCAGTTGTAAGACATACCCTCATAGGGGGTCACCCCCCCGTTTGATCTGCTGGGATTACTATTCTATAAGGGTCCAGCCCCCCTTTTCTCTCCACCCTTAGTAGAAAGGTTTTGGTCACATTTTCCATTCTAATGCTCGGGGAAAGGGTGGCAACTAGATTTGAGTTTTTACTTTTCCCCCGATAGTCTAGCTTAGCAGCTCTCTGGGCGTATACCTCGGTGTGCTCCTGAGACCTGCTCAAGTGGGTTATCCCACTGTTTTGTGTTTACCGCTCTTGGTCTAGCCTTGAGTGTAATTAATTTGTGGTATTTCTTGGTTTATTGGTCCCTTCCTTTGTGCTCCCTCTTTCCCTCGCTTTATCCCCCCTTCCCCCCCCCTTTTTTTTTTTTTCTCTTTCTCTCCTTTCCTCTCTGTGAGTTCTGTGTGCGTTGTCTGTTTGTTTTTGTCTCTTCCCCTTGCAGGACCCCGGCCCTTCGCCATGGACTCTCTGGTGTTCTCCTCCATCAACGCTAACGGTCTCAACACTCCCGAGAAGAGATCATCCCTTCTCCGCCTTCTTTGGAGTAGGAGGGTCCAGGTGGCCTTTATCCAGGAGACTCACTTTCGGGAGGGGGGCGGTCCCTACCTTTTCCTCCCCAAGATACCCAGACGTATACCATAGCTGTTTTCCGGAGTCCAAGTCCAGGGGGGTGAGCATTCTTATCGCACGTTCTGTTCCCTGGAAGTATAAGGCAGCTTTGCGTGATGATACTGGTAGATTCCTGTTTGTAAAGGGGGAATTAGCAGGCTCTTTGTTTACTCTAGCCAATGTCTACCTCCCCAACTCCAACCAGGCGGCCGCCTTAGAAGGCATTCTGGCTAAGCTGGCCGATTTTGCGGAGGGCACTCTTTTAGTGGGAGGAGATTTCAATGTAGCCCTGGACCCTTCGGTAGACATCTCCAGAGGCTCGTCCTACATACCTAAGCAGGTTATCCGTCGACTGTTTTTTTCTCATCAGTTGATAGACCTGTGGCGCACGGTCCACCCTGACGCGAGAGACTATACCTTTTATTCACATGCTAGAGATGTTTACTCGATATTGGATTATTTCTTCATTAGACACGCAGACGTTCCTTTAATAAACGGAGCTGAGATTGACCCTATCACTTTCGCGGACCATGCGATGGTCCATGCTGTCCTGACATCCCCCGCCACGAGGCCCCGAACCTGGCAATGGCGTCTCAATGAGTTGCTGCTCCAGGACATCCCCACATCTCAGGCTGTCTCCTCTGCCCTGGCTAATTACTTCCAGGAGAATAATACGGCGGAAGTGTCTCCCCTGACACTATAGGCCGCTCACAAATGTGTGGTTAGGGGGGTGCTGGTACAGCATGGGTCCCGCATCAAAAAGGAGAGGTTGCGAGAGATAGCCGCGCTGATTGCCGACGTGGTTTCCCTCGAGCAGACCCACAAGCGCACTCACGCCATAGATACCCAGTCAGCCCTTTTAGTAGCTCGTAAAAAATTACGAGAACGCCTAGATATACGTAGAAAAATATCTCTTGGCTAGAGGATGACGCCATTTCTATGAATTTGGAAATAGATGTAGCCGCACTCTTGCCAGGTCCCTCAGGGAACAAAAGACACGCAACTATATCCCCTCGATCACTGATCCGACGGGAAGGCGCCATACTGACCCACACCGTATTGCAGAAGAGTTCGCTGGGTTTTATCGTACCCTCTACAACCTACCGTCATGTCCCCCAGAGTCGAATGGCCCCTCCCTGGCCTCTGCTCTGAAACAGTATATAGCAGACTCCGAAATGCCTAAACTCCCGGCGGAGGCCCAAACTGTTCTTGACTCACCTATAACTAAGGAGGAATTAGCTCAGGCGCTTCAGACAATGCAACCTAGTAAGGCCCCGGGCCCCGATGGCTTCCCAGCCTCCTACTATAAAAAATACTCGTTAGAGTTGTTGGGCCCCCTGGTGCGTGCCTTAAATTCTCTGTCGGCAGGTGCGACTCTCCCCCCGGACATGACTAGGGCCCATATAGCGGTAATACATAAGGAGGGTAAAGACCCTGCGATGTGTGCCAGTTATAGACCAATATCACTCCTTAATGTTGACTTAAAAATCTTTTCTAAGGTGATAGCCTCCAGACTGGCCCCTCTATTGCCTGACCTAGTACAGTCCGATCAAGTAGGTTTTATCCCCACACGTGAGGCTAGGGACAATACAGTAAAGGTAATTAACGCAATACACTACGCCAAAACCCATGACCTCCCACTTTGTCTCCTCTCTACTGATGCTGAAAAAGCATTTGATAGCGTGAGCTGGTCTTATCTATTTGAGGTCCTGGATCATGTGGGGCTTGGCCCGATTATGAGATCCTGGATTGCTTCCTTGTATTTCAATCCATCAGCCTCTACGAGAGTTAACGGAACTATTTCATCTCCCTTTCCGATAGGGAATGGCACACGTCAGGGGTGTCCCCTCTCTCCCCTAATCTTTGTCTTAACTCTAGAACCTTTGCTTAGAAAGGTCGGATCTAACCCGGACATAGGTGGCCTAAGGGTAGGCAGTAGAGTCCTGAAAATTGCAGCATATGCAGATGATCTCCTCTTCTTCTTGCAGGATCCGGCCAAATCCCTCCCCCTCCTAATGTCTGAATTTAGCAAGTTCTGTCATCTTACTAACTTTAAAATTAATTTTCAGAAATCTGAGGCCCTCAATGTTTCGCTTCCGCAGGGGATTCAGTCCTCTCTGGAGACCTCCTTCCCCTTCAGATGGTCGAGAATAGCTATCAAGTACTTAGGGGTTATGATAACCAAGGACCTAGGCGGACTCTATGACAAAAATTACCTCCCCCTTCTGCGGGCTATTAGATCCGACCTCAAAAGATGGTCCATAGGTACAGTACATACACATGGTTTGGCCGCTGCGCTATATACAAAATGAATATTATGCCCCGTCTGCTATACCTCTTCCAAACTTTACCGATCCACATACCCCCCGTTTTTTCAAGTTATTATATAGTGACCTAATCAATTTCGTGTGGCAGTGTGGGCATGCTAGGCTGGCGCGCTCTACTCTCATGCTACCTAAACAATGGGGTGGTCTGGGTCTTCCTGACCCTCGAAAGTATTACGAGGCCTCCATTCTCCACAGAGTGCTAGACTGGTGCCGCCACGCTCCTTACAAACAATGGGTCGCTCTGGAAAACGTATTCGTTGACGCCCCCCTGGACTCGTTTCCCTGGTTAGACTCAATACGCCCCGGGGCCCTGAGACCCCACCCTACCATAGGACCCACTCTCCGGGTATGTAGGTCGCTCTTCTGTAGGGAGCGGATCTCCCCCTCCCCTTCATCCTTACTTTCCATCCTGGGAAACCCTGCCTTTATAGCGGGTTTATCTCAGGGGCCATTCCGGCAGTGGCGAGTGGCGGGCAGACTGAGGGCCCTACATTTTCGCTCTGGTGGTGAATGGATGTCTCACCGGGAACTACTCACCGCACCGGACCTTCCGGCGCTTGGCCCATGGCGGGTCTTTCAACTTATGCACTTTCTATCTTCATTACCTAACTCCCCGGGCTATGACAGACAGCCCACGAGGTTTGAGGAGACTTGCATGGGAAGGGGCCTGCTAAGACACTCTCTTTCTGATTTCTATTTGCTCCTGGTGTCCCCTCCCCCAGGCCGCAGACCTTCCTACTTAGCCAGAAGGGAGGCTGAACTGGCCATGACCTTCTCTGACCAACAGTGCTCCAGAATTTTTGAGTTTACCCACAAGAGTTCGATGGCTAGCAGATATCAGGAGGCGGGATATAAAATCCTGACTAGATGGTACCATGTTCCGTCTAAACTACACAGGCTCTTCCCGTCCTCCTCTCCCGCTTGTTGGCGCTGTGGCTCGGAGGAGGGGACGCTTTTACATATTTTCTGGGAGTGCTCGATATTGAGAGACTTCTGGGAGGGAGTACATAGGGTGCTAGGTCAGATATTCCAAACTTCCATTCCTAACACGCCAGCCTTCTTCCTCCTACACCTTTCGGACTGCCCCCTGCGTACCTACCGCAAGTCCTCCCTACGGCACATGATCAATGCCGCTAGGGCGTGTATCCCAGCGCTATGGAAATCGTCTAATCCCCCCTCCCTCCTCCACTGGGTTCGCAAAGTGGAGGATAGTCAGTACATGGAGGCTCTCACGGCATCCCTTCGTGATACGAGGGAATCCTTTATGGCGGCCTGGACGTCGTGGATTCTCTTTCAGGGATCCCAGGCTTATAAAGATCTGACGGGTAGACCTTGATTGAAGGTTTACGCAGCTGATATGGAGGGGTCAGGGTCCTTGTCTGTTTGTCTGTTCGTCATTTGTGTGTCAATTCTTGGTCCCCACATTTGTCCCCTCCTTGTCTTTCTTCCTCTCCCTCTCTCTTCCCATCCCTCCTGCTTCCTTCCCCCCCTCTGTCCCTTTTTTCCCTGACAACTGATATGATCAGCAGAAGCTGATGTTCTAATATATCTATTTCATGTTACCATGTTATTATGTATGGATGTTGATATATGCCTTGATCCTTGAGGTCAGGCACTTGTTTGGCTCACGCCATCTTTGTTTGTTGCTATTTCTGTATAACTTCTAAAATAAAGAATTTATAAAAAAAAAATATTGTAGATTCACACTGAAGGCATCAAAACTATGAATTAACACATGTGGAATTATATACTTAACTTCTAGGTTCTTCAAAGTAGCCACCTTTTGCTTTGATTACTGCTTTGCACACTCTGGGCATTCTCTTGATGAGCTTCAAGAGGTAGTCACCTGAAATGGTCTTCCAACAGTCTTGAAGGAGTTCCCAGAGATGCTTAGCACTCGTTGGCCCTTTTGCCTTCACTCTGCGGTCCAGCTCACCCCAAACCATCTGGATTGGGTTCAGGTCTGGTGACTGTGGAGGCCAGGTCATCTGGCGTAGCACCCCATCACTCTCCTTCTTGGTCAAATAGCCCTTACACAGTCTGGAGGTGTGTTTGGGGTCATTGTCCTGTTGAAAAATAAATGATGGTCCAACTAAACGCAAACCGGATGGAATAGCATGCCGCTGCAAGATGCTGTGGTAACCATGCTGGTTCAGTATTCCTTCAATTTTGAATAAATCCCCAACAGTGTCACCAGCAAAGCACCCCCACGCCATCACACCTCCTCCTCCATGCTTCACGGTGGGAACCAAGCATGTAGAGTCCATTCGTTCACCTTTTCTGCGTCGCACAAAGACACGGTGGTTGGAACCAAAGATATCAAATTTGGACTCATCAGACCAAACCACAGATTTCCACAGGTCTAATGTTCATTCCTTGTGTTCTTTAGCCCAAACAAGTCTCTTCTGCTTGTTGCCTGTCCTTAGCAGTGGTTTCCTAGCAGCTATTTTACCATGAAGGCCTGCTGCACACAGTCTCCTCTTAACAGTTGTTGTAGAGATGTGTCTGCTGCTAGAACTCTGTGTGGCATTGACCTGGTCTCTAATCTGAGCTGCTGTTAACCTGCGATTTCTGAGGCTGGTGACTCGGATGAACTTATCCTCCGCAGCAGAGGTGACTCTTGGTCTTCCTTTCCTGGGTTGGTCCTCATGTGAGCCAGTTTCTTTGTAGCGCTTGATGGTTTTGGCCACTGCACTTGGGGACATTTTCAAAGTTTTCCCAATTTTCCGCACTGACTGACCTTCGTTTCTTAAAGTAATGATGGCCACTCGTTTTTCTTTACTTAGCTGCTTTTTTTCTTGCCATAATACAAATTCTAACACTCCATTCAGTAGGACTATCAGCTGTGTATCCACCTGACTTCTGAACAACACAACTGATGGTCCCAACCCCATTTATAAGGCAAGAAATCCCACTTATTAAACCTGACCGGGAACACCTGTGAAGTGAAAACCATTTCAGGTGACTACCTCTTGAAGCTCATCAAGAGAATGCCAAGAGTGTGCAAAGCAGTAATCAAAGCAAAAGGTGGCTACTTTGAAGAACCTATAATATAAGACATATTTTCAGTTGTTTCACACTTTTTTGTTAAGTATATAATTCCACATGTGTTAATTCATAGTTTTGATGCCTTCAGTGTGAATTTACAATTTTTATAGTCATGAAAATACAGAAAACTCTTGGAATGAGAAGGTGTGTCCAAACTTTTGGTCTGTACTGTATACAGTGGGTACGGAAAGTATTCAGACTCCTTTAAATTTTTCACTCTTTGTTTCATTGCAGCCATTTGCTAAAAGCAAAAAAGTTCATTTTATTTCTCATTAATGTACGCTCAGCACCCCATCTTGACAGAAAAAAAACCTGTAGATATTTTTGCAAATGTATTAAAAAAGAAAAACTGATATATCACATGGTCATAAGTATTCAGACCCTTTGCTGTGACACTCATATTTAACTCCCATGCTGTCTATTTCCTTCTGATCCTCCTTGAGATGGTTCTACTCCTTCATTGGAGTCCAGCTGTGTTTAATTAAACTCTTTGGACTTGATTAGGAAAGGCACACACCTGTCTATATAAGACATCACAGCTCACAGTGCATGTCAGAGCAAATGAGAATCATGAGGTCAAGGGAACTGCCCAAGGAGCTCAGAGACAGAATTGTGGCAAGGCACAGATCTGGCCAAGGTTACAAAAGAATTTCTGCAGCACTCAAGGTTCCTAAGAGCACAGTGGCCTCCATAATCCTTAAATGGAAGAAGTTTGGGACGACCAGAACTCTTCCTACACCTGGCCATCCAGCCAAACTGAGCAATTGTGGGAGAAAAGCCTTGGTGAGAGAGGTAAAGAAGAACCCAAAGATCACTGTGTCTGAGCTCCAGAGATGCATTAGGGAGATGGGAGAAAGTTCCACAAAGTCAACTATCACTGCAGCCCTCCACCAGTCGGGGCTTTATGGCAGAGTGGTCCGAAGGAACCCTCTCCTCAGTGCAAGACATATGATAGCCCGTATAGAGTTTGCCAAAAAACACATGAAGCACTCCCACACTATGATAAATAAGATTCTCTGGTCTGATGAGACGAAGATTGAACTTTTTGGAGTTAATTCTAAGCGGTATGTGTGGAGAAAACTAGGCACTGCACATCACCTGCCCAATACAATCCCAACAGTGAAACACGGTGGTGGCAGCATCATGCTATGGGGGTGTTTTTCAGCTGCAGGGACAGGACGACTGGTTGCAATTGAAGGAAAGATGAATGCGGCCAAGTATAGAGATATCCTGGAATAAAACCTCTTCCAGAGTGCTCTGGACCTCAGACTGGGCTGAAGGTTCACCTTCCAACAAGACAATGACCCTAAGCACACATCTACAATAACAAAGGAGTGGCTGCGGAACAACTCTGTGACCATTCTTGATTGGTCCAGCCAGAGCCCTGACCTCAACCCGATTGAGCATCTCTGGAAAGACCTGAAAATGGCTGTCCACCAACGTTCACCATCCAACCTGACGGAACTGGAGAGGATCTGCAAGGAAGAATGGCAGAGGATCCCCAAATCCAGATGTGAAAAATTTGTTGCATCATTCCCAAGAAGACTCATGGCTGTACTAGCTCAAAAGGGGCTTCTACTCAATACTGAGCAAAGGGTCTGAATACTTATGACCATGTGATATTTCAGTTTTTCTTTTTTAATAAATTTGCAAAAATATCTACAGTTTTTTTCTGTCAAGATGGAGTGCTGAGTGTACATTAATGAGAAATAAAATGAACTTTTTTTGCTTTTAGCAAATGGCTGCAATGAAACAAAGAGTGAAATATTTAAAAGGGTCTGAATACTTTCCGTACCCACTGTAAATATATATCTGTATACAGTGTACACACTTTGTATATTGTAATAATACAGTGGAGATTATTTACAGATATGTCTACACACATATCTCTTATATGTATAAAAATGAGTTTCTGTCTGTTCTTTATGTGCGACCAAACGACTGGACCGATCTTCACCAAATTTTGCACACAGGTACATGAGGTGTCCGGGAAGGTTTTAGACTAGGTCTCAGCTCTCTAGGACATACTGTTCCTGAAATACAGTATTCCCAAAATATTACCTGGATTAGCCAATAGAAGCCTGCAAGTCTTTCACTCTCATATCCCAACTGGCATACACACGGTCACATGTCCCTTATCAGCCAATAGAAGCTCGCATGCGCTTAGTCTCCACATGCATACAGCTTTACTCCAGGTTTCCATAAAAACCCAGCTATTTGTCTTCACTGCTGTAGGTCAGCTTTAAAGGCGCAGGGCGCTGTGGATGACACTGTTACACAAGGTCACATACACACAGTTTTACTCCAGGTTTCCATAACAACCCAGATATTTTTGTTCACAACTGTAGGTCAGCTTTAAAGGGGCAGGGCGCTGTGGATGACACTGTTAGACAAGGTCACATACACACAGTTTTACTTCAGGTTTCCATAACAACCCAACCATTTTTCTTCACTGCTGTAGGTCATCTTTAAAGGGGCAGGGCGCAGTGGATGACACTGTTACACAAGGTCACATACACACAGTTTTACTCCAGGTTTCCATAACAACCCAGATATTTTTGTTCACAACTGTAGGTCAGCTTTAAAGGGGCAGGGCGCTGTGGATGACACTGTTAGACAAGGTCACATACACACAGTTTTACTTCAGGTTTCCATAACAACCCAACCATTTTTCTTCACTGCTGTAGGTCATCTTTAAAGGGGCAGGGCGCAGTGGATGACACTGTTACACAAGGTCACATACACACAACTTTACTCCAGGTTTCCAAAACAACCGATCGCAGGTTTTTCACTGATATCCAAACTAAGATACACATGATGCTTATGGACCAATGGAAACTCACAGGTTCATTTAGTCTTGACATACACACATCTTTACACCAGGTTTCCATAGAAACCAAGCTATTTATGACTAGTATTATTCAATAGCAGTTCGCAGGTCCTTAAATATTCAGTCATATGATGTGTATCAGCCAATATAACTTCACATTTAATTTACCAGGTTTCCATAACAACACAGCAATAAATAGACTGTACTTATACTGGACTGCCATATTGGATGTCAGCATTCTTATAAATTGAAATGCATTTAAACTACACACAAATGACATACAAAATAGACCAGTGCCAAGTCTTATGGGGCCACTACACAAACAAAAAATCAAATATACCCATGCAAAGCCCGGTCCTTCTGCTAGTATTTAATAAAAATATATGGTATCTATTTATAATACATGTACTAATATTATATATTAATTCAGTAGATACACACATACATTCTACATATAAAAATATGTTTGCACTGGCTTACTTTTAGTCCATTGTTCTTGACAGCCCAGAACAATAGACTAAAAGCCAACAGTATGACAAATGCAGACGTAGAACATTTGTTTGAATGAATCTGTCATTACTCACCGCAATGTAAAAAAACAAGAGAAAAGTTTTCTTCCATCTCGTTTTTATTGTTTTAGACAGAAGATAGTCCTGCGTGCACATCTACCGTTTATGAAGATACCTATTACAAAAGTGGAACGACTTAAAGGGAACCTTTCACCATGAAAATGCTGTGTAATGTGCAACATGTTATAGAGCAGGAGGGAACTGAGCAAATTAATATATAATTTAGTTGTGGAGCCCCACCTTAAAGGTATTGCCTATTTCAGCAAAAAACATATTTATATAGTCATTTGGGGACATTTTTAATTAATAGAGGGAGATTGTCCTTGTGCTCTTCATTACATATATACCCTATTGATTCAAATGGGCACGATAATGCTTAGTTTCTCATGTGGTGGTACTACAGCCAAATAGAACACTCATCTGCCAGTGTTTCTTATAGATTAAAGGCAGCTGTTCGCTGGTGGTCCGCCCCCCACGGGAAGAGATTTTGTGATTAGCTTATTGTCAAGGGACACTTTTAATAAGCAGGGATTGTGCAACTGAATCCTCTTCCAACCTGTTCTGCTGTTACCAAGTTAACATGTCAGTATTACATAAGGTTTGAAATTGACTGTATTTGAAATTGGCTTTGAAAAACGGATGAAACAGTATGTTTTTCACAGTCAATTTGCATCCATTGGGTACCTTTTTTACAGATCTCAAATAGACTTGAGTCTACTCAGGGATTTGTGAAAACAGGCAAAATTCACAGACCTTGTGAACAAACATGTGAATAGCCTCTCTTTGTTTTGAAAATGACTGTGTGACAGCCGTTCACAAAATGGCCACCACATGGCCGTTTTTTATAACATTTGTGTGAACAGAGCTTTAGTTCACCACTATGCATTGCTCATACACACTGGAAGGAATTTACTATAGTGGCTGTGCCTGAATTCTGGCCTAAAATAGGTGCATTTTAGGCACATCTTATTTGCTATCTACACATGTGGGTGTGGCTTAGATGAAATTGAGTGTAGGTTAATGCAAAATTTTGGCATATTGATAGATTTATGGCCACCATTACAAGGATTCTTTATATACAAGAGCAGTGGTGTATCTATTCACATATGTTTCTTTACTGACTGTAGTAATAGGTGTAACAAGTTAGAGAAAACATTTTCCTATACTCTGTTGAGTAATTCTTTGTTAACAGAGGGGCGGGGGGGTCCCATATTCTGGCCAGTGTCCCACTCTGGAGGACCTGTCCTGCCCTCATAAATTTGAATGTGCACTGTGCAATGATTATTGTCTCCTGTGGTGGTGCTGCGAGTAGACTAAAGACTTGTTGCCAGGTTTTCCGACAGATAATAGCTGATTGCTGGGGATTAGCCAAATGAATAACTAACCATGTAATCCATGAACAGAATGGTCTGCTCGAATGTGTGTTTGCCCTCTAACATCCATACAGGGAAGCTGTTCTTGGGGAAAACCCTTTAAACAAAATGTGATATTACCTAAAAAGAATAGAAATAAACACATAACACAATTTGTGAAATAATAGTTAATTTATTAATTAACAATTGTATTCCAATATTAGCCTTTTCTGATGTTGCCAGCATTAGAGAATGTTCTTGACATGTAGTATGGTTCACAATGAGCAGTAGCTACTCTGAAGACTTGTTACAAACTGGTATATAGGCAATAATAACATAGCACACAAGATTACAATTAATTTTCTTATGTCTTAATGGAAACTGGTACAACTTCTCTTTAAAGGGGTTGTCGGAGATTCTGCATTCTGATTCTTGGAATTACCAGGGTCTATTGTTTTTAAAAGCCATTTTCCCCCTTAATAAGATTTTGTCTGATCTTGGGCTTTTAAGGTTACTTATTGGAAGGGTCACCTTATAATATGCTGATCACAGAATATCTGCCTGCTAGTATCCCAAATTATCTGCTGCTGGAGAAAATTGTCAGCAAGTATTTAATATCCTTGCAACGCCACCACAGGGGAAATAAAATAGCGCACAATTTCATTGAGGTCGTCCGTGAAATGTACATACATGGTGAGTCCTACAGATCCTAAACTCAACATTCCCTCACACAGTGGATTGTCTAAACTATACAACCCCATTGAAATAACTGGTTTGCTCCTACTTTAGTCGCCTTGCACATCTCCTTTAATATGCATACATGTCTCTTAAATCACAGTTGAGATCTTATAACCCACTCTTTGAGCTGCTTTATTTCAGATACTGGTGGAGTTTTTGCATGCATTGCTTGCTTAAGGTTTTGTCCAGCATCTATTTTGGGTGTTTTTGTAATTTTTCTAACATTCTTGATTCATAACCCAATTTCACTTTAGCTTGAGTTTACAGACAGCTGACCAGACACTGTCTATAATAATCATGCATGTATCAATAAGTAGTTGCATCTTATTGTCACATTTCCATCACCATTATATTTCTTACTCATGGAATTCTGTATTTGATTTTCTCTAGACATGTTCGGACCTATTATATAGTTTTCCACGTTTGCCTCATCTGTCTACAGAACCCCAGGTGTACGTGTAATTTTTTTTTTCCTTGTTTATCTCCTTGGTTGTGTGTCATGAAGCCCATTTTTGGCCAAACTCATTTTTATTGTGTAGTCATGAACAATGAATATAGTTAAAAGGGTATTCCCATCTCAGAAATGTATCATATATATGCAGTATATGCCATAAATGTCGGATAGGCTCACATCTCTAAGTCCTGCACCTATTGCATGAATAGGTGTTATCTGACCCACACCCAGTTTAATGATGTGTCCACAATGTCCAAATGAAGCAGATGCCCTCTTGTGATGGTTACAAGCCTAGATATAACATAGTCATTAGAAAGGTCTCTGTACTGTCCATTGAGATGTATGTACTCTGTAATTAGAGAGTTACAAAGTGAATAACCTAAACCTGTCATGATACTGCAAACCACCCATTTACTAAATTACTTTGGTTGTCATCCTCTCTAGTTCTGCTATGTGCACAGTAGATAGATATGCATGTATAGTAGGCAGCTGGATCAATAGCAATTCCATAGTCTAGTGTTATTTTCTGAAGGTTCTCTTCTGTAGTCGGTAATAACCCTGGATGGCTGCATGAATTTCACATTTTCTATGGATGCCCTGAAAATTACAGCCAGTATTATGAATTTTCAAGATAATTTTTTAACTAACATTCAGGGAATTGCCATGCATGCAGCTATATAATATTCTTTATATGCAATAATATAATCTTCCTGTAGGTGACCCTACACTTGAAGTTCTATGTTATTAAAAGTCAAGTCTTACTATGATTATCTGAGCCTGAGTAACACTGAACATAGTTGTAGGAGGTCACGTATCACCTGTATCTAATTTATAAAAACCCTTTAGTGCAAATGTTACAGACTTGTTAACCCTTTAAATGTACCACAAGATAATCTCTCCTGTTCAGAATTTCTCCTTGCATCTATAATTATATGCAGTGGTTCTCTATTCCCAATAGTTCTGTACCAAGGTTTGTTCTTCATCTCACCTTCAAAGCCTGACACCTCTCTGTATCTCCTGATATCACTGTTGTGATCTCCAATTATGCCATTGCTTGATTTTACCACTATAGCAAGGTTTGCTATCCCCCTCCTTCCCCATTATCTCCACTGATCTTACATGAAACATCTCTCCCAGGCTATGACCTGCTGCTAGGAAGCACAACCCTTCAGCACCAGCCTTTAATTCCCACCTGCAACTCCCAACAGGATTTTCTCATTGCTGGTATATCATCAGAGCCAGAAATAGAACTGTCTATACAAGACAGGCATAATTGGTCAGGACTAATGCAGACTAGGAAAGTTTCAGCTTCCAAAGAGAGCAGAAAAACAGGCATCTTCTGGAAGAATAATGAGGGTGATTTAGAAGGACCAAGAGATCTGGGCCCCCACTAATGTGTTTGGCAGGAATCCACATACCTCACAGTGCTGCACAAGGGGATGTGCAAGTGTATGAAGTCACTGATGGTGTGTAGAGTCTTTTCTTAAGCAGGTAAACACCAATGTCTAAGGCAAGCAGTGGATGTAGTGTGGCTCTGTGTGTATGTGATGATACCTCCTGCTCTCTCATTTATTGCTGTAGAGCAAAGGGGGTGTGCACACAACTGAGACATCACAAGCAGAAAAAGAAAGCTTGACTCTACACTGTCACATCTCCAGTGGTCTACTATCATTTAGCTGCCTGCTGCATTCACTTGAAGTTACCTTCTTCCCTGCAGTACACAGCAGGTTGCCAGATACTTTGTCCAAGGTGCCATTTCTGGTCCTGCAGATAAGGTGACCCTTAGATCTCCAGTGGAGGGGCAGTGATGGGGGGTTTAGCCCTTCTCCCTCCTCTCTTCTACATATGGGCTGCTGAAGAGGGTGAATAGGGAGGGGAGAAAATGTGTAAATCCTGCTTCATGTATGGGACTGAAGAACTGTGGTAGAGATGGGGTGCAGTCTGCAGCATTGGCTGAGTGCTCTCTACTCCAAGTGATGCTGGCATCTTCTCCTGGGCAACAGGATTTCCTTACACTGCATCAGGGTGACCTGGAGAAATAGAATGGCAAAGGATGTCTACTGAAGTAGAAAGTGAAGCAGCTGCTGAAACCCCAGCAGATACCCCAGGTGCAAATAATGTAACTACACCAGAGGTGGATGTGAGAGAGGAGGTGAGCAATGAAGGTCATTTATACTATTGCTATATATAACTATACAATGTCATAACTCACACCTGCAAGACATAAACACAGCAGTTCATATCATACACATAAATGCATACATGTGTGTATATATAAATGTGTGTGTTTATGTATTTATGTGTATATGTTTACATGCACACATGTATTGTTATTATAGATTTATATTGTGCCATTACCTTTCACAGCATGGCACATTTTAGAATGATTACAAGTAGTACTCTGTAACCATTGTCAGGTAATGATGTCACAATATATTATTATACACTTTGGTTTTATTTGATACTGTTATTCATTCAGGGTTCTGCAAAACCCCCCAAAATCTTTCAATGACAAGGATATGTCAGGCACTGGCAGCCTAGGGGTTACATTACTGGTAGTAAGGCACTCAGGCTGCAGTGCTAAGCATTCTTCTTGTTACTGCTGTGCACACTGCCCCACTGATGACAGATGTGAAGCCCCAATGTGCTGCTATGAGATAAGGCAGACATCCAGGGAATACTACAGACAGCACATAAAACAGAGGCTACCAGCACACAATCCGAAGGACATGTTCAATGCAGAACCTTGCAGGTCGTATTATTTTTCCTGCAGGCTTCCCGCCCCTATGTGCCAAACACAATGCGCCGGGGAAAAGCTATGCTAAGTCCAATGACAACAATACTTATCTCTTTGTCAATGCTGCATTGAACGCTTTGCAGGCTTGAGGCTAAAAACAATGCAGTTCTTCCCTTCACTTGTTTTTTTCACTTATTGTCAGTGAGTTGCAGAGATGCAGACCTTTGCTGCTTTTTGCATTAAAAACCTGCAGTTTTCCTTGACCTTATTTATCTCTGCCAGGCTGCGGCGTAACTTCAGTATCTGTGGATTTGGCAACCTGTTAAAAGCAGATATGAGTGTTGTGAGACTTGTGGTGATTAAAGTAAAAAGTTAGTATGGCTTAAGCATGCGTGATATGATTTATACAAAAATTATTTTAGGGTCTTCTTTGAAGCCTGATAAAGATAATGATAATAATGCTAATGATGATGATGCAAGTCTCATCTATTTGCATAGGCATGTGTGACATAATGCTGCTGATACATTCAGCAAATAGACTAGATTGCAGTTTAAAAACAGAATCACTGCTCCAAGACTATATCAGGGCAATGTGTTTTATAGATAGTACAACGGTACATTGTTTTATGTCTTAAAATGGATCAAATCTTTAAATATTGGGAATGGTATTAATGCTGAGCAAAGTTACCAGTCCCTGCAGTCCTTTACTGCCAACATACTGTAGATCTGACATTTAGCTAATAGAATAGGATCTCATCATTATGCAGGCATGTTCCAAAAGGACATATGAAAAATGTTTAAATTATGGAATACTGGGGATGGCATTAATGCCGAGCTAAGTTACCAGCCCTTGCAGTCCTCTACTGCCAACATAAATCTGACATTTAACTAATTAAAGAGGATCACTCCATTAAATAAGCATGTTCCAAATGGATGTATGAAAAATTGGTAGAAGAACGAAACCCCTTTAAAAAAAATAAAAGATCACATTTTTATCCAGTCATCCTGGTGACTGGCTATGACAACACTAAATAGGGGTTTTCCTATGAAAGACATGTCTGGCATATCTATGTGATTTGTCACCATTGGAAATCCAGCTGCTGCATGGCCATTTTTCCTTGTTTTTAGAGGAAAAGTGGTCACCCACATGTTTTCCCTCATGTGAATAAGATATGATCATACAGCAGAGAGTGCACTCTACTTTTAGAGTGCACTTTACTTTTTTTGTATCTCATATGTATTATGTTGGTGAAAGACTACTGTAGATGCATACTGTATAAGGATTAGGTAATCCTATTCTCAGGATTGGTAGGGGTCCCAGCAGTCAGAGCCCCACCAATTATTCATTTAGAGCACACTAAATTGATAGCAGCTAGGATTCTGCATGGAAAACAAAGCATAATGACATTTAATCCAGCAATGATTGCTTTTCCATTTAATCTACCACATAGGTATTATGACATATTAGGGGACAGGTTTGTGCAGGGAAAGACTGTAAAGCAAATTGAATATAAAAGTCAAAGCAACTAATAAATTGTCATTTCATTGACTCCAAGATGTTGAAATGATCTAAAAACCTAAGATGTTTGAAAGAGAGCGTCTGATATCATTCACACACAGGGCTGTATTTATAGCCATGTAAAGGTAGCAGTAGTGCCAAAGCTCTCTTCTGTATAAGATGCCAGTATTATAAATGGCACAAAGTAGGTGGAGGACTCTTTTACAGATTTAGCATTAAGGCCCAGGAGCTTAGAAATCAATGGGACAAGGCTGTAGTTACATTGCATGGCCACTATGAAAAAGTGAAGGGGTCACAGCGATCATACAAAGAGTGAATGGGTCATGGCACTCAAACAAAGAATGGGTCACAATACTCATAGAAACATTGCAGGCTCTAGAAACAGCTGATCAGTAGGTGTCCCAGTTGTCAGATCTCCACTGATCTTAAAGGGGCATTCCCATGAACATAATCATATTTATATTTGTAGATAGTTAAAAGTTAAAGATTTTTGTAAATATAAGTAGCTTTAACCCCTTAATGACTGGGCCATTTTTTGTTTTTGCATTTTTGTTTTTCTCTCCCCACATTCCAAGAGCCATAACTTTTTCATTTTTCAATTCCCAGAGACACATGATGGCTTATTGTTTGCGAAACAAATTATACTTTGTAATGTCACTATTCAATATGCTGTGCAATGTACTGGGAAGCTGGAAAAAAATTCAGAATGAGGTGCAATTGGAGAAAAACTGCATTTGCGCCAAATTCATATGGGTTTAATTTTTACAGCATTCACTGTGTGGTAAAAATGACTTGTTACCTGTATTCTGCGGGTCAGTACGAACACGGCGATACCAAATTTATATAGTATTTGTAATGTTTTGATACCTTTTAAAAAATTAAAAACTTTGCTAAATAGAAAAAAAAATTTGCGTCGCCATATTGTGTCAACTGTAACTTTTTCCTATTTACATGTATAGAGCTGGGTAAGGTGTCTTTTTATACGGGACAACATGATGTTTTTATTGATACCATTTGGGGAAAGATCTGATGGTTTGATCACTTTTTATTCAATCTTTTATAGGAGGCAAAGTGTTGAACAAAACGCTATTTGGCCATTTTGATTTTTTTTCCCCGCTACGCCGTTCACCGTATGGGATAAATATTTTAATAGTTCGGGCATTTTGGAGCGCGGGGATATCTAAAGTGTTTATGCTTACTTTTGTTTATTTACTTTTATATCTGATCTAGGGAAAGGGGGTTGATTTGAACGTTTGTGTTTTTTTAAATTTTTTTCATACTTTTAAAAACTTTTTTTTTTCTACTTTTACTTGTATGATCAGACTTCCTAGGGACCTTTAAACCTAGGGAGTCTCATCGATCATACTATTCATTGCGATACTACTGTATCGCAGTGAATAGCAAAATGCTGTTACTGCTATTAGACGATGCCTCTGGCATCGTGTAATAGCTCTAATGTAATGACAGGCCTGGGAGCCTTCAATAGGCTCCCGGCTGTCATGGCAACCAAGCGCTGCCCTCCAATGACGTTCTGGAGGGTGGTGATGGGGGAAAAATGGCGGCGCCCATGGCGGCTGCGCTATTTAGACGCCGCGGTCCCGTTTGACCGCGACATCTAAAGGGTTAACAGCTGCGATCGGTGCAGGCACCGATCGCTGCTGTTAGTGGCGGGTCCTGGCTGTATTATACAGCCGGCACCCGCGGTGTATGGAGAGCGCTCAGCTCCTGAATGCTCTCCATACATCGTCATGCGACTCAGGACGTACTATTACGCCCTGGGTCGTTAAGGGGTTAAATATTTACTCTAACCATCTTAGTGGTGACATTTGTTGTCTTGATCGGTTGCCAATGGATACGACCACGAATGCAGAAACTTTCTATGGTCTGGGACTTTTCAGAAACGCAGCCATGATTTTCTTATTGTAGCTGGGTTATCAGGCAGGGACACTACATGTATCAGAAGATATCCCGGCCACAATAAGGAAATCATGGCTGACTTTCTGACCTTAGAAAGGTCCTGCATTCATGGTCGTATCCACTGGCAACCGATCAAGACAACAACTTGTGACCACAAGATATTTTGAGAAAATATTTAAAACTCTGCAAAATGTTAAATTACTTATATTTGCAAAAATGTTTAACTTTTAATTTTCTACAAATTTTAAAATTTTTGTGGTTGTGGGAATACTCCTTTAAGGATAGGCCATCAATAAAAACTTGCAAAAATTGCAAATACGCCGTAGCAAAAAGTGCGGCATTTTACAGTACCTGCAAAGTGAATGGGATTCTATCTAATCCCATCCACACATTGTAGAAAAATATCCGCAGCGGAAATGCTACGATTTCAAAAACCATTGTGTTTTTGTTAATTGCAGCATGTCAATTATACCTATGAAAATGCTGTCTTTTTCCATATAAGTATAATAGGAATAGAAAGCCCACAGAGGAAAACTCTGCAGACTTTCTGTGAAAAGCGCTGCAGAAAAAAACATTATGTGTTTCCACCACGGTCTTTTCCACAGCGTTTTTCAGCTGCGGCTCGCTACGTGGGGCCTTAGTCTTACTCTTTAAAACTTAAGTTGTGTGTTTCTTTACATTGTGTATAATAAATAAGCAGGTATATATATATATATATATATATATCTATATAGATATATAATCTTTTTTTTAACCTTGGCACTAAAGGCATAAATACTCCTGAGTGCCCCAATTAAATGGATTAGTAGTTGTGCATGTGGATTTCAGATCCATTAACAGTCCCATAGCGATGAATAAAGTAGCAGCACACATCCACTTCAACTGCTATATCCAAACAGGAAGACCATGTTTTTCATTTTTAGTGAGGGTTCCATCAACTATACACATTTGATTAATGTTGGCTGATACTGATCATTTTAGGGGGATCTGCTGAAAATCTAATATATAGGGGTTCGTGATGTTTCCTAACATCAGATCTAGGTAAACAGTGATCAAACATGTGGATTCTCAGCATGCCCATTCCTTTGTTGTAGATAGGCTTCTGCCTGAAGATAGCACTGAAATAAACAGGAGAGCTAGTCTGTCAAATGTAACATGCAGGGAATGAAAGGCAGCTTTAGGAATATGAAAAAAACAACAAGACAGTGCAAAAAATAAAAAAATGAAGCAGGCAAGGAGGCAGCATATCAATGTATATTCATGTTTACTGAGCTGGCAATCCTCAATTTAGGCTGAGGAACTGTCCTTGGTGCTGAATCACTAATTGTTACCCTTTTTACCAGTACCAGGCAGCATTGGCAGCCATTTTTGACCATTTAATGTTAAATTGTAACTAAACTTTTAGACACCTTTTGATTTCCTGTCACTATTTGTGTCATTAATAAATTTTGTAATATACTTTATTAACAAATTTGGTCTCCTTTCTGTGAAATCCTGCATCTCTTTATTCTTTCCCTTGCTTCTCTATTAAGGGCTGTTCCCTGCCTCTCATTGTAAGAGAGGGTCACTTTTAATAGTTATATCTCGGACATTATAAAACATAGAAACTTGCTTTTGGTATCATATGAAATAGGACATTCTACGGAGTATGTATCTGTACTAAGGACCAGTGCTGTCTATATTATTTCCAAAGCTATAACTCATTGAAAACACAGTCGAGATTAGGATATTTGTATGCGCCTGCATATAAAGTGCAGGGTAAAGGAAGAGATGAGCAAATGATCACTCATTCACTCCAGGCATTTTACATACTGTTTGGTGGGGGTCCTAGTGAGGGTTCTTGGCACTGATAAGCTGAATCGGGTGCCTCTGGACGCCAGAAGCTATAACAAATGATGGAGCCTGAAGCAGCTCAGATCCTATTCAGGAGCTTCTATACAGTGGATGGAGACAGAAGAAGGCTTTGTCCACAATGGATAGTTCATCATTGAAAACATGGGGAGGGGAGATTTTAATAAGTTTTGGAGTATCTGTTGATTTTAAGAGGTAACCATGTAAGCTTCACATTTTGGACTATAAATGAATAAAATAGAGTTGACTTCCACTTTCCATTAATATAATATAGGGTGCACAGATTGCAGTGGTATTTATGTCCTTATGGTAAAGGTGGTTCAAAAGTCCTTCGATCATGTAAAAGGGCAGCATTACTATAAATAGCATGTGACGGTTTCAGGATCTTTAGTAGAATTTGCCTCAGGGCCCTTGAGCTTTAAGCTCTGCTACCACCAACAATCCTTAAAAAGTTGTCCAGCGTTTGGAGAAATTTAGATAACTAAAATAAAAAAGATTTTTAAAAAAAAAAAATGACTCACCTTATAAATTCACTGCTGTTCCAGCACCGTTTCTCTGGTGGTACCATACATCCATGTCACAGCTGCATGTCACCAATGGTTTCAGCAATCTTGTGCATACTGGCATCACCACTGATGTCAGTGGATGTATACATCACTGCTGTAGGAAAATAAGTACTGGCAGTGATCACCAGATCAGCAATGATGGAAGAGAGGGATTCATCAGGTGACTAATATTTTATTTTATTTTATCCCTTACCCTCCTCTTAGCTTCATTTCTTTAAATGCCCTTAGCCATATGTTGGATAATCCATTCATAAACACAATTTTCCTATATTACAATGTGGCCAAGCTAGCCGCAGAATGATCAATTACAAAAATGAGTGGACTATAAAGGCACTTTAAAATCAATAAAGTTTTATTTGTTCTACACTGCAGGGTAATACTTGAGATGGAGTCCACTACTAGATCTTAATATCAGATGAAAATCAATGAGAGAATACGCAGGGCAGCTGTCTCCTTTTACACTATAAACACTACGCTCAGAGGCTCTTACGACGTGCTGGATTCTCCGTCTAGTAGTCTCAAGGCTACAATCTACAAAGTACTTCGCTCAGCAAAGTAGATCTAGAGGTCAATGAACTTTTTATGATGTCTTCATCGCCACAGACGGCTGAGCATCTCACTCAGGCTGACCTATTGATCATAGGCCGAGCACTCATCTGCTGCAAATTACATTGACCGGAATAATTTGCAGAATATTATTTATCAAATACCATAGATATAATGAAGGATCACATGCTTAGTACTATAAACTGTATACATACACGAGCAGTAGCCTGTGTCATATTTTGTAAGGAGTTTCAAAATAAACATGTATGGAACTTATCTTATACATGTAGATGAGGAGTCTGAATTGTGCTCTATATACAGTGCATGGGGAAGGAAGTGGCCAGCTAGGGGCACAGGAAGTGCACAGAGTTTAACACTTCAGAATTCTGCACTCCCACAGGTAAAAGGATAAAAACACCAGGGAAGATTTTTAAATGTGCACCATATTAGTATGTCTCTCCCAAATTCATCAACAGGTCTGACATGACATTGTGTTTTAACACTTGTTTTAGTTAGAAAATTGTCACTGTGGCAAAGGGGTATTAAAAGCATGGCAGACAGCCTAATCTCCACATTGTTTGATACACAAGATTATTGGCATAAATACATTGATAAATCTGACTATTATGTTAGGGTAATTGCTATTCATGCAAATTCCTAAGCATAAGCATAGGTGGGACTTCAAGACCTTTCTTAAGAACTCGTTCCCTTCTCAACAGGTAGCAGACAGAAGATCAGCAGATCACTGCAAGTACAACTAGAGCCCACCAGCGAGCAGCTGTTATTACTAGGGAAGTGTTTAAGAGGACTTGTCACCAAATCTGAAAAACCTAATGACATACCTCTTATGAGGCGCTAGTTTTTAATTTATCCAAATCCTATCTGCCATTCCAAAGATATAAGCCCTTTTAATGTTGATGGAGATTAAGGTCTACTAGCCAAGTGGGCAGTAACACTGTAGTTTCTCTAGTGGAGGGTCTGTGTGCTTTATGTCATGCAGTGTTACCTCCCCTTTGGCTAGTATATTCTAATTTGCATCAACACTTAAAGGGCTTATACAGTGCCTTGCGAAAGTATTTGGCCCCCTTGAACTTTTCAACCTTTTGCCACATTTCAGGCTTCAAACATAAAAGATATAAAATTGTAATTTTTTGGTGAAGAATCAACAACAAGTGGGACACAATCGTGAAGTGGAACGAAATTTATTGGATATTTTAAACTTTTGTAAAAAATAAAAATCTGAAAAGTGGGGCGTGCCAAATTATTCGGCCCCCTTAAGTTAATACTTTGTAGCGCCACCTTTTGCTGCGATTACAGCTGCAAGTCGCTTGGGGTATGTCTCTATCAGTTTTTCACATCGAGAGACTGAAATTCTTGCCCATTCTTCCTTGGAAAACAGCTCGAGCTCAGTGAGGTTGGATGGAGAGTGTTTGTAAACAGCAGTTTTCAGCTTTTTCCACAGATTCTCGATTGGATTCAGGTCTGGACTTTGACTTGGCCATTCTAACACCTGGATACGTTTATTTGTGAACCATTCCATTGTAGATCTTGCTTTATGTTTGGGATCATTGTCTTGTTGGAAGATAAATCTCCGTCCCAGTCTCAGGTCTTTTGCAGACTCCAACAGGTTTTCTTCCAGAATGGTCCTATATTTGGCTTCATCCATCTTCCCATCAATTTTAACCATCTTCCCTGTCCCTGCTGAAGAAAAGTAGGCCCAAACCATGATGCTGCCACCACCATGTTTGACAGTGGGGATGGTGTGTTGAGGGTGATGAGCTGTGTTGCTTTTACGCCAAACATATCGTTTTGCATTGTGGCCAAAAAGTTTGATTTTGGTTTCATCTGACCAGAGCACCTTCTTCCACATGTTTGATGTGTCTCCCAGGTGGCTTGTGGCAAACTTTAAACGAGACTTTTTATGGATATCTTTGAGAAATGGCTTTCTTCTTGCCACTCTTCCATAAAGGCCAGATTTGTGCAGTGTACGACTGATTGTTGTCCTATGGACAAACTCTCCCACCTGAGCTGTAGATCTCTGCAGTTCATCCAGAGTGATCATGGGCCTCTTGGCTGCATCTCTGATCAGTCTTCTCCTTGTTTGAGATGAAAGTTTAGAGGGACGGCCGGGTCTTGGTAGATTTGCAGTGGTCTGATACTCCTTCCATTTCAATATGATCGCTTGCACAGTGCTCCTTGGGATGTTTAAAGTTTGGGAAATCTTTTTGTATCCAAATCCGGCTTTAAACTTCTCCACAACATTATCACGGACCTGCCTGGTGTGTTCCTTGGTCTTCATGATGCTCTCTGCGCTTTAAACAGAACCCTGAGACTATCACAGAGCAGGTGCATTTATACGGAGACTTGATTACACACAGGTGGATTATATTTATCATCATCAGTCATTTAGGACAACATTGGATCATTCAGAGATCCTCACTGAACTTCTGGAGTGAGTTTGCTGCACTGAAAGTAAAGGGGCCGAATAATATTGCACGCCCCACTTTTCAGTTTTTTATTTTTTACAAAAGTTTAAAATAACCAATAAATTTCGTTCCACTTCAGAATTGTGTCCCACTTGTTGTTGATTCTTCACCAAAAAATAAAAATTTTATATCTTTATGATTGAAGCCTGAAATGTGGCAAAAGGTTGAAAAGTTCAAGGGGGCTGAATACTTTCGCAAGGCACTGTATCTTTGGAATCGCCTTCACAATTCTTGCATCCATTGAATTTGTGAGTTTTTGAATAGCTTTTGCTTGAATTTCTTTGCAGAATGTCAGAATAGCCTCTCAATGCTACCATTTTCATGTGAACTGCCTCCCACCCTCATAGGTCTTTTGCTTGAGGATACTCCAAAGGTTCTCAATAAGGTTGAGGACAGGGGAGGATGGTGGCTACACCATGAGTTTTTCTCCTTTTAGGCCCACAGCGGCCAGTGACTCAGAGGCAGTGGTGAACCTAGCCTCTTTGCTGCCTGAGGCGGACTATCGAAAGACGCCCCCCCCCCAAAAAAAAAAAAAATATAAAATTGCGTTTACATGCTGTTAGCTTCACACGCTGTTATTGTCGTACAATAAACATACACAAACTTATGAAACAGTTTTTAAGAATTCTTCTTGCTGCATTACTTCAGTATCAGAAATCAACAACAAGGCATTAACATTGAAAGTAACTTCACACATCTTCTGCTTGGTGGATGGACGAGCCCACGTGGCCCCCATTCTCTATAATAGGAGCCCCGCAGATAGCTGAGGACTGGACTTCAGATATCTTTGGCGCTCCCATCGAAGTGAATGAGAGCCACGCGGGTTCGTCCATCCACCAAGCGACACACCTATACATATGGCTGCAGCCAGGCTGGATTCCCCACCCGGTGGGGGGGGGGGGAAAAAATCCAATTCTCAGGTTCAATGGGGGTCTCAGCAGACAGACCCCCATCAATCAGATATTTATCCTCTATCATTTAGGTGAATACAGGGCAGTAATATTTTGTGACTTACAGGTGACGTCTCTGACTAATCCTTCACATTTCCCTTCTCTTCCCTCTGGACCGCCATGACCACTTCTTCCAGCAGTGACTTGTCTCTGTAAAGTTTGCAGCACAGACATCTTTGGCTCCTCGCTTTTCCAGGCATCCAACCCACATTGTCCTCACCTGCACACCCATCCTGCTGCTACCCCAATTATAAAATATAGGATATAACCCCCCATAATGAATAACTCCCAAGTGCATCTTTATATTAATAATGTCTGTGTGTACCCTGTATAAACAGTGTCCCTTATTAATAATGCCCCAGGTGTTAACTAATTAAAAGGTTTTCCAGGTCATTAATAAACTAATCAGTGGGGCTCAAAAACCCAGGACCCCCACTGATAAGCTATTTGAATGAACCATGGTACCTGTGTAAGTGCTGTGTCCCATTCTCTGTTTACACAGTGTAATTCATCTCATAGTGGCTATGTAATGTAACTACAGCCTCGTCCTATACACATCTATGTGACAAGGCTGTAATTACATCACACGGTCACTATAAACAGACAGCGTGTGATATAAACAGGCACCATAGCCCCTTCATACAGCTGATCAGAGGAGGGGTCCACTGATTTCTTATTGATAATCTGTCCCAAGGATAGAACATCAATAAATATGAGCTGGAAAGACCCTTTAATAAAGCCCAAGTGCCACCTTAAAGGGGTTGTCCAGGATAACCACTTTTTAATATGAGGCTGGGGAAGGTGCTCTGGTGTCTCCCAGTGCGTTCCAGTCCTGCTGCTCTGGTGTTTTCTTCCCCTCAGCGGTCATGTGTGTTGGGGACTTCCGCTAGAAGAGAACACCAGAGCTGCAGAACCAGACTGCGGTGGGAGACATCGGAGCACAAGGGACAGGTGAGTTGCTGTTTTTTTTTTTTTAAATACAGTATTACATGGTATTATGCCCCACAGCGGCCCCTGCACATGGTATTATGCCCCGCAGCGACCCCTGCAGACGGTATTATGCCTCATAGTGGCCCCTGCACACGGTATTATGCCCCGCAGCAGCCCCTGCACACGGTATTATGCTCCATAGTGGCCCCTGCACACGGTATTATGCCTCATAGAGGCCCCTGCACTCGGTATTATGCTCCATAGTGGCCCCTGCACTCGGTATTATGCTCCATAGTGGCCCCTGCAGTCAGTATTATGCTCCATAGTGGCCCCTGCACACGGTATTATGCCTCATAGTGGTCTCTGCACTTGGTATTATGCTCCATAGTGGCCCCTCCACACGTAATTATGCTCCATAGTGGCCCCTTTACACGGTATTATGCTCCATAGTGGCCCCTTTACTTAGTATTATGCTCCATAGTGGCCCCTGCACATGGTATTATGCCTCATAGTGGTTCCTGCACTTGGTATTATGCTCCATAGTGGCCCCTGCACACGTAATTATGCCCCATAGTGGCCCCTGTACTCAGTATTATGCTCCATAGTGGCCCCTGCACACAGTATTATGCTCCATAGTGGCCCCTGCACTCGGTATTATACTCCATAGTGGCCCCTGCACATGTAATTATGCCCCATAGTGGCCCCTGCACACAGTATTCTGCTCCATAGTAACCCACCCATGAACTATTATTATACTCTGGGGTCTAAAAGACCCCAGAGTATAATGATAGGAGACCCAGGTGGTGACAAACATAAAAACCAGTGTTACTTACCTGGGCTCTGGTGCACTCCCTGCTTTCGGCCCTCTTCAATGTCGCACAGACCGGTGTCGCAACATAATGACGTCGGCCTGGCTCATGTGATGCCTGGGACGTCACCAAAGAAGGCCGAAGCCTGCTGGGAGTAACATCGGATCACCGGAGAGGTGAGCAACACTGGTTTTTATGTTTATCACCTCCCCTGGGTCTCCGATTATTATACTCCGGGGTCTGAAAAGACCCCGGAGTATAATAATAGTAGTATTTGGCCTCACTTACCGATGCCTGCGGCTGCTCACAGCCGCTTCTGAATCCCCCTTCTGCGTCCGATAGGGGAAGGGGAGTTGGAGGCGGCCACAGGAGGCGCGGGGATCGATAAGTAAATAGGCCATTACCTGATGGGGATACTCCAGCAGGTTACGGTGTATTTATATATAAAAAAAAAAAAGTTATTGTCACCTACCTGCAATCCCATGATGGAGCCGCCGCCACCGCCTCCTCTTCTTGTCCGCGACGTCTGCGTCTCATTGTAGGAGGTGCGATGACGTCACATGCAGAGGTCTCGTAAACCAGCCCTGGTTTACTGGACTGGTTTACATTAAATAAATAGTAAAAATGCCGTCCCCAGACAGTGACGGACAGTGCCGCCTGAGGTGGCCACCTCACTTTGCCTCATTAGCGGTGCGCCCCTGCTCAGAGGTATTCTTTGCTGTATGAGATGGTACATGATTTTGTTAGGGAAGGCACTTTCTTCTTTTTGTACCATTGAAGAAAGTAGTCAGTTAGAAACTGTATATACTTTGTAGAGGTCACTTTCACACGTTCAGGGACCCTAAAGGGGCCTACCAACTGTCTTACCATGATTCCAGCCCACAACATGACTCCGCCAGTTCCTTGATGACATCGCAGCCTTGTTGGGACATAGTGGCCATCCACCAACCATCCACTACTCTATCCATCTGGACCATCCAGGGTTGCACAGTACTTATCAGTAAACAAGACGGATTAAAAATTAGTCTTCATATATGTCTGGGCCCAATGCAACCTTTTCTTCTTGTGAGCACGTTTTAGGTTGGCCAAATAGTAGGTTTATGCACAACTGCAAGCCTCTGGAGGGTCCTACACCTTGAAGTTTGTGGGAATCCAGAGATACTAGCAGCTTCAAATACCTTTTTGCTGCTTTCTAATGGTATTTTAGCAGCTGCTCTCTTAATCCGATGAACTTATCTGGCAGAAACCTTCCTCATTATGCCTTTATCTGCGCAAACCCATCTGTTCTGTATCAGCAACAAATCTCTTCACAGTACAATGATCTCACTTAAGTTTTCGTGAAATACCTTGTCCAAGGCATTGCACTATTTGACAATTTTTCAGCAGCAGATAAATATTTTCTCTTTCCCATATTGCTTGAAACCTGTGGCCTACTTAGTAATGTGGAACGTCCTTCTTAAGTAGGTTCCCTTAAATTGGGCTCAGCTGCCAAACTAATAATCACAGGTATTTCAGATTTATTTCAGTGATCTAAAGAGCCCTGAGACACAATACCAGCCATGAGTGTAATTGAAAAACCAAAAATTTAATTTTTCTGACACTTAAATACGATTTGCATAATAATTTGGAACACAGAGTAAATGAGTGGCTGACCATGTTATTTAGGAAAGGGATGGGTGCAACAGAGGAATAACTACTCTTACATAGTGCCAACCACTTTGGCACATCAAATGGGTCCAAAGAGTGCCTCCCTGCTCTAAGACCTCCATGTACCCCAAGTCTTTATATTTTACTTGGAAATATTTTGACTATATACTGTAGGATATAATGTTGCCTCTGCTATTTATAGAACATTTTCACAAGCTGATGTGTAAGCAATATGGCTGGCCTACACTTTGATTAATAAATGTGCATATGAAGTGAATGCATAGATAAAGCTCATCCATTTTACTGCCTATTTAGGGAAATGAAAGCATCTGTAAATGACCTTACGTTGCTCTTCAGTTTGTGTCATTATAATGAACATGAATATTATTCTACAAGGTAATGCCTGCTTCTTATTATATATGACACATAACACCATAAATTGGTATAAAATGCAAGAAATTGTCTCATGATGGATGTAATTGCTGTAAGAATTACATGATATCTTAATGTTCAGTGTGCCGTTCTCATGATTCATAGTGATCTCACATGTAGATGAGGGGTCAGCTTGCATATAATGGCTTTTCCCGTTATTGTCAGTCATGAATAAATTTACATGAGAATTTTAAGGAGAATAAATAGTATTAATTTGTTCATAAAAAGGACCTTTCGTGTCCTTATAGATACAGTGCTGGCCAAAAGATTGGCACCCCTGCAATTCTGTCAGATAATACGCAATTTCTTCCAGAAAATGATTGCAATCACAAATGCTTTGGTAATAATATCTTCATTTATTTTGCTTGCAATGAAAAAAAACAAAAGAGAATGAAAAAAAAAAGTCAAATCATTGATCATTTTACACAAAACTCCAAAAATGGGCCGGACAAAAGTATTGGCACCCTCAGCCTAATACTTGGTAGCACAACCTTTAGACAAAATAACTGCGAACAACCGCTTCCGGTAACCATCAATGAGTTTCTTACAATGCTCTGCTGGAATTTTAGACCATTCTTCTTTGGCAAATTTCTCCAGGTCCCTGAGATTTGAAGGGTGCCTTCTCCAAACTGCCATTTTGAGATCTCTCCACAGGTGTTCTATGGGATTCAGGTCTGGACTCATTGCTGGCCACTTTAGAAGTCTCCAGTGCTTTCTCTCAAACCATTTTCTAGTGCTTTTTGAAGTGTGTTTTGGGTCATTGTCCTGCTGGAAGACCCATGACCTCTGAGGGAGACCCAGCTTTCTCACACTGGGCCCTACATTATGCTGCAAAATTTGTTGGTAGTCTTCAGACTTCATAATGCCATGCACACGGTCAAGCAGTCCAGTGCCAGAGGCAGCAAAGCAACCCCAAAACATCAGGGAACCTCCGCCATGTTTGACTGTAGGGACCGTGTTCTTTTCTTTGAAGGCCTCTTTTTTTTTTCCTGTAAACTCTATGTTGATGCCTTTTCTCAAAAAGCTCTACTTTTGTCTCATCTGACCAGAGAACATTCTTTCAAAAAGTTTTTGGCTTTCTCAGGTAAGTTTTGGCAAACTCCAGCCTGGCTTTTTTATGTCTCTGGGTCAGAAGTGGGGTCTTCCTGGGTATCCTACCATAGAGTCCCTTTTCATTCAGACGCCGACGGATAGTACGGGTTGACACTGTTGTACCCTCGGTCTGCAGGGCAGCTAGAACTTGTTTGGATGTTAGTCGAGGTTCTTTAGCCACCATCCGCACAATCTTTCGTTGAAATCTCTCGTCAATTTTTCTTTTCCGTCCACATCTAGGGAGGTTAGCCACAGTGCCATGGGCTTTAAACTTCTTGATGACACTGCGCACGGTAGACACAGGAACATTCAGGTCTTTGGAGATGGACTTGTAGCCTTGAGATTGCTCATGCTTCCTCACAATTTTGCTTCTCAAGTCCTCAGACAGTTCTCTGGTCTTCTTTCTTTTCTCCATGCTCAATGTGGTACACACAAGGACACAGGACAGAGGTTGAGTCAACTTTAATCCATTTCAACTGGCTGCAAGTGTGATTTAGTTATTGCCACCACCTGTTATGTGCCACAGGTAAGTAACAGGTGCTGTTAATTACACAAATTAGAGAAGCATCACATGATTTTTCAAAGGGTGCCAATACTTTTGTCCACCCCCTTTTTTATGTTTGGCGTGGAATTATATCCAATTTGGCTTTTTGACAATTCTTTTTGTGGTTTTCCATTGAAGACAAATTAAATGAAGATATTATTACCGAAGCATTTGTGATTACAATCATTTTCTGGAAGAAATTGAGTATTATCTGACAGAATTGCAGGGGTGCCAATACTTTTGGCCAGCACTGTATGTGGTTTTATATACTGCTAGAAAGTCAACAATGTACTGAATTCACCCCACTGTTGACTTTTCCAGTATGCGCCCTGGTGCTGGAGATATCAGTGCTGTTAATTTCGGCACCGATATCTCACCACTGTTAGAAGGGCGGATCTTACAGCTCAGCGTCATCTCTGAGCTGTGAGGAACGCCTCCCCAACATAATAACTTGTGAAGTATTATAATTTTTATTAAATTAATGCACCCTGTGGGGGAAAGGGGTAGTGATTTCCATACTGCAAACTTCTCCTGTAAAAACAGAGAAGGGGGAGGATATTCCAGTCATAGCACTGAGAGCTATCGGCCACAATCTGTACACCTAAGTTTTTAACTTGTTGGACAACTTGTAAACCACAGTTCTACTCCCCCCAAAACCTGTTTCTACATAGGGGCATAAGGAAGGATTTCTGCCAGTTGATGTGAAGTCCAGAGAAGAACCCAAATCTGTAACAACTCCATAGCTCGTGAAAGGGAAGCACCAGGATTAGCACCAGGTTCCATGTATAGCACTATAGTGGGGAAAAAAAAGTATTTAGTCAGCCACCAATTGTGCAAATTCTCCCACTTAAAAAGATGAGGCTAGCCTGTAATTGACATCATAGGTAGACCTCAACTATGAGAGACAACTTGAGCACAGCGCCAGGGCAACGAAGGAGCGGCTTCGTAAGAAGCATTTCAAGGTCCTGGAGTGGCCTAGCCAGTCTCCAGATCTCAACCCAATAGAAAAACTTTGGAGGGAGTTGAAAGTCCGTGTTGCCCAGCGACAGCCCCAAAAGATCACTGCTTTAGAGGAGATCTGCATGGAGGAATGGGCCAACATACCAGCAACAGTGCGTGCCAACCTTGTGAAGACTTACAGAAAATGTTTGACCTCTGACATTGCCAGCAAAGGATATCTAACAAAGTATTGAGATGAACTTTTGTTATTGACCAAATACTTATTTTCCACCATAATTTGCAAATAAATTCTTTAAAAATCAGATAATGTGATTTTCTGGATTTGTTTTCTCATGTTGTCTCTCATAGTTGAGGTCTACCTATGGTGTCAATTACAGGCCGAGCTCATCTTTTTAAGTGGGAGAACTTGCACAATTGGTGGCTGACTAAATACTTTTTTACCCACTGTATATCATCTGCATATAGCCCAATTCTATCTTCCCTTGGTCCAATCTGGATGCCCTGAAAAGCCCAGTCTCAACACACTTGCATTGTCAATGGCTTTATTGCCATGGCAAAGAGCAATGGAGATAAGGGACATCTCTGTCTCATGCCTTGGGCCAGGTTAAAGGAATGCAACAGGAGTCCATTAACTAAAACTCGGGGACTAGGGACTTGTACAAACTAGCTATCCATTTGGCAAAGGTAGGGCTGAACCCGAATCTGCTTAAAACCATACTGTATGTAGATAAGGCCACTCTACAGAATCAAAGGCCTTGGACGCATAAAGTGAAGGCAAGGTTGTGAAAGATCCTCAGTGCGCCAACACCGCTTTGGCCCACACCTGAGACTTCTTTCATAAAAACCACACTCACCGCCAGTGAGTGCTGGGTTCACAAGATAAATACAAGACAAGCTTTCAAAATTTTGTATATTTATTAACCCCTAAATGGGTCGGTATTAACATCTAACACATGCAGTTCAGAACAGATATGCAGATATATGCAAGCATTAACAGTTACTAGTTACAATATACAGTACTTAAAATAGAAAGGGAATAAAAGTGAAATAATTACTTTACCAGACATATCCTGGATGTGGCTCTATAATCCAACCCTCACACATGGCATGTGGGGATAACCAGTGGAGGCTCCTAGCAGCAGCATTCCAGCCTGCCTCCTCATCACAGTATATCCTCAGTAGACTCTCAATAATAGTCTCTCAATAGTAGTCTCAGCACAGTCTCCCTCACTAATGTGAAAGATCCTCAGTGCGCCAACACCACTTTGGCCCACACCTGAGACTTCTTTCCTAAAAATCACACTCACCGCCAGTGAGTGCTGGGTCCACAAGATAATTACAAGACAAGCTTTCTAAATTTTGTATATTTATTAACCCCTAAATGGGTCGGTATTAACATCTAACATATGCAGTTCAGAACAGATATGCAGATATATGCAAGCATTAACAGTTACTAGTTACAATATAGAGTACTTAAAATAAAAAGGGAATAAAGGTGAAATAATTACTATACCACACATATCCTTGATGTGGCTCTATAGTCCAACACTCACACATAGCATGTGGAGTTAACCAGTGGAGGCTCCTAGCAGCAGCATTCCAGCCTGCATGCTCATCACAGTATATCCCAGTAGTCTCTGCACAGTCTCATCATAGTATTCTCTTGTAGTCTCAGCCCAGTCTCTCTCACTGACCTCTTACCTCATCTTTTATACCCTTGATTACACCACCCAGAATGAGGTCACCGGCGACAGCAAGTCTGATTGACTAACGCACTCAAGTCCAGATTCTTTGTAAGAAGATGGGATTAAGTGGAATGACACAATGTTATCAACCATGTCTGATCTAACAGTCCAAGCTGAACAATACATGTGTATTTGATCACCCAGGGCTATGTAGGAATTCAATGGAGCCATTCTGGGATGGATACAAAGCCCTATTGTTACAATGTTGCCACATTATGAGTAAATGGAAGTAAGAAGGAGATACGACACTCAGAGATCAAAATACATCTTTGAGTTATAGCCATATTTAAGTGGAATCATCACAAAGGTACAGTCTTGTTGCTCCCACCAGCCAATCTGGGTGGTCACTTGTATCCTACAAAAGTTATCTGAACTGGACCTGTCAAGCATGAAGCCTGACTGGTCCGGTTAGTGATTTCAAGCACATCTTGGTAGAGACAATTAGCTAGTAGTTTTGTTAGCAATTTATAATCATCATTCAAAAGAGATATGGGTATTTAGAACCCACACTTTTCATGGTCCTTTCTTGATTTTAAAATGACCACTATGGTGGCTTCTTACATGGAGGGGGGAAAGAAACCTCGGGAAAATACCTTCTCTTTCAGCAGCTGTAAATATTGCCTTCCTGCCACTAGCCATACAAATTCTGTTATCTGAATTGGAAACTCAAACAAAAGCAGCTAATGTTCATATGCACATGGCAGCCAGCTGAACTGCAGAACACTTAATGAATGATATAGTGTGTAGTGAGAATCACAGGTCTATGGTCAGAGCATCCCCTCGGGAAATGCTCTACAGAAGCTACTCTAGAATGCACTGCGCAGGACGTCAAAAAATATTCTATATGAGAAAGGTAGTTGCATCTCATAGTGTGACAGGTGTATTTTCAGATACCCAAGTAAGTAAGTTTCCATGGATCAACCCAACCCACCTCCCAAATCAGAGCCGCTAGGGGGTAAAAGCACCGGAGGACAGAATCTATCAAGGGATCGGTCCATTACCAGATTGCTTCTTGGAGAACTGTAGAAGATTCTCGGGGGTTATACACACCCAGGCTAACAAAAGGGCAGTCATTAATTCGAGAGTGTAGAAAAACAAATCTCCACTCCGGGTCCACGCGAGTCTGCACTGCTTCCCACCTGAGATTGCTGCGGACTAGGAGGAAGACTCCTCTGGAAAATTTAGTGTGATGAGAGTTCCTGACCCACTGTACTTAGGGCTTGTTAAGAACTCTATTAGATTGTTAGGTCAGGTGAGTTTCCTGTAAACAGATCAAATTTACCTTGTAGCGTTGAAGGAATGAGAATACTATCTATGTTCCTCTTTCTAGAGGATCCCAGACCTCGTATGTTCCAAGTTAGAAAGATATAAAATGCCATTATGATATGTGGGGGAAAATAAGCGACAATGTTGAACTCCTAGATCCCCAGTTAGAGCAGATGCCACTATGGCTTCATCTAGGTGACTATAGGTCAAGTAGGGAGTTGATGGCTCCAACCGGCATCCTGACACATGGCTTGGTGTGTGTCTGTGCAAGGCAGGACCAAAACAGCAGGCCATGGGCCCATTCCAGCCACAAAAATCCAAGCAGAGTGTTTAACAATACTGTATTCTATGTAGGGTAGCATTCAGTATAATCCAGGTCAATTTGCACACCCTGGAGGCACTTACCTGTTATGATATTGCCTGAGGAGCAAATTCCAAAAAGTGCTGAAACTGATAGATACCAGAGAGCAGAAGAACAAGCTATCTAAATTTCACACACTAGGAGATAGGACTAAGGTAACCCAAACGTTTTCACCAGAAACTGCTCAAAACCTGGTTGGATTTGAGCTGGGTTTGGACCAAAATTATTGCTCCTGAAGCTTTGTGTAAGAAATAGATGCTCTTCAATCTGACATTAAACTGGACCCACAACAATATTCACAATGCAGGTTAAACCAGGAGAGTGGAATGAAAGGGATAAATGTGTCCAAGCCAAGGTCAAATCTGAGGGAAATAGTCAAAGTCTAAATCAGAAAAAAGGTAATATCACACAAACTTAGATCAGAAATTTAGCAATCCAACAGAGCACAAGAGCCTCAGTAGCAAATATTCACTAATAGCAGGTGCATGGGGAGTTGAGAACAGACTTTAAATATCACTCCGCAGCTGCTAATTGGTTCAGCATCTCAGAGCTCTGATATCTGCAGAAAGTTTCATAGGTTGGCATGGCAACCTTAAGGCCACAGCAGCGAGCAGTATTGCACACTGAGATTCCTAGCACTATTGCAGCTCATGCAAGAGTGTGCTAAAAAGAACTATTCAAATAGTGAACTCTAGGCCGCGCAGTGCCCTAGGGGAAGGCCACTAAGCCCTCCTCAGCCAATAACACCCGACCAAACACACAGGCCTCAAGGTATATTTCAGTGAACAGAGCTCAAACTCAATATACTGGTGAGATAAATTGGCCTCTGATAGACCCAACTGCAGGTTGAGCATACCTTGAAAGGAGAATATCTAAATTAAAACATATAAGCACTAGGTAATATTCAAACACTGGTGCTTACTAGGTATTTTACATATCCACATAGCCAGGTCTTCAACGTCTCGGCAATCATCAGAGTCTCGAGGTCCATTCTTCTGCTTTGGCAGGGTTGGTAAAGAACACAAAGTGGTCACCATCGCTCATCTATAACCTGGCAGGGTATGCCATGGAGTATGGTAATTGAAGCTCCCGGGGTCACCTTTTCATGTGGGTGAAAGATGCACATTGTAGTTCCTGTGAAAAGTGCAGTAAAATGGAGACGGTAGTGTTTTTAAAGAGAAGCTCTACTGCGTTACAGACCTTGCACAGTGCTATGTCTCTATCCTTGCAGTTCAGCAGACAAACCAGAAAAGGCTGAGCTTGAGCTCCTGGCGGGGTAAGCTTAGACGGGATTCAATGGGCCTGTTCGACCACTAAGGCTGCAGAGAATGGCGCCTCCAGAAACAGATCCAACCACCCGTAGTTTATTTAATCGCAATCTATTCTCTAGGTCTTCCACTTTTTGTTTACAAAAGTCCACTTTTCTATTCAGCTCTGTCAGGGTTCCAGGTAAGGTGGCTGTGCGGTCATCTAGGGCAGATATGCATTCCTCTACATGGACCACTCTCTCCTTTAAGTTTTGTAAGTCCTACATCCACCCGTACCTTGTCGATTTTTGTGATAAGGGAAGTGCGGGAATCTGTGAGGCCTCTATCAGGCTAGGCTCCGGATTGTCAGAGAGAGGGGTTGTAGCTGGGTAGACTAGTGAGTCAGGTCCATCAGAATGCATGAGGCTGAAGGCTAATCCTTTTCTTAGGGGTTCTGCCAAGCTTTCCACACACTTTTATAAAGGTATTTTGGTGATTTGAGAAGGATTGGTTGTGTGCGTGCCTTCACATCAGGCACAGGCCATGTCTCCTCTTTCCAATGTTTAATAGGTACAGCTCCACTGATTCCTAGGCAATCATTTCTGTTACTTTCAACATCCAATATGCTAGTTAGATATTCTGCTGTCAGGTGGGCAGCCCCTGGCTGTCTGGTTATATTTATTAAAATATCTTATACCATTTGGGTCTTTATGTTGATAAAGCAGGAAATTGTTAATTTGCCCCATTAATTATGGCTGAGACCCCACGTTGCAGAATCGCAACTTTTTTTGTTGCAGATTTTGCTGCGTTTTTCTTTTAGCAAAAGCCAAGAATGGCTACAAAAAGAATGGAAACTATATAGGAAGTTCTTATACTTCTCCCTTCTGCACAATCCACTCCTTGCTTTGGCTCAAAAAAAAAAAGCATCAAAATCTGCAACTAAAAAAGCTGCGTTTATGCAACATGGAGCCTCAGCCTATATTTGTTTTCCCTTAAGCAGTGGTCCTGAGCAGCATCTCCCCTTAGCTGAACAGTCCTAACAGAGTATTAAGAAAAAAAGTGGTTGTTAAAAATAATATAAAATGAAAATGTATCTTGTATTGGCTGAAGAGGTCCATTAGTATATTGCCTAATACATTAAATAAACCTTAAATAAACACATTATACAGTACAGGCACGTTTGAAAAAATTGCTGCACAGTAAGAATGTTTTCAATAATGGGAGTGTTAATAGCTTATTTTTGTCAATTAACAAATAGAAGTGAATGAAGAAAAGAGAAATCTAAAATCACATCAATATATAGTGTGACCACCCTTTGCCTTCCAAAAAGCAACAATTCTTCTAGGTACACTTGAAAACAGTTTTTGAAGGAACTCTGCAGGGAGGTTGTTCCAAATATATTTGAGAACTAAGCACAGATCTTCTGTGGATGTAGGCTTGCTCAGAGCCTTCTGTCTCTTCATGTAATTCCAGACAGTCACTGTGGGGGCCATATCATCACTTCTAGGACTCCTCCTCCAATGGGTGGTCTCACCAAATATTGATGTGATTTAGATTTCTCTTTTGTTCACTTTTAATTTTGTTAATTGACAAAAATAAACTATTATCACTTCTATTTTTGAAAGCAGTCTTACCGTGCAGCATTTTCCACACCTGCCTAAAACTTTTGCACTGTACTGTATTATATAAGTGACATGGTGAATCCTGTATTTTTCCCATAGAGATTGAAAAGTCAGCAATAACCAGTGTGTGCCAGCTGCTCATCACCAGCAAGCATTGTCCACTGTACGTATTCTGTCAGCAATAGCTGAAGCCCTGTCAGCATTAGCTATGCCACTTTGACAAAATTAATGCTGTCCGCTAGCTGTTAGCTGTATGCTATGTCACTTTAGTTTACAAACAGATCTCAAATCAGGTTGCAGTGCCCAAAATTTGCTCAGAGAAGACTTTTTTTCTACTGGATACAGTATGTCAGTTCTTCATCTTCTCAACTATTGATAAAGAAGAACTCCAGTAAAAACTATAGTTTACCATGTGCATTTTCACCAGTATTTGTGGTGGCTGATGCTGCTGCCTCTGTCTCTTGTAAGCTTCTAAATAATGAAAATCTGCAGAACCTGCCTGACGCTATGTTCACACTAGCGTTTGGGTTTCCGTCCTTCGGGTCCTCTTGGGGGCCACACGGAAACCCGTGGGCCCCATAGACTATAATGGGGTCCGCTGGGTTTCTGCCCAGTTTCCACTGATTTTTGACTGAAATCGGTGGAGAGAAAAGTCCTACTTGCAGGACTTTTCTCTCTGTCGAGTTTAAGTGGAATCTACTACAGAGTTCCCGAATGCTAGTGTGAACCTAGCGCAAGTTGTTACTTAGCAGCCATTCTGGATTGTACAGGGTGACAAGTAGAGATCTGCAGAATCTTGTATATCATGTCACTGAATATCCTACAGGCTGCTTGCTGTTTCCTGTAGGTAATTTAAAGGGAACCTATTACCCTGTTTGGAACCTCTAAACCCACTGCATGTCATTATGCTGCTGGGTTTAAGTGCTGCAAACTTGTGACCCCATTCCCATCCGTTGCCATTGGAGCTGAAAGTATTAGATTGGCTTCACACTACCATTTTATTTCATGTTTGTTAATAGACATTAAGTCTAAGGCTGCATGCAGCGAATCTCAGCTAAAAAACGCAGTGGAAAAAAAATGCAAAAAAAATGAGTTTTTCATTGTTTTTGCTCTGTTTTTCTCTGCATTTTTCTTCAACTATTAAATATATAGGGAAAATGCTTGCGATTCTGCAGATAAAATTAACATTCTGTGTTTTTTGGTGATACTGTAAAATGCAGCATTTTTTCCTCAGCATGTCTCTGCAGCTGCCAAAATGGCTGCGTTTCTGCAATGTGGGCCTTAGCCTAAAAGACAGATGCAGGCAGAGCTTCCTCCCTGGGCATCCATCTGCATTCACCCCCATGTTAAAAAACATGACAGAAGCGTCTATCATATTTTTACTTTTCTGAGGGAAGAAAAAGTCATGCATGCAGAATTTTTCTTCCATTACAAAAGTAAAAAACATGACGGAAAGTGCAAATAAACTCAAATGAAGGGGGATCCATCTGTGTCCATTACTCTGCTATAGTTAAGGGCCATTGCTGTCATCCTATGATGGATGACAGCAACTGACTATAATAAAGATAGTGTGACCATACCTTTATACTGCCAGAGATGACTGCGGTGTGGGGGTATAGGAAAGAAAAAAGAGCACTCATAGGGTAATAACATTTGAGATAAATGCTTATCAGTGACACACAAAATCCTTGTGTATGGGCACTCACCTATTGTAAGATTAAATCAGGCGAAATAAATCATATAGATTCCCATGTCCATAAGGCTGCTGCCTTGCCTAAGTTCCACCAGGTGCAATGCCCTTCACATCGGGTGGTGTGGAGATAGATGCAGTAATGGAAGATACCTTCCAGGAAGGCTCTGGCGCAAATCCCTTTAAATTATTGTTACCCAATTACCCCTTTGTAGTGAGAGGCGGATATTCCTTTTTTGGGTATAAATAAGTCCAGATTTTTATTAGCAAAAATCGGATTCCCAAAAAAGGAATATCCGCCTCTCAATACAAAGGGGTAATTGAGTAACAATAATTTAAAGGGATTTGCGCCAGAGCCTTCCTGGAAGGTATCTTCCATTACTGCATCTACTGCCAGAGATGAGACATGACTCTTTTCCTGGCAATTCCCAGCACTTTTGAAGTGTTGAAGGAGAGTATTCTTCGCTTTATATCCAAAAGGATATGTACCCAGTTAACTAGGTAATGTGCATAAGTGCAGGTGCAGAGTTCAGTACAGAAAATACAGACCATCAATGGGGCTATTAAAGATACAACACTGGCACCAGCTAGATCAGTAGTTTACCAAACAGGTGGCTACCCTAATAGTGACTGTGCCATGCTATTGCAGTTCAGTTCCCATCAGTCTTTAATATCCTGATAGAAGACAATTCAATAAATTATATTTACTGGTGATTTTTTTTTTTATTTTGTGGGAAATACATTTTAAATGTGATATTATTTATTGCCTAAATATATATTTGTTTGTGCTTCTATTTTGTTGTCTGTAATTCCAATTTTTTTCAGCGTTAAGAGAATGTGACATAAGCTGTCATAGAACCCTTCTCTGTGTGATTCTGAAATGTGTTGAGGACAAGCTTCACAGGTTCAGCTGTTCATGCTGTGCCACTGACCAGGGTACATAACTGTTTCACAAGTGTATTCACAGATTTCAGCCGCCAAGGAGTCAGTTTATGCCACCAGTTCCTGTACCACTTAACAAATTCATCTTAGTAAAAAATTTACTGAACGCTTTATACCATCACCTACATGTGCAATGTAGAATATCCGGCAAAATGTAAATGCACTAAGACAACCCCTTTCCATTATGGCTTACTTGGACATATGGACATCATATAGGGCATATCCTAGCAATATTCAGTAACATGGTAGCATAGGAATACCCCTAAAAATACTTCAGTTAGTCTGTATTTTTCCTTAAAGTGGTTGTCTGGCATAAAAAAAATATTTCCAAATTATAGCTTTTTTCAATATTAATAACTGTGTAATATACTGTCATTAAAAATTCCAACATTATACACAATTATTTTGCACCTTTCTAGCAAGGAACCGTCTATTTCATGACAGGACTGTCACCTCCTGACACTTCTACAGTATACTACTACTGAGATGCCTCTAAATAATTCAGACAATTTTATAATATGTCTCTGTTGGGTCTTGAGCTCGAGATCTCTGTTATGCAAGGCAACAACATAATAAGGTCCTTACTAGAGGGAGGATTTTCTCAGACTAAAAGTCTCGGCATTACTGTTCTTTACAGGCACAAAATACTGGTATATAGAGATATACCTCGGAGTGCTGGTACCTTAGAAGTGCTATAACAAAAAAGAAAAAAAGGAAAGCAAAATGTATACATGAGAGTGTATATGTGTTGCTTTCTATTATTTCTTCTATGTTGAAGTGCTGACTATGTCTGATTATATAGTACAGATGAGTTTGTCACATATTGTGCAGCTGGGTTTAGCAGATGCACTAGAACTGTGTGTATCTGATGATGTCATAGACCTCTGTTTCTAATATATTCTGAAAGAAGTAAAAAAAGAATAAAGCTACCTTACACTCTTCCAGTGATCAGGCATTTACAAATTGAAAGAGATCCAAATTCAGGTGTATGGCCCCAAAGGCATGAAATATAATCCCTTCTAGCTGTTATCTTCTGCTAGATGTGATTGTCCATTTCACCTCCCTGTTTCAATGCAAGGAAATAAAAAGATAATGCAGACCGGCTTTTAACTTTAAAAGACTGAGGTTTATTATTCTCATGAATAAGCGTAAATCATAGGCCTATCGGATAAAGTAAAAATCCCTTAAAAGTCCATGTGGTAAATGTGCTGTTTGGTACCACTTGAGTTTCCCCTGAGACCCAGAAGAAGCCAGTCCAGGCAAAGTCTAGTCAAGCTGAGTTTCAGATGCTGCAGGGCTAACTATGTCTGATGATATAGTGGAGCGGAGTTTGTCACATGTTATGCAGATGATTTTTGCAAATATGGTACCACTGAATTTCAGATATTGTATAGCTATGTGTATCTGCATTCCTTACATTGTAACATATTTTGGAGCTTTCCCATTTTTCCTGCATTTCTACAATACTGGAACTAAAGGACTTAGTCCAACACCAGAAAAACAATCTCATAGTATTATAGCATTATCCCTTCTCCGCCAATCTTTACAGTTGTCACAATGCAGTCAGACAGGTAACATTCATTGGCATTCACCAAACCCAGACTTGTCCATCAGATGGTCGAGATAGAGAAGTGTGATTTGTCTCTCCTAAGAACACATTTCCAATACTCCAGAGTCCTCTCTCTCTGATTTTTGGCATTGTGCTTGGTGATGTAATACTTGCATGCAGCTGCTCTGCTGTAGAAACCCATGCCATGAATCCCACAGTGCACAAGGGTTGATGTTAATGCCAGGTGAGATTTGGAACTCTGCAGTTATTGAGTCAGCAGAAAATTGGCGACTTATACTCCCTATACATCTCAGTACCCGGTAGCCCTTGTCACCAAAACCAATTTTCCATTATCGTACAAGAAAAAAAAAAAAAAAAAAAAAGAGTACGAACTGTACGACAAACAAGAAAAACAGATACAATGTGTAGGTGAAGCAAGTCCACTCTAAAATACATATCATTCCATCATGACATCCGAATCCTGCATCAAAAGGAGTCAGTACAATAAACAATGTAAAAGAAAAGAGAAAATAGGTACATGGTCCAGTGGCATGGTACATAACAAAGGTAGGCAGCAGTTATCACAAGGCATGCATGGAGTAGAGGGCAGTATGTACCCAGGGTGGATCAATGGTCCAGCGCATGAAGGTCTCCCATCATGAGCAAAGCTGAGGCCCTCAAGCAGAACATAATGTAGGCCAAGAGGGCTCGAGGGCACGGCACAGACTCATTACTGTCTTACAAGAATCCCAGAAGGCATTTTGGGGACCCCAAAACGTCAGCCAAGAACTCCAAATGTTCTCAAATTTAATAGTTGTAATATGTTTGATGTATACTGCTTTTTCTAATCTAATAATGGAGTTCAGTACATTAGAAAAATGTTTATATTGCGAAGAGCTATCATTTGGAGACAATCTTTTTCACAGGATAACCTGTTTGCAGTCATTTTTCTACAAATTGGCCTGAGGCATAAGACCCATTTGGTGGCCAATCATGTAAAACATTTCACTTAGCAAAGCAATATTCTTCAAATCATAGGAAACAATCAGCAATTACTTTTTACAGAAAATATTAAAAAATTAGAAGAATAACTATAGAAACCAATTACCGAAAGTCATATGAAAGAGGTAAATATATAATAATTTCTCAAACGCAACTTGTACAGTCTGGAAAAACTACAGGATTTTATTTATTTTTAGACAGCTAATATTCCTGCAATAGAGTTCTTTAAAATGTCTTGGAAAAAATAGATCGGAATTCTTTCATCTGAAATGTTGCAGACTATTGTATACTTTTATAAATTTTTTGTACTTTTATATACTTTTCTATTGATGCTTCAATGTTCTATTCTCACTTGTCCTTCTCTGTTTTGTGCCTTTTCCAGCAACGTCCTGAGAAGCAGTCATTGAGTGCCTCTATGTGTCGGGAGTCTCACTGGAAATGTCTCCTTCTCTCCATCCTTATGCTTGTTTGCCTTTGTGCTGTCACCTGGTGCCAGGTTACAAGCGTTACCAAGCTCAGTTTTGACAGCTCATTGAAAGGAAGGTCCATGATATACCACGGTAGTCCTTGCTCAGATGGCTATGTCTATATTCCCTTGGCCTTCCTAGCAATGTTATATGTAGTGTACCTGGTGGAATGCTGGCACTGTCACACCAAAAGTGAACTTCAACATAAAGCTGATATTAGTAGTGTTTATGATCAGATACAGCGGATGCGCCAAGCTACGCCTTGCATTTGGTGGAAGGCTATTAGTTATCACTTTGTTAGACGCACTAGACAGGTCACTCGCTACCGTCATGGTGATGCCTATACAACTACTCAGGTCTACCATGAGCGGGTTAACACTCATGTGGCTGAAGCAGAGTTTGAATACTCACACTGTGGGATAAAGGACATTTCCAAAGAGTTGTTAGATCTGGATCGCCATCCAGCCACCAGATTAAAGTTCACCAAGTGCTTCAGCTTTGCCAACCTGGAATCAGAAAACTCATATCTCACACAACGTGCCAGGTTCTTCACAGAGATTGAAGGCCTAGATGACTATATGGAAGCAAGGGAAGGGATGCAATTAAAAAATGTGGATTTTAAAGAGTTGGTAATTGCCTATGTCAATCTAGAACGCCTACCATGGTATGTTTCACACTATGCTTTCTGGGCAGCTGCTGTGCTCATGTTGTCCTGGCCACTAAGGGTTTTTATTGAATATAGGACTGCCCATGTTCATTATCATATTGAGAAACTCTTAGGGATGGACTACACACCTCAAGCAGTGGCAGAGGAGCCTATATACAGATTCAGAATGCCACGTGTCAGCACCCTGGACAGTACAGAACTGGAATGGCATATTTGTACCAACCGCCAATTGATTCCTAGCTATTCTGAGGCAGTGCTGATGGACCTAACAGATACGTCACTATGCAATGGATACTCTGCTTGTGGCTACAGTGGTGTCTTGCGTGGGTGTGAAGGTTGCAACAGGGCATCCAGCAGTTCATCAATCTTCTCACGCCATGCTATGCACAGCTGCAGTGGAGGGCGATCTCACCTCTCTCTTAGTACCAGCCGCTTCTCCCTATGCCAGCTACATGGATCTCACAGGACAGGCCTTTGGAGGAGCCGCAGCAGTAGCTTAACAGAGCGTGTTTGTCAGGATGACCGATGCTGCTCCTATTCTAGCCAACTGGCAATCAATGAAAATCCACCCACCTACCATGACGCCCGTTTTTTCCCTGTACTCATAGTACATCGTCAGGAAGGATGCAGAACCAGAAACTTCTGTATACACCGCTCTTCCTGCATGGAAACCTCCTTGTGAATAGATCTTCAAGGGTCTTAGTGGTTAAATTTGAACTCACTAAAGGGACTTTTGAATGTATGGTAAAAAAAAGGTTCACAATTATATGTACAAAAAAGTATTTGGAAACACCTGAAGACCTAAACTAAGTGGTTGTGCACTTCACCAAAGTTGAGTGTGGGCAAATGAATGTCTTGGATATCACTACATTTCTATAAGAAGAACATACTGCACTGTATAACATTATTTGTCATACATGTTTAGCCTCTAAAATAACAAAATGCAATAATTATTAGTTGGTGTTAGAGAACAAGCAAACCATAAATCTTATCAAGAAATATTCTAGGGAGTGGTAGAGATCTGGTACAGTATGTCAAGTCATATGGTGGTAGCTAATTCCATAACAATCCAGACAGAATAAGCCAGGATGTCTCTTAATGAACATTGTGGCTACATATTTCCTGAGCTACATAATACAGAAGTGTAAATTCTATCAACAAAACATCAACAATGTAAAAAAAAAAAAAAAAAAAAAATTCCAAAAGGTGAGAAAAAACAGTCTAGTGAAACTTGTCTTGAACTATTTTTTCTCGTCCATGGCATTGAGCGACACAGATGATAACTTTGGTACCCACCTCTCAGCAAGTTTGTGGCTTTAATCAAAAAAGTGGAGGGCGCAGTGAAACATACTTTTGCAAAAAAATTGCAATTATAGTAGCATAAAAAAATTTCCCTACATGTTTTTTGTACCTGAGTGGCCCCTTGTACATGTGGGCCCCTTAGGAGCTATTGTAGCTGTTATTGCTGTAGTTACCACCATGGACCAAGTTTTCCTGCTGGTGTGTGTCCCAGAAGGGAGACTCTCGCAAACTAGACCTTATGGCATATCTCATGGATTATTCATAAGTGTCTTGATTCATTTATACCTTTAACTTGAAAAATGTTGCTATTTGACTATATATTAGTTGTTTTTCCCCTCCCTTATTTACTTACGTTTCTGCTGTAAGCCAACAGATCAAATTGAAAAAAATGGAAAAAAATAAAATGACAAAATATTACTATTCTAATACATGAATATTACTGTACTACTATGTACACATTCTATGTACTACTGCACCAGAGCTAAACATAAATCGTGAGGAGGGCGTCTGAAATACTTTATATACAAGGCCTCTCACATAATGTGTCTTAAAGAAACTGCCTCAATGCGAGCTGTTCCTGATATGGTGAAAGCTTTGAAGGGACAATATCATACCTCTGTTATGTAACATGACAAATCAGTAATGCATATGAATAGGTGCTAAGTTATAACATTATTCATTAGTTTATGCAAATTTCATGTTAACTCCATTTTACAACTATGACCTCATTTTATATATAATTTACCATATAGTATAGTAATAGTTATGGTGGTGGTGGTCTTTTTTATTTTTTACAGACATAGATATCTAAAGCCAATGTATGTATAAACCATAGAGAATATAACAAATATATTGAAATACATAAAATTTCATGTATTTGTTACTTCTTTTAGTGGTTTGGTGATATTCTAGATTTGTGGATCTTTTTTGCTGAAGGAGACTGCTATGATTGTTCAGGTTACTATGCCTATTTACATATAATATAGTAAATGATAAAAAAATAAAATTCCCAGATATACACAAGTGCTGCTAATATCAGTCACAAAAATAAAATTCCCAGATATACAAGTGCTGCTAATATCAGTCACAATCTATCCTATGCCTTCATGAATGAAAACGCGTCATGCAGCTTATCACAGACCCATGTCCCATAGTGCCAATGACATTTTCTAATACCCTGCGTGTAACTTGGAACAGGAAATCTGAATGAAAGTGACAACCGGAGACTTTTCTATTCTTTTACCCCATTTTAGGACATATAATCATTAGGCTATATTATAATATAGGTAACTATTAAAACTGACAACATTACAACTGCCACTACAAAGATAACACTTCATGTACAAGTAGATTGTCTGTGGATTTCAGGTGGAAGAAGGTGTGGACTTCCTTTTGTACATGGGAATGCTGTTAGTAGCTCCTTTATAGATGTGTCCTTCCTTACTTTTCTTACTTTTCCTCTTGCTTGAAATATCCTGAGATGTGTTACACCAGATGACAAGTGTTAAAAAAAAAAAAAAAACTATTTGTGCTTCCCTGCTGGATGTAGTGCACTATGTTTTTTCAAGATGGTCATCTGGAGCCGAGAGGAAAGCTAAGGAAGAACACATCTGTATATAGATTTTGCTTTGTAGGAAAAGGTATGAAAATGACTTATACTTGGTGGAAAAAGGAAAACTGTGCCTCTAGCACCACATAGGGGCATACCAATAATTAACTAGGAGGGTGTCTCCCGCCCTCATTACATGAGGCAGCTTCTCCACCTATCTCCCCCTGGGGCATGAACAGTTCCTCCACTCGATTTAGAAGAACTAGGTTACCTCTGTGCCACTAAGTACCACCTCCTTATTCATACTTCCCAGGATCCATCTGGTGATAATCCAGCTGTGACTTGCGGCTGGAGGCACAGGACCTTTCTGATCTCCTCTGCTGTTCTCCTGCTGCACCACTGCAGACCACCAGGACAATTGATAATGATGAACCATCTTTCTCATCATCATCAGGGCTCAGCATAGCAGGAGAGCAGCAGTGGTGGCCATAATATGGATGGGCAGGTGGACTGCAAGGGGGTGATTTAAGTTGTGTAACCATCCCTATGCATACCACTGGCTCCACCGGGTCCTTGTCCCTCATGAGTGCAGAGCAGGGAACCAAAACAGATATCTGTGGATCTTTAGCTTTTGAAAGAGATTTTCTGTTTAGTCTTGTATCTGAAGTCATGTTGCAAGGCTTGTCAGTTGTACATGTACTTCTAGAGATAATACTTTCCAATAGGTGGCACTTGAGGCCCCATTTTCCTTTTTCCATCAAGGAGTTCTAATTTCCATATCTTAGGTGAGTATGCATGTCAATAGCATCTGAGTCTCCTGACATTGAGACAAAATATCCCTCCTGACTCCCTTTCTATGCACAAATCAATGACCAATAATTATGGAAATCTGAGTAGACGTGTGTGCAAAAATCAATATTTCAATAATATTTTAAATACACCCAATAAATGTAGATCAAATGTAGATCAATTCACTGTACTATACTATACATGAATATATGATTTGGAAACTTGCTTCCACTAAATCGAAAGACGCCTTCATAAAATGATGATCATCTCTGACTTACGGACAAGTATGAAGGACTGCAAAGGTATACACTATAAAGTGATGCTCAAGAGTTGTATATAATATACTGTACACAATAGCTATGCAGAGGACAGCGCTGACTTCTATGTCAGAAACCTTGTTATATCATCTGGTCCAGTTGTAGCTCCTTGTGACTGTATCGAGATTGATTGTGAACAATAATACTTTATTTTTCTATAGCAATGTTAGAAGTATATGGTGCTGTTGTTATATGTTAGAATATACGAATTCACTGCTATACTGGCAAAATAATGCCACACAATTGCATGTTTTTTGCCTTTGGATTTCTAAATGCCCTTATACGATTTTGAGATTTCCTAGCATATACATGGTCTTCAAGGAAATGAGGAGATATCTCATCAATGCCATAATGAATGATGGTCTTGAGTTATATGAGCATGGAATATTACAGTACACAAGAAAATTCTATTATAGATGAATGAAAAAGTGTAAAGGGCAAACAGAACTGGATTTGCTTAGGCACAAACATGAAGGGAAAATATAAGCATTCTAGACAATGCCTATTAGTAAATCTGGACCTGTATAAATTCCGTGTGGAGTTAGCATGTCAGTGATTGTATGTAATATATTGTATGTTACAGAAAAGTTTCTTATGGCTTTGACTGTTGCACCATAAAGTACATTTTTTTAAATTATTTGCATTGTGTGCTTTTATAATCTCTCACTCTCTTTCTCTCTCTCTCTCTTTATATATATATATATATATATATATATATATTAATAATAATAATAATAATAATAATAGTCCTTTAATAGTCCCACAATGGGGAAATTCAGTGTGTTACAGCAGCAAAGATAAGATAAGATAAGCAGATACAAATACAAATACAACATGTACAGGAATGTTCCAAGGTGAGAGGCATTACATTAATAGCAGACAGACAGATAGGACGTAGCGAGGGGGGGGGGGGGGATTTAACAGGCAGAGAGATATGTCAGTTCTCTGTGTGTAATGATCTCCGCTTAGGTCGGTGTTGGTTGTACAGCCTAACCGCGGTGGGGAGGAAAGACTTCTGATAGCGCTCCTTCTCACACCTAGGGTGGAGCAGTCGGTCACTGACAGTACTGCTCAGCGTGATCACAGTCTCATGCATGGGATGGGACTTCTTCTTCTGCATGGAGCTCACCACGGACAGTATCCTTCTGTCACCCACCACCTGCACTGGGTCCAGTGGGCTCCCCAGGACAGAGCTGGCCTTTCTAATCAGCTTGTCAGTATATATATATATATATATATATATATATATACAGAAGATTTCTATCCTAAAAGAAAAATCATTGTTGTTTTACTTTTACTCAGCTGAACCTGGAGATGGATGGAACAGACTTCTGGACCCCTGGTAAAAAGTGGAGGTTTCTGTTGAAAACTATATGAAGGTTCACGCAACCCATAAGAAAAGGATTTATTTATAGTTCCTCACAACCCCGCATCCCATTTAATGTGCCCTATTGTGTATGCTCTTGGATTTCAGCTTGTACTATGAGGTGCCTGCTATGAAGCTGCTGACTTTTTCAAGAGGAAAGTGCATTCACAGCTATTAAAAGGGTAACTTTCTGGTCAGCGATTACAGTGAAGTGAAACACTATTTGCCCCCTTACAGATTTCTTTTGTTTATGCTTTTTTTTTTGTCATACTTACTTACATTTTTAATATTATCAAACAAATTTCAATATCAGATAAAGATAACCTGAGTGAATACAAAATGCAGTTTTTCATTTCAGTTTTTTCATTTATTAAAAACTATCCCAAACAAACTGGCCTATGTAAGTGCCCACTAAACCTAATTATTGGTTGGGACCCCTTAGCGGTAACAACTGCATGTGTTTGTGATAACTGGCAATGAGTCTTTCACATCTCTGTGGGGGAATTTTGGCCCACTCTTCTATGCAGAATTGTTTTAAGTCAGCCACATTGGAGGGTTTTCAAGCATGAATGGCCTGTGTAAGGTCATGTCACAGCATCTCAATTGGATTTAAGTCCAGAATTTAACTAGGCCACTCCAGAACCTTCTTTTGTTTTTTTTCAGCCGTTCAGAAATGGACTTGCTGATGTGCTTTGGGTCATTGTCCTGAGCCAAACCCAACTGCACTTGAGCTTTAAGGGGTTTTCCAGGCAAAAAATGTTTTTTTAAAGAAGGTCTGTTAGTGCTATTAATAATAATAATAATATAATAATAATAATAATAATAATAATAGTCCTTTAATAGTCCCACAATGGGGAAATTCAGTGTGTTACAGCAGCAAAGATAAGATAAGCAGATACAAATACACATACAACATGTACAGGAATGTTCCAAGGTGAGAGGCATTACATTAATAGCAGACAGACAGATAGGACGTAGCAGAGGGGGGGGGGGATATAACAGGCAGAGAGATATTTCAGTTCTCTGTGTGTAATGATCTCCGCTTAGGTCGGTGTTGGTTGTACAGCCTAACCGCGGTGGGGAGGAAAGACTTCCGATAGCGCTCCTTCTCACACCTAGGGTGGAGCAGTCGGTCACTGACAGTACTGCTCAGCGCGATCACAGTCTCATGCATGGGATGGGACTTCTTCTTCTGCATGGAGCTCACCACGGACAGTATCCTTCTGTCACCCACCACCTGCACTGGGTCCAGTGGGCTCCCCAGGACAGAGCTGGCCCTTCTAATCAGCTTGTCAAGTTTATTTCTGTCCCTGGTTGATATACTGCTCCCCCAGCAGGCCACTCCAAAGAAGATGGCTGATGCCACTACCGAGTTGAAGAAAGTTCTAAGAAGTGCCCCCCGGATTCCAAAGGCTCTCAGTTTCCTAAGCAGGTAGAGCCTGCTGTGGCCCTTCCTGTACAGGGCCTCCATATGATCTGCCCAGTCCAGCTTATTATTAAGGAGCAAACCCAGGTACTTATAGGTGTTCACAATCTCGATGCCCGTCCCCAGGATGTCCACTGGATTTGGAGGGCATCTGCCTTTGCGGAAGTCCACCACCATCTCCTTGGTCTTCCCCGCGTTAATCTTCAGGTGGTTCCGCTGGCACCAGTCCACAAAATCCCGGTTCAGTTCTCTGTACTCCCTGTGATCATCATCTGTGATGAGACCCACTATTGCAGAGTCGTCAGAATACTTCTGTAGGTAGCAGCTGGATGAGTTGCACCTAAAATCTGCAGTGTACAGTGTGAAGAGGAAAGGGGCGAGAACCGTACCCTGAGGTGCCCCCGTATTACAGATCACGGTACCTGACACACAGTCTCGGGCTCTCACGTATTGAGGTCGATTTGTGAGGTAGTCTAGGATCCAGTTGGAGAGGTGGTGGTCCACTCCAGCAAGGCCCAGCTTGTCCCTCAATAACCTGGGCTGTATGGTGTTAAAAGCACTGGAGAAGTCAAAGAACATTATTCTCACTGTGCCCTTCCCTGGTTAATACGTGCACCCAAATACCTTTAGCAGTGTTTTGAGTGATTCCTGTGTTTCTCTGGGAGTTCCTTCTGCATTTGTTTACATGGTGTAGCTTCCTGCTGTCTTAGCTAATGCATCGTGGTACTTGTAGGCTGACCTGCAGACTAACTCACACTATCTCCCTCTCACTACCTCTCACACCCCCTCCCTGTCTCTCTAGCTATCCCGCCCACTACTAGCCCTTCCTAACTAACTCAGCCCACCCCTTACCCCATCATACTTACTTATCTTCCTTCCAGTCTTCCTCCTGTGAGACGGCTGCCCCTTCTTTTCTGACTCTGCCGGCGCGTAATAGTCCCGGCAATTGCTCCCACGCCTGAGCAGTAGAGGTAGATTGACGGCTGTAGCACAGTTCCGGGACTATTGTGCACGCCGGCAGAGTCAGAAAAGAGGGAGGAGCCATCCCGCAGGAGCAAGTCTGAAAGGAAGATAAGTAAGTATAATGGGGTGGAGGGGTATAACCAGAAAATGTCCCTGGGGCGGTCACATGACCACCCTAGGGATATGGGTAAATATACATTTTTGATAAATTATGTAATTTATAAAGTAAGTGGGGGGAGGGTGTTTAGATTAGATTTTATCCTGGACAACCCCTTTAAGATCACAAATTGATGGCCTGACATTCTCCTTCAGGATTTTCTGGTAGAGAGCAGAATTCATGGTTCCATCAATTATAGCAAGTTGTCCAGTTTCTGAAGCAGCAAAGCAGCCCCAGACCATCATATGTCGAAATGATTGGTTCTTTTTCTGAAATGCTGTGTTACTGGACACACACCTTCCAAAAAGTTCGACTTTTGTCTCGTCAGTTCACAGAATATTTTCCCAAAAGTCTTGGGGATTATCAAGATGTTTTTTGGAAAATGTCCTTTTTAGTCAGCAGCGGTTCTCTCCTTGGAACTCTCCCATGGATACCATTCATTTCTGCCCAGTCTCTTTCTGATTGTTGAATCATGAACACTGCACTGCTTTAGATGTTGCTGTGAGTTCTTTGTGACCTCCTGGATGAGTTGCTGATGTGCTCTTGGAATCATTTTGGTATGTTGGTCACTCCTGAGAAGGTTCACCACAGTTCAGTGTTTTATCCATAGCTCTGACTGTGGTTCGCTGGAGTAGCTAAGCCTTAAAAATGGCTTTGTAACCTTTTCCAGAACGATATATGTCAATGATGTCATCTGTTCTTGAATTCCTTCAGATTGGGGCATAATGCGTTGCTTTTTGAGATTTTTTAGCCTACTACATGTTGTCGGACAGTTTCTATTTAAATGATTTCTTGATTCTACAGGTCTGGCAGTAACCCGGCCTGGGTATGGCTAGTGAAATTAAATTCAGATATTTAAAAAAATGTAGTTACAGTTAATTAATGGGGGTGGGCAATTATTTTTTCACATAGGGCTAGGTTGTTTAAGATAGCTTTTTGCCTTTAATAAATGAAATCATGATTTAAAAACTTTTTTTTAACTTATTTAAATTATTATTTAAGTGTGACAAATGTGCAAAAAACAAAAGAAACCTATAAGAGGGCAAATACTTTTTCACAGCACTGTAGCTCATGATTACAGCCTGAACTTAAGCTATGAGTCCAGTGTATACTTTGAGGAGTGCTAAGAGCAGTTTTTGCAGTACAGACTTACATAGGACAGCATGTTAAGCTGACACATCTACTTTAATATTAACCTTATAAATTGACTTTCCATCTTAGTTTGACACTGTTCCAGAGGTCTAAATCAAGGTATTGCTTCCATAGACATTTTCTTATTTTGCTTTGAGCAAAAGCTGCTAAAATTCACAATGATGTGGTAACTTTAATGATTAACTCTATGCCAAATGATCAGTAAATGTGACTATTCTTTAGGATATATTTCAGGCATGCTGGAAAACAAACCTATCGGAATTGTTTGTAACACATATGCAAGAGGATAGATACAATAGATAGATACGATTTAACGCTTTATGCACATGACTTGGCCATATGCACAGACCCTGTAGAGTGGCACAGAAAGTCCCTACACGTCTGTATTACAGATCTGCAGGCATTCCATCTACTGCTGTATTGGGGCTCTATGAATAATGCTTATTGATAGAGAATTTAGTTATCTAGCATGCATTCACACATTCTACATTTTTTTTCCTAATAAATTCCATGTTTTTGAGAGGAAAAAATATATAAAATCAAAATCACAGAGAGTGCAATATGGACAACATGGATCTATAATAAGGCATTTTGCATAGACTACTGGTGAAATGGTCACCAAAATAATAATTACATTTAGGTTAAGGCCCCACATAGCCGGCTGCAGCTAAAAAGCACTGCGAGAAAAACCGAGGCAGAAATGCATCATGTTTTTTCCCGCGGCACTTTTCACAGAAAGTCTACAGTTTTCTGCTTCAATTATACCTATAGGGAAACCGCTGGTGTTTCTGTAGGTATAGTTGACATGCAGTAATTTCCATAAATGTAACGTTTTTGCAAACTGCAGCATTTCCGCTGCGCATATTTTTCTGCAATGTGTGTTTGGGATTTACAGGGACTGTAAAACACTGTGGTTTTTGCTGCAGAGTTTCCAGCATGGCCAAACCATGGTGTTTACTTAATGTGGGGTCCCCTGCCTAAAAGGGGTTTTTCAAGATAACTAAAAATCCAGGAACTGTGATGAAAAGAAACTAAACTCTCCTGTAAGTGAGACCACTCTAGTCCTCTGAGACTTTGGTTATTGGGCTGCAGGGATGACATGCCTGTGTACCCCATGTTACTCATACATCAGTCAATAGCCTCAGTAGTATACAGCACAAGACCACTGAGGCCAGTGACTAATAAAATGGATTAGTATAGCTTTTTTATTCAAATTTTACAACAATTCCTGGCTTTGGGTGACTTTTTAGTTATCTTGGAAAACCCCTTTAACAGTATGGATTTGCTTATGACTAAAATTTAAAGGTCATATGTTACCTCATCCTTTATTTTATATGTTCTTATACATTGCATCATACAGTGCCCATATAAGATAATTGTGTGACCGAATATTTATAAAATAGTATGCAAATTGAATAATGGGGTTCCTATGTAGCTCTTTATAGCCAGGAGACATGAATATGTGTTGAGTATTTTACTTCTTCAGACGCGACTATAGTCTCTTACTGACTTAAAGGGAATTTGTCACCCTAAAATGGCCTACTTTATAAACAAAGTTTTTATGCGAAAGATATTTTTTTAAGAATTTTGTATATGTTTTTTAACATTTTTCATTTCACCATCTATATTTAAAAAAAAAAAAAAAAGTACTATAGCTTACAATTTTCACTCTAAGCCTAATAATAGACTGATGACTGCCAATACTGCAGAGCTTTTCTTTGCAGCAGTCACCTCATTTACATCACAGACAGACAGAATTGCAACATAAGTTCACACCTCTATAAATAACATTACATAAACACTCATTATTGTATCTGCTGCTGACAAGACATGATGTCACAGATTATCTACTCCCCTTCCTTGCACACAGGATGCCTAGAAAACTCTCCCACAGACCTCAATGAGTCAACTACAGTCTATTGCTGCCTATGGCCATGACAATGCTGTAAAGCATATCACTAAATGCTATTAACAGAGCAGAGAGGAAGCTTTGGCAAGATGGCATTCCCCATAACCTTGCACAGAAAATAGAATATAAACTCTACAACCAGAAAATAAAAACAAATAGCAAGAATGTGATTTATTTCACATTTTTACCTGGTTCCAATAAATAAATTTTAAAAAATTGTTGATAAATTCCCTTTAAGGGCCTTTTACACAAAGCAATGATCGGCTAAACAATCATATTACATTTCCATCAGAGGAATTCTTATTAAAATGATAGGGTCTAGAAAGAAGACTGTAACAATTGTTATTAACAAGGTCCTTGTCCAATTTGCAAACACAACAAGAACAGATCAAACAAACTTTCCCCCTAATCTAAATGAACAGATTTCATCTTAATGAGCTTTACCCAATCAGCCGAGAAAGATAAAGAAGTTCTCTTCATTATAATAACACAAATCTTAAGAAATAAGGAATTGGCAAAGAATGTTTAAAAAATTTTGCCCGCAGCTTTCTCAATTCCACACTAGATCTGCTAATATGTACATTGATGTTACAATAGGAAAATCTGGAGATGGAAATCTTTCTGCTGCCTAAATAAGGACAAGTTACAAACACCCAAAGGCAACTTGACTGAACATCTTCTTAAATAATGACTTTTAACTAGATACAAAGACTTTATCTACTATAGATAGAGCTACAGTTGATCTAGGGGCTGAGTTGGCACTAGTACTACCCTATAAACCTGGGTAATGGACTCATGACTTCTAACTACATAGAAGGAAAGTAACAGATAGCTTATGTGATGCAGGTGAATAGACAACAATTAGACATAAAATGGGGAGAACACACAACGCAATCTCTGTTCACTTGCCCTAAATCACTCATCCTGTAGTACGTAATGACTCTCAACCTTACAAGGGCAGTACCCAAGGAGTACCCTTATGATTTATAGCCTAAGAAACCCTAACCCAATACATATTTAATCTGCTATATACAGGACTCTTCAGGGGAATATCTTAGAGGGATATATAGCATTAGTATGATGACACAATCCTATATAGCGTATAATGTGCCCAATACTATGTAAATAAGTGGGCTGTAACTGCCCATGCTCTATACAGAGATTGAGGGCCAGAAAAAGACAACTGCTGAATAACCAATGCTAAGGGGTACAGTTTGAGTGATTTCGGGCCAGTTAGGTCAAGTGACCAGAGATTGCCTTAAAGGGATTGTCCAGGCAAAAATGGACAACCCTTTTAAAAGTTTAAATAAGCTGGGGGCAGTAAAAAAAATAAAAATATTAAAAAAATGCATACTCACCTGTCCCCGTTGCTCCAGTGTCCTCCTTGCACCTCACGATTCTTCTGCTCCGGCGGGTCTCTGCCGGTGTTGTGCTGAAGCCGCTGATTGGCCTCAGTGGTCATTTTTGAGCCAAAGCCTGAAGTGGATGTAGCAGAATGGAGAATTATTATATTATAATATGGAGAATAGCTTCCTTTATATTTTCCATTCCTTTTGTAGCCACTCCAGGGTTTGGCTCAAAAAACTACAGCAAAACCTGCAACAAAAAAAGGCAATTCTTAGAAATGTGTCTAAAAAGTGTCTGAATGCTTGATAAATGTGGCATAAGGCATGTTAGACAGTTTTATGGCATAAATTACACCAGAATTGTTGTGCATTTTGCTTAGTGAATTCCCCCACACACTTGACCTGTAAGCTCTCCTGACTTGTCTCTGTTAACCTACATTCAAAACAGTGAAAATCCGTTGTGCAACAGACGTTTATTTATTTTTTTTCTTTTCTCTATCCATCTTGGCCATGCAAGTTTATGGGACTGTGAAAAAAGTCATATGTGTGTTGTCCATATTTCATCTGTTTTTCACCTATTTATTGTTAGGTGATGCTAAAAAATAAAGGGGACAATGACCTAAATATACTAATAGCAAGACATTGTAAACAGTCTGAAAATGCACCAGATTTATCATAGTAACTGATGCTTAGGGGCATACCTATAATGAGGCGAAGTGAGGCGGCCGCCTCAGGCGGCGCTATCTGTGGCAACCTAGGGGGGTGGCATTTTGACAATTTATTTTAACCTAAACTAGCCCAAGACAAGCCACTTTAAAAAAACAAGCCGAGTAGGACCTGTCCTGGCTGAGATGTGTTGGCAGGGGAGGAGAGAGGTTGGCCAGAAGGGAGCTCGGGGGCACCTGCAGCTGCAGATAAAGTTTACTCACCTATCAACAAGCTGTACACCAGTGTCATCACATAACAAAGGACTGATTATCACCTGGAAGCAAGCAGCAGTAGCGTAACTAGAAATGGCTGGGCCCCAAGGAAAACATGGCCCTCCCTGCACAAACCTCATGTCCCATAGTGGCCCCTGCACACACTATTATGCTCCATAGTGGCCCCTGCACACACTATTATGCACCACAGTGGCCCCTGCACACAGTATTATACCCCATAGTGGCCCCTGCACACACTATTATGTCACATAGTGGCTCCTGCACACACTATTATGCCCCATAGTGACCCCTGCACACGCTATTATGCCCCATAGTAGCCCCTGCACACACTATTATGCGACATAGTGGCCCCTGCACACGCTATTATGCAACATAGTGGCCCCTGCACACACTATTATGCACCACAGTGGCCCCTGCACACACTATTATGCACCACAGTGGCCCCTACACACAGTATTATACCCCATAGTGGCCCCTGCACATACTATTATGCCCCATTGTGGACCACCCATGAACAATTATTATACCCTGGGGTCTTTTCAGACCCCAGCGTATAATGATCGGAGATCCGGGGAGGATACAAACCTAAAAACAACGTTACTTACCTCTCCCAGGCTCCGACGCACTCCTTGCTGCTGTCGGCCCTCTTCAATGTTGGACCAGATGTCACGTGAGCCAGGCCAGTGTCGCGACGCATAATGACGCCAGCCTGACTCACGTGATGTCTGGGACATCACCAAAGAGGCCCGAAGACTGCCGGAGCGCAGGAGAAGTAAGTAACATTGTTTTTTTATGTTCCTTCACCTCCCCTGGGACTCCGAGCATTATACTCTGGGGTCTGAAAAGACCCCAGAGTATAATGATAGCAGTGTTTGTGGGGTTCGCGGACCCGCGGCCTTACTTACCAATCCCTGCTCCTGCTCACAGCCGCCTTTGCTTTCGCAGAAGGGGAAGCGCAGGTGGCCGTGAGCAGGAGTGGGGATCGGTAAGTAAATACGGCCCCTTACCTGCTAGGGTTACTGCAGCAGGTAACGGCCTATTAAAAAAAAAAATTTAAAAAACATCAGGGGCCCGCCGGTCCCCCTAATGTCCCGGGACCTGTGGCAGCCGCTATCACTCCTACCCCGGTATTTACACCACTGGCTAGCAGAGATCTATGGAAGAGTATATTGGGGACATCCCCTTTAACCACTGGGCTATTTTACCTGGTTCAGGACCATATATTTTGTACATGTGTGTTGTGTCGTCAGTGGTAGGGCTAGAACCTGTTATATGGGCGTGGTATTTGCTTACTTTAGTTTATTTTTACATTGTTACCCACCAGGTCAGAGGGGATCTGCATGATGGCAGCTCCCATAGCTGCCTTCTCTAGAGGTGCTTTGGCTGTAGTTACAGTCGGCTCTAGAGTTCAACCCCTGCATGGAGATCTGGAATCAACTATGGGGATACTAGCAGGTCACTATCTCTCAGAGTGACTCCAGTGTAAGTAGTAGTACAAAGGTCTGTGTCAGGTGACAAGTGTTCAAGGAGGGGGAGCTCAGGTTCAAAACTGAATAAACATTGACCCTTCAAATTTTTATTGGGTGTGTCAGTCCAGAAAATGAATGGACGTAAAGAAAGTCATGGTTATGTGACTGAGGTTGCTTTGACTGCAACATTGACTACAGTCAGGAATATGGCCATGTGAAAAGACATTGAAATCAGTGTGAACAAGACCTTTGTGGCAAAATGCAGCAAAAAGTTTGCCTTTCTAAGGTAAAATTGACACACTGCTTTGTGGGAAAAAAATCTATTTGAGGGACTGTAAAATACGGTGGAGTAACATCTCATCTGTTGGGAGCAGTGTATGGAGCTGGAAGTAGACGGCATCATCCTCTGCAGGGGCCAGCAGCATATGAACCCCAACTGGTAAATGACACCAGAGAAATAGGATGACCTTGTAATACTCTAAAATGGTGGTTGCCAAACTTTGACCCCCTATTGGGTGAGACTCATATGGGACCCCCACTATTGTACTTTTCAAGTGTGACAAAGTTCAGTTATATTCTGCCTTTGTTCTGCTTTTCAGCTGTATACTGCCCATGATCATCTTCCTTCACACACAGCTCTGCTACCTCCCTTATTCTAACCCACCTAACACAAATCTACTACATCTACACCCCACTTAGCTCACTCCTGTACAGCCAAAAAAAAGGAGGACCATATACTGTGTTGGGGCCATAAAAAGGGGGGGAGGCTTAGACCGTGTGGGGGCCAAAAATAAGGGGATCATAAACTAAGTGGGGGCCATAAAAAATTTAAAAAATGGTGAATCATATACTGTGGGAGCCAAAAATGGGGGTCATATACTGTGGGGGGGGGACAAAAAAGGGGTCATGTACTATGAGGGAGGCATATACTGTGTGAGTGCCAAAAAAAGAGATCATATACTGTGGGGGGTCATATACTGGGGGGACATAAAAAGGGGTCATATACTGTGGAAGAGCCATAAAAAGGGGGTCATATGCTGTGGGAGGACAAAAAAAGGGGGCCATATACTGTGGGGGAGGGACATATAAAAGAGGTCAACATCTGTTGAGGGGCCATAAATAAGGGGGGTCATATACTGTGGAGGAGTCTAAAAAGGAGGTCATATACTGTAGGGGCCATAAAAAGGCGGACTTATACCATGTTGGGGCCAAGAATAGGGGGGGGGGGGTCATAAAAAAAAGGAGTCATATACTATGGGGGAGTCAAAAAAGAAGTGTAGCTGTATACTGAGTGGGGTCAAAAAAATGGGAGGTCGTGTATTATGTGGGGGCCAAATAAAAGGATTTTTTGATCTGCAAATGAGGGGGCATGTCGTACAATTTTAATTAGGGAGACCCCAACACGCAACCAAAGATAGCTGTGTTGAGTATCTTTTTATGGAGAGGGGACACCTTTCGCCTCAGGCAGCAGAGAGTCTGGGTTAACTCCTGCTGATGCTGGATGATAAATCTGACATATCTTAGACTGTCTGGTGTACACTTATAGCACCTTTTAGTTGGCTTACTGTGAGCCAGGTTACGACACAATTCTGGCACCTTGTGGTGCATTTAATTCATTTTTAATACATTTAATTTATTTTTTTGTGAATGCATACCACATGTCACAAGTAGAAAAATTTTAGCTCAGACTAAATGTGCCAAGGTGCGCCACTTTTATGCCAGTGTCTAGTCATAAACACAATACTAAATCTGGGCCAGTATCCATTTTTTTGGATGCAAAAAAGCACAGATGATAAATGGATGTTCATGTGAAAACAACCTTTAACCACAAAATTGTGGAAACTTCATTGCAGCAATCTATCACACAGGTCATGGGTGCCCTTCAATACCTGGATTTTTCACAATACCAACACCTGTTGCAGATTTATCAGACCGAAGAACTCCTGAATGGCAGCTTACTGCCATCTGCTGGAAACCAGCCAAAATACCAGAGATATCGTGTTGGCACAAGATTTATTTCAGGTCAGTTATGAGTTTTTTTTTAATAGTTTGGGGTCCATTCAGACAATGTTGTTTTGCATCTGTCTAGTGTATTCATTTAACAGATGGGCTCAAAACAGATACTTTTTTTTCAACCTGAACCCTGTGCAAATCGATGCTGTTCAGTTGGGTTCCATTTGCATTTGGGATCTACTGTATTAAATAAGCCCACTAAACAGATGTAAAAAAAAAAAGAGATATGAATGCAGCCTTACCAGAGGGGGGGGGGGGGGGGCAGAGGGGGCAGCTGCCCCAGGCCCACTGACTTTTTGGGGCCCACCCGGGGCCGCCATTAATACATCCTTTATTTCTAACTAGATCGGTGTCTGCAGACACCGATCTAGTTAAAACGCTTCCTGCAACTTAACAGTATTGTAAACTGCAAGCCAATACAGGCCTGCAGTTTACAAGATGCTGAGACCACAGACGGATGTCTGCTTCTCAGCACGGGCGGCGCGATGACGTCACAACATCGCTCCGCCTGCGCTCAGACACAGACGTCCTGTGCGTGGACAGGGAGGAAGCGGCGGCTCCATTTATCAGGATTGCAGGTAGGTGAGTATGACTTATTTTTTGGGTATATTAATAGCATAGCTCCCAGTGGGGGAGTCCCGAATTTACACAGCTATCCTGCATAGCTTACAGTTTGTCCCGCTATGCCCCTGAAGTGTTTTGCTGTTAACAAACTTTATTAGTGTAGTATAAATGGTAGATGCTAAATCCTAGTGGGTAAAGGACCTTTGATGATGTCACGACCATGTGATCAGACTCATGTGGGCGGAGCTATTCTGGATACTGCGGGACAGACTGTGATGTTACACAGAAAGCTGGGAACAGAGAGTGATGGAAGAGACAGAGACACAGCATGTGTGAGCAAGAGGAGGGAACTGGGGGCAGATGTAGGGGCTAGTTAAACTGAAGGCAGATGAAGGGGGCAATTAAACTTCTGGCAGATAAAAGGGGACATTAAGCTGGTGGTAGATGGAGGGAGCAATTAAACTGGGGGCAGATGAAGGGGGGCATTAAGCTGGTGACAGATGAAGGGGGACATTAAGATGGTGTCAGATAAAGGGGGACATTAATCTGGTGGAGCAGATGGATAGTGACATTAAACTGGGGGCAACTGGAGGAGGACATTAAACTGTGGGGGGAAGCTGGAGGGGGACATGTCCCCCTCCTACTACCCCCACTGTTTAATGTCACCCTCCAACAGTTCCATAGTTTAATGTAACCCTACAGCTGCCCCAGTATAATGTCCCCCCTCTAGTTTCCGCCAGTTTAAACTGGGGCACGATTATAGGGACTTAATACTGTGGGGCAATTGGAGGAGAACATTATAATGTGGGGGCATATAATGTTAGGGTTACTGTAGGAGCATTATACTGTGTGGGGGCACAAGGAAAAATAGATGACAATGGGCGGAGTCAACATAGAAGTGGGTGGAGCTAAATTTTCTGCGGCGGGCATAGCACGCCCTATATTTTGTCCCTGTTTCTGTCCTTTGAAAGTTGGAACGTATGTAATAGTATAAGGGATGGTTAGGAATGGGAAATATAACTATAAAAGGAAGGATTCATTAGGAGGCATTATCATTATGGTGATGGGGGGGTCATTTATATAAGCGTTATTGGGGGGCATTATGAATACAAGGGGGGAGGTTATTTATATAAGGGGCCATTAGGGGGCATCATTTATATTAGGAGGCATTATGAACATAAGGGGGTGGTCATTGATATAAGGAGTCATTAGAGGTGCAGTATTTATGTCAGGGGGAATCGGGGGCAATTAATTTAATTAAAGTTGCACTTCGGCTTTATTAAGACTTGGGCTGTATTAAGACCCACGTAGCGGGCTCCAGCGAAAAAAAGCGCAGCAGGAAAAACCAGGTCGGTAACATTGTGGTTTTTCCTGCAGCGCTTTTCACAGAAGGTCCGCAGAGGATTCCCCTGTGGACTTTCTGTGGACTTATACGTAGGTATAATTGACATGCTGCAATTTCCAAAACCGCAACGGATGGATGGGATTTGCTAAAATGCCACGGGTTTTTTTCTGTGGGTTTTCGCCACATGGGGCCCCATCCCATCCCCGCTTTGCAGTAAAATATGCGCAGCGGATATGCTGCGATTTCCAAAACAGTCGCAATTTTGGAAATCACAGTATGTCAGTTATACCTACGGAAATGACAGCAGTTTCCCTATAGATATACAGTACAGACCAAAAGTTTGAACACACCTTCTCATTCCAAGAGTTTTCTGTATTTTCATGACTATAAAAATTGTAGATTCACACTGAAGGCATCAAAACTATGAATTAACACATGTGGAATTATATACTTAACAAAAAAGTGTGAAACAACTGAAAATATGTCTTATATTCTAGGTTCTTCAAAGTAGCCACCTTTTGCTTTGATTACTGCTTTGCACACTCTTGGCATTCTCTTGATGAGCTTCAAGAGGTAGTCACCTGAAATGGTTTTCACTTCACAGGTGTGCCCTGTCAGGTGTAATAAGTGGGATTTCTTGCCTTATAAATGGAGTTGGGACCATCAGTTGTGTTGTTCAGAAGTCAGGTGGATACACAGCTGATAGTCCTACTGAATGGAGTGTTACAGTGACACTACTGTAATAGTACTGAGGAATCCAAGGGGCTTGTGCTGGTAGGAGAACCTAAAATGTGTGCATGTGTATATGTAATGTATATGTAGGACTGTATATACAGTATATGGTATGTGTATGTATGCAATGCCAGAATTTATGTGGTGTGTCTGTATATGTGTGTTTACCATACAGTGAAAACAATTTCAAGATATCTGACCCAATAACTGAGAAAAAACTGAACAATCTGTAAAAAATATTCATATTACACATGAATAGGTTTTTTTCCTAATCAATCAGGCAACAATATTTACAAATAAATGTGAGTGAGCTGCAATTCCAAGCACAGCCACTATACAGTGTGGGGTGCTGTACTTGGAATGCAGTAAAGAGGCCCCTTCAACCACCAGATCAAGGTAGGATGGAGTTGAGGGGCCCATTATTGAGATAAATGTGGGCCCCCACAGTTGGGACCTGCATCTATCAGACTTTTATGGCATATCCTATGAAAAATTAAAATATGTTTTATGCATGTTTAAAATTGTACTAGTTTTTGGTAGCAAAGAGAGGTAAGATAACTATCAATACCTATAATAGGAAGATGGGAGTTGGAAAAATGATAAAAACTGGTTTATTGCATCCTGTTCTATCATTAGGTGGATGTGACATCTTTTTTTTCCAATTAAGATAGCGTACTATTATTGTGTGCCTGCAAGTAGAGCAGATAATAGTTTTACTTCCTTTACTCTCTGTGTCTCACGTTACAATAATTGTTTCCAGTTCTACCCTCAGATATCGATCCTTTCCTGTATACTTGTATTTAGGCCTCATGTAACTGAATATAGGGATTTCTATCAACAGCATCTCCCTCTACAGCCACTGAATGATCTGTTGCTGGGAGCCATTGGGTTTAGTCCACACTGATATTGTTACTGATGGTTATCAATAATATATGTAACAAAATACAGAATACACTTAAAGTGAACCTGTCACATTGTGCATGCAGTCTGATCATCCAGCAGCATGTTATATAGTTTGAGGAGCTGATTGGGTGATAGATTCTATATAATCCCTGCTGTTTCTTGGTTTGGGAGTCCAGTGAGTGGTCCCACTCAATGACTGACATCAATATCTATATGCACTAATACAGGGAAGGCTGTCAGTCAGTGGCTGAGACCGCCCACTGGACTCCTTAGACTGCAGTGAACAGGAATCGAACTCAATAAATGACACATTATACTGAATTGTTTCCCATTAAACTGTAAACAAGATGGCTTCTCTGCTCTATAACATGCTACACATGGAACATAAGGCTAAGTTCACATCTACGGCGTTAGAGACTCTGCCGCAGAAACTGACAGAAATTGTCGGAGAGAAAAATCTTGTACTTTTTCAGACACAGACTGAAACTGACGGACCCCATTATAGTCTATGGGGACTGCCGGTGTCCACGGGTTTTGGTGGTCAGGCTCTCCATTGTTCGGTCCCCCTGGACTCAGTGCAGATGTGAACCTAGCCTCACAAAGACATGCAACATAATTATGGTCAAATATAATTTTAGTGCCATCTAATCTGTCCTGTATGTTAAGTGTGATTCATCACAGTATTGTGGCAAATGCTGTTGCAAATAAGGGTTTCTGGTGTTTTTAGTCATAGACACATTTGTTACATGTTTTCACCAAAAGGTTGACAGTGTTCACAAGGCTTGACAATTTTTTCTTTTTGCTCACAAGTGGGCATGGTTAAGAAGAGTCATAATTTGTCCAAAATTTATTTTTACCAGTGTCATCTGGTCTACAGTAAGCCAACCAAAAATTTGCTTTACGGGAGTCTACCACCACCAAAATTGATTCTACACTACATATCAATGCTGTTGTAGGGGGTTTTGGTAAACGTATTATTTTGTGTCAAAATGCAGTCTTCCTGCTGAGAAAATTATCTTTCAATCCATATGCAAATGAGCTTTTTAGTGCACCAAGGTCATGGCCATGGCTACCTGAGCACCCGTTTTTGCTTGTGGTCATCATCCAGCACCCACCACCTAAGATATAAGTAGAGATGGGCGAATCTACTTTTTAACGAAACCGAACAATTTAGAATTCGTCTCGGACGAACTAAAATGCCCAGTAAATTATTATACTCTTCAGTCCCTAGAGCAGGGGTAGGCAACCTTTTTTGTTCAGCGTGCGGATTTTAATAAAAAAATCAAAGATGAGGTACTCGGAGTGCTGGTCAATAATTGTATGTCTGACGACCCCTAAACTAAAGTCATATACCACAAACCACAACACAGAAGTGCTGCCACCAGATGCTTTAAGATGCATGCATTTACTGTTATTTCCTAGGACGCACCTGTACTTTCCCATTAGAAGCAATGAAAGTACATGTGCATCCCACAATAAATGTAAGTGTCCAGGAGCACAGTATGGCAGCATCCTTATGGTGAATACACACTATGTATCTGGATTCAGCTATATTCTTAGGCCACTGGAACTTTTACTTCGATGTAAAACTGCGTTCACATGGTGCATTTTTGCACAAAAAAAAAATTCCTGTGTTTTCTGTGCAAAAACACCCTTAATACAGAAAACACACCGTTATACAGAGTAATGTCTCATAGCGGCCCCTGCACACGATATTATGTCCCATAGAGGCCCCTGCACACGGTATTATGTTCCATAGCGGCCCCTGCACACGGTATTATGTCCCATAGTGGCCCCTGCACACCATATTATGTCCTATAGTGGCCCCTGCACACAGTATAATGTTCCAACTTTTAGAATCTTCCAATTGTCGCCACTCACTAGCTATTATTATACTGTGGGTTCTCTTCAGACCTCAGAGTATAATAAGTGGGGGGCCAAGAGATGTGACAAACATAAAAAAACATTGTACTCACCATTCCTACGCTCCACAGCCGCTCTGTTCTCTTCGGGCATTTCTGCCTGTAGTCAGCGACTACTGATTGGGTCTCAGGGGTCACGTCCGGTGTCATTATGCGTAATGACACCGGACGTGACCCCTGAAGCCCTATCAGCTGTCGCTGACTTCAGGCAGAAGCACCTGCAGAGAACAGAGCAGTTGCGGAGCGTAGGAATGGTGAGTACATTATTTTTTTATATTTCATCACTTCTCCTGAGGCTCCGCTTATTATACTGTGGGGTATGAAGCGACCCCCGAGTATAATAATAGCAGTTTCGTTTCAGCCGTGTTTGGTCCGATCGAAACTGCTGGGTGAGGACTCGAGCTGCCGTGCCAGGGAAATAAGCCTCGCAAGCCACTCTTGGCACACTTGCCGTGGGTTGCCGACCCCTGCCCTAGAGTTTAATAGCTGGAGGTCCAAGGGAGGTGACAAAAAAAAATAAACAAAACATTTATCCTCACCGTCTGTTACCTCTTCTGGGCTTTCTCATGGGGTGAAGCAATCCGTGTCTTCTTCCTCCGTGCAGATGACGTCACGGAAGAGCGCAAGACGCCACCAGGTGGAAGACAGTTCTATCTGAACAAGTTCGGACCAAACCGGGGGTCTGCTTCATCCGAACACACTTAACGAAAGGAATCTTCAGGGGTTCGCCCATCTTTAGATATAAATTGAAAGGTCTTACTGTGGGGCGACCAGGCACCAAACAGATAATTTGGATATGGCTTAAAAGTTGATTTTCTTGGCAGCAAGATTGCACTTTGCTATAAAAAAAAGGTATGATCACTATTTCTCTAACTTTCCCTATAAAAGCATATGTGGTTTAGAAAAGATTTTGTTGGTGGTAGACTAAGGGTGTGTTCACACGGCGGAAAATTAAAATCATGATGCAGTGCATCAGCATTCCATCGCGGAATCCCACTCCTAATTAGGCCCGGATGAATGGGCCTAATCAGGAGGGAGTCTCGAGCCGCGGACACCGTGGGCAGAATCTGCCTGAAGATAGGTCATGTCGCTTTTTTTTTCCGCTAGAGGAAAAAAAACACTACTGACTCCCATTGAAATGAATGGGAGGCATTTTTTCAGACGGATTTTGAGGTGGATTCCGCGTCAAAATCCGCTTCCAAAAAACTCCATGTGAATACAGCCTAAGGCCCCTTGCAGACGACCGTGGGGTAGGTCAGTGTCCTATCTGTGCTTTTCCTGGATAACACACTGACCCATTCATTTCTTTCAACCCACGCACATGACCATATATTACACAGATCAGTGTGCGCGCTGACAGTCTAGGCCGCAAAACTTAGGACAGGTCCTATTCCTGTCCGGTTTTGCAGGAATACTTCTGTGGCTCCTATTCATTGACTGAATGGGGCCGCGGAAGCATGACCAGTCCACGGGAGATCCGTGTGCCGCCTGTGCACTGGCCGTGCCGTTCAATCACAGCCAGCAGCATTGGAGTCTTCATAGGTCCACATGCAGACCAGAATGACGGAGACCCAAACGCTATTGTAAACCTTTCGTCATTTCATGCGCTAAATCACACAGCATCTGCCAATGCCATTGTTATATAGATTTACTGAGCTAAATTCACCAGAATTCTGGCTCAATTTGCACCAAAAAATTGCCTATCTGCTGTGCACCACATTTATTAGCTATTTTAGGCTGAAGCAAAGTGAACGGGATTCTGGCTAATCCCATCCACACAATGCAAAAAAAAAATCCACAGCAGAAAAGCTGTGTTTAGACTAGACAGTACCATATTTTTGACAATGTCTGCTGTCAGATAATAAATCTAGATTTTTTTGCAGACTTTCTGCCCTTATTATACCTATATGGGAAATGCTAGCATTTCCGCAGGTATAATTGACAGCTTTTCTGCTGCAATTTCTTTTCTGCAATGTGTGGATGGGATTCGCCAGAATCTCATTCACTTTGCAGTTACTGTAAAACGCAGCATTTTTTGCCGTGGCATTTCAGCATTGGCAAAAATGCTGCATTTTCACAATGTGGGGCTTCAGCCTAAGGCTAAGGTCCCACGTAGCGGACTGCAGCAAAAAAAAGGCTGCAGGAAAAACCGTGGTGGCAACGCATCGCGGTTTTTACCGCAGCGTTTTTCACAGATAGTCCGCTGAGGAAACCTCTATGGACTTTCTGCTTCCATTATACCCATGGAAACGCCAGCGATTTCCTTATAGGTATAATTGACATACTGCGATTTCCAAACCGCAGCATTTACGCCACGTGGGTCCCCAACCTAAAGCAGGTTTTAAGCACAAATTAAGCCATAATTCTGGAGTATTTAGCTTAGTAAATCTTGAAATTTGTATAGAGGTCTAAAAAAATATGAGATTTTAGGGGAAATAATAAAAAATATCCCATTTTTTGGTATCCTACAAAAATTGTAGGAGATGGGAAAGCAATCTCACTTCAGTAGAGGCATGGCTTAAACAGTGAGTAACATCTCAGGAGCGAAGTGTTAGTCTTCTGCACACAACCATAGTGGTTTTTACCGTCTGCAAATACCGATCAGCAATCCACAACAAACATGTCCATATGTCATCCGCTATCACAGATCAGCAATAAGACTTGTATGATTCCCTACACTGGTCTGTTCCGCAAAGGTGGCCAAAAATTGGTCAGGCTTCATAATTTGTGGTCCTTGAATATGGGGATTGTGTGCATGGACACACAGCCCAATAAATTGCAGTCGTGTGTATGGGTCCATTAGAAATAAATCTGCAATTGTGGATCCACAACTATGAATAAAAACTACAGTGTGCAAGAGGCCTTAAACTTAAAGGGTTTTTTTTCAGACTTTCAGACTGACCTTTCCACAGGTCATCAGTCAAAGATTGGCAGGGGTCCAACACCCAAGCCCCTTGCAGATCAGCTGTTTGAAGTGTTTGCGCTGCTTCTGCTTCCCAGGCCATATGACATCACGTTCATCAGTCAAATGGCCTGTTTGCAGCTCAGTCCCATTCAAGTGAATAGGGCTTGGCTGCAAAACCAAGCACAGCTTCTATACGATGTACAACACTTTGCTTTGTTATCAGTAAAAAGGTTGCACTTTTTATCCGAATGCTGCAGTCTCTTCAAACCACTGATCAGCCAGTGTCGGACCACCACTGATCTTTGATGTATAGTAATCATATAAACCTGGAAAACCCTCTTTGGTTAAGGCCCCACATAGCGGGCCACAGCAAAAAACGCGGCAGCAACGCATTGCAGTTTTACCCACAGCACTTTTCACAGAATGTCTGCAGAGCTTTCCTCTTTGGATTTTCTGCTTCTATTGTACCTATAGGGAAACCGCCGGCGTGTCCGTAGGTATAACTGACATGCTGCGATTGTCAAAAACGCAACGGTTTTGGAAATTGCGGTGTTTCAGCTGCACATATATTTCTGCAATGTGTGGATGGGATTCACTAGAATCCTATCTACTTTGCAGTGACTGTAAAACACTGCGTTTTTTACTTCGGCATTTATGCCACGTGGAGCCCCGGCCTTAAAGATGTAGCACATTTATTGAGCATCTGTGAGAGTTGATAAATTTGGTATGTGAGCACCACTTCTTTACTGTATAATAGACTGATGGAGTGCTGTACCCAGCTTTCTCCATCAGTCCCATAGAAAAGAATGGCGCGATGGCTATGCATGTGCACTACTGCTCTGTTCACTTCTGTGACAAGCACCTTTGGCCGGTCTGCAGACAAGAAATTACCTGGTTAATATTTGCTCTGTGTTTAATAGAGCTCATACCCAAGGATCTAAGACGTAATGGCTTGCTATTGATTTTCTAGTGCAGGAAATATGCCGTGAGTATTTCTTTATTATATGTGATTACACTGAATGAAGAGACCGGTCTTATGAGAGATTACAGGACTGCCATCAGAAATGTCGGGCCCCTTACAAATTATGCCCCACCATCGCGCTGCCTGAAGGAAAAAAAAAAACACAGCATGTGAAAGAAAGTTCGACTGAATAAAATCTGAGTATTAATTTGTTTTGGCCTGAAGATTTTGAAGCCTGCCACCATGACAAGGTAGACTCTACTCTCACATATGTTTAAAAAGTACCCTGTATGTACACCATCAGGTAGGTATAAGGGTGGTATAAAGTGGACTAGCATACCTTCAGATGCTCTCCTGTCCTGTCCGTGTGACATCCAGAACTCTTCTATGAGCTCATCAGCCTGGGCTCAACATTGATGCCTGTGATTGGGCACACCGAGCATCATGACGTCATAACACTCAGTGTGCCCATATGACCGCTAGTGGCCCAATCACTGGCCTCAGTCGGCTGTTTTTTTTTTTTTTTAAATGTTTAAACCTCCCCTTATTATAATCTGGGGTCTTAGGAGACCCCAGAGTATAATAATGTCACTTTTCAGAAAACGAAACACAAAACAAATCTTGCTTTGCCCATCTCTACTGTTCACTGTCTTCTTAATAAGTCTGCAGCCATAGAGGGGTATGTTGCTGCAACTATGATGTAAATTATGATCTCAGAGACAGGGGCGTAACTAGCAAAGACTGAGCCCCATAGCAAACATTTGACTTGCGGGAGCCCCCCCCCACCACGGCATACTGCCCCCTTTCCTGGCCTCCACAAAGTATAACGCCCCATTTACACACACTATAATGTCTAACTTGATCCTTGATGTGCAGCCCTGGTTCTCTTTCTGGACGAGTCTCGAGCACTCATTTGTCCAGCTTTTCCAGATGCCATACTAGAAGCTTCTCTCTTATTGCTTCTCTCCACTTGGGCATTATCTTATTCAGCAATAACCCCCTCCCCAAATTTCCCTTTGTTTATCATATTATCACATAGAAAAAATTTGTAGTTGATGGTCCACACTCTTTGAAATTCTGTACCATAAAAATATATTGTCATAGAACTCCAGTAGTGTCCCCACACAGTTTAGTGTCCTCCAGCAGTGGCACTGTACAGTTTAATGTCCCTCAGCATTTGCCCCACATAGTTTAATCTCCCCCCAGCAGTGGTCCCACATAATTTAATGTCCCCCACAGCAGTGGCTCCATACAGTTTAATTTCCCCCCAGCAATGGCCCCACATAGTTTAACATGTCTCACACCAGTGGACCCCGGGGCGATACTTACCTCACTGCTCTTGGCGCGCTCTCTTCCCGGAGTAGGGGAAGAGAGTGGGAGGTGCCAGGGAGCGGAGAGGTAAGTATCAACACTCAAGCTGCCCCAAACTTGTAGGCCAATGGCCTATAAAATCGGGAAGCTCTAGTACCAGATCGGGGGTTCTTTTCTCCCCAATTGAATTGGCAGAATCTTTGAGAAGGCTGTGGGTTGCAGATGACAGCCTTAGTGGCCCACAGGCTGCGTGTTTGAGATTCCTTAGATGACTTAGACCATATGTTAAAGGGGTATTCCCATGACCATGATCATTTTTAAATTTGTAGATAGTTAAAATGTAAACATTTTTGCAAATATAAGTAATTAAACATTTTGCAGAGTGTTAAAGATTTTCTCTAACTACTGTATCTTGTGGTCACAAGTTGTCGTCTTGATCGGTTGCCAGTGGATACGACCATGAATGCAGGAACTTTTTAAGGTCAGAAAATCATCCATGATATCCTTATTGTGGCTAGGATATCTTCTCATACATGTAGTGTCCCTGCCTGATAACCCAGCTACAATAAGAAAATCATTGCTGGGTTCCTAACACATCCCAGACCATAGAAAGTTTCTGCACTTGTGGTCGTATCCATTGGCAACCGATCAAGACAACAGAAAGTCACCACTAAGATGGATAGAGAAAACCTTTAAAATACTGCAGAATTTTTAACTACTTATATTTGCAAAAATGTTTAACTTTTAGTTATCTACAAATATAGATATGATTATGTTCATGGGAATACCCCTTTAAGGTGAACTTTTTGAGATCTGTTTACATTGTGCAGTTATACATGGTGGCTGACATTGCTGTGATGCTGCTTCTGTGGTGTGGTCCAGAACCTAGGTGTTAGGACACCATGTGGTGCTGCACCCAATAGAGCAGAGACCCACTATACAGAGGTAGCTGTGAAGCAACTAGTGGACTTATATACCTTGATCAAAATGTATATTAAGAACCTTTTGTTAATTTTTGTAGCTTTTGCTGAGAAGCATAGATCAATGCATAATACTGAAATGTGTTTTTTTACTAAAATGTTGGGGTAATAGAATTGGGCTGTAATTGTGGTATATATATTTATCTATTTGTTGCAAAATCTACAATGCAATGTGTACAGCCTGCTATCGGCACCTGAGTATATATACAAGTATATAAAGCTGTGTGTTTCTTCTATGTACGGTCATATAGTACACAGAATCTGTGCATAACTCTGCATTCACATGTAAGCCGTGTACCGCGGTGGGCTCCCCAGGATAAAGCGAAGTCACGAACAAAGGAAGCGACTCCAACTCAATTTAATAAAAACAAGATTTTACTTAGTGTAGTAACACCCCTTTACCCAAAAAGAACGCTCCCAGATATTTACATACACTCAGCCAGTAAGCTGAGGCCCTGGTGTTGTACAGCGCGGTGCCCTCTAATGTGCGCCTCAAATATACTCCAAGCTTTTACTTATCTGTAGGCTGCAACTAACCAGCCACTTGTTACCTTCTTATCACCCTAGTCACAGGAACAATTCAGTGAGTGTGATAGGGGCACCGGCGGTATAACACAAGAGCTTACAAACTTATCAAAATACTCCTATTCCCCCTAAACAAAGTACAACCAAGTAAATATAATAGTAGGTCAGCCTGCAAGCCAAAGAAATGTGAAATTGCATAAAATGTCGCTCCTAGACTTCCTTAGATGCTCCTCTCAGAGTTACAACTCAATAGAATTCTCTGAGTCCTAGTTTGTACTACCGAATAGGTAGATAATTCACCGGTAGTGTGGCCTGTGACAATGAGTATGCCTAACTAGTCTAACTACAGGCCCTTACTCAGTCCCAATAAATTTGGCGCCAAAAATGTAATGTGGTGTGTGCATGATTACTCCTCTTACTGACCAAGGTCTGTTGGGTATCTTTAGCCTTTGTTTGGAACAACTGGAAGAGGGGTTAATCCAGAAAACCTGCGGTCTCACTGACAGTGCCACTTCTCAGCCGATTCCTTGATGGCAATCTTCTCCTTCAGGATGCTGTCTGGACTAACTCTGGAACAGTCTTTGATTCAGCTCCACTTTGCTGTGTCCTCTGGTCCCTGAGGGATCCTACTACATCTGTATCACACTCCAGTCCTCCTCCTAGCTCAAAGCACACTCCCAAGATGGCTGCCACACACACTCTGCTCCTCCTTGTAGTTCCACCTCTGCAGAACAGGGTCTCCACGTCACTACTCCAGGGAATTACAGAATTACAGTCTTTTCCCATTTCTGAGGTAACAGTGGCCTCTTGAGGTCAAACAACCAAATGTCAGTTTATAAAAAAAATAAACTTATCTACAGAAACAGGTACATTCACAACATGAGGGCTGTTTCCCCCATCTTACACACACAACAGAGTTTCAGCCATGAAACTCGGTCTGTGTGTTGGCCGGATTTACCAGCCTGAACAGTGTGCTGGGAGAGAGGCTCCTAACATTATAGTTATCTATGATGGTAGAAGTCCCTGCCTCACAGTGACATACTGTCCTGAACTATAATGAAAAAAAAAAAATTTTATATTCACCTTCCCACATCTCTGTTGGGCCTCCTTGTGATGTCATGTGCCCATGTTCACCACTGAGGCCTGTTATTGGGCCTCAGCAGACACATGGGCATGCCGAGCATCATGTTATGCCCAATTACAGGCTTCAGTGGTGACCCTGTCACATGACATCACTGAGGAGGCCAAGAGAGAGCATTGGACACCACGAAGAGCCCCAAAAGAGATGAGGTAAGTTTTTTTTTTTTTTTTTTTTTTTACACACACCTCCCCTGGTTCTATCCAAAGCTGTTGGACTTGAAAGGAAGCTGAGACCCGAGGCACCTGAGCGCAAAACGAATCTTGAGAGGTTCACCCATCTCTACCTCCAACGAATCCCACTAAATTTGCATACTGTGGGATATGTTGTCCATTTATTCTGTGCCAAAAGCAAATTCCACACAAATCAAATTACAAATTTATTATTTATTTGAAGTACATCAATATACATATTGTTTTAAAATACATATCACAAATACGCAGGGACAAAACATATCCACGGTGGCTCAGTGGTTAGCCTTGCAGCGCTGGAGTCTTGGGTTCGAATCCTGGACAACATCTGCAAGGAGTTTGTATGTTCTCCCCGTGTTTGCGTGGGTTTCCTCCGGGTACTCCGGTTTCCTCCCACACTCCAAAGACATACTGATAGGGAATGTAGATTGTGAGCCCTATATGGGACAGTGACTGTCAATGTCTGTAATGCGCTGCGGAATATGATGGCGCTATACAAGTAAGCATAATAAATAAATAAATATCCACAATAATGTCAACAGACATGTGCCAATTTAGTATCAAGAAGGCATATTATGGGGTTATAGATATAGATTAAGTGAATTCTAGTAATATAAGGCATGCAGCTGTACGCATTGCAGAGCAAAATACAAACAGTGAACTAAGACCATAATAGAGACCATAGCATAATGAGAAGCAATGCACTATACAGACAATGCATGCCAAGGTGCACAAAATTGCTTCTTCAAATAGGACCACCAAAATGTCATCTTTTAGTCAGGTGGCATGTAGTATAAACAGGCTTGTATTATTTCTGACAAAACATCACTCTTAATGCCATTTCTTTATGTATTATTTAAAATGTCACCATATGGGAAATTGAGTATTGATGTGCTGAAGTCAGGGAAGTTTACAACTCCACATATAACCATATATACATAAATTCACACTGAAGTATATTGGCTACTTAGCAACAGAGAATGTAGGCCTACAAATCTTTACACTTGTGGATGAGAATAATGGCTGTCTGTGCACTAGCACGGACACACATGGACGTTTTTCATGGACATTTTGTCCATGAAGAACGGCACTGTTTGCAAGGGCCCTTAATGGAACATGACAAAACGCATGAACTCAATAGGAAGCAGGAACATACCGAAGGTAATCCAGTCGTATCTGTTTGTCCATCTTTTATTGATAGAGCCATCAAACACAGATGGGAACTGAGCGCTAGTAAGGAAACACTGAGCTTACAGTATAAAGCATTGCACAAGCCTCTAGATGGCACTGTGTGATCTGTAAGAAAAAAAAATTGGAATATTCAAGTTCATTTTAATGATATTTTTAGATCCTCTTCATTTGTAATTTATATTTGTATTGTATTTAAATAGAAAAATGTTTATTTTTCTACCCGAGTGCAAATTTTATTAATGTACAAAATATCATCTTAGGTTATGGCGATTTAATTATCCGTAATGCTATATACCAATTTAGGAAGCTGTTCTACAATATGTCATTTAAAAGTGTCATATAACATGAATTCATTTATTTGTTATCATCACTAAAACAAAAAAATAAAAGGCCAAAATTCACATTCATCTACTTACAGTTCATTACATCAGACTTGCCATTCATTAAAAATGCATTGTGGCCCATAAAAATGCAATAAAATATTATGTTACTGAAATGTCTCATTTCTTTACAGTACATCACAGTAATGGTTAGGGCTTGCTTCACCCGTGGCAATAATTTAGCTTGCTGACTTAACAGAAACCATATATTAGGTCCAAGGCTGAAAATCCAGGGATGGGATTCAAATTATTAACAGCAGGTTCTGTAAGGGGGTTGGTGAGGGGCGGCGTGCAGCATGCCACAAAAATTTACATGGTGATCTCTGTTTGGGTGGGTATTGTGGGATGATTTTTTGAGGCAGTGTTTGGTCACCAGCAAGGTGATATGCACCACTGTTGGGGGTTTCCTAGTAGAGGTGGGTCACCTGTAGGGACTAGAGATGGGAACTAAGATTCATTTTGATGACTATTTGTGGGTTCACCCACCTGTTTCATTTTGGGCCACACATCGTCTTCCAGCCTCGTGGCTGTTGTCACATGCTCTAGGGACTTCTGAGACCTGGTGTTGCCTGAAACTTTTGAAAAATGTGGGTTGAGTTCTGTTCAATCTGAGCAAGTTTGCTCATCTTCAGAAGGAACATGTGTACCTCCATCCAAAAGAGCTGTGTTCTAGGGCAGTCGTTCTCAACCTGTTGAACACGTACCCCAGGGGGAATAGCGAACAGTTTCGTAGGGTACATGCCATGCCTAAGAACAACTGGTCTGGAAATTACAGATTTAGAGAGTACTCAGGTTCCAGTTTCCAGGCTCCTGGGGGGCTAGTGCCACCCAAAGCATCCACCATATTCAAATACTGAGGCACAGTGGTTGCCAAGCAGAGGCAGGTGTCAGAAGACATTGGGTCAAGAATAAAGGGGCGGGTCTGTGCTGAATAGGCAAATAGCTTCTGATCTATGATCTGATGAGTAAAAAGCTGGTCGGAAGCCAAAAGACCCTCAGAACTTTTAGTGTGTGTCTGCCACACGTGCCCCACAAGCAAAAGTATTTGCTTGGATTGAGACGTTTAAGAAACACTGCTTTAGGGGATAGACTCATGCAATGGTACAAATCTGAAGGGAGCTTACTTGCTGCCAGAAATGCTCTGCCACGGCCAGAATGTTAAAATCCTATCAGGCAATATTTATCAGCTTGAATTAGGATTCTTTCCAGTGTTCACTTGAGATCCTTCAAACCATACGCCAGCCATCCAGGAGCCTCACTGAGACACCATGGCTCGCAAGGCCCACTGCCCGTAAGGAGATGCAATAACTCGCTACACGATTTGTTGCGGCAGGTTTTGGCACTGCAGACAGCGCTGCAGTACCAAATTGTACAGCGAATGAGCAGTGTGGCTCCTGGAATGTAAACTGGATAACCCCTTTAAAATATGTTGATGGTATCTTAAGGGGTTTTCCCCATGTACATAACCATATTTAAATATGCAGACAATTAAAAGTTAAATATCTTTGCAAATATAAATGAATTAAAAATTTGCAGAGTGTTACAGATTTTCTCTACTAATCTTGGTGGTGACAGTCTTTTGTCCTGATCGGTTGTCAATGAATACAATTCAACCGTGAATGCAGGAACTTCCTATGGTCTGGAACATGTCAGAAACCCAGCCATGATTTCCTTATTGTGGACAAGCTATCAGACAGGGACAGTGCATAATGAGACAATAACCCAGTCCCAATAATTGAGTTTCTAACAAGACCCAAACAATAGAAAATTTCTGTATCCATAGCCATATCCATAGGCAACTAATGAAGACAAAACACGGTCATTTCTAAAACAATTAAAGAAAATGTTTACAAATGTTCTAAATTTTTAATTACTTATATTTGCAAAAATGTTTAACTTAATTGACTACACATTTAAATACAGTTATGTTGGTGGGAAAACCCCTTTAAGGCTTGCATCATCCTTCTTGCATACATCTTGGCTGGGTATTGAATCTAGGCATGAGTATGGGTTCTAGATGTTGTTTAGGACAAGGTAATCCAGGGTTTTATACTAATCTCCAGATTGAAGTCGGGAAGGAATTATTTTCCCCTGACATGGGGTAATTGGCATAAGCCTCATGGGGTTTTTTGCCTTCCTCTGGATCAGCACTGTAGGGTTATAGGTTGGACTTGATGGACCGGCGTCTCTTGTTGTCCAGATAGGATGAGCTCCTGTCTCCCAAGTGTCTGCATGATGTGACCTGTACTGAAATTTTCCCAGCATTTTTTGTTTAGGTCAAAAATGCTGGAGACTTCAAAGAGGATCTGTCACCATTCCTGACATGTCTGTTTTAGTGACTACATGTGTTCCCCATGAAACTTCTGAATTGTGCTGTTCCTCTGTTATTCCCATTAGAAATGTATAGATAAAGTGACAGTTTGGTATTACCATTTCCCCCATTGAAAGGTGTGTCCTACATAGTCTGAAATTGTCAGTACTGATAGACGGTACACCCCCAACTGGTAACACACGGTTGTCAATGTATTCATACATTTCTAGTAGGAATAACTGATGAATGGCATAACACAGAGTTATAAGTAAAGATGCTCTGCAATTGACATATTATGGGGAACAGCTATTTACTAAAACAGACAGGTCAGAAATGGTAACAGGTCCTTTTTAAAGTCTAGAAGAAAATATCAAAAAGTCTGCATACATAGCACTTCAGTTTGTGATGTTTTTGGGATCAATGGTGTGTATTTCAAAATGCAATATGCACTGTGAATGTCATTTTTCTTCCATTCTCTATAAGACATGGAAAACATCAGAAAAAGACCCATATTTAAAATTTTACAAAAATTCATGGCATTTTTATAAGAGTTTGACAATGCTGAAAAAAATAGTATGTGTGAAGGAGTCTTATAGTTCTTCTCTAGAGTTCAATACGAATACAATGGAGTCATGTTATTACCAATAAAACTGTATGTATTTTTAGTTAATTATATGTACTAAAAACAGACATAGAGCTAACTTTCCCCAGAGCGCAGGAATCATTTATCAAATCAGTCATTGATTCTGCAGGTGCAATAATTAATGCTTAGCCAAAATAAGGTGAATACAGGAACACTGGTGTCTGGGTGCTGTACATATACAACACGGCTGCTGCTATGGGTGAATGTGTCACTTTTACCCTGGCAGTAAGGCAGGAGGCCCCACATTGCGAAAATGCAGCGTTTTACAGTACCTGCAAAGTGGATGGGATTCTGGCTAATCCCATCCACACATTTCGGAAAAAAAAATCCCCAGCGGAAAAACTGCATTTTCTAAAACGCTGGCGTATTGAAAATCACAGGATGTCAATTATACTTACGTAAATGCTGTCGTTTTCCGTATAGGTATAATAGGGGCAGAAAGTCTGCAGCGTTTTTTTGCTTGCTATGTATGGCCTTAACCTAAAAGAGGAATGAAAATTGTGCCCCTCCACCCATGTGATGGTAGATAGACACTATCCTGGAGTCACAGCCATACACAGTTATCAAATGGCCCCATAATAAAATGTAATAAGGCCCCCCTCTTGTAATGTTTTTATAAAGTTGAGGAATTTCTTCAATAAATAAAATTCACATTCTGCATCACCCAGATGCTTTATATTATGATGCTCATTCTAAACACCATGGGCCAATTTATTAACCCCTTCCCTACATCCACTGTAATAGTATGGCGGATGCCCGGCATTAAAGATGGATCTGTACCTTTAAAATTGCAGGTCGGCTCCCGCGCAGCACGCCAACCTGTTCCTATGCTAGCCTTATGAAGTCTCCCAGGCCTGTCATAGGAATATTACTAATGAGGCTGTATTGCGGTCTTTGGGTTTTGCAAGCAAATGGTTGGGGGTTCAAATGCCCTTTGCCTCCCCCTACACAGAGGTATTAAAAAAATGTGCGGGTGTCAAAAAATTGCCTTTTTTTTTATTTTTTTTTTTTTTTTTTTTTTTTTTTTTTTTTTTTTTTTTTAAAAAAAAAAAATAAAACTATATAAGTTTGGTATCCCTGGAATTGTACCAAAACATACACTACAGGTGACATGTCACTTTGGCTGCAGAGTGAATGCCGTAAAAACAAAGCCCGTAAGAAAGTCTCACAAATGCAGTTTTTCTCCAGTTCTACCCCATTCTGAAAATTTCCAGATTTCCAGAACATTGTACAGAATAATAAATGGCATCATTATGAAGAACAATTTGTTCCACAAACATGAATGTGCGTTTTTTTTTTTTTTATATAACTGTAATTTTATTGAAAAATTTTTCATTAACAAGGAATAAAGAAAAAACAAAAAAACAATAATAATCAAACAAACAGGAAGCATTGAGGTAAATAGAGGCTATCCGCCTCCTCCCCCTTAAGCAATATGCATTTAAATTAAGCAGTGAACAAGGGAGGGGGGAATGGAGGGGTTAAGAAGACAAGGGTAGGACCAAAGGGAAGGGGGGGGAGGGAAGGAGAGGACTAGAGATCAGAGACCCTGTGATGTACAATACATGTCCCAGGGTGCCCAAATAGCCCCAAAGGCTTCCCGTGAATTATGTAGGCCAGCAGTCAGGTATTCAAGACTCCTCACATTCTTCATTCTAGCCACAAGCTCAAGACTAGATGGGGGACTCACCTTCTTCCAGTTTCTAGCTATGAGAGTTTTAGCTGCAGTACAAAGATGCAAGAAAAGCCTGGATGACTTATTGCTCAGGTGTCTGGGGGGAAGGTTCAGGAGATAAAGAAGAGGGTCAAGAGGAACCTCTTGCAAAAAGAGAGCAGTCGTCAGAGTCCTGACCTCCCTCCAAAAACCGAGGATGAGAGGGCACGTCCAAAAGATATGGTGCAGGGTACCCACCGCAGCTCCACAGCGCCAGCACCATGGGGGAACTAATGGGTTTAAAGTATGAACGAGAGCCGGAGTATGATACCAATGCATCAACAGCTTATACTGCGCTTCCCTAAACGTAATGCACTGAGATGATTTCTGGGCCCGAGACCATACAATCCGCCACTGCTCCTGGGAGATGGGTTTACCCACCGCCTCCTCCCATTTAAGCATATAGCGATGATTAACAGGAGAGCCTGTAGTTTGTGAGTTAAGAAGTTGGTAAATAGAGGATATAAAGCCCCTAGTGGACGTGCCTGCACGGCAAATCTTTTCAAAAGCGGTGGGGAGTGACACCTTAAGAGACCCATGGAGGGAGCGGACAAAGTGAACCACCTGCAAGTAATGGAACCATTCAGTACCTGGCAGGTTTTGATTAGCTGTAAGATGAGCAAAGGACCTGAGTTCCAAGGTTCCAGGGTCAACCATATCAGCAATCCGGTAAAGGCCAGCTTCAGACCACACTTTAGTCATGGCAGAAGTCAGGCTCTCCGGGAGAAGGGGGTTGTATAGTATGGAGACCATAGATGAGCGCGGGGACATCAGGGAGAATCTAGCACAACAGGTAGACCAGATAGATCTAGTAAACCGAATGGGGCCCAACAGGTACGAGGCAGGGGGGTGGGGTGGGGGGGAGCTGACCCACAGAAGCGCGTTAGGATGCATGGGTGCCAGCCACAGCTTCTCTATCTGCACCCATCTGGTGTATGCTGGCATAGCCGCCCAGAATGGGATATGGCGTAAGTGGGCCGCCCAGTAATAATGTAACAAATGTGGGACAGCCATACCCCCCATCCGCCAGCATAACAGATCTAGGTATTCGGTGTCGTTTTGCTTTCCAGATAAACTGGAAGATAGCTTTCTGTAGGTTCCGTAATTCTCCCCGAGGTATCGCGACCGGGAGCGTCTCGAAAAAAATACAGTAGCTTCGGGAGGAGAGTCATCTTGACCGCAGCAATCTCTCCCCAAAGGGAGCTAGGCAAGGGTTGCCATTTGTCCAATAGGGCTCTTAGCTCACAAAACAACCGCGGGTAGTTTGCCGAGTAGAGGGTCGCATAGGAGGTGGATATATGGACTCCCAGGTAGCGGATAGAGGACTCCCGCCACTGGAAATCGTAATTACTGCGGAGGAGAAGGAGAAGGTCCCGTGGGATGTTAAGTGGGAGTGCCTCAGTCTTCGCGGGGTTCATCTTATACCCTGAGAGATCACCATAGGTCTCCAGCGAGCGCAGCAAGTTTGGAAGGGTAGTATGAGGGGAAGTGAGAGTGAGGAGTACATCGTCCGCGAAGAGAGATACCTTAAATTCCTTATCTTGGACCATGATCCCCTTGATATTAGGGTCTCGCCTAATCTTGGCCGCTAGCGGTTCAATGCAGAGGGCAAATATGATGGGTGACAGGGGGCAACCCTGCCTAGTGCCATTTCGAATAGGGAAGGAGGGCGAAGATGCATGGGGAAGCGTAATTGCTGCTGAGGGTAAGGAGTAAAGGGCCTGGATAGCTGTGAGAAACGGTCCCGTAAGCCCGAACGCCTTAAGCGTAGTATGCATAAACGACCAATTTATGCGGTCAAAAGCCTTTTCAGCGTCCAGGCTCAAGAGAAGGGCCGGGGTAGAATAATGATTGGCCACCTCCACCAAATCCACAGTCCTCCTGGTGTTGTCACCACCCTGACGACAGGGGATGAATCCCACCTGGTCCTTATGGACAAGCAGAGGGAGCCAAGCATTCAGTCTATTGGCTAAGAGTTTGGTGAAAAGTTTCAGGTCCGTGTTCAGCAAAGCAATCGGTCGGTAGTTAGCACAATCCTGCAAGTCCTTACCCGGTTTAGGGACCAATGTGAGTAGTGAAGAGAGCATAGTCGGGGGTATAGGGGAACCTGAAAGGAAGGAATTGAAGAGGGACAATAGATGAGCAGAGAGTTCACCCTGGAAAACCTTATAATAATTGTAAGTGAACCCATCTGGGCCTGGGGCTTTCCCATTTGGGAGGTCCCTCAGGACCCCTTCTAGTTCCTCCCTGGTGATGGGGGTGTTCAGGGAGGTTAAGGCCTCAGGAGGAAGGCGTGGGAGACAACAATCCTTTAAATAGTCTTCCAGTAGTGTTGAGTCATCCCCAGGGAGTAGTGCTCGTGGGGGGGGGGGGGGTAAGTCATACAGCTTAGAGTAGTAAGAGTGGAACGCCAGCGCCACAGCATCAGGGTGATGTTGAAGAGTACCCGCGGGGTCACGGACAGAGTGTGGTGTGGAAGAGGCCCGATGATCCCTGAGGGTTCCTGCCAGGAGGGTATGAGATTTATTACCTCGTTCAAAAAACCTCTGACGGGTATAAAGGAGAAGTCGTTCCACATGGCGGGTCTCCAAATCACGGAGGTCCGCCCGGGCCAGGACCAAACGGCGAAGAACCCCCAGGGATGGATGCGCTGCCAAAGTCGTCGTAAGGGACCGAATACGGGCTTGGAGGAGCTGTTCCTGGGCCTGTCTGTCCCTTTTAAGCCTAGAAGCCAATGCGATACAGCATCCTCTCATGACCGCCTTATGGGCTTCCCAGAGAATGGCAAGAGAGTCTACCGAGCCTAAGTTGTCCCTAAAATAATCTATCAAGTGCGTGCGCAGGGTCTCGAGGGAGGTCGGCGATTTGAGCAGTGTTTCGTTAAGACGCCAATGACATTGGCGAGTAGGCACTGGAGTCGTAGATAAGGTAACCACGACTGGGGCATGATCAGACCAGGTGAGAGGGCCAATGTTCGTGTCCCTAAGCAAACGAAGAGCGGGAGCATTTCCAAAGAAGTAGTCAATGCGGGTGTGAGTGTTATGAGGGTGAGAAAAGAAGGTGTAGGAGCGCGCCGTAGGATTGTCCACTCGCCAAAGGTCATACAAAGAGTGGGCGCGGATCAGCCTGCGGAACTCCCTTGCAAGTTGGGCCAACCTATGGGGGGGTTGGGCCCTGGGGTAACGCCAGACGATCTGCCCGTTCAGAGAAGACCATGTTAAAGTCTCCCCCCACCAGCCAAGCTGATGGTGGGAGAGCGCGCAGACGGGAGAATACCCGGCGCAAGAACGGGATCTGCGCTGAATTGGGGGCATAGACATTGCATAAAACAATCGGGGCACCATAAAGGAGCCCCTCCAAGATAACAAACCGGCCACCTGGGTCTATGTGGGAAGTCGTCACTGTAATTGGGCAGGATCGAGAAAGAAGGATAGCCACCCCAGCTCTGCGTCGATCGTGGAAGGCCGAAAAAGCTACGGGAAAATAATGCTTAGCGAAGGCAAAAGTACCAGCGCGGTCAAAATGAGTCTCCTGAAGAAACGCCACATCCGCTCGTAAGGAGCGGAGTTCTCTAAGGACATGGCGCCTTTTAATGTTGGAACCCAGGCCCTTGACATTAATTGTCACGCACCTAACCATTGGGACCCAGGATTGGAGGACAGTGGCGGATTGCAATAAGCTCACCCATCTCACATGACGCTGGCAAGTTTCCCTCGGAGAGGCAAAAGGGCAATCCACAAACAGGAACCCAAAGTCGAGGCAGGGTCTCTAGATCGGGGGGGGGGGAAAGAGAGGGAGGGAGGGAGGCAAAAGACATCATAAATGATAAAGTAAAAATAAAAACAGTTAAACAATACTTTGTGGGCGAGGCTAAGTCACTCGCCTGGGGACCAGTGAGGACAGCCAGAGGTCCAACCAGGATCAATGGCCGCACAGTCCAAGTATCCCCTTAGGGGGGAGAGCGTGGACAGGAGGTCGGAGGGGAGGCGGTGGATCCCCAACCACCAGTAAAAAGGAAGGAAGGAAGGGGGAGTCACCGGGACCCCACCCCGCCCCACTCCGCTAAAACAATCCAATAATAAGCATAATAGATGAGACCCGTAGACCTAAAAAAAAAAAAAGAGAAGCAAACATAACATTAAGGCATGCAGATTCCAAAGCACCACCGAGAAAAGGGAGAACGTCTCAAGGGGGGGGGGAGCCTCCTCAGGGATCAGTCTCCAGCCGGGGCCTCCGAGTGGTCGCCACCGCGGAGGATGCATGACGTCGTCTGGGCTCCAATCGTTGCCAAACCGGTGGTGGGGGAGGGGGTGGAGAGAATAGCTCCCAGTCTGTTAAATCCGGCAGGGGAACATCCAATAGGTCACAGAAGAGAGGCAAATCCGCAAAGGAGCGAAGCGTAGCGGAGCGACCATCCCTACGAGCAACGAGAGCAAACGGAAATCCCCACCGGTAAGGAATTTGGTGCTCCTGAAGAATCTGGAGGAGGGGTCGGAGATGGCGGCGTTTCTGGAGGGTGATTAGCGACAGATCCTGATAGAATTGTAGTGGAGCTCCCTGAAACTCGAAGTCTTTGAGTTTGCGCACTTTGCTCATTATGGCCTCTTTAAGGGTGAAGTCGTGGAGGCAGCAGATGACATCACGGGGTGTGGCGGAAGATCCTCTGGGTCGAAGGGCTCGATGTGCCCTATCAAACTTAATTTTGTGGGACAGGGGCTCCTGCAGTATAGTGTTGAAGACAGCCTCCAGCAGAACAGGCAGATCCTCAGATTGGTCAGCCTCTGGGAGTCCCTTGACGCGTATATTGTTGCGCCGGCCCCTGTTGTCAAGATCCTCCAAGTGACGTTGCATGTCCCGTATAGCTGAACCCTGTTCAGTGGTAGTATCATGCAGTGAGGCAACATAGTCCCTGGTAGTGTCATGGTCATTCTCCAGCGTGTCCATTCGGTTAGCAATGGAGTGTAAATCAGTGCGGAGGGTAGCAATTTCAGATCGGAAGGATGCTGTGATTTCCGCAACCATACTTTTAAGGTCTTGTTTAGTAGTAAGTTGAGGAAGAAGGTCCGCCATGGATGATGGTGCTGAAGATGGGCCTGGAATGCAGCTCTGGGGGTACAGGACTGGAGGGGGGGAGCCATAATCCTTGGGAGTGTGGGGCAGAGGAGCCCCTACGCCAGGGTCCCTCACCACGCCATCCCCCCCCTGAGCCATGGAGGGGGGGGGGGGCGATGGGGGAAGATGGGGGAGAGCCAGCCGTGGCCACAGAGCTGGTCTCTGGGGCCACAGAGACCAGCTCTGTGGCCACAGGCTGCAACTCATCAGCGGTGTAGGAGGGAGCAGAGCCACTGACCTCAGAACTCCTTGAGAAGCTGGAAACATCCGGGGTCCTCTCATGCCGCTCTGCCAGGAGTGCTGGTGAAGCAGAATGTAGTTGCTGGGACATCCTAGGGCGAGGAGACTGTGGGAGTACTCGTGATGGGGAAACTCTGGGTTGCCCAGGCGCCAACAGGGATCTCTGTTGAAGCGGCGCTCCGCTGGCTGACAGGGGGAGCGTGGGAGGAGAGAAGCTGCGCTGCGATCCCTGTGCCTGGAGAGCGGAGGAAATCCAAGATGGCCGCCCCGCAGCAGCCTGGCCCGGTAGAGAAGGCCGCTGGGCCAGAAAGGCGTCCACGGTGGCCCCCCCAGACCTCTCCATGGGCGCTGGGGTGCCCGGGGCCACCTTCCTCGGCAAGCGCTTGCCCATACTGCGCCTGCTGAGGGGTCCACGGGTCTCAGTAGCGAGCGGAGGAGCGGAGAAGGACCTGCGCGCGTGCTACTCCATGCGCGTCCAGGCCACGCCCCGAATGTGCGGTTTTATATACCGCTAGAAAGCAAACAGTGCGCTGAATTTAGTGCGCTGTTGGCTTTCCTGGTATGTGCCCCGGTGGTGGAGATATCGGTGCCGAAACTAATCTCCCCACTGTTGGAAGGGCATTCCTCATAGCTCGGCGTCATCACTGGGCTGTAAGGAACGCCCCCTCACATCTGTTTATATAGACATTAGAGATGAGCGAAGTATTCAAAAATTCGATTCGGCAACTTCACCGAATTTTCCTTATATGATTCTATTCAATTCAAATATAATCCCGGTGAATTGCGTTAAAAAAAAACAGCTATTTTTTGGCTGGAGAGAGTCGGGGTGGGCAGCAAAATGGCGGAACCCCTTGGATGCCGTGGTCATGTTTGACCGCAGCATACAAGGTTTTAAAACCCCCAGTTGGTAATGGAGCAGGGTGTTAGATGTCAGTTACAGCTAACACCCTGCTCCATAACTGATCGGGGGTTTTAACACCTTGGATGCAGTGGTCAAACATAGACATGACTAATAGACATCAATGTAAAAAAAAAAAACAGATCCGTGTCTGTCTGTTTTTCAGGACGGACACAAAAGTATGGTGTACTATACTATGTCTATGTAAATGGATGGCCATCTGTTTGAATCTATTTTTTTGCATCCGTTAAACAGATCTGCTAAATTGATGCAAAAAACATGATCTGAATGGAGCCTTAATTTGTTGGGGTGTAAAGTCCTGTCCTGTCCCCTCCCTGCCCACTTTTAAGAACAGGAAAAAGTGGTAATGCTACTTTTCACATGTCTTGTACAAATCAGCCCCCATATTTTTCAATGTATTTGCAGGAGACAATGGATATAATACATTGATATATATCCTCTAAACAGCTTTGAGTGATAAATGGTGCCAATTGCAGCCACCACTAGGGGAAGATCAGTGCATAGGAATTAATACAACTACCTTTGAACTCAATGGGCCCCCTACCTCAATGGCACCATACCAGCTGTGTAGTCTGCCTACATGTTATTGGGTTAACAACTTGCTCAGTATTAGGAAACAGAGTGGTTATAATTGGTGTATCCTCAGACTGGGTTACTGTTACCAGTGGAGTATTACAGGGGTCAGTATTGGATCCTCTTTTTTAAAATATGTCTATTATTGACCTTGTAGTGGATTCATGGTGTAGAATTTCAATATTTGCAGATGATACTAAGCTCTGTAAAGTAATCATTACAGAGGAGGACAAACTTAACTCTAGCAGTCAGTGCCAGGCAGCTGCTGCCAAAGTAAATAAAGTCATGGGAAGCATCAAAAGAATATAATTACACCTCTATACAAATCTCTAGGCCACACATAGAATAGTGTGTACAAGAAGAACATGGCTAAACTACAGTGAAAACGGAGAAGGGTGAACAAGATACAGAAATTTATGGGATGGATGATTTGCAAGGCAGGTTATCAAAGGTTTTCCAAATTTGGAAACAAGATGGCTTAGGGGGTGAGCTAATAACAATGTACAAATATAGAAATGGAAAGTACAGGCACCTAGGCCTGTATAGAGACTAGACCAAAACTACCAACATTGCCTCCTCTATTATAACTCAGCCGCCATGACTCCAACTTTGGCTCCTTTATAAATGGCTGACTGCAAAGGTTAGTTCGAAGCAGTAAAGATCCTCTAAATCATTAAAAAGCTAGCAATTGAATTCCTATGAAAGTAAATATGTTCAAACTATGCATCTAATTAATTATACTAGATTAATAATTTTACAATATAATTAAAAGTAATTAACCATTTTATTTTGGAACCGGGTCAGAAGTGGTAATGTTCTTCTGACTCCACCCAAAATTGGTCCTGACTCCGACTCCACGGCTCTAACTCCACAGCCCTGGTAAAGAAGACAAGGAGCATCCTCTACAGTTAGAGGAAAGAAGGTTTCGCCATCATCATAGATGGGGATTCTTTACTGTGAAAGCAGTGAGACTATAGAACTCTCCTGCACACAATGTTGTGATAACTTGTACAAGTTCAAGAGGGACGGAGATGCCTTTCTTGAAAGTAATAATATCACAAATAATGGGTACTATATTTTTGAGATGGGATGTTGATCCAGGGAGTTACTCTGCTGTTGCAAAGGAATCTTTCCCCCTAACATGAGCACATGGCATCCACATCATGTGTTTTTTTTGCCAGGATGAATACAGTAGAATTAGAGGTTGGACTTGATGGACCTTTGTTTTAATTCAACTTTATCAACTATGTAACTGTATCATCGTTTGTCAAAAGCCTATTCAAATTTATCAAAGAAGAGTATTTTTCAAGAAGATTTTGCCCCAGGATTTGGTCTCATGTGAATGTGTCCCACAGAGTTCAGAATTAAATCTTCAACACTTAGATATACTGTAATTATAATATTTTTGCATAACTTAGCAGTACAAGACAATGCAAGAAACTCTGTAATATATCTAACGGAAAGTAACATCTTCTTTACCCACCAAATGCTTGTACTTCCACTTTTCCTGTTTGCAAGCTTTCTGTAAATCTTCAGAAACCTCCTTGGACCCTGAAAAATCCTTCTTGTTTTACTGTAGTGAATAGAAAAAAGGGAAGAGGAGGATGCAGCTTCAGCTACATGGATTCACACATGGCATAATTTTACTCCATGGACAAATCTCCTAAAAAATCTGCATTACTGATGAGATTTTCAGAGGGTACAGTTTGTGGCAGTAATATATTAACTGGGAACAGCATGTGGTGCAAATTTATTCAGATAGTATACTGTGTAGCGGTATTATATTCTGGAGCGCATTCTATGATGTAATCATATTCATGGGTGAAATGTACTGTGCAGTTTATTTTAGGAGGGGTACAGTGTGTGATACTCTTGTATTCAGGACCCTAGTACATCACAGTATTATATTTGGAGGGTACGATATATGGTGCAGTTATGTTTAGGAGGCAAATGTGCAGAACTATGAGGAGATCTTGTTAGTATTGGTAGTGGAGATGTGCTGATAGGTGAGTGGCAAGGTGCAGACAACTCGTGGTAGGAGTCGTCACATTGATGGTCTGGGACTGACGGAGAAGAAAAGATTAAGAGACTGTCTACAATCAGAGAATATGAAAAGTGAGTCACTGAATGTAAATATTTCTACCTATGGCTGTGTCCAATCAGTATGGGATTTTTTTGGATATTATTTATATTCCACCTTTATATATGGTATATTTGGAATAATATAATTATTATATTTTCTTGTTAAGGTAGAAAATAATTTCCATGGCATGCTACATTGAAGGCATCCTGTGACATGGCAACCAATTAGAGAACCTGTTGTTGGATAATTAGAGTCTCACTTCTCTGAAAAAACCCTTTAAGACCAAGGCCACATGGGATGTTTACAATGCAGAACTTCCCACAGGAAACTTCCCTTTAAGGTGCTGCTGCAAAACCATCCAAAATGGGAGGGTGGGGGTTAGCTGAGGCTCACCTGATGCTTTCTTCTGCAGGTCCCCATAGCTTTCAACCTTTTAATTGCAAGGGTTGAAATCTGCTGGTAAGACACGAAGCAATAATTAACATGCTGTGGGTTTAACCGCTTCAGTACCGGGCCAATTTCTGGTCCAGGACATGAGACATTTTCGGGTTTTTTTTTTGTATGTGCGGTTTTGAGGGATTTAGCATTATCATCATATGCGTTATTCAACTAATTTCTGCGTCTTTTTTTGGTGACACATAGGGCTTTATTTTTATGTTGCTTTTATTTTTGCATGTGTTTTAATTTTTTTTTTTCTCGGAAAACATGTCTTTTTTTTTTATTTAATAACACAAAGTGCTACTAAAAAAAATTTTATAAAATAGTTTTTCCACTCCATTATAGTAATTTTTATTTTGTATGGTGTCATCAGGGGTGGTGCTATAACCTTTAATAACAGCGTTTTATTGGCATATGATTTTATTTATTTGTTTAATTATTTTATTTACATTTTTTTAACTTTTCTGTTAAAAAAAAAAAAAAAAAAGTTTTTTTAACATTGTGTCCCCATAAGGTCATAATAGACTTTTGGGGACATCTGATCACTTTTTTTTGTGGGGGAGGCTGATTTTCCCTGTAACTGGGGCTGGTACATTTAGCCCCAGTTGCAGGAGGAATGCAGCCTCCTACCCGTTACTACAGAGCTGATCTGGGTCCTGTAGGATCCAGCAGCTCTTACAGACGCTGATCCCAGCGGATCATGTGACCGCTGGGTCAGAGGGGAGCAGCAACAAGGCTCATGGAGCACTGTATACACAGCGATCGGGAAGGCAGGAAAGGTAATAAACCTTCCCTGCCTTCTCTCTGGGAGCTCCGGCTGAAGTTACAGCTGGCTGCAAAATTTCGTGCAGCTGCTGAGTTCTTCTTGGACGTACCGGTACGTCCTTGCAGAACTAGAAAACCACGTTCCGGAAGTATATACTCTATGGGCAGTATGGAAGTGGTTAAAGGGAACCTGTCATTTGTCAGCGCAATGTTATAGAGTAAAAGGAGCTGAACAGTATGATATATACAGGTACATCTCAATAAATTAGAATATCTTAGAAATGTTTATTTATTTCAGTAATTAAATTAAAAAAGTGACCTATATTTTATAGATTCTTTACACACAGAGTGTTCTATTTCAGGGTGGGTTCACACTTGCGCTCGAAGTCCGTCCGCCGCGAATCCGACCTAAATGTCGGAAAAAAAAGGATAGGGAAAGGATTGGGAAAGGTTTTAGACGCATTGCTTAAAAACCCATTCACTTCTATGGATTTTTAAAGCCATGCACGGGTGTCCGATTGTACCCTCTGCGCTGTGAAGGCGGTTTTTTGCGTCGGACACAAAGTCCTGCATGTTTGACTTTGTTTCCGACGAAAAAACGGCTTCGCGGCAAAGAGGGTGCAATCGGACACCCGCGCATTACTTTAAAAACCCATAAAAGTGAATGGGTTTTTAAGCAATGCGTCTCAAACCTTTCCCAATCCTTTTTTCCCGACATTTAGGTCAGATTCACGGCAGACAGACTCCAGGCGCAAGTGTGAACCCACCCTTAAGTGTTTTATTTCTGTAAATGTTGATTATGGATTACAGGTAATGAAAACCCAAATCTAAGAAAATTAGAATATTGTAAAAAGTTCAATATTGTAAATTCAGTGTGCCACCTGCCAAGGTTTCCTAAGCCTTTAAATGGTCCCTCAGTCTGGTTCAGTAGGACACACAATCATGGAAGACGCTGATTATGGATTGTATTATTGAATTACTGAAATGAATGAACGTTTCAAAGATATTCTAATTTATTGAGATGCACCTGTAGGTTTGGAGGAAAAGATTCAGTATAAATTATCATTTATCCATTGAAATCTCTCGTCTCCTATGTTGAGAAGTCAAGGAAGTGGTTCTGACAGCTATCTCTGTATGCGCAGTCATAGAAAGGAGGCTATCGGTCACTGGTTTCTCAAGCTCCTTGACTTGTCAGCATATAAAGTATTTCAATGGATAAATGACAGGTTATCCTGAATCTTTTCCTACAAACCTATATATCAATCTGCTGTGCTCCTTCTGCTCTATAACATGCTATCTGCCAATAGGACAGCATTTTCCATGTGACAGGTTCCCTTTAAACCCTGAAGTACAAGTCACTTTGCGCTACAGGTTTTTCTCGCAGCATGTAGATGGCTTTGTTTAAGGCTAGGTTCACACCTGCGCCTGGTCTCCGATGGGGGATTCCGTTCCCCATTCCACTTTAAAAATGTGGAGCGAAAAGTCCTGCAAGCAGCGCTTTTCTCTCTGCATTTTTCCGCCTTTTTCAGGCGTAAACCAGAAGGAAACCCGGCGGACCCCATTATAGTCTATGGGGTCCACGGGTTTCTGAGGGTAACCACTTTTTTAAGCAGATTAAGTTTCCGTTCGAGGGGTCCCCAAGCTGACCCCCCGAATGGAAACCTGAAAACAGGTGTGAACCTAGCGTAAATCACATTGACAATGCTGTTACTGTAGATTGCAGTGTATAAGCCGTAGGAAATTTTGCTGACGATAACCTGTTGCAAATTTATTGTGTGTCGCCCCAACAAACACAGATCACTTGTATATCCCATATTGCCAGCTATATAGCTGGTAAACCAACAAAGGAGGGGAAGATAGAGTAGATACTTCTTCACTGATGTCACCTGTACCTACGCCTCAGCATTCACGTTTCTGCAGCTGCCATAACACAACCCTCTTGCAGATACTGGGGCGCATGCATCATCAATACTGCCAACACTACAAATTATAGCAGTGACTGTTGTTGATTTGTGCTCTCAAAATGAACACACTTATAGATTACAACATACGTCATAAACGCACCTATCAAACCACTATGACTATAAGTGTAGCCTGCTGATCGAGTGACCTTGTTATTTCTTTTGGAAAAAGTGAATCACTTATATTGCCTTATATACAACTAATTACGTAAATGTCTCGCAACAATTAGCACAAATACAGTACTTGTTTTCTAGCAGCTGAGGGTAGCTTAAGAGCTAATACTGAATGCAGCTGGTGGTTTGAGACAGCTTAATGCCAAATAATAATATCCTTTGTGCTCTAGGGTTGCTTAGGCGTAAATACATTTTATTCCAAGAAAATCAATTGAAATGAAGGAGTTAATAGTTAACAGCAGTCTATAATAGTGCAAGATTTACATAATATTTTGTAAAGGGGTCTCCCAGATTGACATCTCCGGACATGTAGCACAGGTAGAGAGCAGTACAGTCCTTGTAATCCGAACAGAGGGTGTTACAGAACATGTAGCACAGGTAGTGAGCAGTAGAGTACATGGAATACAAAGAAGAGTGTTACAGGATATATAACACACGTAGAGAGCAGTACATTACTTGTAGTACAGGTAAAGAGCAGCAAAGTACATGTAATACAAGCAGAGAGTGTTACAGAACATGTAATACAGGTAGAGAGCAGTACAGTACTTGTAATGCAATAGGAGACTGTTACAGGGCATGTAACGCAGGTAGAGAGCAGCACAGTACATGTAATACAAGTGCAGAGTGTTACAAGACATGTAACAATGTTAGAAAGCAGTACAGTACTTGTAATACATGCAGAAAGTGGGACAGGATATGTGGTACAGGTAGAGAGTAGTCTAGTACATGTGATACAAAGGGAGAGTGTTAAACAACATGTAGCACACTTGGAAAGCAGTAAAATATATGTACTACAAGAGAGAGTTACAGGACATGTAATATAGGAAGAGAGCAGTACAGTTCATGTAGTGTAAGAAGAGACTGTTACAGGGCATGTAGAATAAGTAGAGGGCAGTACAATACATGTAATACAAGGACAGAGTGCTACAGGACATGTAATACAGGTAGAGAGCAGTACAGTACTTGTAATACAAGGACAGAGTGATACAAGACATGTAACAAAGGTAGTACAGTACTTGTAAGGGTGGGTTCACACCTGCGCTTGCTATCCGTCCGTTGCCAATCCAGTGAAAATCTCGGCGAACTGGATTGGCATCGGATACAGACCGGTCAGCGACGCATTGGTTAAAAACCCATTCATTTGAATGGGTTTTTAAAGCAATGCGCGGGTGTGCGCTTACACCCTCTGCGAATCCTTTTTTTTTTCGTCGGACACGAAGTCCTGCGTGTCCGAAGAAAAAAAAGGATTCGCAGCGCAGAGGGTGCAAGCGCACACCCGCGCATTGCTTTAAAAACCCATTCAAATGAATTGGTTTTTAACCAATGCGTCGCTGACCGGTCTGTATCCGATGCCAATCCAGTTCGCCGAGATTTTCACTGGATTGGCAACGGACGGATAGCAAGCGCAGGTGTGAACCCACCCTAATACAAGAAGAGACTGTTACAATACATGTAGCACAGGTAGAGAGCAGTACAGTACTTGTAGTACAAGGACAGAATGTTAAAGGACATATAGCACAGGCAGAGAACTTTACAGTGCATATAATACAAGCAGAAAGTGTTACAGGATATGTAATAAAGGTAGAGAGCTGTACAGTACATATAATACAAGCAGAGAATGCTACAGGATATGTAATAAAGGTAGAGAGCTGTACAGTACATATAATACAAGCAGAAAGTGTTATAGGATATGTAATATAGGTAGAGGGCAGTACAATACATGTAATACAAAAAGAGAGTGTTATAGGGCATGTAGCATGGGTAGAGAGCAGTACAGTACTTGTAATACAAGCAGAGAGTGCTACAGGATATGTAATACAGGTAGAGAGCAATACAGTACATATAATACAAGCAGAAAGTGTTATAGGATATGTAATATAGGTAGTGAGCAGTACAGTACATATAATACAAGCAGAAAGTGTTATAGGATATGTAATATAGGTAGAGGGCAGTACAATACATGTAATACAAGCAGAGAGTGCTACAGGATATGTAATACAGGTAGAGAGCAGTACAGTACATATAATACAAGGAGAGAGTGGGCCAGGGCTTGTACTATATGTAGAGTGCAGTACAGTACATGTAATACAAAAAGAGAGTGTTATAGGGCATGTAGCATGGGTAGAGAACAATACAGTACATGTACTATATGTAGAGAGCAGTATCTTAGTAGTAATGAATTATATTGTAGAGAGGTGCTACTAGCCAGGGGATCAGTGCATGCACCTCAGTTATACACCACTACTTGCATTCAATCTGATAGATCTAATAAAATGTGTATGCTGACTCCTATGTGTCAGAGATCATCACTGTCTGGGGCATTGTATGTAATGGAGTGTGCTTTCAGGTGACAGTGTCAGATAAACATCATAGCTATCTGAGGACTACTTTAATCCCTTAGATCTTGATATTGTAATAATGTCTGATGGGAGTCCCTCAGGTCATACTCAAGTCTACCAGCAGAGGGAGTATTGTGCAGCAATATCCATAGAGAAGTCAGTGTGGGGATTTCAGACCTGTTTCTGCTCTACTGTCTGTGTTGATTCTTTCTCTGATAAGATGGACATGACTAAATCCTAGTAGAATAAAAGATCTGTTCCATCTAACTACTAGGGCTTTGCTTACCTAGTATCTAACTGATAGATTTTAGAATTATGGACTATGATTTTTCAGTTTTCTTTAAAAGCAGTATTAAAGATGATGTATCATATATATATATGATTTTATATAATACTATGATTTTAAATACATGAGAAACCTTTACCATAATCTTCCTGTCCATAAGGGGTGGGAGGGTAGGGGGTTTCCTCTGAAGTCAGAATCTGTCAATTATACAAATGTGACAAGGTCTACATGAACGCTACCTCCCTTCTCCTGCACAAGCAGGCTGTCAAAAATATTTTTTTTTTCATAAACTGTGCTATATATTATACTGTATTATACAGTTCTGTATTTAATCTGCTGTAAAACAACATAACATAGAAGAGAAGGCCGCTCATTTCAGTGGGCACTATAGGATGGACATTTTTTAATAAACATCATATTGTAATGTTCTGGTAGAATAAGGTTGGGTTCACACATAGTAGCAGTGGCCAAATTACTGTGGTTTATCCTATATGTTATTGATTAACTATTTTTACACATAGACACATCGGGGGAATTTATCAACGCATCTACTCCAGTTTTCTGGTGCAAGTGTGTGATAATGTGGCACATTGTTGAACCAAAGATGCGTCACATGCCCCCTTGCTGCGCCTCGCTCGATCCTTTTTGTGAATATAGGTGAAGAGGCGCGGGCCGGGATGGAGACGATTTGGCCCGACATATTTATTATAACTCATGCCAGTTTTCTGACTTCCATTCTGGTGCTAGGGCATGTATCTGATTTATTAGAGACAGCCGGGGACCTTTTTAAGACATGGGATATGATTCCAGCCGTCTCAAATGATGAGCTACAACGCAAATTCCATTTGTTTGCGACTGAACAACGGCAGACTTTAGTCTGCCAAAAGCAGATAATTCATGTTGAATATTTTCGTTACACTTTTTTTTTTTAGCAACTAAACTGCTCTCCTGATCGGGCAGTGTAGTTGTGAATGATGGTAGTGAGATCGTTCATATGACCGCATGACAGCCATCCAAAATTGTATAGCCAGCTTAAAAGGGCTGAAAAAGCTAAATCTCAGGCAACCCCTTTAACCCCTGAATACCACATTTTCTAGGTATTAATTTAGGCCTTATACATATGACAATGCCAGTTTCACAGGATGACCATGTTGGTAATCTGAAGCCCATTGGGCTTATTCACATGACAATGAATAATGGCTGTTTTAAAACCCATGAAGTCTACAAAAGAGATCATTTCAGTTCTCAACGGCCGTGAAAAATGGTCATGGGTGTTAAAATGGCTGTCACACAGTTTTCCATTGTTGTATCAATAAGGCCTAACTCCTGTTTTAGGGTTAGGGTACACTAATCAGTGAGCGGGCATTCAAGGCACGGCCAGAACGTGGCCAAAACCGCAATGCAAAGGTTGAACGCAGCCAGTTGGAGACCTGCGGCAAATCCTGCAGACTTACTACTGCAAAGCGCACCTGATTTGGGTTGATTTTTGCAGCAGCAGCTTTCAGGAAAACACACAAATGAATTTTCCTGATGGAAATTCAGGAGCATGTTCACTCTGAGTGACCCCAGCTTAGGCTAAGGCCCCACGTTGCAGAAACACTTTTTTTTTGTTGCGTTTTTTTTAAGCCAAAGCCAGGAGTGGATTAGAATGTACACCTATCAGTGCTTTCTATATATTTCCCATTCCTTTTGTAGCCGTTCTTGTCTTTGGCTCAAAAAAAAAAACCTGCATCAAAATATGCCATAAAAAAAGCTGCATTTTCACAATGTGGAGCCTCAGCCTAAAGATGTTTTTCCTGCATTTCTGCACTGCATAAATAGCATGTTCTGTTAACCCCTTAGCCACCAGTGCTTTATTGTTGCATTTGTCTGCACAGCGGAGATAACATCTTGTTATGTTAACCCTCTCAGCACTAATGCTTTATTATGGACATTGTGTAACTATGCAAAGTCATATCAGTTGTGTAGCAGTTAGAGGGTTAATACCTACATACAGTACCCTGTGCTGTGATCAGCTGTCAGTCAGCACACAGGGAGGGCAGAGGATACACACAGTAAGTTCCAGAGCTGTATACCTTACTGGAAGCAGAGTCATAGCTGCTATATACTGCCTGGTGCTCATATTACAAACTTCTCTTAAAGGGTATATTTTATTTTGTTGCAGAAATTTCTGTGACTGTCCCATTCATCTGAATGTTGCTTGCAGAAACCCGTACACCTGCTGCGGCAAAACTAAAACCGATCATGGAACTGCTTTCAATGCAATGTGTGAATATACCTTAAAGTATGAAGCAAATCTTGTAGCAGTAATGTCAGACTTGTGCAAACTCCTCCCTGTCCATACTCCTGCAGCTTGCACACTAGAGCTGGGGAGTCTACTCCTCCTGGTCACGTGACTGAGCCCATCACGTCATCATAGGTCCTTCAGCCCACTAACATCTACCTCGTACAGACCGCACTTTGTATTGCTCAGGAAAAGGAGGAGACATCGGAGTTGGCTGTGGCAGGAGCGGATTGTGGCTCTCCTCGTAGTGTGGCTGGCAGACGTATCTGCTGGACCTAGGAGGAGGATTCATTGGACTGCTGATAGCCTGGGTGTTGTTGCATGAAGGTGTATAGTATAGCTTCACTGACAGGCGGCAAAGTACAGGATTGTCTGTGCAATAGGTAGAACATGGGGGGCTGCTAGCTGGCTTCTTCACTGGTTGCCATGCATGTCTTCTAAGCGTCACCATCTGTTGCTTCAGACTAGATAGCGGAGCTGTAGCACCCCCAGAGACCTACATGCCAGTGAGGCTGCAGGACCACCGGTTGCTTCTCCTTAGCTGGCTGTTAGTGGGAGTCATTGATCTGCTGGAGAAGTTAATGGCTAGGAGCTGAGCCGAAGATCAAGGCTTACCGCAGTCACCCACCTGAGTGCTCACTTGGATTAGTTCCTTAAACAGACTTTGCCGGACACGGTGAAGCCCCCAGGAGTATGGATGGATGGTGAAGAAGCATGATCTACCCCGGCCTGGCTAGCCTCATCAAGGGGCTCCTTCTAGCCACTGTGACACTAGGATGTGCAGGTAAGATGAGGACAAGTACTGGGTCAGTGCAGGGAGGAGAAGCTGTCTTCTTACACTGCTCATAATGATCATAATTCTGTAAACCAAAGTATGGCTCCAACCAAGTCATATTAGGTCTAGCAGGTCAACCGCAAACTATATTCAGCCTCTGTTGTGTACTTATAGCAAGTTGATGGGGCAATAAAGATAATGCGATGTATCCATCGTAGGTGTCATTGATGATACAAGGTAAATGATAATGTTGATCCAAGTACAAGGTCCTCTGTAGGAAACCATAAGATGGAGTTTAATGGCAAAGCGTGAACCTTAAAGAAGTGCGTTATTCTGCAGAAAGATGGTGGACTCGTAACAAAACTCCAAGGTCTATGTCAGGGGTGTAAATTAGAAAGAGTTGTCAATACTTGCAGAATGGAGATTATGATGTACATGTCTTCAGACGGAACACAGATTGAATCTTTATCTGGGTCCAGGGTGACTTGAAGAGTTTGACAGTACATGGAGGTTACCTCTCCTTACCTTAGCAGGTTTTCAGTGTCACTGGACTGTCACTTAAGTTTGTGTAATACTGGATTTATATTGCTACAATGAATCTGGGCTGGTTCATGGCAAGTTAGACCCTAAGGGGATGTTCACACGTGTCAAATCTGTTGAAATTTGTACAACAAATTTGGCATGTATAAGCATATCCTAAAAGAGCGCAGTTTTCTAAATAACTGTAATCTAAAGGCCTATCTATTTATCACTCCTCGATCAATGGTAAAGCTTGTCAGACTAGCTGAGGGGTCACTGACACACCATTTATGATCTAGGACGTGCACACAGGTGTGTCGATCTAAACAGTACAGATGTACAAGTACATATGAAAGCAACAAGAGAGATCGATTAGTAATGTTATACAATGTAAGTGTTTAGAGTCATAAACATGGCAAACAAATGTATTTAGATTTTTTTGGAGCTGCATTTATATACTTTGCATAACTTGGTAGACATGTTAGACACAATTTTGTGTCAACCACCTCATGGCTGGCATAAGATCGATAGATATTTTTTAGTAATCTGTAGCAAAAACAGGTTGTAATATATTAAATGTGGTGCCTGTTCCCCTTTTCTTGACAAAAATGATTTAGAAATTTTACACATGGCATTTACTTAATTATTTTTGCCCAATTTACAACAGAGTTGGCACAATCTCTCCTATTGTGTCCTAAAACGGCACAATGCATGGCAGGCACTAATTGCTATGCAACCAGGCTCAAAGTCGTACAAGAAGAAATGGCTGAGCCAAAACACAGGATTCTTACAAATGTATTTTCTGTGAGTGCATGGGACTACACGGCAATAAATATTGATATACAGGGTCTATTGAGAATTGTTATATTTTAGGTCAGTAAGAAAAGAACAATTGTCTCTTCTGCTTCTGTGTAGTATTAATATTCTTAGTGTGGTGTACCCTTCCTTAATAAAGACTTCTGGGCATTTGTAGGTGCATAGTCTATTGAAGTAGGGGGTGTTCGCATGTTGCCCAGCAAGGTCTCTGTGTCCCATTGTGACAGCAAATGGTTACGTATCTGCTGTCTAATGATAGCAATATGATAAAATATTAAATATCTTCCTCCTTGGTTAATGCTATGAGTCATACTCATGCTGCGCCTCTGTTGTCAATACGGTATATAAAAGTGCTCAGCTTCCTGGGTAAAAGATTTGGGTAGATGAGAGGAATAGAACTACTTCCTGACCTTTCCGCCTTATGTCCAATAAATCAAGACCAGCGCTGCCCTACCTGGAATCGGATGTCTTGAGGTCTGACAAGAAAATGATTAAAATCTATGGCATTTGCTAGCAGGCCTGACAGCAAGCAAGATTGCTAGCAAAAGATCTGTAATTTAGATCCAAGCTATTGATTTGTGGTGTGTATTCTAGTACAATGTACCCGAAATATCTTCAGTGGAGCCCCAAGTGCAATCGTATCAATAACCTATGCACATCCTAATATCTGGCTAGTGTCAATGGATCCTGGATTGTCTCTGCATACAAGATAATGCTTTAGCAGAGGGAATTCCCCAACCTTTGCTTTTTCTCCCGAGTCTTGCAGCCAGTATTAATCACGACATACATGGGGTTAAACACCTGAGACCAGAGGTTTCTTTGATCTCTGCTGTTAAGCCGGCCATACTGATAGGATAATGTTTGGCTGTAATGCAGCCAATTGATCGTCCATAAGATCATTCCTATGTGTAACTGATTATACCAAACACATAGTTTCAGCTGAAATTTTCCAACATGGAAGATAAGACTTTTGACAGATAGATGTGCAGGAAATGATCAAATGAAGGAGAGCTGAAATTACCAATATTGGAAATCCCGTCAACTTTTATTGTATACGTATGGACAGCTAAAGAGGTGTAGTGTGGCTACAATGGACACCGCAACTGAGCCCCATGCAATCCCAGTCACCTGTTAAGTAAATAAAATATCTATCTCTAATATCTTGATTTCATACATGCTTATGAGCTTGGTGACAACTACTAATAGAAGTTATTAGAATATTCTCAGGGCGTTTTCAACCAGAATTCCACAGACTCTGAATATTATAGAAAGCTGCATTGTTACACAATCACCTCTGCTATTTTCCTGCCTGTGCGAGCCTTTAGTTCTAGCATTCTATTCATGAATCAGGAAGATAAGCATAAAAAAAAAATGCTTGGAGGTGGATGGAGTACAACCAGAGACCAAAGCAAACCCCACTATACCAGCTCATAGTATACGAGTCAGGACCATCCAAGTCCATCTTTCTACCATGTTCTGGCTGTTTCATGGTGTTTTAGAGGCAATTCTGCATACTGTTGTACTTTGCTGCATGTGCAAGGTTATGACATCCTGACAGTCTCTGTATAGCAGAAATAGTTAAATACTGAAATACTCAGAAGAATACATTTGTGCTAATGAGATAATAATCATTTATGGTTAATGACCCAGAATTTAGTTGTCTTGTTACAACATATTTCTCTGTGGGTACAAATGAAAAGCCTGCATCAGCGTCTCATGGAGAAATAACTCAGATTGTAGTGAAAAAGAATATTGTAAACCATAGCGTTCAGGGTTGGTGAAAGACCCTGGCACAGAACAGCAGATGCTAATGCTGAAGGCCACTAGGCGGTGGAGGTTTCTTTGGCAATTTTCCTTCCTTTATCTTGTTTTGATGCATACTGTAGTGGTTTAGGCAGGTGTTGGAAAATGCTGCAAAATAAGAATGCTTTTGAAAAATAGAACTGTTCGTATATAATAAGATTAGTAGGTGAATGAACAAAAGAGAAATCTAAATCGCACTAATATTTGGTGTGGCCGCCCTTAGGAGGAAAAGTCCTGGAAGCGATGATATGGCCCCCGCAGGGACCTGATCTCATCATCATCCAGTCTGTCTGGGATTAAATGAAGAGACAGAAGGATTTGACCAAGCCTACACCCACAGAACATCTGTGCTTAGTTCTCCAAGATGTTTGACACAACCTCCCTGCTGAGTTCTTACTCTGTGCAAGTGTACCTAGAAGAATTGTTACAGTATTGAATGCAAAGGGTGGTCACACCAAATATTAGATTTAGATTTCTATTTTATTACTGACAAAAATTAACTATGAACAATTATTTCTGAAAGGATTCTTACTTTTTAGCATTTTTCCACACCTGTCTAAAACATTTGTACAACACTGTATATTCAGTGGTTCCATTCTTTTGGGAATCTCACCAATGCTGGTGATATGTCCCCAATGAAATAAATATATATCTGCCTTACCCTTTTCTAAATGTGCATGGTTAGGCAATTTGTACTACGGATATTTCAGACTGGCAGACATAGATCATAGATCTATCATTATTTTATCATCTTATTTATTCTGTTTTGTTACATTTTAAGCCTGATGACTGTTTGTTTGTTTTTCAGTGTCTGATATTGATTGTAGTGCATTAAATACGGAGCTGTATCCACATTCACGCATATTTAGAAATTGCTTATAGTGCATTCTGTTATCAATATTTATCTTTGGAATTTCAATGCTGAGGCTCTTAACAGGAAATAGATACAATTCCTATCTCCAGGGACGTATTGTAGCCTCTTCTGTTGCAGAACGTCTCTGGCCTGTGACATCACTAACATGATATTTTTTTTTTTTTTTTTTTTTTTGCTATTTTCTTTCTTTATATTTTTTTTTTTTTTTTCAAACCATGAGTCAGACCAGCTCAAAGTTCCACTGAATCCTCAAGCTTCTGTATACCACAAAGCAAAATCAAGGTCTGACTGCACAGATTTACTTAAAGAAAAGCAGAAGTGGGAACTATTGAAAGATCTCGGGAGAAAATAACTGAAAATATAATTGACGTTCCGCTTTCTGTCTATGCAGTGCCCTATAAACAAACCTAGACAACTACAGTTAATTTATATTTGGCTTTCTTTACCAGAAAGGGGTTGTCAAATATTCTGTAAGTGGATTCTGAGTTAATAGGGAGGGTCCCCAATATGGGACCTAAGCTAGGGTGGAGTGCAATTACAAAGAGTTTGTTGCCCTGAAAGACCCATAATGTAGATGCGGTTTCTGAAATTTTCTGCTGATGTCATTTCATCTGTGGTGACGCTATAGGAATATTGCATACTCGCATGGAGATTTCCCCACAAATTACAGCTGATTATCCCTATTGCAGGACATCATTTGATCAGCTTGCTGCCTGCAGTGAATAGCAAGCAAGATTATGCTTCGTCCATCCATTCAGGTATTCTAACATATAGCGGAAACCATAATTTACTTAGTTGGTCAGTTGTATTTTCACATACTCCAAGTGCTGCATTATTCACCTTTATGCACTACATACCTAGTATTACAACAGCCCTGATGGAGGAAGACCAAGAGTCTGTGGGAAGTAGCTGCTCTAGTCATGGTGGTAAGGATCTCTTCCAGACCCTCCAGCACTCCTCAGGGTTGGTGTAGAAGGAGCCTGCAAGGGTGTATGTTGGTGGTTGTACTGTCCTTAATGTCATGTCCAAGTGGTGATCCTTCCTGAGCCTATTTGAGGTGGGATGGAGTGACCTTGATGGTGAGTGAAGAATTAAGACTCAGGAGACAGTTATGTTAAAGTAACAACTCACATTTTGTATATGCAGAAGAACAGGTGAAACAGCAAACTTAATCCAAACAATGGAGGCACAGTTGTTTAGGAAACGTCCACTTTGGGGCTGTTTGGAGGATGGTACCTCTTGGGTTAGTCAGTGTTTCCTTTGCAGGTGCAGTCTTTCTGTTATGCAGTGTGCTTTATAACAGTCTTTAATGCCCAAACTGTGGGATGCAGATCCTAAAAAGTGTGTCATGTCTGACCTGAGGCTAACAGGTAAGGTCTTAGCTATGTGGTCTATGTAACATTTACATTCAGTCTCTTCTTGCACACACTTCTCCAAAGTAGGGCAGGGATTCCTTCCATCTCCTGACTGCATTGGGGATGGTAGGGAGGTCCAGCAGTAGGAGACTCAACACTACTGCACACTTTTCCTTTCTAACATGTCTTATTCAAGGAATGTGCTATCAACTCAACCCAGACAAGTGGTAGATCCCATAGTCGAGCAAAATACTAAACATAACATTGGCATATACCTATAATCATATAGAGCCCTTCTACTAGTGCTTGCACTGGGATGCTACAGTATCAGGGGCATAACATGAGGAGGTGCAAAAGGTGCGATCGCGTCTGGGCCCAGGTGCCTTAAAGGGGCGAGATTAGTGTTATAAATGATACATTATAGTTGAGGGATCTGGTACAGATTTTGCGGTTGAGCCAACAGTTTCATGTTACGCCTCTGCCTAAATTTGTTATAATAAGATAGCATGGAGAAAAGTCTAGGCAGACAATTATTGCCCATTTTCTCACCTTCAATGAATAAGTTAAGACCAAAATGGGTACATAAAATGCTGACTTGTTTCTTCTACTACATATTTTGTGTAAAATTTGACAATATTGGAAGATCATATTTACGACTGATGGTAGGATCCTTGATACATATTGGTGAAACTTTGTGAATATCTAATCTTGATGAGCTCTGTGGTATGTGCTCTGCACATTGTGTCCTCATTTTCCTAGCAGCAAATTTGCTGGTCTCCAGTTTTTGTATTAATATTCAGTACAACTTGTACATTACTTATTCTGCGTTACAAGCCTTATTTTGTGTGTATTTGCATTCATTACAGTATAAGATTCCTGTTGTCTGCAGTGATGGGGGAAAGTGACTTGCCACAGAAAACCTTTGTGAATATACATGATATATCTGGTTGTCTGAAAGAGCATGTAATACTGTAAATTATAATCTGATCTTCAGCTATGTCAATAATCGTAAACACATTGGTAAGATTAAAGGGGTTAAAAATAGGATTAACAGCAGCAAAGTGGTATTGAGCGATTAGACTCTAGAGGACTAGATCCGGGATCCCAAATGCTGTATAGGGCTATAAAATAGGGAAGATGGGGCGGTAAATGGTCTATTTATTTAGCCATTGAAATATTTATGCTGTACTTTGGATTCCAGCATTGCAGACCTTTGGCATTCTAGCTGTTAATTTGCTGAGGTAATCTGGAGAAATTTCCCGCCATGCTTCCAGAAGCCCCTCCCACAAGTTGCATTGGCTTGATGGGCACTTTTTGCGTACCATACGGTCAAGCTGCTCCCACAACATCTCAATGGGGTTGAGATCTGGTGACAGCGCTGGCCACTCCATTACAGATAGAATACCAGCCGCCGGCTTCTTCCCTAAATAGTTCTTGTATAATTTGGAGGTTTGCTTTGGGTCATTGTCCTGTTGTAGGATGAAATTGGCTTCAATCAAGCGCTGTCCACAGGGTATGGCATGGCGTTGCAAAATGGAGTGATAGCCTTCCTTATTCAAAATCCCTTTTACCTTGTACAAATCTCCCACTTTACCAGCACCAAAGCAACCCCAGACCATCACATTACCTCCACCATGCTTGACAGATGGCGTCAGGCACTCTTCCAGCATCTTTTCAGTTGTTCTGCGTCTCACAAATGTTCTTCTGTGTGATCCAAACACCTCAAACTTCAATTCGTCTGTCCATAACACTTTTTTCCAATCTTCCTCTGTCCAATGTCTGTGCTCTTTTGTCCATATTAATCTTTTCCTTTTATTAGCCAGTCTCAGATATGGCTTTTTCTTAGCCACTCTGCCCTGAAGGCCAGCATCCCTGAGTCGCCTCTTCACTGTAGACGTTGACACTGGCGTTTTGCGGGTACTATTTAATGAAGCTGCCAGTTGAGGACCTGTGAGGCGTCGATTTCTCAAACTAGAGACTCTATTGTACTTGTCTTGTTGCTCAGTTGTGCAGCGGGGCCTCCCACTTCTCTTCTACTCTGGTTAGAGCCTGTTTGTGCTGTCCTCTGAAGGGAGTAGTACACACCGTTGTAGGAAATCTTCAGTTTCTTGGCAATTTCTCACATGGAATAGCCTTCATTTCTAAGAACAAGAATAGACTATCGAGTTTCACATGAAAGTTCTCTTTTTCTGGCCATTTTGAGAGTTTAATCGAACCAACAAATGTAATGCTCCAGATTCTCAACTAGCTCAAAGGAAGGTCAGTTTTATAGCTTCTCTAACCAGCAAAACTGTTTTCAGCTGTGCTAACATACTTGCACAAGGGTTTTCTAAACATCCATTAGCCTTCTTACACAGTTAGCAAACACAATGTACCATTAGAACACTGGAGTGATGGTTGCTGGAAATGGGCCTCTATACACCTATGTAGATACTGCATTAAAAACCAGATGTTTGCAGCTAGAATAGTCATTTACCACATTAACAATGTATAGAGTGTATTTCTGATTCATTTAATGTTCTCTTCATTGAAAAAAAAATGTGCTTATCTTTCAAAAATAAGGAAATTTCTAAGTGACCCTAAACTTTTGAACGGTAGTGTATGTCAACTTAATTCAGCCAAGCTGCAGTCAGGTCTGAAAATGTGACCATGACACAGACACTGCTTCCCAATCTGCGCACACGTGTGAATTCAGCCTTATAGGGGTAGTGATAATCCCTTTCCATATGCTATATTAGGATACTTGAACCTCAAGACAACTAATGTAAAGAGCCTCCACAAGTACAACTTTCCTGTTGCAGATTATCCACCATGAACTTTGCTACAGATTGACAGCAATATCTGCATCTGCAAATTTTTCTTGAATTTTGCTGTGCATTTGCTGCAGAATTCACCTTATGCATTGCAAAGGGTGACATTTACAACATAAGGCTAGGTTTAAACTTGCGTTGGGGTCTGTCTTTCGGGTCTCCACTAAAACAGCGGTTACCCACGGAAGAAAGTCCTCCTTACAGGACTTTTCTCTCCACTGATTTTCAGTGGATTCTGCGGTGGAGTCTTGACTCTGACGCTAGATTTGAATCTAGCCTAAATTGTTATGCCATGGCAAAAAAAAAAAACGTACACTGTAAGTCGGTGTCCAATGCAGATATTTTCTGCAGTGTGTACATGAAATTTGTTAAAACCTTATTCATTTTGTTGGTACTGTAATAAATCGCAGATTTCTGGAAGGAAAATCTGCAGCATGTGAACATACACTTACACTTTTACTTCTTAGGGTGCGCCAAACTGCCTATGTATTCATGGAGAAATCATAGAATATTGAGGAAATCTATGTAGGACAGCTCACATATTCATTTTGAAATGTGATATTTATTTATTTTTTTCCCCCAACATTTTATAAGCAGAATATAATAATAATAAATTATGTAACATAATTTTTTTCCTACCACACTGGCACACCCAGACAAAGCCGCAAAGTCAGAGTCTTATTTAATATAATTAGAACTGTGTACTTACTCCTCCTCAGTGTAGGGTTCTACTGACGGCCGAGTAGGAGTTAACTAAGATATGACACAAGGACACCCAGAGGTGCGGCACTTGCCCTTATTGGCTAACCATAAATTACTACTGCACCATTACCCATATTACTGTATGCTGCTACTTACTTGGCTGGTGTGACCAAAGTTTCCTGTCTGCTTGTACAAAACTACTGTGTATTAACTTCATGAATTTTCCATCGCTGAGAGATCAAAGATTTTTTTTTCTAGAGGGTAAAATAACCCAAGGTTGTCAATTAAATCCTTCTCTTCTATCATTTGCCTGTTAGAGAGTAATTGTAATAAATGGTGGCGTAGAATAGGATTTGCTTCCCAGTAATTAGAACTTTCATCAAGTCTCGTTACTCTCATTAGTGGAAATAGTAGATCTGCTGTAGACTACGTGAAGTAGACATGTGTAAGCTTTTCGTCCTAATAATGTGATTTGTATCTGTCAGTAAAGTAGAGGATATACAGTGCTGTGCAAAGGTTTTAGGCAGATGTGGAAAAAAAATGCTTCCAAAAAATACAAGTGTCAAAAATGTGTGTTTGTTCATTAACCAGATGCAAAGTGAAATGAAAAGAGAAATATAAATTATTTGGTGTCACCGCTCTTACCTTCAAAACGGCATGAACTTTTCTAGGTACACTTGCACAGGGAGGTTGTTCCAAATATCTTGGAGAACTAAGCACAGATGTTATGTGGATGTAGGCTTGCTGAAATCCTTCTGTCTCTTCATGTAATCCCAGACAGACTTGATGATGTTAAGAGTGGGGGCCATATCATCGCTTTCAGAATCCTCCTTCAATCTGTGGACACAAGAAATATTAATGCATGATAATATATTTCTCTTTTGTTCATTAATTTCATTTTGATAATTGAAAAACTCTCAGAGGTCCCTTCACCGACTCCACCAATTCCAACTCATTGCATCCTTCAATAGGCGACACGCCACTAATTCTGGAGCAGTTGGAATTTTTTTCTCTCAGCTCTTCAATTCTGTTACATTCAGCACAATCATACTGTCTATTGTCAAGTGAGCAGTCCTTGGCTGGAGCAGATAGACAGGATCCTCCCCCCTGACAGCAGAAAGCATAATTTACTGAAACTAACAGAAATGATTGCTAGAGAAAAAAAAATCCAGCTGTGTCAGAATTAGTGGAGCTGCACTTGTTGAAGGATGCAAAGAGTTGAAGTTAGTGGTGGTGGTGAAAGATCCTCTCTAACACTTCTATATTTGAAAGCGTTGTTGATTTTATTTTGTTTAGGGTTGGTTCACACTTGCACCTGAGTCTGACCTAAATATCAGAAAAATAGGATAGGGAAAGGTTTGCAAGCGGTTTGTTTAAAAACCCAGTCACTTCAATGGGTTTTTAAAGCAACCCGCAGGTGTCCAGTTGCAGTCCAGTTGCAGACACCTGCGGGTTGCTTTAAAAACCCATTGAAGTGACTGGGTTTTTAAACAAACCGCTTGCAAACCTTTCCCTATCCTTTTTTCTGATATTTAGGTCTGATTCACGGTGGACGGACTCCAGGCGCAACTGTGAACCAACCCTTACTTGTATAGCGCCATCATATTCCGCAGCGCTTTAGAGACATTGTCAGTCACTGTCAAAAGTAGGGCTCACAATCTTTCCAGACCTGCCTAAACGTTTTGCACCATGCTGTATATCACCCAGTGCTCTTCTTTATTGCCAGAGGACAAGGTTGGGCCTAGTTTTATTCATTTCTGCAACCTCAGCAGATTTTTGTCAGCAGGCAGTATTCGAGCATGTTCTATTGTATTACTTAATGGGGGTTTCTGGGACTGCAATATTGGTGACCTAAGGTCAGTGGGCTCCCAACATCTGTTACCCACCATTCAAGTGTTCTTTTGAGTGACTGCCACCTTCCCTTCTCTGGCTGGTGACTTCCTTTTATGGTCACATGGCAAAACTGCAGCTCCGTTCCATTCAAATAAATTAAACTGAGTTGTAATACTGAGCACAACCTCTACACAATAAAAGACACTTGTGTTACCAGGGCACACCATGATCCCTGCAACGGCGGGACAGTGTGGAATATGGCGCTCATCTGGCTGCACCCAGTTCCACAGTCCTTTTGTGGCTGAGTTTTTAGATTCTGCTGACAGAAGCCGCTCATGTAGGGGATGTAGTGCTGCCTCTTAAGGCCAATGTCCAGTTAGTACCCTGGTTCCAGGGAATTGACTGGTACATCAGGCATTACTGATGTGCCTCCTTGGTTCAAGCCAACCAGGCCTGGCATGCAGACATCTAAGCAGCAAGTAACTGCTCCTCTGTAGCAAGCATCACAGGGTCAACCTCCCTTCCCAGCGCAGAAGCAAGCCTGAGCAAACCACTTAAGATGTATAGCGGCCTCCCACCTGTCCCGCAGATCTCAAGGTAGATGAGGCTTAGACGATTGGGGTTATACTGCCTGATCTGGCAGAGTCTTTCCCCCTCTCCCTGTTCAGGATACATGCAATGCTCAGTATATGGCTAGATATAAGCTCTTCTTTCTGTGGCAGATTTTCCCAAGACTGTTTCCTTGTTCATTCCTAGGTATAGTGTTCCTTTAATTCCTCCTTTTATATGCAAAAGGAATTAATTTTAGTAATTGCCAACTTTTGTCTCATGTAGTTCATTATCTTCTTAGAAAAAATGTTTTCTTTTAAGCTTTCTAAAAAATTGTGAAGCTTCAAAAAGGAGAAATGATTATAAGAACACATAAAAGAGATGCGCAGCAAAAATGCAGACGATGAATATTTCTACCTGACGCTTAGAAATCCAAATGATTCTTTGTAGAAACTGCCTGTATGTTCTGAGGATGAAGATAATCTCTTTGTGGGGCTACTATCAATGGATACATTGAATACCGTCCATAATTCATCACCAGATAAGCGGCCAATCTTATTATTCTTCTTAATTTATAGAAATCGTACAAAATCCTCCTTAGCTGTCCAAACAATTTCTTTATATTCTTCATTATTGTTCTGAAGTCATTTTTTATTTTTACATTCATACTTATTATTGCAAGTTAGTGTTACCCATCCCTCTCCCCCCAAGAAAAAGTAATAGAATAAAGCATTTTTTGACTCCTATATTGAATTTACAGTCACTTTTCAAAAATCCCACATTTTTGACAGCCATGTAGAGCTACAGAAGATCTTATAGCCTAGACAAGTCTTTTCTTTGAAGAGCCATTATTACTTTACGTTTGAAGAGCTTTTCAATGTCTTTCATTCTTATTTTATGAGATGACTCTTAAAATAGCTACAAATGTTAGAAAATCTCTGAGGGTCGAGTCTCAGCTATTAATGTTACCATTAATAGCCCCATTTATTTTAGTTTCGATGAGGCAGACCCATTCCATTCGGAAATGCAATGGTTAATTCCGTTATTCTTGACAAGTCATGGAAGAAATGAATTGCAATACAGTACATCTGTTAGGATCAATTGTGCATTCTGTTTGGATCAGTTAGGGTATATTCACACAGTGAAATTTCGATACCATCTCAAGATTAGCTCCAAACTCCATCCGGAATCTGCTTCCCATTGTTTTAAATGGGAGGCAGCGATGGATGCCTTTTCTTTTAGGACTCTGAAAAAAGAAGTGCCCTGCTTGATCTTGCCACAGCTTCCATGGCTCATTCATCTGCAGAAGCGGCTGCGAGAGAGTGCTGCTGATTTAACCCATTGTTTGAGGCCAGTCAGCAAGTAAACCCGCGTCGGAAAGCCAAAGCTCTGCTCTGGCTTCCTGCAACAGGATGCACAGGGCTGGAGAGTGGAGAAGAATCTGAGGCAGAGGACATCCTTAAATTCCTCTTCTCTTTATGAACAGCCCCCTTTAAAAAGACACATGACTCCATATAACCATTCAACTGGACCCTGAGGGAGCGCTAGGTTCCTCTGCCATGTTGAATATACCATTGCTATAAATGGCACAAGGTAGGTAGGGGCGCCATTACATTTTCTGCACTGGGGCCCAGGAGCTTTGTTATCTCTCTGCTCTTTCATATTCTTTGTTTTAACTAAAGGCAAAAACTAAATTAAAAAGTTATTCATCGCTGACTATGGTATCATCTGCTTTGATCCTGTACTTGTCTTTAGAGCATGTGTCCAGTTAGATTGGGAGAAGAGGTGGATGTTAAAGGGTATTCTGGTCACAACAACTTACCACCGATCCATAGGATAACAGACTGGCTGCAAGTATTGCCATAGCTGTCATTGTTTAATACCTGTTAGCTACTGTACTAAAGACATTCTTGCCAGTGAGTACAGCCATGATTGATGTACCTCAGTTAAGTGAGTAAAATAAGAACAGGGTTACAACCACAATTGTATCTGGAGTATTCTTGTTCCAAAATTATCCTGCTTAGTTCCTCACTAGCAAATCCAAGCTATATACCATCACTTTAAAAGGTAGGAAACCACGTGATATGGAGACTGTCGGCAGTCACATCAGTGGTTAATTAAACACGCAGGGCATTTTTCGGTGTTTCTCATGGGATCCAATGGTTCCATGTTGCGAAGTCCTGCTTTTTATAAAGATGCAAATGAATCTCCAAGTGCCACTTTGTCCATTTCTTCAGATGGAAGTACCCTGGCTCTCCTCCGGCTCACCCGATTTGTAACCGTCCCTTTTATCTATACCACCTCCAGCTAGTTCAGAAATCTTGTGGCATTGATGTGAATCACACTGCAACAGGTGGTGGGCAGTGGGCAGAATGAGAGCTGGTCATTTCCATCTAAAGAAACCCGAAATAGTACTTTGGAGATTCATATACATATAAAAAGCAGGGTTTCTCAGTGTGGAAGCATTGGATGTCCATAAAACTATTGTAATTGGTGTGAACCACCCTACAATGCTATGGCCTGTATTTATTCACTATGCACAACTGTTTTCTGGCATAAAAAGTGGTACATTTTTTTTTCGTACACTCCCATTTTGTACTATAAAATGCACCACTTTGTCTATTTTCTAACTTGATCGCTGCTTTTGAGAAAAGTAGGCAGTGCGGGGAAGCCTTGGCCTAAGTTCCTTCATTTCTTTGTTCATTTCAAGATTTTGCGTTCCATTCAGATCCAACAGTCTGCTTTATTATCATTGCTCTGAAAATGTTGCAGATGTTGGTGACAGTGAGTGAGTAATAGGGCCCCCTGTCGCTTAAGTCAGGTTGCCATTCTTAGCAGTAATCTCAAGACATATTCCCTGAGGAACACATTAAGGATCAGTCATCATCACCTCTTGTCAATGCATGGCAAGAAGCAGCAGAGACACGCCGGTGGTGCCCAGCTGTAAACTGTAGCTATCTGCATTGATTCCTTCAGTCCACCCACAACATAAATGCATAGGCCTCCTGTCATTTAAATGGAGGTGGATGGGATCCTGGGCCTCTGTTTCTGTAATATCCTAATGAGCTACTTTCCAGCCTGAACCGATGGCAGCAACCCAACAAACTGAACCAGCAGCACTCAGCATGGTGTTTCACATTGTGCTCCTACATATACTCTGTACAAGAGAAAGTGTTCAGTGTATGAAGAAAAGAAGAAAAACATGTAATGAAATCCTCAGTAATTAAAGAGTTATTTCCATCTCCCCACTTTGGATTTTAACCCCATCTCAAGCCTGTGAGCTAAAATAAAGCTATTGAACACCTCTAATGATCAAATTCTTCCAAGATTTCATATTTTCCTGTGCTATTTAATGGTTTCCCAGACTTGTAAATGGTTAATTTATTTTTCTCTTCAATCATGTATGGATATGTTCAAACAGGGGATTTTAGAGCAGTTTTTTAGGTGGGCTTCCAAAAAACAACTCTAATGTGCCTCCGATTGTTTCTGCTGAAGGTGCGGGGTGTGCCCTTACACTGATAAACCGCATTGTATGAGGCTTGTACACCCATGCTACAAACCCGAGGCTCAGCCATGGGTTCACAGGTAACATGGAGATGTTTTACAGCATATTTTGGAGGTGGAAGCCGCCTCAAAATTTTCTCTAAAATCCCCTGTTAGCATACCCTAACAAGTACAAATTGCTTTTACGTACATGTGACTGGGAGCTGTCCAATTCACATGCACCGAGCAGATGAAGAGGTTGGGCAATGAAGGTTTCTGTGAACCCAGGCAGACTACGGCCTCATGCACACTATGGTGATCAGATTTTTTTTAACAGCATGAACTCTGATGACATCTAAGTGTCATCGAAGTGCCTTCTGTCCTCCATTGATTCCAATGGGATTTCCGTTTTGATTTGTTTTCAAGGACCAAGATAGGACGTACTCTATAAATTTTGGAAAAGAGCAACGGAATTCTCCTTGGAAGAGCCTCAGGCTGCGCACTCGGTTGTGTTCATGAGGCCCAATAAGAAAATATAAAGCAGGAAATGCACAAGCATAACCAGTCCTGCCAAGCCACAGTAGTAACATAACCATTGTATTGCAGCTCAGCCCCGCCCACTTGAGTGGGCATAGGTTGCAATACTAAATACAACCAGTAGAGTGGCAGGTTGACAGATAGATCAACACATTTTTAAACAAATTGGGAGTTGCAGATTTTCATCACCTGAAGGCCCGCAGGTAGCAGATTCATGACTTGGTTCAGAGCCAGGAAGCTGTATTACTTTGTATTTACTATTGCTCTTGGTAACTGAGAACTGTTGCTCCTTTTCCACAAGCCGATTTCCGGGCCAGAGCGCCAACTGATGACATAACAAGTCAATATGTGTTCATTTGAAAGGCCTTTAGATTAAAGGCCCCACGTATGAGGCCTGCTGCAGGATGTCCACCGCAGACAAAGGCTGGTTTTTGCTGCTGCATTGCAATGGTTGAATACTGCAGGAAAAAGCACAACAATAATTGACGTGCTGTGTGTACGATCCCCACCGTGCACAACACTTTGAGCTGCAGGTTTGTTTCCGCACTGTGTGGATGGGATTTATTTAAATCCCATTGACTACATGCCTATTTTATTTTGTGACTTTGCAGCGCTAACCCTTTGAGTATGCAATGTGGAGCTTTAGGTGGTTTTTACATGTCAAGGTTTTGCAGACGCAGTTTTTGAAACAAAACCAGGAATGGATTGGGAAAAAAAGAAGATTCCGCTCCTATACTTTCACTCCCTTTCTAACTCACACCATGTTTTGGCTTCAAAAGCTGCATCTGAAAACCTGAATGTGTACACAGGCCGATGCAGTATTTATATTGATGGTGATGTATTTGCAAGGAGTTTGTATGTTCTCCCCGTGTTTGTGTGGGTTTCCTCTGGGTACTCCAGTTTCCTCCCACACTCCAAAATCATACTGATAGGGAATGTAGATTGTGAGCCCTATATGGGACAGTGACTGTCAATGTCTGTAATGCGCTATGGAATATGATGGCGCTATATAAGTATGTATAATAAATAAACTTGCATGAAATCTGTGGTGGTGGCTACCCTGTTTACACTGGGCAACAACCAGAAGTGTGTACAGAGGCCCTTATGGAGCCGCTGACTGACTCTGTTAGTGATCTGGTTGATTTTCTGTTGCCCTGTATTACAAATGGCTTTCAAAGTCCAGAGAGAGTGACTGTATTTGCTGTATTTTTGGCATTGCCTAGGCTGATCACGCACCATGAAGGTATGATTTAATATGTAGGTCACAGGGCACTATTTGCTAAGTCACCTCGTGTTTCTATTAATATATTGTAACGGTCATTTATGTTCATAGAAATCCATGATTCATCTAGGTCCGCTGAGGCAGCTTCTATAGTTATTACAATTGCATTGAGCCATTTATCCTGAAATCACCCTTGGTGTAAGGCTACTATGTGTAAGCTTTTTGCTGGTAAACCTGCACTGGCAGAAGAGCCGCTCGTGTGTACGATCCAGAAAAGGACTGGCTTTGTTTCAGTGAAATGTATCTGCTTAGACATAGATATCCACAATAGTATATAACAAGCTCTGACAGATATCTGCTACCTAAAGCTTTTCATACAAATAACAGCAATATCGATCCCTGGCATTTGTAGTAACTTACCATAGACACTGTAATGTAAGAGAAGATTTAGCAAAAATAGGATTTTCTGGTGCAAAATATGAACACCAGACTAATTCTGATACTCTACTTCAGCTCTGGTTAGAAGGTATGACCTTCCCATCTTTAGGACATTGGGGGAAATGTATAAAGTCCCTCTACAATAATGATATGTGGATGATATTCTGGTGCACATTTGGCGCAAGGCCATTTCTTGTTCCGTTCCAAACGTGCACCCGCTCTGCCCACATCTGCACAGTGAGGTCTGGGGAGGGCTGGGGTATAACAGTTTTCTGGCATGAGATATAATGGAAATCTACGTCAGTTTCTAATGGGCATAGATCTCTATTTAGGCGTGCGGGCGTGCAACTGATTTATGAAGAGGCCAGAGCTTCTTTAAGAATCAGTCATGCCCTGTGCCAGCCGGACCCTTTATTATGACTGGTGCATGACATGACAGTCTTAATAAATCTACCCCACTGTTCTAATAGCAGGTACAACAGAGAACAGCTGGGGGGGGGGGGCATTCACTCTTTTTATTTTTATTATTTAGTTAACCCCCATATATAACTAGCCTATGGTGTTCATATTTCCTATTTTCATCCATGTCCATTCCCTTCACACACGTACAACTGGCCACTAGACCATATATTTGTAGCAGGGTACACTGTTCCGCTTCCTCTTTCCTAGTGATGGGGCAGCTGCCTAATCCGTCTTCTTTATAGTCAGCCTAATAAAGAAAAACCTATCCAAAGAGATAAAGACTTCATGTCCAACCACAAAACGTCATATTTCCATGATTGAAGCGGTCATTCCAAAAATATAGGCACAAATGTTCATCCGCAACCATCTACTGTAGGCTGAGCTATAGATAATGGACAATAGCCCTGGATTCTTACAATGGCTCCCTTAGGGCACAAGCACATGGCAGGAGCAGTCATAATTCTACTTTATAACCATATTAAAATTCGAAGACAATTGAAAGTTAAAGATTTGAGCAAATATAAGTAATTAAAATTTTTGCATATTTTTAGTGACTTTCTGTAATCATATTAGTGGTGACAGACTTTTTTCTTAATAGGTTGCCAGTGGATACATTCATGAATGCAGGAACTTTCTATGGTCTGGGACTTGCCAATGGATATGACCATGAATGCAGGATTGGCCTGGCATTTGTCAGAAACACAGCCATGATGTCCTTGTAGTGGTCGGGTTTTCTTCTTCTCATACATGTAATGTCCCTAACTGATAAGGAAATCATGGCTGGGTTTCTGACAAATGCCAGGCCAATACTGCATTCATGGTCATAGCCATTGGCAACCTATCAAGAAAACTAAGATGATTAGAGAAAATCTTTAAAATTTTGAAAAAAAAAAATTGTAATTATATTTAAAAAAATGTTTAAAAAGAAATTGCCTACAAACTTAAATATGATTATGTTCATGGGAAAACCCCTTTAAGGCTGACCTTATACACATTAGATGTCTGTAGGCTGAACGCTTATTTGGCCAACAGTTATCTCTTCCAACTCCCAGGGCCGTTTTAATGCATTTGGGGGCCTTGTGCAAACTTTTTGAAAGTGGGCCCATAACTTAATTTCCCCTGCCCCTTCAACCACCAGTGTTACATAAAAAAAAACAAAAAAACACCGAACCGTGTTCCCATGGACCTATAGGCTCTGACTGTAATGTCTGTGGCTTGGCACTCATAGCGCTTCCCTGCCACAGACCTTATCAGCCGAAAGCTGATAATGGAGCACAGAGATAGCTCCATTCTCCACTATTGTATTCAACCTCGATCTGTGTCCTAAGGACACAGTTGAAATCACTGCCTGGCGCCCGTCACAGTGGGACCACACCCAAAATGTGGGACTGTCCCCCTCGATCCAGGGCAGCTGAGGGGGGCCCCCGCAACCATAGGGCCCGGTGCAGCTGCACCGTTGCACCTATGGTTAAAGTGGCACTGCCAACACCCCTATACACATGCATACTTGGCAGAGCACGCATGTGTTCTTAATGGAAGAGGCATGAAAGCTGCTGCCAGGCACCTTTTCTCTGATTATTGGGAGGTCCCCATACACATTAGATGGTCGACCAAAATCCGCTGGTTTGGCAGACACTGCTCCAGTCTAATGTGCGAGACCAGCTTAGACACAGGTTACGTGGTGACCTCAGTTACCTGTAGCCTAAGCTTGTCTTTTCCTCTTCTTTCTGGTGTCTTTGAGATGTTGGTATCTTTGGGAAGACCTTTGCCTACTCATCTGTGCTGGTTTAGTACCAAGTTAAAGCATCAAACAGATTTCTGGTCAAATGGATCTGTCTGGAATAAAACAAATGGGAAGAGCGAAGTGATGACAGATTTTCATTCCTGCTCTCATAAAGAGCTATGTACAGATGCTGACTGTCAGTTCAGAGATGACAGCTTGATGCGGAAGATAAATCTTTTGCATGATCTGCCTATTCTTGTCTTTGATACTGGCATAAATCCTGGAAATGAACGTATAACATCAAGAAACTAACAAGACAGAGACATTGTGTATAAATGGTAACAGTATAGTCAGAGCATCTAGAAGATGGGGTCCTATTCATATGCATGTGTCTGTAGTGTCCCTCTCGAGGGCAGCATTGAAAACAAATAATCTCCTGCTTCAGATCTTTTATTTATAGAGAGCCAATGTATTCTCTTCTAAGGGAGCGTATCAATAAAACATGCATGGTGCAGTGGTAAAACACACTTGTACAATAGATGGGAATGAAACACCCTGCACCATTGTCAGACGTCTATGTCCTTTGGCCCCTTCCAGCCACTAATAAACAAACTGGTTCGGAGAGGTAGAGTTATTATCACAGATCTGAGGCCTCTGAGGACTGGCATGGAAAAATTCAATCAATACTTCAAGAATGGTGACTCTCTAGGGCTATTTTAAGGACATATTCTCAACAGAGTTGAAGGTACAGTGGCAGCAAGTGTATAGATTCAGTCACAATCAATATACTGTAGTGTACAGTTAACTCATTATCTGCCGTCTCGTTTGCAGTCTGTGTTTCCTACTTCTGACATCCTCAACTAGCATCAGTCTCAGATGTCCACCAGATTCTGGTGCCTACCGTCTATTAAAATGCCAAATTTTAATATCTGTGTAATATCTGTGTATCTTTGCTGTTATTATTATACACACAGGACATAACCCATTAGACCTTACTGATGTTATTTGTAAGTGAACCCTTAAAGGGAACCTGTCAGGCCGATTTGGGACACTAAACCACCCTCAGGTCCTTATGTATGGACACATTAAAAAAAAAAAAAAAAATCAGCTGTTCTCCCCATGCCAGTGCAGGTCTTCAGTGAAGCTAAAGATGTACACCTTGGCTTAAAGGGGTATTCCCATGAACATAACCATTTTTAAATTTGTAGATAATTAAAAGTTAAACATTCTTACAAATATAAGTAATTTAACATTTTGTAGAGTTTTAAAGATTTTCTCTAAATATCTTGTAGTCGCAAGTTGTTGTCTTGATAGGTTGCCAGTGGATACGACAATCAATGCAGGATCTTTCTAAGGTCAGAAAATCAGCCAAGTTGTCTTTATTGTGGCCGTGATATCTTCTGATACATGTAGTGTCCCTGCCTGATAACCCAGCTACAATAAGAAAATCATGGCTGGGTTCCTGACAAGTCCTAGACCATAGAAAGTTTCTGCATTCATGGTCGTATCCATTGGCAACCGATCAAGACAACAGACTGTCACCACTAAGATGGTTAGAGAAAATCTTTAAAACTCTGCAGCATTTTTAACTACTTACATTTGCAAAAGTGTTAATTTTAATTATCTTTTAATTGTCTACAGATATAGATATTACTATGTTCCTGGGAATACCCCTTTAAGTGCGCATGTGCTGGTCCTTGGGTGCAGACGCAGTGAAGCTGGGGTGTACATTTATGGCAAATTGTAATATAACAGGGCTACCTGGGACACTAAATCCTCAATCCTTTCAGCAGAAACATCAGTACCTAATGACAGGACAGTTATACAGTGATACAGTCACTTTTGTATTGCTGAATAACTAGCATTCAGCAGTCTAGGTAATAATACCTGTTGGTTTCATCCTGCTTTGAAAATTGCTATGTTATTGTGATCCCTCACCATACCTGCACAAGTTGTTTTATATGGAAAGCATTTCTGCCAGTGTGTTAAAGGGGTTTAGTACCGTTTGATCTTTATTACATGTCAAAATGTGTGTTCAGTGGGGATAAAGTAGCCAGGATCTTGCTGTTAAAAGGAAAAGATGTAGAGGTGGATGTCCATAAGCATTCACCGGGAGTGTTGCTATGGAAGTAAAAGATTTGGGACCCAATCCATATTTACTGGAATCACCCTCAACTACTCCATTTCTGGAGCCAAAGTCTACCGTATTGGTTAGATGCAGTCCTAGAAAAGTGAACTACCCGTTACACCCGAAGGCTCGTAGGTGACATCTACTCTGATAGTAGCCATTCTCTTTCCTCATCTTGTCCATTCGGCCCAGATCTTAAACTCTTCCTCCTGCCACAATTTGTCTCTGAAGACTTTGCCACACAGCCATCTTTGGTTTTCTAACTTTTCTATTACTCCTTCCATCCTGGTGGTCTAACAGTGTCAATCTGCAGCCACTCCTAATATTGTGCTGTTCAGTGCTCCCAAATACTGTACTACAAAATAATAGTGCTTCCTACAGTAATTTGTGTCATATATTGAGCCCTCAAAAATAATTATGCACATCAATTAGTGATTAGTAATATTGGTTCCCCATAGGGCCCCATTACTAATAGTGCCCCACATAGTCAGAATACGCTCAAGGTAATAATGATTAATAACCCCCAATAGTACGAATGCCCTCCCAGAATGCCCCATCAATAATAGTGCCCTCCATAGTGCCTACAATGTTAACAGTAGTGCTAAGTGAAAAAACTCCTACAGTAATTTTTCTTCAACATGATCCATAGTAGTAGTGTCTCCATTGTAATAATGCTCTCTAAGTGTGCCCCATATGTAATAGTGCTGACCATTGTAATAATGCTCCTCCAGTGTGCCCCAAACAAAAATGCTTCTCCCAGTGTGTCCCCAATAGTAATAGTGCTCCTCCAGTGTGTCCCCCATAGTAATAGTGCTCCCCAGTGTGTCCCCAATAGTAATAGTGCTCCTCCAGTGTGTCCCCAATAGTAATAGTGCTCCCCAGTGTGTCCCCAATAGTAATAGTGCTCCTCCAGTGTGTCCCCAATAGTAATGGTGCTCCCCAGTGTGTCCCCAATAGTAATAGTGCTCCTCAGTGTGTCCCCAATAGTAATAGTGCTCCTCCAGTGTGTCCCCAATAGTAATAGTGCTCCCCAGTGTGTCCCCAATAGTAATAGTGCTCCTCCAGTGTGTCCCCAATAGTAATGGTGCGCCCCAGTGTGTCCCCAATAGTAATAGTGCTCCTCAGTGTGTCCCCAATAGTAATAGTGCTCCTCAGTGTGTCCCCAATAGTAATAGTGCTCCCCAGTGTGTCCCCAATAGTAATAGTGCTCCTCCAGTGTGTCCCCAATAGTAATAGTGCTCCCCAGTGTGTCCCCAATAGTAATAGTGTTCCTCCAGTGTGTCCCCAATAGTAATAGTGCTCCCCAGTGTGTCCCCAATAGTAATAGTGCTCCCCAGTGTGTCCCCAATAGTAATAGTGCTCCCCAGTGTGTCCCCAATAGTAATAGTGCTCCCCAGTGTGTCCCCAATAGTAATAGTGCTCCTCCAGTGTGTCCCCAATAGTAATGTTGCTCCCCAGTGTGTCCCCAATAGTAATAGTGCTCCCCGGCCCCCCCCCCAGTGTGTCCCCAATAGTAATAGTGCTCCCCAGTGTGTCCCCAATAGTAATAGTGCTCCCCAGTGTGTCCCCAATAGTAATAGTGCTCTCCCAGTGTGTCCCCAATAGTAATAGTGCTCCCCAGTGTGTCCCCAATAGTAATAATGGTCCTCCAGTGTGTCCTCAATAGTAATAGTGCTCCTCCAGTGTGTCCCCAATAGTAATAGTGCTCCCCAGTGTGTCCCCAATAGTAATAATGGTCCTCCAGTGTGTCCCCAATAGTAATAGTGCTCCTCCAGTGTGTCCCCAATAGTAATAATGGTCCTCCAGTGTGTCCCCAATAGTAATAGTGCTCCTCCAGTGTGTCCCCAATAGTAATAGTGCTCCCAGTGTGTCCTCAATAGTAATAGTGCTCCTCCAGTGTGTCCCCAATAGTAATAGTGCTCCCAGTGTGTCCACAATAGTAATAGTAATAGGTTGAGGGACTGTTATGGCACTGGACAAAGTATCCGCGGCTTATTCCCTGGATCTTTTGTACTAGCAATGATCCTGACATTCACACTGCAACAAAGTAAATGGAAGTTATCTAAATGAGAATTTTCTCTCACTTCAGTTACATGCACAACCATCTCTTCACCCAGAATGAGGCACAAGATCTCTATATATTTGGCTTCAGTAAGGATCCAAGCTGCAGTACACTGACCATTCATACTAGTCATAACATGTCTACGTGCACATATGTTTGGATCCATTGACCACAGCACAAAAACATAGTTTTTAGTCTTCTCCTTTTTGGATTAATTCCTACTTTTGGGTTAACAAAACCAAATTAAAAATACAGTGTGAACAGTGCCTTGCAATGAAAGGCGTTTTCTGAGATAACAATATTGATGGCCCAGTGTAAGATTAGCGGGCTTGGACTCATGGCACCTCCACCAGTCTGCTGTCTGAAAGGATTTATGCTAAAAGGGACAAAGCTACAGTACCCAGAACAGCCACTGGTATTTTGTGTGTATGGTATTTTGGTGTATGGACTAGATGAAGAGACTACAGCTGACACCCAAGCTTCACCTTTTCAACAGACACGCCAAGATTCTGACCCAATCCAGTCTGATATTAACTGTTTATACGAAGTCTAGGGCATCAATATTGTGATCTTAGAAAATCCCTTTAGCATAAATGTACAAAACATGTATTTTATGAGATCTTCGAACATTTTGTGCTGGTAATAGGAGAGGCTAAAGTCTGGGAGTATTTCTACAGTGTGGAACTTTACCTGTATTCTGTCTCTTTGAATTAACATGTGCCTCTTGATAGAATGGGTTCATATTGGGGAAATATATTATTTGCAGGGATCAGTAATGTAGCTAGTGTCAGATCAAGAGCTAACATTGAAAATAGGTTGTATGAAAAAAATGTTTTTTTTTCGTGTTTTTTTTTTCTTTGGGGGGGGGGTTGGGGCAGAAACAAAAGTATGGTACGCTTCTTTTTTTGTCCATCTAAAAAAAATAAAAAAAATAATGGAGCCTTATCCACAAGATTAAAGGAACTTTTTGGGACAGAAATGTTGACTACCTATCCTTCATCGCCCTGGACCCCCACCATTCAGCTGGAAGGGGTGCAGTGTTAAGGTGAGCACCATGGCATCTACTCTGAACACCAAGCACAGTGCCAATCGTATTGTAGGGATTGTGCTTGGTGTCATGTGTACAATGTCGTCCAGGGCAAGAGGCATTCTTTGTGGCTGCTCTATGCTTTGGCTAATATATGAGGGTCCTGAATAGTTGACGATTTCTCTGTGAACCTAATGGGTATTTCAGATTGGATCTTCTGAACCAAACCCCTTTAATCTTGATTCCACTTTCCGCTAGACTACTGGGTCCTTTAGGAGCAGGAAATGCTCATTGCAGTTGTTCCCCACTTTTGTTAATAAAAGATGGTCAGAACTTAAGAAATATTTAACAGGATCTGAAATAAATTTTTTTTTTTTTAAACCCGACGACCCCTTTAAGTAAGGCTATCGCATAATACAAGAGAAGGAGTTTCTTGCCTGATCTCTCTGGGTGTGATCTGTTTTGGAAAGTGTTTTCTTACATGGGCAGAGACCACAATATGATTCACTGAAGGCTTGGATAAGATGTGGTAATATGATTACTGTAATAGTTCTAAAGACTTTGCAATGCAAGTTACATTTTTCTGCACTGTATCCAGCTGTCCACATCTGCCAGCTAGATGGTTTCAGATAACATTGCTGAGAAATTACTAACTAATTGTCAGATAGTTAGCCAGATACTGCAGAAGACACTTGGAAACAATTACCATGGCTGCGTCACTTCTCTTACTGGAAAGTATGGCGAATTTGGAAACCTTTAAGACTTATATTTCTTTATAAGCATAAGTAAATATGACATGTAATTACATTTCTAGCCACTGGAATAAACCCGTAACTCTATTTTCTGTTAATACGTACAAATTACATTGGAAATCGGAGCCGACATTAAGCATAAGAGATGCAGAATACCAGAGTCCTCCAAAATAAATCCGCTTTGAATTCAATTATTTCTATACAGTAAATGAATATGTTACTTTATTGAAGATTTCAAGAATTAAAATGTTTACTTCTAGTTATACAGGATACATCTTGTTTTGTCCTGGGATTGAAAAGTTAGAACACTTTTCAAGTAAACTAATTTGGAAATCTGTCTTCATGGGAATATTTTATTTTATTATTATTTTTTTTTAACATGGAGTTGCTGTAAACTCATATACGTAGTTGAATTTTTAACAATTCTGTACAGTGTAGATAATCCTCTGCTTGCATTCTAAATACTCTGCTATATTACCGTCTATTCAGATGGAAGAAGTTTCAGGTCTGCCCCACTTGTAAATAAGCATATTGTAACAATGTCACTTTAGCGCCCAAAGCAGTCATGACCATAGCCACAGGGTGCCTCTTAGCCTGAAGACTGAAAGACACTTTTAGGCTGAGGCCACATGTTGAGGAAATTAAGCACTTTTTTTGGCCTTTGCAGAAAAAAATGCTTAGTCTTACAGTCCCAGCAAAGTGAATGAGATTCTATTTAATCTCATCACATATTGCAAAAAAAAAAAAAAAAAAAACACTGCAAAAAACCGCATTTTCGAAAATACAAAATGTGGCAAAAATGCTGCATTTTTCCCCTAGACTTGTATGGATGGAGTTAAAAATGAAAAACATATCGGAAAAGCAGTGAAAAGTGTAAGCATTTGAGCTGTTTTTTTCTATTGCGTTTTTGCAGGGGTTTTTTTCCCCATACCACTTTTTTTCGCTGCATTAGATTTTGGCATGTACTTGCCAACTCTCCCAGAATGTCTGGGAGGCTCTCTAATAGGACCTCCCGCACTCCTGGAAGAGTGGTGATAGATCATCAATATTAGATTGGAAGGGTCCAACTTCTGGCACTCTAGCCAGTCTGCAGTTTCATGGGGCTACAAGCATTTTCTGCCTCTATTTTGGGCCTGTAATTAAAAATGAGCAAATCGAAGCTGCAGAAGTGGAATTCGATGCAAATCAAATATTCCCTGAAATTCAGATAGAATCCGAATTTCCTCACGCTTTGTGGTAACTATTCGCATTTAGTTCAAAATGGCTGCTGTACATGTTAGAACATGGGGCAACGGACTCTGGGAACGCGGGCTCACCCACAATGCCATGTGTGCAGCCAATCAGCAGCCAGCCCTGTGATGTCGCATCCCTTTAACCCCTTCACGAGCGCACACTGCATGTTTGACCGCGGCATCCAAGGTGTTAAAACCCCTGATCGGTGATGGAGCAGGGTGTTAGCTGTTACTAACAGCTAACACCCTGCTCCTTAACCGATCTGGGGATTTAACACCTTGAATGCCGCGGTCAAACATGACCATGGCATCCAAGGGGTTCCGCCATTTTGCTGCCCACCCCGGCTCTCTACAGCCAATAAATAGCTGTTTTTGTTACGCAATTCCCCTCGATTTAATTTGGATCGAATAGAATCGTATCGCGAAATTCGGCAAAGTTGCTGAATCGAATCTTTGAATACTTCGCTCATCTCTACCTGTAATGTTACGTTCATCAGTCAAATGGCAACAAAGTCTTTGTGCCCTTTCTAGCAATCCGTAAGGTTCCCAAGTCCTCTCATCATTCACAGCTTCTGACAAGTAAATTTTAGAATGACTCCTACAAGAGCAAAAAAACCCTAATGAATATTCATGAGGCAAATTACTAGTGAGAAATGTACATAAAATTCAGTCGGCTCACAATAAATTTACTTTTCCAAATTTGTTGGAAAGGGGTTGAGTAACAGTAATTTAGAATATATTCTATTGATTCTGAATGAAATAGCCTTTAGCATTCTGGATTTATGTAAAAACTTTGTCCTACAGATCTAAAAGAACATGAGTGATGTACAAACATGACATGCATTCTGTAGTTTGTTCAGAGAATATCGCAGTGCAAAATTATTTATGCCATTTACCGTGAATAAAGGGAATTGTATATGTAGATATTCAAATTGTCACCTTGAAACATGTTAAATTTTCCCTTGTATTAAGAATTTATATGAACTTTACATATCTGAAGTATTTGACACGTTCTGCCAGTCCTCCGAGTATCTGAGCAGTCAAGAATCTAATTTTAAAAATTGTAACTAATTTTGTCACTTTTTATGTATGACCTGCCGTGTATTCTTTCTGATGTTCTGTCTGCCATATGTACTCTGTTGGGAACTTTAACAAGTTGTCATATTATTTAGGGATTGTCCTGCCTAGAAAACCCATTTTCAAGTTAATAGAGGGTACTAGTCACTCATTCAGAAGCTCCATGAAGTAGCTAGAACAGAGAGCAGCTACATAGAGCGTCACTTACCCTGGAGGACCAAACATGTCCTTACATTATATGGACAGCCCATCGATTTTAATGGGATTATCTGGAATCAAATAAAGCTTATTAGTGCATTTCCTGCCCTAGATAATCTTTAATATATAACCTGGTGCGCCAGAGAACCGCTGTTTACCTTTGCAGCAGGGTGCTGGAAGTCTGTGCTTGCTGCCTACTCTGCTCTTTGATGCCACTGACTCTCCTCTACTCCAGCTGCAGGTCCATAGAGTAAAGCTGAATCTGGTGTGACCACACTTCGTAGTTGGTAGCGTGGAGGTTGTTCTAAACATCTTGGAGAATTAAGCACAGATCTTTTGTTTTTATTGACTTGATCAAATCCTTCTGTCTCTTCATGTAATCCCAGACAGACTTGATGATGTTGTTGAGATCAGATCTCTGTGGGAACCATATTCATCACTTCCAGGATTCCTCCTCCAAAGGGTGCTAACATGAAATATTGAAGTGACTTAGATTTTTCTTCTGTTCATTCACTTCATTTTGTTAATAGACAATAATTAAACTTCCTATTTTTGATGGCATTCTTACCTTGCAGCATTTTTCCTACACCTGTGTGAAAACTTTTGCATGGTCCTCAAGCTAATCTGTGTGGCTCTGGACCCTGGCACCCTCAAAAAAAGTTTATATTTCATGGATCGCCTCTGCCAACCAGGCATTCAGATATATTCAGATGACCGCTTTTCTGGCTCTTGGAAGGACGCCCCTATGACATCCATATACCCTAACAATGTAGATAGACCGGGCTTGTATATGTGGGACAAATCCTTATAATGTTAAAAACTTTCACTCTGCTAGATGCTTGGGTACCACCTAAATAGTAAATGCTACACAAACAGTCAACACATTATGTCATTTACAAGGTAATCTAGCACTTTAGTAAATGAACATGTTGAAGAAAGAGTCTCAAATGTAAATGCTTCAATGAGATAAAGTGAGAAGATATGCCTCATTATTCATGCAAGCTTAATAATCTAGAACCATGCCGTGAATGTGTGCGAATAGCAATACAGTCACGAAATGGGAGATGATGGAAGGTGCTATGTGTATGGACTTGTCCTCATGATCTGGGAGTAAAGAAACCATGAACATACATTGTTCCATCTATCTATAACTATCAAAGGGGTTGTTCCTATTAGAGCACATTGACATTGTGTGTGGTCCCCATATGGAACCCCTACTATGAACCAGAACTGAGTGACTCCTGCTGTGGTGGACTGAGCACATCCACCCATTTTAATGGGCACCATGTAATACTACATTACCTCTGCATATCCACATACGGCTGGGTCAGACCATAGATGCTGAAATATCAGTATACTAATGTGCCAGATCATTGGGCATCTAATTATCCGATCATTTAGATTAGAAATCCATTAGTCTGGCTGGAATTCAGTTCTGCCATTGATGGACTGTTGTACTTTTACATTATTATTATTTTGCAATACAGCAGGATGTTTGTTTGTAAGCTCTAGAAAATGTTGTCATTGTCTCTTGGTGCTGTATGTTTAGTGCTTGCTGATATAATGTCATATTCACAACGCTTTAGCTATAGCTTCAAGACCTGAGGCTATTGGCATTATGGTATCCTTGTGTTTAGCCGTAATTACGATGATATTTTTCTGTAGCTACTTGATATTGTCATTTCATCACATTTGGTTTTTGCACATTGTGCCAAGTAACAGGCCTGTACATGCCAACATAAGAAAACAATCTCCAAAGACTCTCAATGCACATATTACACAAAGGAACAAAAGCAACAGGGACCTCTAGTATACTAGTCAAGTGGTCGGTAACACTGCATTACGTTTAGCACATATAGACCCTCCCCCCAGAGAAACCACAATGTTACTGCCTACTTGACTAATATAACCCAATCTGCATCCACACTAACAGGGTTTATATCTTTGGAATGGCTAAATGGATTTGGATAAACAAAACCCCAAAATGTTCAGGGTGACATCAGATGATGTAGGTCATTGGTCTTTGCAGACCTGGTGACAGGTCCTCTTTAAAGTTTGCTCTTTCTGCTATGAGAAAATAAAGCATGCCAGTATATTCAGTGTACATCCATAAAACCTAGTGTTGTCGTGAGTACCCAGGAAGTACTCCAGTGAAACTCTAGAGGTAAAACTTTAATGGAGTACCCCATTTGTAAGCATTTATACTCTAGCTAAGAGATATGGACCCTGAGTAAATGATCTTCCTCTATTAGCTCAGAATTTCTAACTAGAGTATATGAAAAGTAATTTTCTAAACTGAACAAGTTTAAAAGGAAGGCAAAAACCAGGGCTGTGGAGTCGGAGTCGTGGAGTCGGAGTCGGTGCCTATTTTGGTGGAGTCGGTATAAAATGGACCGACTCCGACTCCCAAAATATATAATAAATTGGTACAGTTAGTAGTACAATGCAGTATGTGCTGAATATATTTTCATAAGAATTTGGGAAAATGATGAAATGTTGAAAATGATGAAATGTCCTGTAAAGGTCTGTTCTATTCCTCATATAATGATGGGACTGAGTTCTGAGTGAACCTATAAGCTTTAGCAGTGCCAGGGCTGTGGAGTCGGAGTCGTGGAGTCGGAGTCGGTGCCTATTTTGGTGGAGTCGGAGTTGGAGTCGGAGTCAGGGGAAATTGAGGAGTCGGAGTCAGGGCTTTGGCGTACCGACTCCACAGCCCTGGCAAAAACTGAGTTTCCCTTCATAAGGCAGTGGCCTGATGCTTAAAGGAGTTGTCCAGGCAAAATTGGACAACCCCTTTAACTTTTAAATCAGCCGGGGACAGTAAAAAAAAATTTTAAATAATGCATACTCGCCTGGCGCTGATGTTCCGGTAGTGACATTGCATGCCCTTCGCTGATCAGCCTCAGTGGAACTCCGGAAGAGACCTGTTGAGCAGAAGGAATGGGATGCAAATGGAGGACACCGCGGAGTATCGGGTACAGATGAGTATGCTTTTTTTTTTTTTTTTTTTTTTTTTTTTACTGCCCCCAGCTGGTGTTAAAGGGGTTGTCCTTTTTTTGCCTGGACAACCCCTTTTTAAAGAGGTTGTCCAGCATTAATAAATAAGGGTCTGCTGGTTTCCAGCACCATGCCTGTGTTCTGTGTCTGATATTGCACTTTAGCCCCAAGATTGGTGCTGTTTCTGGTTTTAAAGGAAAAAAAAAAAGACAACTTCATTTCTCAGCTTTGTGGTGTCCATGATCTGAAAAAAATAGGGCATACTTTGTTTTTGCACAGATTGGACAACGGGTCTATTTTGATGAACCCGACTCACCCCGTGTCTCTGGAGGCAGATGAATTGAATACAATAGATGGCTCCCTGCTTCACCAACTGGAGGAGGGCTTTATACAGTGGGTGTAGCTGGAGGGGGACATGATACTGTGGGGGTAACTAGAGGGGGACATTATACTGTGAGGGCAACAGGGGGCATTACAATGTGGGGCATACAATGTCAGGGTCACTATAGGGGTGTTAACCTATGCGGGGGCACAAAGAGACTTGGATGGGTGGAGCCATAGTAGAGGTGGGTGAGGCTGGAAGTGGGTCTTACTACAAGAAAAATCACAGCGGCGCGCGTAGCACATTCTGTCCCTCAGCCCTTTGAAAGTTGGGAGGTATGTTAAACCACCCACAATAATCATGGCCGAGACTTGGCTTAGTTATCTGAATAGAACCATACTGTATTTCTAATCCTGGACAAGCCCAATCATAAAAGTGGCCTGTGGCTCACCGTATTGAATATGTATACTTACACATAGCAGAAATGCACGAACACTTCTGGTCCCAGCTGCTTGCAAGATGATGACTGGGGCTTATGCAAGTGGTGGATTTTTTTCTTTTTCCCTTAAAATCAAGATCTGTAAAGAGACAACATACATTAGGTCAAGAGGACCATACCCAATAGTCCTTACAGTCAGCTTTCTTAACATAAAAGCAACAGATAACAGTGCTCATATGTGTTTGTGGCAACGTGTAAGGCAACCTGGAGCACAACCTGGAAATATTATTGAGCACAAAGGCAGGTTGTTCAGCTCCCAGCCCACAGACTGGATGCAGCTCTCATTGTGACTGCAGGCAGTGAGTCTTCAAGTGCGCAGGAGTGGAATATAGTATGAATGATCAACATGGAAGAGACTGGAGTTGGGAAGCGGGGGCGCTTGGCAGATGGATCCAGAGGGCACTTTGTAGCAGTTCATATTTTGCTTGTGGGTAGCTGTGATTGAAAAATTGCATATTTTCTGTTTACTACAATGTATTGCAGTTTGTACAGTGCAGCTACATTCTAATATGGCTAGTTTTGTAGACAAAGAATTGTCTTGCATTGGTTTTACTTTGTGTGAAATAAGGTCTTGCTATATAATGAACTGTAATACAACACTAATAACTAACATATCTGAAACTCAGCCTCTGTCTATGATATACTGCAGGCTGTTAAAGTAGTGATTTCAACAACAAAACCCTTATCCATATGCAGGAGCATAACATGAGGGGGTGCAGAGGGTGCAGGAGCTTTAGTGGCCCATACAGTGGTCGCAGCCAGGGGAGCCACAGGTCCACAGGAGAAAAATCATCTTTTAATGCCAAAAGTGCGCCAGCATATAGTCAAGGAGGAATTATGTGGAGCAAGGCTGGGGCACAATTACTCTGGAAGGTGGCACTGGCAGGGGAAAGGAAGCTTATGTGCAAATGGACATGTTTTCATGGAGGCCTTTGCCCAGATAGAGAAAGAAAGAGACATGTGGATGTTGCCAAAATGTACAGATGGGAGCGGCTGACAGCTACGAGTAGAAATTGTGCAGGGGGTCCAAACTGAGCTTTTGCACCAGGACCTGTGAGATTTTTGTTACGCCCCTTCCATTTGGCTTATTAGTGACCTATGCAGGTCCCCCCTCTATTAGCAGGAAGCCAGAAAGTAAAATTGGCTTCCTTACTGGTGGACTCAGTCTGACTATGCCAGGTTGTTAACTGGCAGAGGTGTAGCTTGAAGCTCCTGGGCCCCCTTGCTAAATATGTAATGGGGCCCCCATTTATCATGTATTATCTATAAAATTGGTGTATTTTTATGTTAGAGAGGCGTTTGGACCCCGTGAGGCTCCAGGACCCTATCTATTCCTATAGCTATGCCTAGAACCTCTTATTACTGCATAGTTGGGCAGATTTCCCCTATAGAATTGTAAGAAATCTTTCCATTGAATCACTATAACTGGAAAGCAGATAAATAAAATGTTTCCCAAACAGACACAAAGGATGTAGTCTGTCACCTATTTATATTTATGAGTGTATTATATATCTTCTGGAGCGACATCCATACATATTCTTTCCCTGTCTGTAAGAACATTATCACATATCTTTCTTGCCTTCTTCCCTTCACCCTTGTTTATCTTAGTGACGTCTTTTCTGGCTTTTGCTGTTTAATTTGTATGAGTGACATCATTGCGTCTTTCTGTGACAGAAATGATAGGCCAAAAATATACAGTGACTAACGGGATCCTCTGTATCCCGCCACCTACTTTCCCCGGTAATGACAGTCTTGTAGAGAACAGAGATGGGGAAGACTGTAATAAACAGATCAACATGCAAATGATCACTGAGCTTGGATTCTCAATACTGATTCACATGCAAAATTACAAAATGCTTTTTTTAGAATCTAAATAAAGGTTTTTTTTTTTTTTGTTTTTTTTTTTAAATTTATTTCAAATTGTCTATAGTTCTGCAGTGAAACTCCAGGAAAATTCTTAGTAAACTGGACCTACTAGGGTCATGTTACTGCATAATTTGGGAAGGCACGTCAGTCAAATAGTGGAAAGCTTAGGCTTTATAGCCCCACCATTACCCCACATGTTTTGGACATTCCCCCAATCTACACCATTTGAATAAAAAAAAATACATATGGCCTCTTTACAACTTAGCGCAACAAATATGGAGCTGACACCTAATGCATTTGTCCTGTTGGTGGTGTCGGGCTGGAGTATTTTGCATCGTGGTGATGGTAGCGCATTGTGTGCTGGGTTGGAACTTGTAAAATTTGTAAGTAAGATAATAGTTCAAGTGGCGGCTTAAATAAGTGGGCATGGGGAGACGTCACTAGGAGGGGTATAAGGGGGATACGTATAAGAGGTGGAGGGTCTTTTGTTTTAAGAAAATTGAGTTTTGGCGATAACATAAAAAGGCCAAGATGGAGCTATGTGTGAAAAAGGTGGTTGGTTGTTTTTATTTAAAAAAATAAAATAAATTTTTTTTATAAAAAGCTATTCAGATGTAGTAAAAATACACTCACCAGTCCTGCCCCAGTTATGTAGTTTTGTTATCTTCTTCCCAGTAACATTGGGTATTTATTGCATAAAGGACATATAGTATACAAAGCACCTTGGAAACTTGAATTGTAGATGACAGCATTAGCCTCCCTGTTATGTTACATGACCCTGGTAGGTGCAGTTTACGCATCATAAAATCACTCTAAAGACAGTATATCAGTATATTATATATTAAATCCAAAGGGTAAGACAAATGGCACACGAGACAATATTACATGGCTTGTCTAAATATCTCTTAATAATCATGATTGACAATATTTTTTTATTTCTATAGCGCCATCATATTCCACAGCATTTTACAAATCAATAAAAAATAATCTTTGTCCCTACCTATCCCACCTCCCATAGTATACATATCATATGCAATGGCTGCCATATTTCCAACTTTGAGTTCGGCAGGAGGCAGGGGTTAATAGACAACTTTTACAGTATTTTAGTTTGTACCTTATTCTAACAAGTTTATTGGATCTGGACTTATGCTTTGCTTAGAAGGATTGTCTTGAGGAGGTATATACATATCATAGAGATGGGTCCTCCTGTTTTTTTTGGTTTGTCATAGACAAATTTCAGTCTTGGTTTGGAGTTCTTAAGGTAACATTTTCTGCTACTTTATTATGAAGTGGAGATGGTGGCAGAAATATGATGGCTTCGGTTCTGAACTTGTATATAGGAAGAATCATCCTTGTGTACAAGGTCTATATGAGTACTTATTTATTTTCTTATCTTCTCCTTTCAGGAAAGGCCTCTGGACTGCAGTTTATCGGTCGTGGGTACAACCTAACAGTTTCTCAAGGACATGAAGCCAAGCTGAACTGCAGTTTATTGGGCATGGAGTTGCCAGAGATCCAGTGGCTGAAGGATGGCATCGTTGTGCAGAGTGCTGACCAAATGTACATTCCTGTGATGGAGGATCATTGGATCAGTTTCCTCAGGTGCGGTATCTGGCCACGGCTGCTTCTGGGAAATAATGGCCTGTGTATTATCAACAGATGTAAGCAGATGATACAAATGTCTCCTTATATAGGCACTGGCTTACCCATACCAGGATAAGTATGCAGCTGCCCCAAATGGCATGCACAAGGTATTCAGTATTCTTAGAATACAGTAGATGGAAATGATAGCAGACCTCGATTATACTGTACCTTTTGGTTTCCAGGGAAGGGCTTTATAAAGGCATCTGTACGATATGTAGTGTAGTAGAGATACAATAACTTAGTGTAACATACAGTTTTCAGTCTCAGCCTCTATGTCCAGTCTATTGATACCTAGAATAAGAAAGACAACTGGGCATATTAACATATTCTAATTCCTAATGTCATAAATGGAGACATGTATGGAATTTATCAAATGTATGAAATTCATTCCACTACTTAAGATAGGCAGACCCTCACTGATCTAAAATCAAAAGCCTATCTGGACCAGCTGTCTTGAAGGGTTGGCGGTACTTTTTCATTCTTTACAGGCTGAGACCTGCTTTACTCAGAATGTTGTATATTTCATAGCGGCGTTTTTAAGAATTACAGTGCTGTCCTATTCACTTGAATGGGACACTACTGTGAAACTCAGAACAGCCGATCTAAAAAAAATGGCATTCTGAGGACAAAGGTCCTGAAGACTTTACTTTGTGGGACAACACCTTTAACTCAGTCTACCTTGAATGTGTCTGGTATGGCTAAATATTTATAGAAAAAAAAATGGTATATACTGTATATACCTGGGCTGTACGAATTCAAGGAACATCAGATAAATCATACTGGCTATGAGGGTGGAACTGTACTATTATGTCAGGTATGGAGCGGAGTGCCATAGCCACTGGATCTTTGCTGTATGCGAGGACTGTTCACAGGCATTAAACCTGAATGAGGTACCATTTTACTGGCGGTGCATGGGCGCTGCCATTTTACCTGTGATCGCCGTCCCTGGAGTGAGATCCAGGGACGGCGATCTGTTGCTATGACAGCCTTCTCAGCATACTTCTATTACAGGCTGCGTTAGGCCTTGGAAAAAAGATGCCTTATGCAGTCCCTTATATGGAAACATAAAAAAGTTATGGGGGGACTATGGCGAGTCCAAGAAATTGTCCCACCTTAAGTGCTCATATGGCTCTTTGAACAGAATAAAAAATTTATGGCTTTTTGTAGGTAGGGAGTAAAAAACGAAAATTGGCTGCGGCAGGAAGGGGTTAAAGTGTAAAGTCCTAGATATGTGCTTTATGTAAAGAAGAGATTTACAAATTCTTACAAATAAGAGCATACCTTTTAGAAATCTACATTATCCATTTCTTATCCTTCCACTGAGGTCTACAACCTTTTTAAGTAGCCAAGTGAAATCTCAAAGGGTAACTCAACTGGAAAAAGATCTGAACATATCTTGTCCAATGCTGGATTGGATACAAGCCTATCATGGAGAGCCATCAAAGTTTCAATATATAGTATATTTGATATCCGAAATAAATTATCCTCAGAACTAACCCTATTGAGACTGGGTATTGACTAGCTATAACGAAACCATCAAACAATGCGTTCACTGGAGATCCCTACGATAATCTACGGAGGTGATTAACTGGTTAAACACTAACTGTGTATAGTAATACCTACAAAGCAATACCAGTATCAATGCCCTAAGAAACAAAAAATCACAGAAAGGGACTGAATAGAATCTAACTTTTAATTTTAACCATTAAAATACCAAAAATCTAAAAATCATCTATCTATCTATCTATCTAGTTAGTTGTGAAGCGGTGATTCACTGGGTTCACACTAATGTTCAGGTTTCTGTTCTTCGGGTCCACCTGGAGACCCAAAAATGGAAACTCTAACCGCTTAAAAAGCGTTTACCCGTGGACTCCATAAACTATAATGGGGTCGAATGAGATTCCGCCTGAAATCGGCATAGAGAAGTCCTGATTGCAGGAATTTTCTCTCTGCATATTTTAAGAGGAATGAGCGACTGAGTTCCCGAATTCTAGTGTAAAACTAGTGATATTTGTGTGGTTTTTAGATTTTTGGTATTTTAATTGTTAAAATTAAAAGTTCTATTTTATTCAGTCCCTTTATTTGATTTACTAAGTATTTGTATGAATACATGGTTCCACAAATAATGGGACTTCTGGAAACTCCCCATTCTAGCTAAACCCCTGAGATATGACAAGAAAATCTATTGAGTAACTGGGTAATTCTATAATTCATATCATAAACTGACCTGAATGACGGAGAGCTGGACCACTAAAACAGTGGTTACTTTTGGACACCGGGTGTCTACCATTTTTATACTCTGTACAGGGCTTTTCTCTCCGCCAATTTCTTGCGGTGTTTTTTTTTTTTTTGGGGGGGGGGGGTGCAGATGTGAACATAGCCTAATTTTAGTTTGTTTTGTATTCATTATTTTAGGTTTGTATATATTTTTTTATATTTTGAAAAATTCTACAAAATAATTGAAACAGAAGTGTAAAGTCCTTTTTTGTTTAGTCAGCATGATAACAGTCACTTGCTTGTGGCCAGTGACTGATAATACGGTCTAGCAGCCATAAATATTATTGTATGGGATTGATGATCATTTTTGGCTGAAATATTAGAACAGATTCTGCTCTACTGACCAGTCATCCAATGCTTGGAAGCTGAATGTAGAAATAGCCATCTGTAGGACACAGAATCCCAGGAGGTATATTATGCTTTTATTGTGCAAAAATCAAATATTGAAGGGGATTGTTCATCAAGAGATATATTGAGGCTCTGTATAGTGTTATTATGCTATATCCCATTTGAGAGTCTTTTATACAGTGATGTACAGCTTCCTGCATATCATATGAGCATTCAGCAAGGCCATTAGTTTACAAAGAAAAATTATCTTGGCAGGCCAAGCAATGAAAAGAGCAATGAAAACAGTGAGCGGCTAAATCCTATGCAGATATTTTATATACTGAGCGGCATTATACTGTACCAATTAACAGGGTTATACAACTGCATTTTCAGCTTAAAAAACGTTGAGCGTCCAGATGCCGGAAAATACTGGTGTGAAGCGGAAAATAATGGGGTGAAGGCCATGTCAGAGGCCATCTGGATCATGGTGGAAGGTAGGCATTTTTTTGGCAATTGTGCATTTTATCATTTTTCATAGGGTCCTAGTGTTGCGCTGGTTTTTTGCTGTTTATGCTTAGTAGTAAGCTGTGCATATGGTGTTTTTGGATAGCTTTTGTTTTGCTTGCTATATATTTATTATATATATGTATATATAGAAATGGATTATTCATAATACAGTTTTATGGTAAGCAGACCCCTGTTACAGTTTGCCATCAAGGTATTCCTCCTCCAAAGTATAAAATTCATTTCATAGATAAGAGTCCGTAAGGTCTTTTGTTGTGTGAATAAGCCCTTAGGTTACTTTTATACATGCAGCTGTTTCAATGCAGTTTTTGAAAGTAAAATAAGGTGTGACTCATAAAAAAAGAGAAAGTTTAAGTGATAGTTGATACACCTACTTTAATCAGTTTTTAGGGGGAAAAGATCCTCTAAAGTTCTAACTAACCCTTGCCAGGGAGAGACTGCCTGGTATATACAGATGTAGCAGTTGCCAAAGGGGAAGGGCTCACTTCAGATAGCTGTATCTCTCTAGTTCATTCTGCATATACAAATCACATTCCCTACTATGTCTTTAACTAGTTATTTGGCCATTTTATAGCTTGAATATCTCAGCTTTCATATGACGCCAGAACCCCTGTGCTAGGTAGTATAAAAACAGATCCAGCGAATTGAAATGACCCTCCTTCTTTGCCAATTGCTATATCTCAGCTTTCATATGACACCAGTACCTCTGTTCTAGGTAGTATAAAAACCAGAGATGCAGCTAATTGAAATTACCCTCCCCCTTTGCCTGTTGCTACATCTGTACATACTGGAAATACACATGTATGCTGGGCAGACTCTCCTTGACATTGGTTGGTTGGAGCATTGCTAGGAAGAACTTTTTAGTTTTCTACTGAAAGTAAGGAAAATAGGTTAATAAAGTATGTTATAAAAATGTTCCCCAAATTACACAATAGTTGAAAGTACGTGATAATGTCGGAAGGGTTGTCATTGGTGTAAATTACTAGATGAATGATCAGATGATAGCTGACAATTCTATTAAATCTATGGACATGTCAGTAAATAATGAGCTGTGTGAAAGGTCTCCTTGGGTTCTGAGATGACGACATGGAATCTGTTTTACACACTGGCATTTCCTGAGCTTGGGTAAGAAACCATTTTGAAGAATGGTCGTGTATTCACCTTTTGACGTTGTTTACTCGTCAGAACAAGGGCATATGTGAGAGTTTCTTTGCTGTGAGTCAGACCTGCATCCAGGGATTCCATTTAACTTCAGCAACCTTCCTATAGCCTTCCAAACAACTACAACTCACAACAATGCATGCATCCCCTGAGCCCAGTCGTATCAATCAGCTGAATCACCCACACATTCTCCACAGCCCCTTACCAAGTGCTATCATCATCTTCCTCCATTTATCTCACCTCTCTCCTGCTGACTCCATCCGTCTTTCTTCCTCCCACACAACAGTCAGCTTCTTATACCTTTTCTTTTAACCCCATCATCCCCATTGCATGCTGCATCTCTGGCTAGAACTGCAGTGAGCAAATATTTAGTGATGCCATATCCACCTCAGACATACAGAGAGAGATGATTTGGGGTCATTACCGCTGTAAGCACATTTTTTCATTGTGCAGGGACACAATGGATAATAAAGACATGGCCTATTTCTCTTTTCATTAGTTTACTAAGCATGTGATCTAAACCTTGTATAGCCACATGCTTGGATGCAGCCATTGACTACCCTGTTTCTCCGAAAATAAGACAGGGTCTTATATTATTTTTTGCTCCGAAAGATGGGTTACGGCTTATTTTCAGGGGATGTCTTATTTTTTTCCATGAACAACAATCCACTCACCAGACCCCCTTACACCCAAAACAATGTAGAGTTGGCAAGTGCTAATGAAGGATGGGCTCTCACACACAGATCTGTCTCTCCTGTCTCAGGCCCCTTGCCGTTGCAGCAGCATTCCACTGCAGCCAAGTGTAGCAGTTGGCTCCCCCTGATGACCAGAGGCAGCCACAAAGTGCCAGCGGGACTACCTGATCTGTGTGTGAGAGCTCAGCACTACCGATAGTCAACCCTTACTGTTGTGGAAAACTATCTCACTAGTGCCATCTTGTGCAGATAGCTCCCTTTAAAGTCAATGTGTGATTCTCTTGGGGATGCAATTCTTTTTGGGGTGTCTGCTTTCCTTGATGATGGTACTACTGTATCTCTTCTGCTGTATTCTATTTACTTTTTACATGTATAGCTGTCTGGACACTTTTTTTTTTTTTTTCCCAATGAGCTGTAGCTAGGGCTTATTTTCGGAGTAGCACTATGGGTCAGCTCTGCAGTACCTAAAACTGCAGCTATACTTTGTACAGCGAGTGAGCAGCACAGGTCTCGGCATGTAAACACACCCGGGAGCCACGCTGTGCAGGAACTACTGATCTGACGGGGTCTCCCGTGTCAGATTCCTACAGATTTAATCCTAAGGGTAGACCATCAATATTAGAAAGTGGATACCCCCTTTAATTAGAAAAAAAAAATGCTACTTGCGATTTAAGCAATCGATTTACAAATCGTATAACGTAAATTTATTTTTTATGTCAATTCCTAGGTGTCCCATATTTTACCATGGAGCCAAAAGATATGTCTGTATTAAGAAACACCTCCTTCAATGTTTCTTGTGCGGCAGTAGGACCACCAGAGCCTCTGACTATTATATGGTGGATGGGTGATTCCCCTGTACAAAGGAAGCCAGAAAGCTCCCCGTCTATTCTGACAATACCAGGTAAGTAACTGAGCTAGGTTCTCTCGTGTCTGTAAAGGAAACAATCTTTTGTGACAGTTTCCTGAACTTCTCCCACTAACTTCCCAGAAAGAAAAGGTCACTCATATTCATATGCGTTTAAATTCTTGACTTTTCCTGACAGAGTTCCAGATCCTCTGCGTAGACATAACGTTATATAATAAATTGCTGGCTACTTGAAACCACCATTAGAGAGTGCTTAGGAAATTGCTGCATATTGTGTAGTGGTGTGTGTGTGGTTGGTGTGTGTGTGTGGTTGGTGTCTGTGTCTGTGTTTTTTTTTTTTTTGTTTTGTTTTTTTAATTTGATGGGATTTTTTGGTCGACTGATATAGAATAGGTCATCAATATCAGATCGGCAAGGGACACCAGCTGATCAGCGTTTCTCATTAGCTGCTACACGGAGAACATAGTCTGCATCAAATAGCTCTGTTCTCTGGCTAGTGGCCATGCTGAGTTACTGCAGCTCGGCTCCTGTTCACTTGTATAAGAGAATAGCTACAGTAACACATCTTGACCCCTATACGGAGAACAGAGCTTTGTGCTTCTGGCTCAGTTTTCCATATAGCAGCCGATGAGAACATCTGATCAGCGCCATTTCAATACGTGACACCCTCACTGATCTGAATATGACGACCTATCCTAAAGCTTGGGCATCAATATAATTTGCCCGGAAAACTGCTTCAATTCTTTTCTCTTAAACCTAAAATAAAATTTGAAAACCTTTTTAAGGTATAATTTATCTTTAAACCTTGGGTGCTCATATTTATTTGACTTTATTCCACCTAGAAATATTTATAGCGTCTTAGTTGTGCTGCATATATCTCCTTCTCTGCTGGAGATGTCTTAAAGCTCCTGGTAATTGATGCAGAGGAGAGCACGGCCGCTTATAATTATGGTACTTGCCACAGTACCTTTGGGGAGAGCACTAAATAGGTAATTAAAAAACAGTAATTACAGAATCTCAGTTCTATTTTAGTACAGTGTCCATTAAGGACGCTATTAAACTGACACAGTGAGTTCTGCTAGTTAGTTGTAGGACTTATATCATGTTGTATATGTCTGTGAAGTTTTTGTCAGCATATGTTCAGACTGAGGCAATGACTAAAGCGAAGTGCTAGGTCTGGTTATTTTGCTGAAAGTTTATCATCTCTTTTGTACAATTTTGGGGTTCAGAATGAATTACCATTCTACTTAAAGGCTGTTCCTATTAGGGCTATACTGCCAATTTGGTCATGGAAACAGCAATTAGTTCAGAGTATACTTTTTTTTTTTTTCTTTTCTGCAGACACTGCACTTCAAAGGGTTTTCCAACCCCAAATTGAATTTTCATACTGATGACCTATACACAGGATAGGACTTTGTGGTCTGTCGGGGTCCTACACCTGGGCTGTTCTATCCTAGTCCAATTTTCATACTGATGACCTATCCATTGGAACCACCGTTATGCAGTGGACGGAGCGGCGCAGCAGCCCTATCCACTGCATATTAATTGAATAGGAGCGGAGCTGCACACATCACCTGTCCACTAGCAGCTTTTGGCACCCAGAGGTTGCTAGAACAGATGATCTGTGACAGACCCCGCTAAATCACATGCTGGGGAGCTATCCTGTGGATAGATCATCAGTATGAAAATTCGATTTGGAGCCGGAAAACCCCTTTAATCTTTGGGATGCCTCCACACACACTTTTTTTTTTTTTTTTTTTCTCCATAACTTCTGTGACTGATAATCATTTCCCTTAATCTAAATGGAGTTTTAAAGGCAAGAACCTAGATTTAGATGATTATAACTGATCATTCAACCCCAGAAACTTCTGTAACAAAATCTGCAAGTGTTATATAATACTGAAACACATTTTATTAACCCAAATTAAGCTTTAGGCTAAGGCCACATGTGGCAAAATGCAGCTAAAAAAGGTAGTGGAAAATGAAATGCAAAAAATGCTTGCATTTTTTTTAACTGCTTTCCCACTGTATTTTGCATTCTCCCATGTAAGTCTATAGGAGCGGTACATGTAAAATTAATATTTTATTTTGCCATGTGTGAATTAGATTAAATAAAATTCACTTTGCAGGGACTATAAACCTCTGCATTTTATTTTTGTTGTATGTCCGCAGTAGCCAAATGTTCCACAATGTGTGTTTTCAGCCTCAGAGGATTTTCCATCATAGTAAGTGATAGCATATCACCAGGATATTTAATTACGTAATGATCATCAAGGGTTAAATGAAGGATAAGCAGTCCTGGTTATGCGCTACTGCTTCTTCACAGGCTTCCTATGCACACCCTGCTCTTACTTAAATTAGGCTGTGTTACAGTTCCCTGCACAGATGTGGCCAAAAGTGCTTTGTGCAGGGAGCAAGACATGTAAAGAGTCAGGGCGGCATCTGTTAGTTTAATGCCAATTGCTGTGCATAGTGGTGCTGAAAGCAAAGATGGACTATAAAACACTTAAAGTTTGCTCTACATTAACTCTTCACAAGCTATTCCCTTATCAGTTAATGCAAAGCCTTAAATGGAGGGTTGTTCTATAAACCATCTGCATTGCTAGGAAATATGGTATCTGTTAAAGGGGTTGTGTCACAAAAATAACCCTATCCCTGCTCACAGTACCACTTACTCTTTGTCAGCTGCGCACTGTTCTTGCTCACAAACAGTAACTCTTCCTCTAGCAGACTTCCACGTATTACAGGGTCAGCAATTTATAACTTTACCTGGTGGCCATTTTAATCTGTAAAGGGATTGTTTTTGCAAGACAACCCCTCTAATGTGAAGCTGTCACTATGTACATATGGCACAGAATGTTCTAGAGCAGGAGGAGATGAGCAGACTGATATATAGTTTAAAAGGTGGGATTGATCTATAGTGGGGAAATATTCAGAATAATGTACATCTCATTCATTTAAAGGGAGTCTGTCAGCAGTAAATTTATTACAAATGTAATTCCCAGTACCTTGTAGAGGTGATTCTACAGTTTCCAAATATGCCTCTTTTATTGAAACTTCTAGCCCCATTTTCATGTAAATCTCTTCTTAATTCCTGTGCAAATTAGGAAAAGGTGCTTTGGGGGAGTCTTTTAGCTTGTCTGGGCTTTGAGCTCCCCTCTAGATTCCCAGGCAAAGTACTTTACCCTTATTCGCATATGATTAAAACAGCTATTTACATGAAAATAGGCCAACAAAGCTGAATAACAGAGGCATATTTGGAAACTGTGTAGAATGTTTTAGGTTTATACCCAATTTACGGTTGACAGACTCCCTTAGGAGTCCAATGGGCTCACGAGTAGATAAGGAGTTAGACTGTTAGCTACAAGGTTGAATGGATTCCTTTTAAGCCTTAAAGCAGCTAGCTCCCAATTTTATAAGCAAGAATTCAGCATTGCAAAGGAATGATCTGGTCATAAAAAATTAACTGAGTCATCAATATGTTGTCATTAGTCATGAAGAGCCGTATACATAAATATATATTATCAAACATAAAAATATATATGCTGCAGAGTAATAAAGTGACCTGCATTCGCTAATCTTCTCGCCACTGGATGATCTTATGTTATTTAATCTGTTTTGCAAGAACCAGTTTTTCCTGAGCTTGTCTGCTTTCTGTACAAATTTAACTCTCTAGTTCCCAATCAGCTCATTATCACACTAGTGTAAACCTGCTTATTCTGCATAAGTGAGGGCATTTATACTCATTAAACTATGTATGTCCTGGTCATTGCTACATACATGGGTATAACTAACATGGTAGCAGGCTTAGCAGCTACCATTTCACCCAACAACTAAGAGTCTTGTCTCCACTGACACCTAGGATGCAATTGGTGATAGCTATGGGCAGTCGAGGGGATGTGGAAAACTGAATACACCCTATTACTTAATTGGGACTTTATAATGCCTTGCATGGTGTCGTCACTGTATGCATTATCCTTGTACTGTGACATCACTGTGTGCATTATCCCTGTACTGTGATATTACTATATGCATTATCTCTGTACTGTGATATCACTGTGTGTAAAAGAGACCAGAATAATCGTACACTTTTTCATGTTCTGAACTTGCTGCTTGAGGTGGTCATGGTAGAGTGGGGTGCCATTACCAATTTTGCTACGAGGCCTCACAGTTACTTGTTACACCCCTGGCTCCATATTAAGCTCTCAGTAAAGTTTTTAATTTTTAACTTTAATATTTTAGGTTGGCATTTCCTATATAGGTTACACCTGTAATCTGTGGAATTGGTGATACACTAGGGACACTTTACCAGAGAGTTAATCGGGCACATAAAACCTGAAAATTTACTTTTCATACTTCTTGCAGTTTCTTCTGCTCTATTTACCCCGTCAGTGTAACTCTGCCCCTTTTCCCTCTCTCTGTGTGCAGAAAACTACCTTGAATAGACCAAATTGAAAGACCATCTCCACCCAAAATAAAAAGTAATACTGGTTATTGTAGTAGCCTTAGTAATACAGTGTGACTCATTCCTGCATTTTCTTCTATTGTTTTTATTGATTTTTCAACAAGTAGAAAATATGGTACATAGTATATTTGCAGAGAAATCTGATCTCTAGAGTAAACCATTCCATGTACAATTACCCTAGTGGACAGAAAAAAGTAGGCCATCATGGGCAAGATTAGGCCTATCATAGTGTTGGTTAACCTTTTGAGCTGTGTGTCAAAATTCGTTAAAAAAACCATAGCTTATCTCGGGTACTGTTTCACAACTAGAAATATTCGTAATTTTGTGATATTTGTATCTCTAGTGAAAAAAAAAAAATATTTTTGATATATGTATTTGTAGTATATGACCCCCCCACAGTATATGACCCCTATCTTATGTTCACCACACAGTATATGACCCTCTTCTTCTTTTTTTTTTTTTTACCCCCCCCCCCCCCACACACAGTATATGTCCCCTTTTTTAAAGCCCATCTGCCGTATATGACTCCTTTCCCACCCCCATCCCTACACAGAGTAGCGGCCGATTAATTTTTACTCACCTGTCCACTCTCCAGACCTTGCCACCCTCTGCTGCCGCCTCCAGGGTGCACTGTAGCTGATTCTGAAGAACTTCGAGACACTGTACATAGCGTCCCGACGTTCTTCAGCGTTTTGATGTAAGTGTAAAGAAGGCAGCGGAGGACGGCCAGGACAGGAGTGTGGACAGGTGAGTAAAAATTATTGCCAGCTGCTTATTGCAATAACACAATAAGTAGCTGCCACTGTGTGTCACCCAAAATGTCTTGGTGAGTCACCTTTGTCATGGACATAGGTTTGCCGTCACTGGTCTAGCACAAGGAAACTATAGCTTGGAATCAGAGTCCTACATGGTTCCCCCCCCCCAGCTCCCACTGTTCGTGGGCAATCAGTGCCGTTAGTTTTGGTGCCTGATATGATAATTATGCTTCTACTGACAAGTGGGTGGTGTCAGAAGGAGCAGACAAAGGGCCTGATTTTGAGCTATGACTCTGTCTGATCAGAGGTGAAAAGTGTCAGATCTCAGATGACTCCTGCCTGACACCACCCACTTGACAGTAGAATACTAATTATCATATCAAGCACCAAAACTAACTGCACTCGTTACTCAGGAACAGTGGGGCTAAACCCTTTCAATGAAAAAAAATTCCAACTGTGCTTGAATCAGTGGAGAGGCACCTATTAAAGTATGCAAAGAACTGGCTGCAGGTAGTGAGAAGTCCTCTTTAAAGAGGACCTTTCACATCCTCATGTATATGCGGTTTTACATACTGCTAGAAAGCCGACAGCGCGCTGAATTCAGCACACTGCCGGCTTTCCCGTTATGTGCCCTGGGGCTGGAGATATCGGCGGTCATAGTTTCACCATTCACCGTCAGAAGGGCATTCTTGACAGTCTAGCTTGGCTGTGAGGAACGCTCTCCCTTACAGTACTCGTCCATAGCCCTGTACTGGGGGGCATTCCTCACAGCTCAGTGTCATCATTGGGCTGTAAGAAACGCCCCCTCTGACAGTACAGGGCTATGGGACGAGTACAATTAGGGAGGGCGTTCCTTACCGCCCAGTGATGACGCTGAGCTGTGCAGAACTGGAACTGGATGTTAGGGTGCTAAAGGTCCTCTTAGCTCAAGAACAGGAAGCTTACGTCATGAACTGCTCACCAGACATAAACTGTTACCAGCTTCAGAAGTTCTCCTGCCCCCTTATGGACCAGGAACAGTGTCAGAAGGCAATAGACTATAATCTGGATTTTAATGTTAAGGCAGGATTAACAAGGCATAAACTCAAGTTTCGAAGACAGTCTGGAACAGGTTGTCAGAGTTTTCATGAGTGGTAAGCTGCAAAAGTTAAGCAAGAGTAGGCATTCAATACAGCAATGGCCCAAGTTTGAGCAAGGGCAGTAGATAAATATTTGAGGTGATACCCTGAATGTAGTTGGTATTTTGCAGCCTAGAACTGAGCACAATTAGAGGGCATGGCCTATAGGTTGGCATTCCAGAGTTTATTTGTGGGTTATGATCATTCGGTACTTCGAGCCTAGTAGATGGTCTGGAGCTACCTTAGTAGAGGACTACTGGATAATGATTTGAAGGGATCTGCTGAGTGTGGGTGGCAATGGCATTTTGCTGGCTGAAGCTGAACACAATGGAGTTTTGGTGGTCAACAGGGGTGTCAAGTAAAAGTGGGCATGTAGGTTACAATTGTTCAGTACAGCAATCGCACAACTTGGAGGAAGGGTAGCAAATGACTTCTGGATAAAACATGAGGTGATGCCCTGAGTAAAGGCGGTATTCTCTTCCTATTCATAACCCTCACAGGCCTATCATGCCTGCGTATGAGGGTTCAACTTCATCCAGACACCTCTGGTGGTAGTTTATCTCACTGAAAACCAAAGTATCAAGCATGTTGAATCCAACATGATTGACTCTGGTCTCTCCCAAATCTGGCATCCGGGGAGATTTGGGAGAACCAAAAGATGGTTGGCTAGCCCCACCAAAATTGGTGAGTTCAATTGATATACATCTTCAGACAGTCCTCTACTAGCTAATCTGTGGCCAGTCTATATTTATGGTGTATCTACTTCATAAACCATAAACGCTTAAGCCTTCAAATGATGTTGGAATAATTTTTCCCTTAAATATGGATCTGAAGAGGAATTGTGCATATTGTTGCCTAAGCCTTGCCTTTCCTTCCTATCTAGTCTATACATTGCACAGCAGTGGTTTTGATTCATTGATCTGACTTGACTGTATGTCCCTTTCCCCAATGTTTTTTATGTGTTTTACAGCAAACTAGCTAAGACTTGTCTAGTGTTAAATTGTAAATACAAGGGTGCAAGTTCACACTATTACAGAATGGAAGAATTTGGATTAAATCCATTGTTCTGCTCTGTTGAGCAAACAGGACAATGGACGCTAACTCAGTTGCTTAGTCTCCATTGTTCAGGTTGTTTGTGTGTGCTGGTGATTACAGCTGCACAAGAAATATTCTTATTTATGGTAATAATTCCAGTTTGTCTTTATTGTGGTTTTGCTATAGGCTGCAGTTATTTACTGTAGAGTTATTACTATATAAACCAATGGTTTAAAGAGAATGTGTCGCCATTATTTTTTATTTCTTTATTTTATTTTCTATGGGGGTTGCCATCTTGCCTGAGCTTCTGCTCTGTTTCTTTAGCAGCAATTAGTGATATGCTTTACAACACTCTCACAGCCCAGCCATAGGTAGATATAGACTGGCGTTGACTCATTCAGGTCTATGGGAGTGTTTTATACACATCTACTGTCAGGGGTGGATGCAATTATAGTTCATCTATACAGGTGTTATTTTCTATTATAATCATGTCTGTGATGTAAATGAGGTGACTGCTGCAACAAACCCACAGAATTGTCAAGTGTCTATTTTTAGGCTTAGTGGCCAGTATAAAAATTGCATGATTTAGTGCTTTTTAAAATTATATGTAGTGACAAGGAAAATTAGAAATTTTTTTTTTTAAAATTCTTAAATATGTTTAACATAACATTGGTTTAAAAAGAAAAAAAAATAGGTAATTTTCTGGTGATATATTATCTTTAAAACAAAAATTAGTGGGGTATTCCCAGTATTGTTATCTCCTATCAATATGAGCCACAGACAGAGTAGTACATTACTCAGCTGTTGTTCACACTAAAACCCCCCTTCCATATAGATGACTGCTACTCCTCTTGATATTCCTACTAATTTTTACCTTCCTGCATACATTTCTAATGCAAACAAATTGCAAAATATTAAAACTTTAATGCAATTGGTCTTAAGCTGTCTATATTCTTTACAACTCTCTACCCTATCCCCAACTCACAAACCTATTCTGCTCAGCCCAGCGCACGTGTATACAGTACACATAGAGGGAGAAATGAGATAAGCCTCCAGCAGTGGTTTATCTCCCTTGGGAACAAAGGATTTGGTGTGTTGAAATTCAGTATGCCTGGCTCTTACTTTCCCTGATATCTGTTGTTGGACACCATCCTAAACATTAAAAGGTCATCTGGTCCTACCAAATTTGTTGGGTATGAACCTTTAGGCTTCATGTACAGGGTGAATCTGTGGGTGCTGTGTTATGGATCGCAAGTATGGATATGAATCTCTTTCCTATGGGCAACTCCTCCACTTATCCATTCATACATTGAGCCTAATAAGACATGCCGGATCAATAAATGGTTAGACGTTAAATATGGGAAGTCACTTGCAAATGTGACCGGATCTACCAACAATCTAATCTAGTAGACCCACATGCTAGGACTTCCACTGGGGAAACCAGAAACCAACAGGTTGGGTTTTTTCCGTCCATTGCTTTTGCTTTCACATAAACTAAGTGGTGAAATCTGTCAGTCTCTTATCTCTCTTGTACTGCGGAACTAATATCTAATGTTTTCCTCTGACTATATAAAATCTGTAGTTGGCTCTAGACACTATACACAAATAGTAGTAGTCAGATGTGCTCCATATATGAAATATATCCTAATAATGCTCTCTTTACTAATGCACAGGAATCCATCAAACTACTGTCTTCTCATGTGAAGCTCACAACTCTAAGGGGGTCTCCTCATCCAGAGCTGCCGTTGTTCATGTCAAAGGTGAGATTTCTTTTATTCAGGTTTTGCCAAGTACAGTAAAATATTATTCCATCGAAACAGAGCTGTAAACTACATTACAGGTTGTGAGCAAATATTATACCAAAGTATAGTAACACATTACAATATAATCCTCATTGTTTGCAAATCTGCCCCTAAGGCTAGGGTAAGTTAGCATGCTGTATTTAAAGAATAAAAAAATAATAGTCAATAGAACAATAATCTGTTTTGTCCTGTCACCAGGCATGAATTCACTATAAAAAGATAATAGGAAGTCAGTAAGGCAGCAATATGGTGGTTCTGCGGTTAGCACTATTGTCTTGCAGCATTGGGTTCCTGGGTTTACACCCAACCATTGAATTAGTGATGCCATTGTTCTTGTTAGTAATATTCTGTTGTGTCCTATGAGGGAGAAAAACAAATTATTCACCTGCGTGTGCTGCATACCAGTGGTAATCTGGGCTATGTCGGAGCGGGGAATAGTCACAGTATCACTGTTAGCATGCCCATTCTGCCTTTATTGGTTCCATTGCTGGGCATGTGAAGTCACCACTAGCTCAGTCGAGCAGGACGTCAAACAAAGAAGAGTGGGTATAGTAACAGTGGGGGCACCGTGACTAGTCACCAGTATTGGTTAGTGGCATGCATTGGTTTCTTAACATCTTTTTCTCCCTCATAGTAAAACTAAAAATATAACCAGGTGCATGGTGAGAATATTACTAACTAGCATCATGGTGTTTCAATAGCTAAGACTTTGGTGACAGCTTCTAGTTAACCTCTACAGTGTGCAAAGCAGTTTTCTATAGTATATAAATCAACTTTGCTATATTTTGTGACTACCCCCCTCCCTCTTCTGCTCTGCTTTTGTAAATCTAACCATACACTTGAAATATTTACCTGAAGATTATTGGAGACTCCACTTATCCTAGTAGGGTCTGCTGTTAATTCTTAATTAATTCTACCAGATTCTTGGTAGATTTCACCAAATTTAGCTGGATCTACCAAAGTTTTTCAGATAAATATCTTGTGTGTTTGGCCAACTTAATTCTCGTAGTAGTTTGTAACTTCTGGGTGGTAAACTCAGGATGAATAAAACTATGGCATTAAGAGCTGGATTAAGGTATGGAAAGACCTCTAGGTGTAAAAATTTTGTGAGGCTGCTTTCTTACCTCTTGGACTCCCTCCTGGCCACCTACTTATGGCTGACACTTGTCCTGTCCTCAAAATTATGTGGGAGTTATGAAGACAACCAAGTTAGAGACTCCCTTATTGTTCAAAAGACGGTACTACAGATGTGAGGGGTCAACTTTCCGTCTCTTTTTGGCTGGATAGGACCAGCAAACAGCTATTGGGAGAATGTAGATGATGGAGGTCCAAGGACTTTTGCCCTCCTTAGAATATGACCTTCCTGGTATCCAAGTTTCCAAACTATTAAAGAGCAGGTAAATCGCTAAAATGTTTTTAAGTCGGCTTATAATTTGTCTATGGATTCAGATGGAAACATTTCTATGTATGTTTCCTTTTGGAGCTACAAGACTCTCGCTTCCTTCACTTTTTAAGCCATTTTGTTTCTTAATTGAAGTCATTTATTTCAGGCATCCAAGGGGAAATATTTAGTGACTTACATGGATCAGCGATTGTACCTGTTCTGTAATTTTTCCACAGTTTACCAATGATTTATTACAGAACGTTTGTAGAAAAACATCAGAAACTCCATTTTCCACCCACATCTCCAACACAAAGTGGAGGCCCTGGTAAAATTATTCCCAGCGCACACATCTTTGCTAATTGAAATTTTTTAACTCCTTTGGACTTATGAGCTGTGGGCTGCAAATTGTTCCTACTAAAAGAAGGTATTTTTCCTTCTTTAGGCCCACCCCACATAGAGTTGAAAGTGTTTTTTTTTTTCTATCGTTTTCAGACTAAAATGCATCAAAACTCCAAGCAATATACCTGACTGCTCCACTGGATGTCATAGCAAGCTTGTGGGGGTACAGAAATGCTTGTAGTTTAATGTTTTTATTAACGTTTTCCAATATAATAGAAAAACCATAACCACCACAACTAACAAGGTGGCACAGCACCCCTGTCAGACAGGAAAGTTCTAGATCAGTGCAATTAATAGCAAAAATTTTCATGTCCAATAGAACCAATCGTATCCAGCTACGGGGGTAATGCCTGAAAGTAGGAACAACGACATGGGGGATATGTGCAAGTGGGAGGAGGCGGGACGCCGGTGGGGTAGTGCTCCTCCACAACAAATCTAGTTCAGCCAGCCAATATGTTGAAAAGATTGAGTCGATGGCATGGCTGCACTGCCTCAAAACCCTCATGGAGAATAAACAACAAAACATAGAGAAGGTTAATAGCATGATGGGAATGGGGAACAACCAGAAAGTAACAAAAATGTCACCAACTAGCAAAGAACTGGGGGATCATTCACTAAGAGACACTCTAGGTACCAGGACATCAACTGAAATTGACCTTTTTGTTTGTAGGGGCAATATGTTGATAAAGCTCTCCCAACACTCAAAACAACCTCTCAAGCTGTCCATCTTACTGGAAGCGTCCATCCAGTTTCTTTTGATAATGTAAGGTAGTATCTCCAAAAATAGCTTGAATAGGGGAGGTTCTGGGTGTACCCAAATATGTAGAATAGTTTTGCTGCCTGGGGACTGCATTTGTTTGTTGACCTAGTTAAAAATAGGTTTTATTGGACAGTATGTTTCTGCAGCAGCCTGCTCCCTTCATCAGGTCCAGTCATAAAATGGAATAAACAAATATGTCTATATATTTACAATTTAATCCTCCTGAGACGTTGTTGGTGCATGATCTTCAGGAGGAGGACTTGTCCTGGTTAAGTGAGCAGGTTGCTGCAGGAATATATTGTATGATACCGTTTGTTCTTTACTATATCTACACTGGAAATCGCAGTGAAGTGATTGCTGTGGTAGTGTGACGTATATCCTCCTTTCACTTTAGTACTGTTGTATACTCTGTATAGAGGACACAGCTGCTGTGTGAACTCATTACTCTTCCCATGCCCGTAATACAGTTGTCCTACTAATGTGCAATCTTCAGAAGTGAACACCTTCCTATTGATATTCATACACCACCTATTTTGAACAGTACCTCCTATGGTGCGCTGAATACTCTTTTCACAGTCTGTGATGTAACGAGAGAGATTTTTCTTGACACTGATTTATCTTTGAAGAGTTTCCAAGCAGTGTCTTCAGTGTTGTGTGTTTTTTTTTTTTTGTTGTTTTTTTTTTTGTTTTTGTTTTTTTTTCCCAATGGCTTTTGTCTTGATTTCTGACAGGACAGTGCTAGATAAGGACAGGTTAATACATAAACACACTTGGGAGATTTAGAAGTCCCTTCTGCTCTTGTATTGTGAAGGGCTAAACATTTACTACCATCACAATTATACAGGCATTTACCTTGGATCTCATCTGTCAATATATTATGTCCTGAGCAATTTGCATAAATGCACAAAGTATCTGTCTTACGGGATTCCAGAACATTTTGTGCTGGCAATAGAAGATGATAACGTCTGGGAATAGAAGATCTGCGCTGTGGAATAATGCTTCTGTTTTCTGTCTCTCATTTATGGCGTGCCCTTGAGTAGGATGCTGAATATAGACTATCATGAGTTTGATGTGATCCTCAGCACACGGGGAGTGGTTCATTTAGTATACAGATTATTGGTTTTGTGAAATAACCATGTCTTTTAGACACGGAGCCAGTAGAATAGTTTCATACCAGTATACGAGAGTTTACTAGTAATTTAGCACTTTCGTCATGTGCAATATTGGTAAAAAAGTAACAAAAAAGGAATAACAATCAGGGATTTTACTAACCAATCTATGCTAGGTTTCTGACGTAGATCGGTGTAAATTTGGTACATCTTTGCGCACAGCATTCCTGGTGAAAGTGGGTGGAATGGGCAGTCCAAGGCAGAAACCTGGTGTGAGTTATCCCTGCAATCTATGCCTTCCTGACTAGAATATATTTCAATTCTGGTGCACAGGAGTGTGCCTAAATTATTAAGAGGTCAAAGTTTCTTTATAATTCAGGGTCATTAGCACCAGTGGGAGAATAGATTAAGACTGGCGTACAGAACACCAGTCTTAATAAATTTCCCCCAATGTTGGAAAATGTTAAAATTGAAGCCAAAAATGACTAATATGTCTCACCCACTTTGCCTTAATACCTGTAAAGGAAGTTGGGTCCAATTGATACCTATCTTCCATGTGTGGGCATAGCTTATGTGAAATGTAAGATGATATTTTATAGCATCCGCTATAAATTCAAGGGAGCCACGGAGATATTATCTGCAGACATTTATTACTGGAGAAGAGTGCAGACCCAATTAGTGTTTTCTTTTCTTTTCTTTCTTTTTTTTTTTTTTTTTTTTCTTTCTACGAGTTATGACCCAAGGATATGAATAGCGCTCTCAGCTGCTAATGGCTGGGAAAGAGTTTCTGAGATGGAATGTAAGTCTGAGAATACAAAACTTCAAGAATTGCCCGAGCTGCCTGATTGTTATGCCAGTCCATGCTTCTCCTCTGTGGTTATGGATGAAGACAAAGAGAATCTAGGTCAGAGCTGAAGAAAGTGGGTGAGCCACTGATCTGTGTAACATTAGCACATGTAGACATCCATCCCCTAGGCATAAAACTAACAGTGCTGAAAGTTTAGGGTATTGCGGCTATGTAGTGACATGCTGCATGGTATGTGTGGTGTGACTATGTACACAACAAGTCGATTATGGTGAATTCTCAATAATGGAACTTCATTGTATATGATATATTATATTGGGCTTTAAACTCTCGTATATGAAGGACATTTTGTTCACCCTTAATATAATAGCAGGAACCAGAGCTATAGAATCGGACCCAGTTTTGGGTCTAAGACGAAAAAAAAGGTACTGACTGCCGCTCGGAAATAAAATTATTCATTATTTTTTATCATATTATGCAGTTTTTGGTATTGTATTATTAGTTAGATCCGTAGATTGTGTATTTGCTTTCCTAAGAATTTTGTGAATTAGGGAATCTTTACTACTTCTGACTGACCATGGCTGTCGGCCATTTATGAAGGAGTTGGTGTCAGAGCAGAAGTCGAAACCAGGCTGTGGAAAAACATAGGATTGGTTGGAGTTGGAGTTGGAGGTTTGACCTACCTACTTCATAGCCCTGGCAGAAATACTGTAAAAACTGCTGATAGATGCAATAATTGAGCAGCCACAAGCCAAAGAGTCAGCCATCTAAAAGTGCAGACACTAGTGCTCACCAACTTGACATAGATAAGGTTTTACTGAATATCCTATCCCAACACTTTGTGGGGACAAACGCCTTTAACAAGTTAAAACATGGATACGTTGGGATCAGATCTTTGATAAAACCTTCTCCATGTCAAGTTGGTGAACGTGGATGCCTTCACTTTTAGATGGCTGCTTCTGCTCGACGTCTAATATCACTCCAAAACTAATGGTTGATATCTGCAGCTCGGTGCAGCCAAGTGATTCTCACAACAACCAAAAGTGAACGTACACCTATCTATCGGGGATGTCTAGTGCCACGCAATACTTATATCAAGCTGCCAGTGGATCAGTAAACTGGGCAAAACAGCAGAGATCTATGTGCCGTTCAGGGTCTCTGGAAAGCTGTCTAACAGAACTGTGATGGTTGTAGACTCTAGATGACCGAGGCAGTCTCTGAAGCCTCATGATGAAGTGCTTGACTATGGAACCTGTGATAATGATTATGTCTTAAAAGCACCTTCTAGTCTGCTAGGGCTGTTCATTCCTAAGTATCTATGCAGTTTATAATGCTTGGGCAATGGGTACCTGAATGAACATACAGCACACCAATCAATACCCATTCAATAGGTGCATCCACTGTACAGAGGTCTTATTACATTGTGGTGTACTTTGCATCGCGATTTTCGCACTAGCAAATGTGTTAGTTAAAATCCAATACATTGTTACGAGTTGTGAATTATATTACAATATTACATGATCTGATATTTCTTTTTCTCATTTACAGGACTGCCACATCCACCATACAAATTGACAGTAGGCCAGGTGACAAGCACCACAGCAGCTGTGACCTGGAGTCCAGGGTTTGACAACTATTCTCCGCTTCTCTCTTGCACAATGCAGGTATATTTGAGCTTTTAAGATTACGCTATTTTAAGATTGTCCTTTTACAGCTCTAATTGGTTATTCTGTATAAAGGCAAGAAGAGCTATGCCGCTCTAGAAGGTAACCTGGTGTAATCTCAGAATTCTTCATGTTTCACGTATAAGAAATTATTGTAGATGCCTTGTTCAGTCTTCACATTCCAGCATATTCTGCTATATATTTACAGCAGGTGCTCTGTATCCTCTAACCTGCAGTGTGCCCAATGTTCAAGAGTCTACCTGGTAAAAAAGAGAAACCATTAAAACCCTTTGACAAAGTGAATGGTGTGGCCAGGTTGTCATTGTATTCATTGAACTTCCAGGGGATATACAGTAACAGGTCCTCTATAACAGTGTCTGAGGTACATATTGAGAAAATTTAAAGTGCTTATCTCAGAGATAATATATGCCACTGTATAACCCTATATTGGTATGCATTGTGTATTGGCCATAGTGTTTAAAAAAAAAAAAAAAAACTTCTGCCATAATGCACAGTACAGCACAGGGTAATAAATACAGTGATGTCACTGTACATAGATAATAACCACAGTGATGTCACTGTACTAGGATAATGCACACAGTGATGCCACAGTACAGGTTTACCGCACACCATGCTGTCACAGAACAGGAATAATAAACACAGTGTTAGGAATCTCAATATGTGTAATCCTACTTATAGCCATCATATTTTTCTTTGCAACGCTGCTCACAGCTTTCATTTTAAGTTTGCTATGCCTACTAGTCAAACTCTAGCTGGGTCTGCAGCCATTTCAGAACCTTGAGACGCTGAGCCAATCAGAGTGCTGACTCATTGTCCAATCCTGAGCTGAGGCGGGGTATTTAAGCTGTGCATTGAGATGGCTCAGTTGCCTGCAATTATGGTAATTTGACTAGTCCTCAGTTTACCTGTTTATCTTCTGTATCTCCGGTTACTGATTTTGGCGTGTTTTACTGGTTTTCTGACTTCTTGCTGATTTGGCTTTATCTGAGAACTCCTGGACTCATCCCTGGCTTGAATACTATTATTCTTCTGCTACCCATTTGGAAATTCCTGTGCTCTCCTGGTTTTGAGCTGGCTTGTAAGTTACACTCTGTCTGCTTTAGGTTTGTTGGTCTGGTCTGGTGTTAGCCCGTAAGTGCAACTTGGTAACCCCAAGTTACCACCAAATTTGGTGTGGTAACTTGGGTCCCTGATTGGTAAAGTCCAACCTGCCATCCAGTGGGCTCTGATAAAAACCTCAGGGGTAGCCTTACACTCTACGGCTGGAATGGTGTTGGATTATAGGTAGCTTGTCTTGCTTGCCGTCTTTGATCTGCCAGTTTCATTCAGTGTATTTAAAAATTGATTAAACAGCAATTCTATTACTTGGTAATTGCTTAAATGGCAATTCCATTACACACAGTGATGTCACAGTACAAAAGTAATAAACACAGTGATGTCACAGTACAAAAGTAATAAACACAGTGATGTCACAGTACAAAGGTAATAAACACAGTGGCCCAGATTTAGCAAATGTAGACAGGCAGTCTGAAAATATGCCAGATTTGTCACCGTGATGCTGAATGATAAATATGGCGTATCTAGGTCTGCATTTATACCTCCTTTTAGTTGGCTTACTTTGTGTCAGAATTTTTCAACACTATTTTGGAGCATTTTTGGCGCATTTAAGCCAAGCCCCCTTTTTTTAATGAGATTCCACACCCACATGTTGAGCATTTTGGAGAATTCTATCCCAACCTAGATGCGCCACACTGCGCCAAAGATGCGCCATATTTACGCCACTGTCTAGTTGTATCCACAATAGTAAATCAGGGCCAGTGATGTCACAGTACAGTGATAATAAACACAGTGCTGTCCCAGTACAGAGATCATGCACACTATGACATCATAGCACAGGGATAATGCACACATAAAAAGATCACTGTGTATACTGTGACATCACAGCATATGAGGAAATTAATTATAATGATGTCACATGCAGCCATTATGATGTCTAGTACAGCAATGGAGGTGCATTCAGTTTTCCACAGCCCCTCTACCATCCATAGTTGTCACAACTTGCACCCTAAATCTCAGTGAGCCCCCTTAGTAGTTTGGCCTCATAGCATCTGCTATGTCTGCTACCTGGTAGTTATAACCATTTATGATGCCTGATACATTTTTTTTTTTTTGCAGTTTATCACTACATACTGTATGAAAAAATGTATTCCAGTCTGACAGAGGGCAAAAGCCTGTGAACGGAGCCCTATGGAGGATACGTTTGCAGCGTATGCACCAAACTGCTCAGATGCAGCTTGCACAAAGCCTTTCTCCTTAGACTTGTCCTGCCATTCTACATCAAATTGAATGATTTCCTGTCCCTAAAAGCCATCAGCTAGGACATTGAAGTATTTAGATACAATTTTACTATACAGTGCATGTATGTACGTATGCGCTTGCGAATTCTACTAAATATAAGGCATGGTATAAAAGTATTAATTGCTCGGTTATAGTAAATGTATCTCTAAAGCCTCATGAAAACTTCAGGTTCCTATAGTAACATACAGGGTGCCAGAAATGGGAAGATGAAACAACTTGTGACATATGGGGAAGCAGCTGGTATAGACAGATGTTGGGGGTAATGGTTATGCATCATATAACGTGAGATACCATAATATATATTATGTATATTTAATAATACAGACATATTTCATAGGGAGATTTAACCTCTTTATTTGCCATAAGACAGCAAGTTCTTGTACCAGGTGAAAACCCGTTTAATATCTGTGTTTTTTTTCCAAGCTGCCTGTGGCTCAGTAGATGTGCTGACTCAGTTTTATGGGTCTGACTCATGCAGCCATCTTGAGGATAAAAATACTTATTTATTTTACACTGCAGCAACCGCAACATCAGCTCCTAAATGTTTAAGTAGCAGATTTTCTTATTACAATGTTTAAAGAAAATAATATAACATTAAATCAACTGATTGATTATTCAAATTTCTCAAGGTAGGAAAAATCAATAGAAGAGCTGCAGCTCTAGTGGATTAGGTGTGGTTTGACTAGATTAGACATACTGAGTCCTGATTCTGCTTCACACTTCTGGAAGAAAAACACATGCTCTTACTGAGGCTAAGGTCACATCTACACCGGAGTCTGTTGGAGAGACTGCTGCAGAAACCGCCAAAAATCGTCAGAGAAAAAGAGGACTTTTCTCTCCGCTGGTTTCAGTATAAAAAAGGCGGACACCCGGCGGACCCCATTATAGTCTATGGGGAATGCAGGTGTCCATGGGTAACCCCTGATTTAGCAGTCCGGCTCTCCGTTGTTCGCGTCCCCCCTGCAGATGCAAACTACAGAGACCCATGTGCGGATGTGAACCTAGCCTAGTACAGTAAGAGGTTATTCAACATGCAGTAAGCACTAGGAAAATCTCCCATAATAAACACCAAACAGGGAACTCTTGTTTAAAGGACCATCTCTCTGTCTAGACCAGATTTCTATCACAGACTAAGCAAACTGTAGAGGCAGTTTTGCAGGCAATGGTAGCAGAGTAATAGTGGAGCTTTACCCCCAAAGAGGCAACAAGCTTGATGGTTACCGAGTTCTGAATTGCAGCAACATGCATGTGGTTACACAGTCTCACAAGAGGCAAATAGACTTCTTGAACAGTGGCATAATAAGTCCCTTGAAAGAAAAAACAATTGGGGGGTCTCCCTGCTGCCTGCCATTTCCCAGTCTTTTATGCTGATATAGCCTTCTTAACCCCTTTGTGTCACCTCATAGTCCTAAAGGTACAAAATAGGAGTATGTTACCACCATCTTGCAAGCATCACTGGTGTTTGGTTGCAAAAATGTACTTCATTGTTTGCAAAATGCTGGTGGAACTTTCCTTTTTTAATAATAATTGTGTAACAGTTGTGCACCTCAGGGGTGATGCCTCATGTTGATGCTGTCTTGCTTTGCTATATTTAGTCCTAGAAGTAGCTTCAGTGGTCTGAAGTGTGGCCTAGCCTGCAGTGGTTTTCTCATGGTGGTGCACTCCTCACCTACCTCAGCCTATCTCAGCTTGGTCACAAAGGCTTACTCCCTCCGGCATTGTCTCCTAGCCATCTCTGATATGGTCTTTACACTCGAGTTTACGGACTCTGGTGTGGTATGATGCTGCTTGTGGTAGAGGGGCCGATCTCTCTAGCCTCTCTGTGGCCCTTACTGGGCCCTAGGGTGGTGCGCCCCTGCTAACTATTATACAGTTAGATGGAGTTTCCTACAAGCCTTCTATGCTGTCTGCTATCAGAGCTGTCTCACTTATACTGGCACCAAAATATTCCCTTCTATGGAAGTGTGGAGACATTATATTATCTTTCCTTAACCGACCTCACATTGTCTCCCTGAAATTCCATTGCATTATTTTAGGACAGAGAACAAAATTCCTATGAGCAATACTTCAGATTCCACAAAAGCTAGCCTGTGATATCCTACCTGAGGTATTTCTATGACTCTGGGCATATCGCCTAAGCCTCAACGTCACACATTCAAAGTTGACTGAGCATCACAAGTCAGTAGCATGTCACATAAGTATTTTTTCTGTTTTTCCATAAAACCCTAAGTCACACCATGCATTTGAATAGGATACATTTATGGATGCCACTCATATACAGCATGTAGTGTGAGCATAGTCTTGCTGCAGTACCAATAACCAGTGCTACTAAAAGTACAGCAAGTGAGTAGCGCATTGCATATAAACTATGTCAGAAGCTGCGCCCTCTGGGAAAAGGCTGATCTGCTGGGGTCCCAACAGTTATAAAACCACTTTTAATAAATGAATAGTACAGATTAGTGTAAGAAACTTTGTAATATATGAAATCTTTTTCCATCTAGTTTTTTAAGGTGCTCTCCTTCATAACTTCACACAATTATTTATATAATAATAATAGTCCTTTAATAGTCCCACAATGGGGAAATTCAGTGTGTTACAGCAGTTAAAGATAAGATAAGCAGATTCAAATACAAATACAACATGTACAGGAATGTTCCAAGGTAAGAGGCATTACATTGATAGTAGACAGACAGATAGGAAGTAGCAGAGGAGGGGGGGGGGATTTAACAGGCAGAGAGATATTTCAGTTCTCTGTGTGAATTGATCTCCGCTTAGGTCGGTGTTGGTTGTACAGCCTAACCATGGTGGGGAGGAAGGACTTCCAATAGCGCTCCTTCTCACACTTAGGGTGGAGCAGTCGGTCACTGCCCAGCGCCATCACAGTCTCATGCATGGGATGAGACTTCTTCTTCTGCATGGAGCTCACCACGGACAGTATCCTTCTGTCACCCACCACCTGCACTGGGTCCAGTGGGCTCCCCAGGACAGAGCTGGCCCTTCTAATCAGCTTGTCAAGTTTATTTCTGTCCCTGGTTGATATACTGCTCCCCAAGCAGGCCACTCCAAAGAAGATGGCTGATGCTGAGTCCATATCTGTATTCACTTCACACACAAGTCTATGGAAAGGGGGTGGAAGAAGAGGAGGATATGAATTGACTTATTGCCTCATTCCGTGCAGTGATGGTCTTATCTGAAGATCTAGCAGTGTCAGAAGAGCTAACTGACTCACAGTATAGTAGCTGCAATTATTTGTGCTTTTCCAGTATCTGCCTCCTCCCCTTTCCCCTTCTCTATAGCCTTCTATGTAAAAAGTAACTCTGCCTGATAAGTGAAAAAAGGAAGCACATTTCATTAAGATATATCAATATGTATGTTATATTCACCTAGACTATTTATTTCTGAAATGTTCTTTATAACTGGTGGTACACCATCAATTATTAAAAGCCCAATAAACCCTTTAATAATTTCTTTTTTTTTAATGCCTTCCTTCCAAATCTGTTTCCAGTGTTATATCCTTGAACAGCTTACTTGTCTCTTGTAGTGTGTCCCTGTAAATCTAACATGTGAAAAATTGTTGCTCTACCCAAAAGAAACATTGAAAACTGTTTCAAGGCCTTGTGAAAAGCTGAAACCTCTGATGTTCTTAGAACTGATAATTCAACCAGAATCAATCATGGTTCTGAACCAGGCTCGGCCTTAGACGTGATTCTTTCTGTAGTTTCTCCACATTAGTCATCCTCTGACTAAGCAGTCTTATGGGCCAGGTACTGTGACTCAACAATCAATGTCCATTGTGCAGTCTCGGCACTTTTGTCAATGAACTGATTAAAACTATAAAATAGTAATAGTTGTCAGACCGAAAGGCAAAAGGCTAACATTCACTTTTGTGTATACCTGGTCCTGTAAGGGATCTATAAGTTATGGCTCATTAACCATTTTTTTTTTTCCGGAAATGGTGACTCAGTTCAAACAAATGGGACTGAGCTGCAATACCACACACAAGTTAGACAGGTCGTGCTGGACTCGTAACAAAAAACAGACTATTTTCTTAACTTACACAGTCCCTTTGCTTTGTGAACTCTAGACCTCTTCTGTTCTTAAAGGAGTTCTCTGCGACTCCAAAATATATGACCTCTCCTTAGAGCAGACCATCATTATCAGCTTGATGAAGTCATATACAAGGTAAATGGCCGGAAGCAGCTCTGTTCCTATTCAAGTGAATGAGCACAGGGCTGCAGTTCTAAAGTGCCACAGCTACAGTGTATCCTAACCTGTGGATAGATCATCAGTAGCCATGACCCTTGGGTCTCAGTCAACCCTTTTAAGGTGTCATAGCACTGCAGCAAGTGCTATATCTCTCTTGTTGTTTACAAGGGACAGTTCTGTACTTTTGGCTTTGGCTGTTCCTGATATTACACTTCATTTGAAATGGACTGACCTTCTGTGAGCTGCAATACCAGGTTAAACCACCAGTAAAAGTATGGAGCTGTGCCTGACTTAAAGACTACAAATGTTGTAGTAATGGAATATGCTATTCAGTTGCTAGGAAATATTGGGTGTTTAGCTACTTACCCTCAGTTCACTAGATCTTGATCTGTCACCATTACTACTACAGTATATTATATTACTGTAGAACTGGAAGTCACTGGTTTGCCACATTGCTATTTTTGCTGCTTGGTGTTGAGCCAGAAAACCTTATACAATGTGGATAATGGATAAGGGTATTTTTTTTTAGCAGACCTTGTTTTTTGCATTTCTTTAATAAAAGTTCTTGCAGACCTGTTTAAAAAATGAAGTAGTTTGTGTAAAGCTGAGCCGTCCTATAGATATGTGGTACTTGTGAGTCTTGTATATGTTAAATTGCTCCCCCAGGCATTGCAACTTCACAGTCATTTGCCTAATAATTCCCCATTCTGCCTTTCCTGAAGGGTGACTGCATTCCTGAAATACCCTTTTCTCCACAAGCAGATTAGCAGTTTAGGGCTGATTTTCATTTCTCACTATTTACTTCCTACAGTCATATAATAAGTATTTCTGCTAAAGCTTTTTCCTACCAGTGAGCACGGAATCCAGGCTAAGCAAGAATGATTTTTATATTGGTTGCTCTTGATAACTTTTTCCTCTTCTGTTAACAGTGACTATTTAATATCTGGCTCATTGACTTAAATACCAACTGGGAAAAAAATATTTGATTAAAATTCCTTGAATTGTGGTTTAATTGAGGGCATGGGGTTTAGGCACTAAAATGAATTAATTTTATCACTTGTACCAATTAATTCACTATTTTACGATGTGGCAACTGAACACATTGCTATATTTTAAGCCAGTAGTCTCTAACGTGTAGAGTTCAAGCTGTTGGGGAAACTACAACTCTCACATGCATCCTTAGGATAAGCCATCAAAATAGGATTATGGGGGTCGGACCCCTGCCAGTTGGCACAGTGAAGGGGCTGCAGCACACAGCAGCTTGTTAATACAACTATAACATGGTCAGGCAGGAGATCATGGATCCACCGTGCTACCAAACCTTGGGGTCACCTCTAAGTACATTATACTAGCAGATGCTGATTGAGGGGGTCCTAGATGTCAGATCCTATTCTAAAGCCCCCCTCCCCAGATACTGTATATTTCATTGTTTCTAATATATTCTTATTTGTATATTTGTCTGCACTATCTCTTCATATATATATATATATATATATATATATATATATATATATGAGTATCTATCTATCTATGTCTGTCTGTACACATGTACATCAGGTGTACGGGAATATTTTAGACTGGGTCTCAGCTCTAAAGGATGTACCGTTCCTGAGATACAGTATTCCCAAAAAATGACCAACAATAGCTAATACAAGCCTGCAAGTCTTTCACTCATATTCCAACTGCCATACACACAGTCACATGTCCCTTATCAGCTAATGAGAGCTCGCAGGCGCTTAGTCTCCTTAGGCACACAGGTTTAGTCAATAGCAGTTCGCAGGTCCTTAAATGTTCAGTCATATCACGTGTATAAGCCAATATAAGTTCACATTTAATTTACCAGGTTTCCATAAGAACGCATCCATAAATAGACTGTACCTATACTGGCCTCAGTGGCGTAACTAGGAATGGCTGGGCCCCAAGGCGAACATTTGACATGGGGACCCCCCCCCCCCGCACAAACTGCATTCCTGCACACACTATTATGCCCCATAGTAGCCCCTGCACACACTATTAGGCCCCATAGTGGCCCTTGCACATAGTATTCTGGCCCATAGTGTCTCCTGCACACAGTATCATAGTGGCCCCTTCATATAGTATTATGTGCCCTCCCCACTACCTCTTCAATGTTGGACCAGATGTCACGTGAGCCAGGCATGCATCGCGACGCATAATGACGTCGGACTGGCCCAGCGACGTCTGGGACGTCACCAAGGAGGCCCGAAGCCTGCTGAAAAGACCCCAGAGTATAATGATAGCAGTGTTTGTGGGGTTCACGGCCCGCAGGCCTGCTGGTGTTACACGGCCTATTAAAAAAAAAAACATCAGGGGCCCATAATGTCCCGGGCCCTGTGGCAGCTGCTACCCCGGTATTTACGCCACTGACTGGACTGCCATACTAGATTTCAGCATTCTTATAAATTGAAACGTTTTTAAACTACTCATGCCCCCTGCAGCAAAATGCATGGCTGCTGCTCGAGCTAATGAAAACTCTCAGCAGACCCAAGCCTGTCTCTAATCTGACAAGATACAGTCATATGAAAAAGTTTGGGCACCCCTATTAATCTTAATCATTTTTAGTTCTAAATATTTGGGTGTTTGCAACAGCCATTTCAATTTGATATATCTAATAACTGATGGACACAGTAATATTTCAGGATTGAAATGAGGTTTATTGTACTAACAGAAAATGTGCAATATGCATTAAACCAAAATTTGACCGGTGCAAAAGTATGGGCACCTCAACAGAAAAGTGACATTAATATTTAGTAGATCCTCCTTTTGCAAAAATAACAGCCTCTAGTCGCTTCCTGTAGCTTTTAATCAGTTCCTGGATCCTGGATGAAGGTATTTTTGACCATTCCTCTTTACAAAACAATTCCAGTTCAGTTAAGTTTGATGGTCGCCGAGCATGGACAGCCCGCTTCAAATGATCCCACAGATGTTCAATGATATTCAGGTCTGGGGACTGGGATGGCCATTCCAGAACATTGTAATTGTTCCTCTGCATGAATGCCTGAGTAGATTTGGATCATTGTCTTGCTGAAATATCCATCCCCGGCGTAACTTCAAATTCGTCACTGATTCTTGTACATTATTCTCAAGAATCTGCTGATACTGAGTTGAATCCATGCGACCCTCAACTTTAACAAGATTCCCGGTGCCGGCATTGGCCACACAGCCCCAAAGCATGATGGAACCTCCACCAAATTTTACAGTGGGTAGCAAGTGTTTTTCTTGGAATGCTGTGTTTTTTTGACGCCATGCATAACGCCTTTTTGTATGACCAAACAACTCAATCTTTGTTTCATCAGTCCACAGGACCTTCTTCCAAAATGAAGCTGGCTTGTCCAAATGTGCTTTTGCATACCTCAGGCGACTCTGTTTGTGGCGTGCTTTCAGAAACGGCTTCTTTCGCATCACTCTCCCATACAGCTTCTCCTTGTGCAAAGTGTGCTGTATTGTTGACCGATGCACAGTGACACCATCTGCAGCAAGATGATGCTGCAGCTCTTTGGAGGTGGTCTGTGGATTGTCCTTGACTGTTCTCACCATTCTTCTTCGCTGCCTTTCTAATATTTTTCTTGGCCTGCCACTTCTGTGGTCTTCCATTTCCTTACTATGTTCCTCACAGTGGAAACTGACAGGTTAAATCTCTGAGACAACTTTTTGTATCCTTCCCCTGAACAACTATGTTGAACAATCTTTGTTTTCAGATCATTTGAGAGTTGTTTTGAGGAGCCCATGATGCCACTCTTCAGAGGAGATTCAAATAGGAGAACAACTTGCAATTGGCCACCTTAAATACCTTTTCTCATTATTGGATACACCTGGCTATGAAGTTCAAAGCTCAGTGAGGTTACAAAACCAATTTTGTGCTTCAGTAAGTCAGTAAAAAGTAGTTAGGAGTATTCAAATCAATAAAATAAGGGTACCCAAATTTTTGCACCGGTCAAATTTTGGTTTAATGCATATTGCACATTTTCTGTTAGTACAATAAACCTCATTTCAATCCTGAAATATTACTGTGTCCATCAGTTATTAGATATATCAAATTGAAATGGCTGTTGCAAACACCCAAATATTTAGAACTAAAAATGATTAAGATTAATAGGGGTGCCCAAACTTTTTCATATGACTGTATATCACAGACAACAGCAAGCTGCTGAAACTACCCAGCAGGCCCAAGCCCGTCTCCAATCTGACAAGGCATTGTCAGCCACATGCACACAGCTGCACTCCATGTTTCCATAACAACCCAGCCATTTTTCTTCACTGCTGTAGGTCAGCTTTAAAGGGGCAGGGCGCTGTGGATGACACTGTTACACAAGGTCACATACACACAGCTTTACTCCAGGTTTTCCATAACAACTGATCGCAGGTCTTTCACTGATATCCAAACTGAGATACACATGATCACATGACGCTTATGGACCAATGGAAAATCGCAGGTTCTTCAGTCTTGACATACATACAGCTTTACATCAGGTTTCCATAGCAACCAAGCTATTTATGACCTGTATGAGTCAATATCAGTTCGCAGGTCCTTAAATATTCAGACATATGACGTGCATCAGCCAATATAAGTTCACATTTCATTTACCAGGTTTCCATAGCAACACAGCCATAAATAGACTATACCTATACTGGACTGCCATACTGGATGTCAAGTGCAAAACTGGCCAATTCTTATGGGGTCACTACACAAACAAAAAATGAAATATACCTGTGCGAAGCTGGATCCTTCTGCTAGTTCATTTATAAAAAGTGTAAGAAAATAATAAACTGTTACAGTGGGCACAGAAAGTATTCAGACCTCTCTTAAATTTTTCACTCTTTGTTTCATTGCAGTCATTTGCTAAAAGCAAAAAAGTTCATTTTATTTCTCATTAATGTACACTCAGCACCCCATCTTGACAGAAAAAAAACAGAAATGTAGATATTTTTGAAAATTTATTAATAAAGAAAAACTGAAATATCACATAGTCATAAGTATTCAGACCCTTTGCTGTGACACTTTTGAGATAGTTCTACTCCTTCATTGGAGTCCAGCTGTGTTTAAACTGATTGGACTTTATTAGGAAATGCACACACCTGTCTATATAAAACCTCACAGCTTACAGCGCATGTCAGAGCAAATGAGAATCATGAGGTCAAAGGAACTGCCCAAGGAGCTCAGAGACAGAATTGTGACAAGGCACAGATCTGGCCAAGGTTACAAAAGAATTTCTGCAGCACTCAAGGTTCCTAAGAGCACAGTAGCCTCCATAATCCTTAAATGGAAGAAGTTTGGGACCACCAGAACTCTTCGTAGACCTGGCCGTCCAGCCAAACAGAGCAATCCTGGGAGAAGAGCCTTGGTGAGAGAGGTAAAGAAGAACCCAAAGATGACTGTGGCTGAGCTCCAGAGATGCAGTAGGGAGATGGGAGAAAGTTCCACAAAGTCACCTATCACTGCAGCCCTCCACCAGTCGGGGCTTTATGGCAGAGTGGCCTGAAGGAAGCCTCTCCTTAGTGCAAGACATATGAAAGCCCGCATAGAGTTTGCCAAAAAAACACATGAAGGACTCCCAGACTATGAGAAATAAGATTCTCTGTTCTGATGAGACGAAGATGAAACTTTTTGGCGTTAATTCTAAGCGGTATGTGTGGAGAAAACCAGGCCCTGCTCATCACCTGCCCAATACAATCCCAACAGTGAAACATGGTGGTGGCAGAATCATGCTAAGGGGGTGTTTTTCATCTTCAGGGACAGGACGACTGGTTGCAATTGAAGGAAAGATGAATGCGGCCAAGTACAGAGATATCCTGAAAGAAAACCTCTTCCAGAGTGCTCTGGACTTCAGACCTAAGCACGCAGCTACAATAACAAAGGAGTGGCTTCAGAACAACTCTGTGACCATTCTTGACTGGCCCAGCCAAAGCCCTGACCTCATCCCAATTGAGCATCTCTGGAAAACCTGAAAATGGCTGTCCACCAACGTTCACCATCCAATCTGACGGAACTGGAGAGGATCTGCAAGTAAGAATAGCAGAGGATCCCCAAATCCAGATGTGAAAAACTTGTTGCATCATTCCCAAGAAGACTCATGGCTGTACTAGCTCAAAAGGGGCTTCTACTCAATACTGAGCAAAGGGTCTGAATACTTATGACCATGTGATATTTCAGTTTTTCTTTTTTAATAAATTTGCAAAAATATCTACATTTGTTTTTTTTCTGTCTTGATGGGGTGCTGAGTGTACATTAATGAGAAATAAAATGAACTTTTTTGCTTTTAGCAAATGACTGCAATGAAACAGAGTGAAAAATTTAAAGGGGTCTGAATACTTTCCGTACCCACTGTATTTCCCTTTTCCCCTTACTACAGTCTGGCTTCTATGTATTCTGATTTGTGTCTCCTGACAATTTTGTTTCTTTAATGTTATAGGTTCTGCTGCTACAGGATCAACGTGAAATGTATTCACAGAATATTATTGTACCACCGTACAGCGTTGTCTTAGATGAACTTAAGCCTCTGAGCAATTACAGCATCCGTCTGCAGTGTGCCAATGAAGTGGGAGATTCAGATTTTACAAGCTGGCTATCTTTTCAGACGTCAGAGTCCGGTAAACTGGATATGAATAATTGTAACAGACGTTTTGTGAGACGTGTGTATATATAGTTGCATGATATTGTATAATATTACAATGATGCTCAGGCTCCTACATGTTTTAATATTTGAAGTTGAAATGTTCAGGGTAAACATATACAAGCAAGACCTCCTTGGTGGAAAAGAGGAGTTTGCTTTAGCGCCACCTTTTGTAGGGTAGCTCCCTGTAGATCATGAATATTTTTAACCGAGCCAGAATAACTCCTCAAAAAGGATTAGGGTCCGACCTGTAGACAGCTGCTTCAAGGTTATTGCCTGTCATCAGTGCAGAGCCGGGTACATACACATCGGATGGCTGTTTCTTCCAACACCAACCTACCTTTCCCCCCATACACATGCATGATTGACTTGGCCAAGCATGTGTATGTTCTCAACAGGGAGGAGTGCCTGACAGTGACTTATCTTCCATTTGAACAAAAGGCTTGGTCATTTTGAAATCCTACAACCTGACCCTTCTTTTCCTGCTGAGCCCCCCCCCCGCCAGTGATTATGTAAAATCCATAGGGGGACCCAACAAGAAGAGTTTATTTTCTCTTCAGCGCCACCGCAGGTGAAGGTAAGTATTACACACTTCCTATTGAAATAACTGGGATCTCCATGATGTTTACTGATGGACATTCCCATCGCACATCCCTTCTATTACATTGAAGCTCTTTAATATGGTATTTTGAAGTATATTTTCTAAACCAGTCTATTCTTTTAAAGTTGTTTGAAGAGAAGTGTATTTCATAAAACAGTTCTTTATATAGCAAGTTAACTGGGTTTTCCAAGATATTATATTATCAGCGAAGTGGGAGGGAGACTTGTACTTCCCGGTTCTGATACAGATGACCTATCCTAAGGATAATTAAACAAATAAATAAATCTTGAAAAAAAACTCTTTAAATATATATTTTTGCAGTGAGAGTGCATTTTTTCAGATGGAATGTGTGGAATATTTCTGTAATACTATGAGAGTGAGCTGTCCTGTGTGCCATGCAGTAGTACTGGAATGAGCCTGCATAACCCCTGTTTACTGTAAGAAGAATTATTGGGATTTCCTCTGTGCAGATGCAGGAAATAGGTCATATCTCCCTGGGGTCCTAGTAAATCCAGTCTTCCTATACCATCATACCATAGCTTCTTGTTAATATCCTAAAATGTAATGGTATTTGCACCATGTATGACATATAATCTTTTTTGCTTTAATTAGCTTTACTTACATTATTATTTAAAGAAATCTTCCCATCAGGACAACGTTAAAGTTTTAGTTAGGAGTTTTGTACCACCCTCTTATAGTTAGAGGGGCGAGCTGCTACAAACCTCGATACTTGCTGTGAATAGCTTGTATTGTACCAGTTCATTCTAGACATGATTCATAGGCATAACCAATAACCGTGGGGCCCCGTAACAAAACTTGCAATGGGGACCACCTTAAGCAGCAAGTTCAGAACTTTAGAAGTGTATGATTATTTTGTACTCCTTTACACACAGGGATGACACACATAGTGATTTTACTGTAAACCTAATGTACAGAGTGATGTCAGAGTGCAGGAATAATGCTGACAGTGGTGTCACAGTTAACACAGTGATATCACAGTAATAGGATAATGCACCAGTGATGTCACAGTATAGGAATAATACACACATAGTTGTCACAAATACAGGGATAATAGGCACAGTCACATCATGATACAGAAATTGCGCACAGTGATGTCACAGTACAGAGATAATATACACGGTGATATCACGGTACAGGGATAATGAGATCCATCCTAGCACAACATGCCATCCATATCACAAGGATAATGCATACTCAGAAAGATCACTGTGTGTACTGGAATATCACAGCATATGAAGAAAGTCATTATAAAGACCTCACATGCAGTCATTATGATGTCCCAGTAAAGTAATGGAGGCGCATTCAGTTTTCCTAATCAAGTTATCACTAATGGAACCCTAAGTCTCAGTGGAAATGGTCTCCTTAGTTGTTGGGCCACATAGCAGCTGCTATGACCAGTACCCTAGTAGTAATGCCCTTGATTGGTGCATTGGCCATGTTGATGATTTTAACATACAAAAAGATGCTTATAAATGCTATTCACCCACGTTGACTTCTTTTATATTTTAATGGCATTTAAATGGTCACTAACTTTTCAGACAACTTATTTGATAGAACAGGGGATTCTAAATCAAAATGTAATGCACTTTAATAATGTTGCTGTTTTTTGCCTGAAAACCCTCTCTCTAAAATTCCTATTACTAGGTGACTACCTTCTAGCTATTTTACAGTTCACTCCCTGTTGCTAGGCTAGTTTTGTCTCCATAGATCTCCAAGACGATCTCTGTGTAAGGGGGAGGCTGATTCTCCTCACAGCTTGCACACACATCTGCAAACTACTCTGTGCAAATGACTAAACATTCTGCACATCTCACAGCTTATGATGTAAGAAGTTGTCTATGTGCTTGTATCTACTTCTGGCTGTTTGTGTGATTACAGATGGGATATTAATCACAGACAGCAAGCATCGATAGGAAAAGAGCTATCTATGAGCTATCTATGCCATGCCTGCTTTGTAGATGCTAGAATGGATTGGGTACCTGCATGTATCTTCTGTATATTTGCAGTTCAGTGTTCCTGGATATCCTATGTGATGGTCAATTGGGCTTTTCTCAGCTATTTGTTTGCTCTTGTACAGTTACTCCTGGCAAAATTACATGTAAACAAACTTAACTAGTTATGAGGGGGAGGAGGAGACAGCCTGCTACTTATTGTACATGCCTATAGCCTGAGAGACAAATGTAAAATGTGCTTCAGCCATATTGTGATTATTAGCAGCAGAAAAACTGATATGACTTCATGTGTGAAGACTTATACAGTCACAGAACAGACTGCCCAGGGAAAAAGGAGGTGAACAGCGGCACACAAACCAGACTTCAGTGCTTCTTTATTGAGATCAAGTAAAAACAGGCATACCAGGGACAAAATGAGCAGCCATTTTGTATGGAACACGCTTCTGCAGGCTACCAACACTAAACAGACTGCCCAGGAAGACGCTGGACATATTTCAACTTCTCATGAAAACTCAGGTACCCTTTAATGCTAGGCTCACACTAGCGTTTGAGTATTAGTATGAGACTCCGTCCCCCATTCCGCTTAAAATAGGCAAGCAGGATTTTTCTCTCTGCTGTTTTCAGCAGGATCTGGGCAGAAACTGGTGGGCCCGATTATAGTCTATGGGGTTTGTGGGTTTCCGTGGGAAACTCCCAAGCGGACCTGAATAATGGAAACCTGAACGCTAGGGTGAACCTAGCATAAATGTGAAATAATGAAATGGTATTTTTTAACCATGAGCAATATAAATGACACAAATCTATTACAAAATAAATATTCGTCAACTTTTAAGTCTGTCTTTTTAGAGGTCATTTTATGTAGATAAAAGCACACAGAGCCAGCCTAGGATATGATAGGTTTATTGCAAAGCAGCAGCACCAATTGGCAGTTTTATAGCGCTAGGTCAAGATAGTGTTCTAGCCTCTGAATGTAAGAATAAGCATTTGCAGTAAACTAAATATTTTGGCATGGTAGAGTTCTTCTGTATACTGCAGCATGTTTTCTTAGTATTTTACTCTTCACAGGCATCTCCACCACAATGTTTTAAAGTGGGATAGGTGTGCAGTGGTTTTGTTTTACTCCACATATAATATATCAAGATGTCTTGAGCTTTCTGTAGAATCCAACACCATTTGTATAATAACAACTTTATTGGAGTTACTGCAGTTCTTCCATATTGAAACAAAGTATGTTTTAATGAACTCTTAGATAGGGCTAATTTCTTTTTTTCTGTGAAGTAGAATAACATAACCTAAAGTGGCTTAGAATACACATCACATCTGAGAACAGCCTGATCTTTCCATTCTGTGTACAATGTACACCGTGGGATTGCTCTCTGTAACAAATCCAGGTACTCGGAGACTTGTCTTCTAAAAATAACTACTATTAGGGCAGGATGAGAAATGAAGTGTACAGCACTTTCCTATAATTCTGCTTCTGTGGCTGTGTTAATAGCTGAATATTTCTGTATGTAGTCATTATTGATACAATGGATAGGATAAATAGGACACATAGCCTAACCTAGAAGTAGTTAATACCTGCCTCTGTCATCCTGCTGTCAGAGCAACGTGAAGTGTGCTTCCGCATTATCTGCCTAGTCATAGCTTCAGCCTCGGGTGTACATTACCTTGAGTATAAAAGATTTACTAGATATGCAAACAATTGGTTATGTTGCTTAATTAATAGCTTGATAAAAACAAGAAAAAACTTGTGTTGCCGGATGCCTGTCACAATATTGTTCTGCAAAGAGTCATATGAGAAGGATTCAACAGAAAAGTAACTTTACATTGACTTCTATGTTGTGTAATAGTGGCACAAGCTTCAATCAGCTGCAGTTTATGGTAAAATTTCTATTCAACATGTTAGATGCTTAACAGCTTCTAGGATAGAAAATGTGTTAGCCCAGTAGAGTGTGACCTGTATCTTATAATGTCATTTTGTGCTGCCCCTAACCTAACCCACTGAAGTGAATGGGAAGAGGAAATCTTTTGCCGATTTCCACAGCAGAATTTGTATGGCAGGTTTCACCATGTGCACTTACCCTGTGGGTAATGGGTAGATTCCATTAACTACAATGCAGACTGTTGCATACACAGTCTCCTCTGATCCGTGCCAAACTGGGAACAAAGGGACCGCTGATCTCCCAATAAATGAAAGTTCTGGAAGTAAACCCACACACATCAGACATTTATAGCATTTATTTGTAATATACCCCTTTAAGTCTTATTGGGGCCCTTGGGAGTGGTTGACTCTGATAACGTGGTCTTCATATTAGAAAAGGTTCTGGTCTAGCCTTAGCCTAAGGGGTCTTACATAAAGAGACATTACAAGATTTGACTTGAGAAACAAGGTTGGAAAAAGTATGCTAGCCGGACACTTGTTCTGGGTCTTCCATAGGACGGGTTATACATGTGTGTTCCTTACAAAATGGAAGCTGCTGCTTTGGAATGGTGAATGTAATCGCCTTCACTAAACTGTCCTTATGTCTGTGTACTGGCATCAGTCTTGGACTACCAGTTCCTCTATATTGCCACTGGAAGGAAGTAGGTTTCTGAAAATCATGGTGATATTCATTGCCATGACTACTGCCAGGCCCTCAGTAAAATCTACTAGTGCAGTCCTATTGATGAGAAGATGTCAGGGCTGAACAGCCCTGACATATATAGTTTGATTTCCCACTAAGTACTAAATCCTTATCACTCTACCTCTTGGGTACTATAAACCTTGGCGGAACTCTGACTCTACAAGCATTACAATGTTTGCAAAGATGGGGAGTAAGAGGCCCCAGGGTGATATCAACCTGTCTTTTACAGGACTATAATGGGGTTTGAACAAGTAGCCTTGAGGTCTCTTGCTTGTGTATGAAAGTTTATTATGGGGCCCCTATTTGTCCCTGCTCCACTTTTAAAATCAAGGTGCTGCCCTTGTCTTGTGTATGCCCACCCTCACACGAATGTAGCGGCTGCACTCCCAAATCAGAGATCTCTCAGTAAGTAAAGAAGTGGTAAAAAAATAGCTCTGGGACCCATCCACATACACCATAAAGCCATCACAGGGCCATTGTAGCCATTGTCATTCCTCATATTGTACATGTAATGCTGTTAAATTACACTGAGATACCTTACTTCAGAGAAAGTCTAATGTACTGGATTCTGTTCTTGGCCTTCCCCCGTGATAAATCATGCTATAAGTCTCTATACATGGTTCAGCAAATCTAAAATGGGTTGTAAAATAATCAATAATCTCAGGGTGACTAAGCCTCCGTTGGCATTGCTCTGTCCCGTGCCCTGACAAGGCATACATCTTTCACTTGCTGACTCCTGCCATTATTTATATAAGGTGATTTGTTGGCAAACTGCTTCAGGCAAGCTAACACTTTCCCGGAAGAAATGTTCCTGGAAGAAGCTCCTGACAAATATTCTGTCTTTTAACTAAACTACATAATGGGAAATGGTTATATAGATAGTTCTTTAGTGTAATGGTATGATCAAAAATGTCTTAGTTTCCTGAAATAATGTATCTTGCTTGGCTCTAACAGTAGCGTTATAGCCCTGATAAATCACCTATGTAAAACTAGGGTAGGAATAAAATAAAATGCTCATAAGTGCTCAGAGGCGTAACATGAAGGTCCTGGGCTCCAATGCAAAATCGGCAACAGGCCCCCCAATTATAATGTATTGTTTATAGTGCTGGTCTATTCTTCTATTAGAAAAAGACACCTTATGGGCCTCCTAAGCCTCCTGTGAACCATCTCATTATGCCGCTAAGTGCTGCTTCACTGTTAAAGGAATCTGTCCACAGCTTTTGGCTTATTAAACCAAGGGCACCACACAGCAGGTTATTCAACTGTTCATCCAAATATGTCCTCTTATAGTAAAAATTCTTAAAAGTTTACTCTGTATATGAATTGGGTACCTGGAGGCATTGGAGCATTTAAAAGGAACATGTCACATGGAAAATCCAGTCCTGTCTGCAGGTAGCATGTAAGGGTCCATTCAGATCACATTTTTTTACATCAGTTTAATGGATGCAAAAAAACGGATTTAAAAAAAAAAAAAGACACAAAAATGGATGCAAACTGATGACCATCCTTTTCCATAGACATCGATGTTTAAAATAAAACAGATCCGTTGTTGTCCTTTTTTGGACGGACACAAAACTATGGTATGCTACGTTTTTGTGTCCTTCAAAAATGCAAACCGCAACGGAAATTTTTTTTTCTCCCTGTTTTTGTGTCCGTTTTTTTAAATCTTTTTTTGCATCCGTTAAACTGATGTAAAAAACGTGATCTGAATGAACCCTAATAGAGCAGGAGGAGATGAACAGATTGATCTATAACTTTGTGATATTGACAGCCTCCCCTCTATAACTGATAGGACCACCTTTCTGACTTATCAACATTGAAAGTGCAGAGACTTCAATGGATAAATGACAATTTATACTAAATCTTTTCCCACTAACTTATATATCAATCTGCCCAGTTCCTCATTCTTAATAACCCCTTTTCATTGTAAATTGCATAGAATTTTTCATGTGACAAGTCCCATTTAAAGGAAGTCTACCACCTCTCCCAAGCATACTCAACTTAGAAGTCTTGCAAATTAGATAGTTGGTGCACTGGGGGAAGGCTTTCAGCCTTGGGAACACTCTTCTTGCCTCTCAAAACCCTACGACCTCTGTCTGCACCACCCCTTGCAGTGGGAGTTGATCCTCCCAAGTGCTATGACCATCACCCATCCTACCTGTACCGCAAGAGCAGTGCTCCCAGAGATGAAGGTCCACCCCAGTGCACCAACTACCTCATTTGCATAAGACTTCAAAGCTGGATTTCTCCAAATCTACAGAAGGGACGTACAGAACAAATGTATATTATTTATGACTTTAATGTGCTCTGTAAATACATTGTTGACAGTTGAATATGCTTGGGGGAGCTGATAGACTCGCTTTAAGGTTTCATACCAGAGTCTCCACCATAGATGCGTCAAGTTCACACTGATTGACATCTCCCTGGCGTCAAAATGTCAGCGCTGGCGCCGCTCTGCGTCTGCATTGTGATGCTCTGTTCCCCTCTCTTCTCCAGTTATGCACAGCCGAGGTATAATCGGAGAGCAGCAATGAAAGACTAGCACAGCTCTCTGAAGTCCTGTGCAATCCATCACCTGTGCATGACCAGGGAAGAGAGAGCAACAGTTCATCAAAACACTCGCACAAAGCCGCGCCAGTATTAACACTTTCAAGCCAGGAGGATGTCAATGAATGTGGACTGGGTAAGTTTACAGCAGTGATACCAGCATGGAACTCAGACACCCAAATAACTCCAGGACTTGGGTGGATTCATAGTTATATAACCAGCTATTCACGCCCTTGGTTTAATATGCCAAAACTTGCTGACAGGTTCCCTTTAAATTTAACTTAACTTTTCCGGCACTTCAGAAATAAGCGCTGAAAATATCTTTTTAACAGATATGCCAAGCTAAACCTGTAAGTGCCAAGTCTTCCAAAGCGTCATAAGGGTGCACTGTAAATAACTTCTGCAAGTTATTTAGGGTAAAATAGTCTGCCAAAAAATCGGTTGTTCAGAGCATCTAATGCCCTTGCGCCAGAAAAATGAACTGCCAGCGAGGATGTCTTTTTAATTTACATACATTACTACCTTGATAGCATTTTCTCCACTCCCTGCAATTGTAGGGCGTGGAAATGGGTACAATCAATTTAAAGTAAAGTTGTCACCAGAAAATTGCCTATTGTCTACCAAATTTTCAAGATAAACATTTTTAAAAATTTATAGCTATATTTAAATGTGTGCTAAATTCTGCAATTTTCATTCTGACCACTAACCCTAATAATAGATTAACACTTGCCAATTCTGGTGGAGGTTTTACTTATGGCAGAAACCTCGCTTATTTCACAGACACGACAGACAGTATTACAATAGAAGATGACACCTCTATAGATAACACCACTGACCCATCATTGTATCTACTCCTGATGACGACATAGCTTATCCACTTTGCCCTGTACAGAGCATGAATTCTTCTATAGATCTCAATGAGACAGCTCTACTCTACTGCTTCCTATGACTGTGAGACCCCGTAAAGCATATAACTGAAAGCTGTTAACCGAGCAGAGGAGAGGGTCAGGCATGATGGCAGCCCCATGAACATGTACAGAAATTAGAATAAACAAGCTAAAATTGGAAAATAAAAACAAATTAGACAAAATGATCAATTTTACTCTGAATTTTAATTTTTTTTTTTTTTTTTAAGAAACTCCACTCTCAAACACTTTTTTATATTTCAGTTTAGCTATGCTTATGTTAATAAAAAAAAAAAATCCTGATAGTCAGTGGCTGTAGATCTACGGTCTAATATTACTTGTAAAAAGTTAATAAACTTAAATTTCTTCTTAGAAATTGGAGACAGCGAAAAATGTGACTTGCTTACTTCCAAGTCTCACTCCTCCTTTCCTGCATCAACTTAGTCCCAATTCAGCTTGCAAAGACCTAAGTAATCTGACATGAATAGATTGTTAAGGAAGCCCCATCTGAACAAACCCCTTCAAAGTTGTAGTTGTGAGGCTATGCATCCCAAGTTACCAGCCTGCCTTGTGGCACTGTGGGAAGGAAAAAAACAACTTGGCAGCAAGCAAGTCTTGCCATTTTCTATCTCATTCTTTATCATTAATGATTTTATTCTAAATGTAAATTTAGCCTTAAAATGATGCTAGTTGCTTGAAGCAAAGATTAATCTATATTTTTTGATGTCCATCTGGTCAGCTAAAGATTTTAGTTTACAAAACCCATCAGTCCTCCACCAAAAAGCTGTAAAATTGTATCCCTGTCTCTCATACTGTGGATCTGGTCCTGGAAAAATAGAACAAAATGCAATGTAAAAAAAAAAAAAAAAAAGCAAAAACATAAAACATGTAAAAATGCAGTGAAAGTGTAGCCTAAGGGTATGTTCACACAGAGTTTTTGTAGGCTAAAAAATTCTGCTTCAGAAATTAGGAAACTTTTTGACGCGTCTTCTGTCATGCTGTGTGTTTTGTCATGGTTTTTTGCTCAAGCACACTGTCTGGACCTGGAAACTTACCTTTAAAAATACGTTTGTGGTTTTTGCAAAAAACGTGTCGCGTTTTTTCCGCTTCACATTGATTTCAATGGGTTTTTCAAGGCGGAATCTGCCTGAAGATAGGCCATGTCGCCTTTTTTTTCCTTTAGCTGAAAAAGATCAGCTAGAGGGAAAAAACTGCTACTGACTCCCATTGAAATGAATGGGAGGCATTTTTGTGGCGAATTCTGCCTTAAAATCAGCCTGCAAAAAACTCCGTGTGAACATAGCCTTAGGGCTCCTTCACATTCCTATGGTTATTGTCCATGGTTCTTTTGCAAACTGTGGAGGATAAAAAAAAAATTACACGAAGGAAAGAAATCTTGGATTGCAGAGTTAGGCTACATTCACATGACAGAGCCCTGCACGCGCCTGTGAAAAAAGCGCACACCCAAGTGTATTCCGATTTCATGAATTTCTCATGGGCCTAGTCTATTCAAGGATCCGTGAATTCGGCCCAAGAAATGACAGGTTCTAATTCTTCTCGGATCTTTCACACAGACTGTTAAAATAATGGTTGTGTGAATAGATCCATTAAAGTCTATGTGACGGTGTGCTGGTCATCAATACAATGAACAGCACACAGCCGATGAGCTGTTAGCCTCCTATCCTCCATGTTTATATGGAGTTCACATGTGCAGACAGAACGGATATGGGTTATCCTGTTGCTCACATTAGGTATTTTGTTTAGATGATATGATTTTCAGCATAAATTACAGGACAAAATAGAATGGATAAACGTCTCCTAATGTGACATTGAAAGTTCCTCTGTCCATCCAAAGGCCTAACAAGTCTGTCCTGCTTAACAAAGAACATCCTAGTGTCAGGATCTCATGGTTCAATTACTCAATTCATGCTAATATTTCCCCTTGTGTCCATCACAATTCTCTACTGTCAGAGCTCGTGTTATGTCACAAACAGAGGATTGTTAGGAGCTTCTGCTGGCGTCGTCTTGTTCGGCTGAATTTTTGTCCCTTTTTTTTTTTTTTTTAACCACAGTTTGGCAGTGATAGGCAGCATAAAATCTATTTTACCTCCATTTATGCGTTTCAAGTGGTTTGAAATTTCCAGTTATACAGTTTACACTAGATTAAGACTTGTTAAGTGGACAATAGTGGGTTGTGTTTACTGCACACATGACAGTTCTGACTTCTGAAGAATTATTGGGATGTATGCACACTTTGGTAAATAATGCTGCATTTCTAACCACAATTTTCATTAACTTTAAAAGACTGAGTAAACATGAATGAAAATACACCTCAAAAACATGCTTCTTAAACTTGTGCTTGCCTTATATGAAGATTGTTTTAAACCTAAAAATTATAGCAAAAACTGCCCCTAAGGCACCACGTAGCGAAATGCAGCAAAAAAAACAAAAAACGCAGTGGGAACGCATCATATTTTTTTCCCCCACAGTGTTTCCATTGTGTTTTTGCTGCGTTTTTTATCTGTGGATTTTCTTCCCTTATTAAACCTCAAGGGTAAAATGCCAGCGTTTCTACAGGTAAAATAGACATGCTGCGATATTCAAAAAACACGGGCGTTACACATTGTAGGTACTGTAAAACACAGCATTTTTTTGCAGCGGCATTTCTGCAGCGGTAAAAACACTTGAGTTTTCACAGCATGGGGTTTTAGCCTTAAAGGGTTTTCCAGGATTAACAGTTGATGACCTAACCTCAGGATAGATGATGAATGTGTGATCGGTGGGGATCTGACACCCGGGACTGATCAGCTGCCTAAAGAGGCTGCAACATTTGGGTAAGTGCTGTGGCCATGCCACTTCTTACTTGTATATTTGTATAGCAGCTGTGCTTTGTATTGCAGCTCAGCCATTCACTTGAATAGGACTGAGATGCGAACAGGCCACATGAACAATGAACGTGATGTAACATGGCCTGAGAAGTAGAAGCAGTGTTTAGAGAGTGCAAGGGTTAAAACAGCTGATATGTGGGGTCCAAGGTGTCGGATTCCCACTGATCTTCACTTGATGAACCATCCTAAAGATAGGTCAACGGTTAGCAAGGTTAGGGTCACCTGAATCAAACTGTTTTCCCCTTGCGAATCGTTGCCTCTGTTGTTGAGATATTGCAGTTTTTGTCAAAATGCAAATGAGCTCTTTGGAGCAATGAGGGTGTTGATGTTACTTTAAAGAAGTAAGCGGTAGTGTCCCTATTGCTCACGAGCTCATGTGTATATAATGACGAAAATGGTAATATCTTGGCAACAGAGGTGGCATTTCATTAGGGGAGAAAAGCTGTTGATTTAGGAGACCCTAACCTGTCTACCTGCAGGGTGGGGTTGATATGCTGAGTTCTGGTGACAGACTCCCTTTAAGCACTTTGAAGCTCTTTTATATATTTAATTTAATTTAATTTTGCGTTGTATATGGGAATTTATATGAATCTCTTTCTCCACTTTGGTGATATTTAGTCATTTAGTCTTATGCTATACTTCCAGATGTTTATGTGATGTACCTAAAACTGTGGTGATGCAATGTAATTTTTAAATAGAATTTTACACGATCTACATGGAGAAAGTGTTTTCGTGGGGTGTGTTAGTTGTCAGTTAGTACATTTTTTTAATGCGGTTAAAAAGGGATTCCCATGAATATAACCATATTTAAATTAATAGACAAAAATTTCACATTTTTTGCAAATATAAGAAATAAAAAATTTTGATTTTTCTCTAACCATCTTGGCAGTCTTTTGTGTCAATCAGATGCCAACAGATATGACCATGAATGCAGAAACTTGTTATGGTCTGGCCCCAGCCATGATTTCCTTAATGTGGCCAGGTTATCCTCTCATGCATGTCGTGTCATTGCCCGATAACCTGTCCACAAAAAGGAAAGTATGGCTGGGTTTCTGACATGTCCTAGACCATAGAAAGGTACTGCATTCATGTTTGTATCCATTGCTAACCATTAGTGGTGACAGTCTTTTCTCTTGATCTTTGTCAATGGACATAAACCAAAGACAGTCACCATTCACATGAACAGAGATTCTGTGTCCCCATTTCAATGGATTAATGGTCACATATACATGCTGCTGCTTTATTAAGTCTTTATGGGTCCAATTAAGATGGTCAAGTACAGTGTTCAGCTGTCTTCATTGGTCCCAAAGGCTTGGAATGGAGCAGCATCATGCATATGCAACTCTTGCCTCATTCAAACTGGAGACATGGGATGCCCATTCTCATGATCAATGGGTTATTATATTTAAGGGAAAATTCCCACTTACTGGTTGTTTTGTATATTGGCCTTGTAAGTATATGTTCATATAGTAAACTACTTGCTGATGGATGTATCACATGACTTTTTAGCATTTCTGATCAGGTTGTTCTAGTACCTCGTAAATGGTCAGACTACCATATTAATGTTACATCTCTGGTGTCTACAAGAATATGAAGAAAAGTTCAACACTGAAGGTCTTAGTTCATGTATTTCATGTCACACATAGCACCATTGTGATACATTGCGTTTAGCACTGGTAGTGGTAATTGTTTGGGCACCGCTACTATGAAGAATGCTATTTCACTGTATAGCCTGAGAACCCAAAATGTTGCTACTAACTATTCTATATTTGACCAAAGTGATGTTATATGTAATGCAGAATAAAATATTCACTGAGCAAATCTCCTGAAATTTGCAGTGTTGACCTTTTTCTTATTTTTGTGCACATTTCTTGGTGAAATGGAGGTTAACCACCAGGGTACTGGCACACCAACAAACCTAATCGTCTCAGTAACCAACCAACAAGCCTAACTAATCCAGTAGGGGATTGTTGCCTGAATTCTCTATTAGTCTGGTGTACATTGACATTCTGTTGGCTGCTAACAGGTCTACAGGGCAAGTCATATGAATTTCAATGGCAATGAATGACTGTATTTCTTTGCGCAAATCTTGGAAGTGATTGGGGAATAATTGATTTGGGAACTGATATTTGCACTGTGTGTTTTCTAGATGGCACAATTATTTCCAAGAATAGTAGATCATTGACCAGAGCAGTATGATTCAGACCCCAGTCTTGAACAGTAGAATATTGACAAGAAAAGTTTTGAGAACTGTGAAAATCTGACATCTATTGCTCTCAAACTGGTGGAAAGCTGGCTCTTGAAACAATGGAAAGACACCTGAGATTTTTGGGATTTTGCAACAAGGCCACCTCACTCTTGTACTGAAGCTTTGCAATGCTGACAACTGTATTGGTGGACTATAGACACCTAGGCTCTAGAAACCATGGAATATTAACCATAGACTCTAAGATTTATGTAATGTATTAAAGCATAAATCTTTTCTGAGGTTTTTAGAACAGTATAGTCACACCAAAGGAGATTGGATCCTTAGAATGGTGAAAATAAAGGCTCTTGAACCATTGATTGCTATTACAGACATTTATTTTTCTGATGGTACAAGCCATTAGTGGCTTTCTGTTAAAAATGAAAATCTGAAGAATCCTATTAGTCACTGAAGTCTATTATGCTTCTGTTCTAATCCTAAAAATGGATCAGAAGCAGTAGGCTTTACGCAGAAATGGCCATAGTAAGAATATAAATGGCCTTGCTTGCAAATTCAGAATTGATAAATGGAGAAATTCATATTATTACTTTTCCCTTTGTGGTGTTTTTAGATATTCCTTTGTTTTAAATGGTGAGAAATGTAATTCCAGTTATGCCCCTGGCAACATGAACAAATTAAATTGGTAAAACCAAGCCAAGTTTGGAAAAGTTATTACCCAGTCTTTCATGCAGTATTTTTATTTTGTTATTTAAAGAAATTGGCTAAAGGGATAATAGATGAATTTTACTCCGATAATTAGAAAGTAGTTGCATTTCCTCTTGTCACTTTTGCAAAAATGTCTGCCACAGCTGGTAATATTCAAGAACTAATTAATTACTAAAATGGATCTATGGCTATAATCCACAATATCTGATTTGATAATATATGGTCTTTAAGGCTATATATAACAGCCACTGGGAAGAAGGTTGGGTGTAGTAGTAGCTGTGGCCACATTGGAAAGGTTCTCTACTTGATTCTCTGGCACTTTGAAGGGCTGGTGCAGTGCATAGGGGGTCTGCAGGGTGTATGATGGTGGTTGTAGAGTTTCTCCAGGGAACATCCTAGTAGTAAACGTCCCTGAGCCTGCTGGCAGTTGGAGTGCCTTTGATGGAGATTGCAGGATTAAAACTCAGGAGACCATGTTGCAAACTGAAAAACGTATGGTTTACATAATGGGCAATAGGTGAAAGCAAGCAACTCTATCAGTTTTCCTCTTGTATACTGTGTGTTTAGTCTTGTAATCCACAAAGATGTCTGCAGTGCCCTGGCTATGGGCCAGTTCCAAAAAGGGTTGTCTTGTCTTACCTGAGGCTAACAGACAAGGTCCATATGACTTTCTGCTCAAAGACTTCTCTTGCACACAACTTCCACAAAAATGAGCAAGAATTATTCCCATCTCTTGACTGCTGAACAACACAATGGCTGATTTCTAGCTGGCTTCGGCCAGCCTAACCGGAGACTAACTCACTCCCCTAATTCCTCCTCCTAGCTCAGGAAGGAAAAGGCTACTTCCACTAGTCTTCTCCCTCCTCCCTCACTAGAGGTTCCTAGTTAGGATCATACCAACTGCTCCATTTATGAGCCTGTATAGTTTGTCCTACGTGTAAAGGTACATCTTACATACAAGTGCTGCATCAATATAGCAAGGTACATACAAAGCAAGATTATCTTTTGTAGTGCTCTCAGTGGGACATCACATATGTTGGAACAAAACTCTGCTAAATATATATCAAGTGAATTTAATAGACTGATTCTTGGGAGGACCAATTTTACCTAAGGATAGAAAGTCTTGATTAAATGTGATATTATGGATTCCTTGCACAAAGGTATCTCTGGGAAATATGTTCTTATTGGCTTTACAGAAGGGCTCCGCTATAACATCATTTTCAAAGATGACTCAGAACACATTTTAAGGCTTTTTTGCTGCACGGTCTGTCATTTTGTATGTCTGACTGAACATTTTAAAGGATGTATTCTGCACTGTGTAAGATTTACATACATGAGGCTCTGAGCCCTCTAATGATGAGGCTTGTTACGGCAGAGCAGTTAGCATCAAGAAGAGTGTTATCTTGCGGGAACCTGAGTCACTCATGTACTGCCTCAATTATCTCCTCTGTGTAACCTTAAGATGTGTTTTGCTAGTAAAAGATATAACACTATGGGCTATGGACACCAAAATTAAGCCGTGAGATTCATTCTTCAGCATCTGTACCTAGTATATAATGACAGTGTTTGCAGGGGTGATCTTGGTCATTTGCATAGCTATTGGTCCCATTAAAAGCATGCCGTGGTACCAACATACCTACCTTGTGCTCAGATGTGTATGCTATCTAATTTGTGAGTAACAAATTCTCAAAACTTTTATTCTACCTACAGTTCCACTGCTTGTGCCACAAAATGTCCATCTGACAAGGACAGAATCGGGTCTATTGTTAGAATGGGAAGAAGTTCCACCAGATCTTCAAAACCATAGTCTGCAGGGATACAGAGTACAGTGGGAGCAGGACAATGTAACACAGGTCAGAAATGTTTGTTTTGTCTTTTTTAAGCATACCCTCAATTATTATTTTTATTATTATTATTATTATTATTATTATTATTATTATTATTATTATTATTATAATCAATACCACAAAGAACCAAGATTATTTCTGTGGTATAGTTTACTTCTGAAGATACAATAAGTATCTGGTCTATACTGCACTATACTAAACTGGGGAAAGCATATGAGTGTCCACATGGCTCCAATTTTCAGTACAGAAGTCTGCAGCATGGCTCCTACTATCTTTAAAGGGGCTTTACTGACTTATAAGCAGGGGCATAGCTATAGGTGGCACTGGCATTTTGTTCACTAGGAGGATTCAGGGGGACTTACAGGTCCCCTTTCTCTTGATGGAGACCCAGCAATCAGACCTCCGAGCGATCTGACACACATTCCCTATCCTGGGCATGGGGATAAGTGTCTTCAATTGCACAACCCTATTAAGTATATATTTACATGCAGAAGATTTGTTGCAGACAAGTCTTCGACTCTACTATTTAACTGAATGAGGCTTGCAGAAACATCCCAATTCAGATGTATGGAACATGTTTTCAGTTGCAGAAATTTCTGCAACAAATCTTCTTTGAACATACCCTCAGACTAAGGCCCCACGTAGAGAACCGCAGCCGAAAAACGCTGGCCGAAATGCATTGTGGTTTTTTCCGCAGCATTTTTCACAGAAAATCTGCAGATTTCCTCTGCGGACTCTGTCTCTATAACTATACAGAAAACGCCAGCATGTTCGTAGGTATAATTGACATGCTGTGATTTACAAAAACAAAGCGATTTTTTAAATCGCCGCATTTTCGCTGCACATTTTTTTTCTGCCATGTGTGGCTGGGATTAGCCAGAATCTCATCCACTTTGCAGGTACTGTAATACGCCAGATTTTTTTTTTTTATTTTTTTTTATTTTTTTAGTGTTTTTGCAACATGGGGCCACGGCCAAAAACTATTTTTATATTAGGAATGTAATTAGTATTATTGGTTGTTTCTTCCTCTGTTTACAGGGAGAGGTGATTGTTCAGGGAAATCAAATCAACCTGACTTTCTGGGATCCTCATAAGGACTTAACAGTGAGGGTCTGCGTGGCAAATTCTGCTGGGTGTGGACCTTGGAGTGATTTTGTTCTAGAGGCCTCCAATGAAGAGCCTGGTGAGTAGGTCCAGGTCTAGATCAGGGTTCTAAAATTTTGTCCTCAAATGTATCCATCAGTCATGATTTCAGGATCTCCAATAGAGGGAACCCATTACTAATTCACAAACTCATTGACCATTAAAGTAAACTTGTCATGTTCAACATGTAGTCTGGTCTGCCAGCAGGGTGATCTGAGCAGATTAATATAGTTTAGTGGGAAGAGATTCTGTAGAACTTGTAAGCTATTGATTTATTTTCTTGCTCTGTGATTAAGAGTCCAGAGGGCGGTCCTACTCAGTGATTGATAGCCATGCCCCTACAGAAAAGACTGCCAGTTATTGAGCATAATCACCCACTGGACTCCTAAGCATAGGTGGATCTTTTCCCCACAAAACCACCCCCCCTTTTTTTTTTTTTTTTTTTTTTTTTTCTCTCTCTCTCTCTCTCTCTCTCTCTCTCTCTCTCTCTATATAGATATATATATATATATATATATATATATATATATATATATATATATATATATATATATATATATCTATTCAGCTCCTCCTACTCTGTATCATTATACTAGTAGATTCAACCACATTTTCGTTGTTAACAGGTTTCCTTTAAGGAAATATTAATAGTCACTCTACAGCGCTGCTCTAGATCACGTGTGTTGTTTTTGGTGCAGTACTAAACGCTAATACGGTATACAGTCATATGAAAAAGTTTGGGCACCCCTATTAATCTTAATCATTTTTAGTTCTAAATATTTGGGTGTTTGCACGATTTCAATTTGATATATCTAATAACTGATGGACACAGTAATATTTCAGGATTGAAATGAGGTTTATTGTACTAACAGAAAATGTGCAATATGCATTAAACCAAAATTTGACCAGTGCAAAAGTATGGGCACCTCAACAGAAAAGTGACATTAATATTTAGTAGATCCTCCTTTTGCAAAAATAACAGCCTCTAGTCGCTTCCTGTAGCTTTTAATCAGTTCCTGGATCCTGGATGAAGGTATTTTTGACCATTCCTCTTTACAAAACAATTCCAGTTCAGTTAAGTTTGATGGTCGCCGAGCATGGACAGCCCGCTTCAAATTATCCCACAGATGTTCAATGATATTCAGGTCTGAGGACTGGGATGGCCATTCCAGAACATTGTAATTGTTCCTGTGCATGAATGCCTGAGTAGATTTGGAGCTGTGTTTTGGATCATTGTCTTGCTGAAATATCCATCCCTGGCGTAACTTCAAATTCGTCACTGATTCTTGTACATTATTCTCAAGAATCTGCTGATACTGAGTTGAATCCATGCGACCCTCAACTTTAACAAGATTCCAGGTGCCGGCATGGCCACACAGCCCCAAAGCATGATGGAACCTCCACCAAATTTTACAGTGGGTAGCAAGTGTTTTTCTTGGAATGCTGTGTTTTTTTGACGCCATGCATAACGCCTTTTTGTATGACCAAACAACTCAATCTTTGTTTCATCAGTCCACAGGACCTTCTTCCAAAATGAAGCTGGCTTGTCCAAATGTGCTTTTGCATACCTCAGGCAACTCTGTTTGTAGCGTGCTTTCAGAAACGGCTTCTTTCGCATCACTCTCCCATACAGCTTCTCCTTGTGCAAAGTGTGCTGTATTGTTGACCGATGCACAGTGACACCATCTGCAGCAAGATGATGCTGCAGCTCTTTGGAGGTGGTCTGTGGATTGTCCTTGACTGTTCTCACCGTTCTTCTTCTCTGCCTTTCTGATATTTTTCTTGGCCTGCCACTTCTGGGCTTAACAAGAACTGTCCCTGTGGTCTTCCATTTCCTTACTATGTTCCTCACAGTGGAAACTGACAGGTTAAATCTCTGAGACAACTTTTTGTATCCTTCCCCTGAACAACTATGTTGAACAATCTTTGTTTTCAGATCATTTGAGAGTTGTTTTGAGGAGCCCATGATGCCACTCTTCAGAGGAGATTCAAATAGGAGAACAACTTGCAATTGGCCACCTTAAATACCTTTTCTCATGATTGGATACACCTGGCTATGAAGTTCAAAGCTCAGTGAGGTTCCAAAACCAATTTTGTGCTGCAGTAAGTCAGTAAAAAGTAGTTAGGAGTATTCAAATCAATAAAATGATAAGGGTACCCAAATGTTTGCACCGGTCAAATTTTGGTTTAATGCATATTGCACATTTTCTGTTAGTACAATAAACCTCATTTCAATCCTGAAATATTACTGTGTCCATCAGTTATTAGATATATCAAATTGAAATGGCTGTTGCAAACACCCAAATATTTAGAACTAAAAATGATTAAGATTAATAGGGGTGCCCAAACTTTTTCATATGACTGTATAATAAATGATCACTGGGCGACAACACAGCTAGCTCTATTATATAGTCATGACAATAGTATAATTAAAATGTACCAAGAAACATTGTTTAATACATGTGCCAAAATACTTTATATTTGTGTTGGATATTATCATCATCATTATCATTATTATTTTATAATTGGACATTGCATCGTGTTTCATGGCATCTCTTGTGTTTGAGAGCCAAACATCAATTTATCTCTGAATAATAGATCACATAGCCTGAAATTCTAAGACTTGAGATTTTCAGATCGAAATCAATGATATAAATGCAAGGATGCTGCCACATGGTATACCAAATAAAATATACCAAAAAAAAGCGATCCGCTTTCTTGCCCGACTCTCCCATGCACAAGCATGCTTGGCCAAGTGATGCATGTGTACTGACTTGGGAATGTAGAGAAAGCAGGCTGGCAGACGTTTATCTGCCCAAGAGTAAAATGATCAGGCAGTTGAAATCCAAATGCCCAATCCTTATTTCCACCTTCATCTGTTAGTGGGGAAGCCCCCATATAAATTAGATGGTCAATCGACTGATAAATATCAGCATTTCTGGCCAGGGATTCAGATGAAATGGGGCGCTGTGGCTCAGAAATATTTGAGATGACCTGTCACTTTTCTCGAGGCCATGTCCCCTTTCTTGGCTTCTCGCTCCTTTTTCTGATATGGACATGCCAATGTGCTGGTCACACCCCTTTTCCATGACTTGACCTGTTCATAAATAGCAATGAAAAGAGACAGAGCCTGGCAGATGCCCATTATTCTTGGACCTCGGAAGCTCACCTTTTTTTTTTTTTTTTTTTTTTTTTTTTTGGAACTTCCTGGATGTTCCAGGAGGCTTGACAAATAGGACTATACTGAGTATCTTCACACCACACAAAATGATATAAACTTGCTAAGTTCCTCCGGCTTTATAATATGTTGCGTGTGGAGTTTTCCATGTGACAGGTTCCCTTTAAATCTTTATTTCAAGGCTTAATTGACACATAGTTGAGGGTCAAGAAGCAGAATAAAATCTAGACAGTATTAAATTCATGTTTTTGCTCACTTTTTAGAAACAATATATTTGGGTGAAGAACTTGGCACATTGACATTCAGTTGTACTTTGGCATTTTTTAAAGCCACATGTTTTTCATTTTCAATCAGTTTCATTGATATATAAAAAAACAACATATGTGTTAACATGAGTGAAAACAGCCCATGTAATAGCACCCTTAGGCCACATCCAGCATTAATTTCAGTCAGTGAATAGGAGCTATTCTCATGACCGTTATTTTGACTGTCTGTTGTCACGGACCAGCAAAATATAGGTCATGCCATATTTTCAGGCCGTTTTTATGAATACCTCCATACAATGATATGTATGGGGATCCGTGAAAAATGGATGTTTTGCACCTTGGTTCCGTGCATCTAACCTTATAGGGTGCCTGTCCAAGGTGTGTCTCAGCCCAATCCAGCATGTGCTAGTTGCCTCGCTGCACCTGTATTTTCCATTTGAAGCAATAACAAGTATGGGTGCAGCTGAACATTTTACGGTAATCTTGTGCAGCCACTATTTGCCTGCCGCACCTGTACTGTAGCTATTGCTTCAAATGGAAAGTACAAGTGCAGCCTGGCAGTCAGCACATGCCAGCTACAGCTGGGCACACTGTGTAAGGGCACCCTTATACAGTGATTGATGCTGTGAACAGCAATTTACCTGCAATGCAGAGGGTTAACCCAATTATTTGCCATCATCATCCCAGGAAGCATAACTTGCCTTAATGGAACTCTGCACAGTTAGCCACTAATGGTTTAATTATTTTTAATCTTAAGACAAATGAGTTCTGATTGTCCCTCTTTTCCCTTTTAAGTCCATTCTGAACAGCTAGCACTCATTTAATTCAGAAGATTGAATAAGCTGTGCCTGATGAATTTTCCAAAAATAACTCCTTGGCAGTCTACAGTACTGGGCTTTTTTACTTCTTTTGTGCCTAATTTGGCTGCCAATTGGTATCTGTGTTCACTCACAAAGCTGAACTCATATATGCACCTGCAGCTTCTATTTGTGGAATCTTAATAGTGATTATGCAAAATTCTGAGTGGGCAACTGATGTGTGTGCCACATTCAGCTTGGTGCGTCCCTTTTCAGACTCTTTCTTTTTTTTTTTTTTTTTTTTTTTTTATATGCTCTCCAAATGCTCTTGTGTAAGTCTCCGTCTTTCCCAAATTCTTTTGCATCCAGTTTGTCTCCCCCGCAATACATCATCTTGTCTTTAGTTCACAATGTTTAGATTACTTCAAAAACTAAAATGCCTACAGCCTCTGAAGTCAGCAGTGAACTGTACAAAAGACTAATGTGTGTGTATATATCCACTCCTGTAGTATTTCTTAATATATTTCTGGTCTGTGTTTTATTCATTCATCCTAATTATACATAATTTCAATTTGGGAGCCACTGAGATAACTACAAAACAGCTTTTTTGTATATCTGTAAGGTGGTGGAAGCTAACCCTTCCATGTTTGTGCCGTAAATGCATTACCTATAGGAGTCCCCACAATACACAGATTGTCAAGTACGGTCTGTCCCTAGCATGTGACATGGGTGTGGCTGTCAGGGGTCAATTCATTCCACTCACTTAATTTTGAACTCACCCTTCACTCAGGCTGCAAATTAAGTGTAAATCACACCCCAAATACACGCTGCCACCACTATGGACTTTGGGCTCAGCTGAAACCTCACTCACATATGCACTCATCTCTCCAACAGTCAAATGCAGACACACTTTAAAAAGATAATGGGTTCATAGAGCAAACACAAAATACCATTACATTTAACAATTTAGTACCTAAAGGGTTCGGTGCTATATATGATAGAGACAAAACAAACAAGATGATAAACAAGCAATAAAGTTGGATAGACAAAAAAAGAAAAAAGCAGAAAAACCTTATAAATTAGAGTCCTTCTGGTTCTATGGAGTTTAGAAGACTGGAGATGGCATTCACCCAGCTTGGTGGGCTCCAACGGTGTGACAAGTCTCCAACGTCTTCACAGTCTTGTGCTTAGCTATGCCCCCTGCCAGGGTGTTCCCCTCTCCTCCTACTCCCTGAGGTGGGGGAATAGCTAATTTATTGTCAGCTGGGAAAGTTGGGGCATAATTTGTTCTATATGTGCCCTGGAAAGTTGGATCCCTTCTGGGTTCTGAGGGTAAAACTGGTCACAACCCGCCTTCCTCTCTTAAACCTGAGTAAGCCTGGCAGTGACAGAGAGCTGTTAAGCCATAAACCTGGTCAGTATTACTAAGAGCTTGCTGCCAGACCGGTCATACAACAGCAGGGAGTCTGGTCCTCTGTTCACAGGAAGGAAATAACCCACTCTTGACCAGTCCCTTTATAACTCACATATCAATGTAATATATTGCTGACACATGCATAAGCAGTATATACACTAATAATATATACATGAACAATATAATTAATGATATTTACACAAGTGGCCTCCTTACATCAAACAGATATATATCTTTGGTTGCACTTAAAGGTTGTGTCCTGTGTGTCCCATGGTAGGTCCGTGCACACTGCGGAGTTGGTGCTTTTTGTCACCTTGGACAGGATTACTCACAATAAATAGTATTATTCATGTGTCTTTTGAGAGCTAGGTTCGAAACAGCAGTGTATGGTTCGAAGCTTTGGAACCCCATCCCAGAAACTAGCACACTGTAACTGTGAGTCTGTATGAGTATGTCATGCATTCCCCTGTGCAAGCAATACTTGAATTAATGTCCCTGTGGGCTTTGTGATTATGACGCTGCCAACTGCAATTGTTGCGACTTCACTGTGATCCTGCTGTGACCAGATTACTTCAGTTCTCATTTACTTGAATGGCTAAGCTGCAGTGACTTGGCTCAGCCACTACAAAGAGAACAGAGCTGTCTGTTTCCTGCCTCATTCTCTTTATATACTTTGTTGCAGCCAATTAGTAGAGGTACCAGATGTCAAGGCTCCCACCAATATAATATTAATGACCTGTCCTTCGTTATAGGTCATCAATATTTTTAGCCTGAACACCCTATTAAAGTGTATGTAGCAGATGCTGGAATTTGACCTCTATTCCAGCTGCAGATCCTTCCCAATTGGCATGATATGTTTAGCTATGCAAATTAGCAAGTGAGGTCTCTCTAGTGTCATCAATGTTGTAGCTATTATATAGGTCAGTGTCAGACCCATAACATACCTTGCAAAATGCAAAATTCAAGGTTGCAAGGTCTGTTAAGGTGACAGACATTGACTATTGAGATGAGGGCTAATTTGTATCCAAAGTCAAGTGAGTCAAAATTAAGTTTTTGGGGGTTTTTTTTAGGAAAGATTTTTAAGAAAAAAAAAATCATGATTTTGGACTAGTGTATAAATCATAATTAAATAGTGATGTTAACAGTTAATTGCCAGGGAAGCTCCATGTCAGAGATGACTTTGGCCAATACTTCTTTGTGTAGGGTAAGATGGCTGATTTTATTCTTTCCTTGGGCATGGCATACTTCCTTGATAGTGGGCATACAGGACTTTCTGGAGGGGGTGGTAGTTTTTCGTAGTGATCTTACTATGGCGTTAGACCCCTTAGTTGACACCTCTAGTGGATCTTCTTCCTTCTCTTTTCATCTTTTATAGTCCCTTTCCCCTCCTCAGATCTGTGTTCATAGAGGTTATTTCCTTTACATACCACACCCTTATCTCATTGACCCTTATCGTTTTTCTCTTATTCAGCCCCATAACTAGCAGAAAAAGCCTGCTCCATACCCTAGCCTTGAAGGAAGAGATTGATACAGACCTTGGAAATTTATTTCTTACTATGCTAATCCCAAAATACTGCCTCCCCATTGTATGGGAAGCCCATAAATGCTATATCAAGGGCTCTTTCATTAAAATAGGGGTTCATCTCAAAAATGAAAGGCGCGCTCATATTCCAGACCTCCTCCAAAGTGGTGCTTTGGAGAGAACACACAAGATAATTCTTGCTACCTCTGTCCAGGAAAAAATTTTCAACCTTAGGGGTCAACTAAAAACTTTGGTTCTGCCACATGCCAGAGCATCTCTCTTGAAGTGTTAGAGATCATTTTTTGAGTTTGAGAATAAACCTAGCAGGACCCTGGCTTGGGCCCTTCACAGGGACTTTCCCTGTGTACTCAAATTGCTAAGGAATTCATATCCTTTATAATCTTCATCCCCCTCCAAACCTTAGATGATGTCACTCAACATTCACAGGCTATTAACTCCATAACCTTCTCTTGGAACTTTACTATTATATTTTGCTCTTCAACTATGAGATCTGACATTTTCCAAACCTTCAGAGGTAGTAACCATTTTCGAAGTGCTCTCTTACTCTGGAACCCAGTTTTTACGACAGGTGCAGAAGACCCAACTTTTAGGCGATGGTTCAAGGCAAGCATATTCAGAGCATCCCACTTCCTCCTTGAGGCATCCTGGATTTCAGTATAATCCCTGTGGGAGGCAGGTGACCCTTGTCAACTCTCTTGTTTCACCCCCTCCATCCTAATTCAATAGGACCAAGGTAGACTTTGAATTTTTATGCTCCAAAGTGGACCCTCTGAGACACTCCCTCTCTTTTATATGCCATGTTAGGGTTCCCCTGGACTTGCTGTTTCCCTCCTTATTAGACCACTAAGAATATGACCTGGGTGTCTCCATCTCTGACCCACAGGTGACAAAAATGCACCATATGGCTCACAGATTTTCAATCTCTAGCCATCAACAAGAGACTGGGTATAAACTTTTTTTGAGGTGGTACCACATATCAGCAAAAGTCTGTGCATTGATACCCTCTGGGCCTTCAGTGTGCTGTTACTATCAGGCAGCAGAAGGAGACTTCCTTCATGTTGTTTACTTGGCCTTTTTGCTTGTTAATTTGAATAATGTTCCACTTAAAATGTACAAATTTTCAACTTGGCCAATCTGACCAGGGTTTGCGTCCTGTCACTGTGAAGACGTCCGCAGCAACTCATAACCGTTATATTGTGGATACAGAAAGTAGAAAATATTTGGTGTGTGGAGGACCTGGTTTTACTGGCTTGTTTATCAGGATTCTGCACAATACAAATCCATAATGACTAGTTGCTAGACCCTTGGTGTCCAAGGGGTATTCTGGGGTGAGGGGTGCATGAGTAGGTGGTGGTTGGCCATGGGGCCTCCCTTCTCCCTCACCATCCCCTATCTGACCTCTTTGTCCCTTTTTTTCTGTTTCTTTTCTTTCCTTCCTCTTCCCTTTTTCTCTCTTTTTGTTTCCACTGCTTCCTTTATACTTCTAATCTTTTTCCTTTTGCTTATGTCCTCATCTTTTCTTCTTACCTCTCTTGGAATTATCACTGCAGTGAAGTGTGCCCATTTTTGATATTGTTTTGCTATCCCCCATGTCTGCAGTCCCATGCGCATAAATCATTTTAAAAAAATAACAGTTTTTAGATTGATACTTTCACATATACAGGCAGGCAAATTGTCATGAATAATATGCAATACTGTTCTGTTCCCTTGTAGGACAGCAAAGACGCCCACATACAAGAATGTCTTGGGTTCCTCTGGTTTTGGGTATCCTTACTGCCTTAGTGACAGTCGTGGCTATGACCTTAATCTTTCTGCGAAAAAGAAGAAAAGAGACAAGATTTGGGTGAGAAAACAATCTATTATGTCGCACAACTGTGGACTATAATGTGTCATTGACTTTTAAGCAGGAAAGCCAATTTTTATTTAAGAGATTGATACACGGACAATGGTTTGGATGTTATCACATGAATTCACTCTTGAGACTATGAGAAAATAATAATTGTACTATTTAGATAAAAGTATCTGATTTAAAAAGAAGTTTGTATATAACTTATGCTCCACTCATGGAGTGTTGTCAAGTACAATTTTTCCCTATACTTCAGTATTAACCTTCTACAACAGGACTTCCAAGGACCAGCAGAATACCATATCCAATCACTTGCCACTAGGGTCTGTGTCAGAAATACGCTAGGTTCACACCTGCGTTCAGGTTTCCGTTCGTGGGGTCCACTTGGGGACCCCACGAATGGAAACCTAATCCACTTAAAAAAGCGGTTACCTGCGGACCCCATAGACTGTAATGAGATCCGTTGGGTTTCTGCCCGAAAAAGTCCTCCTTGCAGGACTTTTCTCTCCACATTTTTTAAGCGAATTCGGGGACAGACACCCTGAGCGGAGTCCGGGCGCAGGTGTGAACCTAGCCATAGCCATATTGGTGATATGTCCTATGTGTGTAGTGATGACAAGAAAGTGTACAATTCTATTAATAGTGGACATGCACATGTTCTGAATAGATGAAAAGTGGACACTCACATTTGCACTAGGCAACCATAGCCTAATACTGTGGCCAACTTTCTTTTAATGGAAAAGGAAAGTAAAAAAAACATAATCTCCTCCAATGTTGAGAATTGGGGGTGTCAGATAGGACCAGCATAATGACTGTTTAGATCTTTTTTGACTATTTGGGCCCTAACCCTAACCTATCCTCCTGGCTGGGTTGATATGCTGGGTTTTGGTGACAGATTCCTTACCCTAGGACTACAAAAGAGTAAATTAATCTAGCATTTTGAATAGACAAATATTTCAGTTTTCTACTTCTTTTTATTAACATTCTCATAGACACATGTTTGGATCAATGCTCGGTCGGGGTGGTCCAGTTATCCAGTTTACTGCAGCCAGGTCTTTCAACCGAAGGGGAACTGAGGTTTTAGAAGCTACATGTAAGTCAAATTGTGTATTTTAGTGGTCAGAATATTATGTGAAAACTATCTTGTGGACTTCCATATACACTATTTAAAAAAGTAATATTAAATTGTAGCCTAAAATGGCTGCAAAGAAGATGCCAATATTTGCCAAAATGTTAGTGGACTACTATAAGCACAAGCTTTTCAGTTTAGTCCTAAACACAGTAAACACAAGTTCTGAGTTGTTGAAAGCATGATAAGGCATAATAAAGTTTATTGGTTTTGCTGCACCTGTATGTGTCTCCTGATCTCATACATACTGATTTTATCAGTTTAACACTGTATCATTGAGGCACCATATGACTGTTCTGTATTATGCAGTGTGTAGAGAACGGTGTGCCATCTTGAAGGCTCCGTGCACACCCAACCAAGCTATTAATATTTGCATAAAATTAACAGCCTTATTTTTCTTCTATTTATAGTGGATAGTATTGGCATTAGTGATGAGCTAAAATCCAAGCTTACAGATGTCCTCATTCAGCAGCAGCAGTTTACTTTAGGACGTACACTGGGAAAAGGTAATGAGTAAAATCTTCTCTACCGCAATATGATATTGTCATTGGTAAGAAGCAGCGCTGTCTCTATCTGTCTGGAGCCTATGCAAATAAACTCTTCTCTCTAAAACTCTATCTAGTGTCACTTAGAGGTAGTTTAGCAATAGGTAACGGACACTTTTCTTTCTTCTGGAGAAGAGCTATTTTCCATACATAATCCCAATCCCATTGCCTCCAAGACTTCCTTCATAATCTGTATCTCCTCCAAGAGCAAGAACCAAAAAAATGTTTACATTGGTTACATTGCTTTTGTTTGCAAATTGCATATACTTTTGTTACATTTCTGTTCCTGCTGATATGTCTTGCCCCTTGTTTCCCACTAGGAGAGTTTGGCTCTGTCAGAGAAGCTCAGCTGAAGCTAGAAGATGGTTCATTGCAGAAGGTTGCTGTGAAGATGCTGAAGAGTGAGTACCTTTACCTTACCTTACCTCTACCTTTATTTCCATTAAACATTCCATAATGTAACCTTCTCATTTTAACCATTACACCTTTAGGAAGATTAGTACATTGAATAGGTTAAGGTGGCCATACACGGCAATGATCAGGTCAAGATTCAGTTGCATAAAGAGGGATTTTTCACTGGTGATAGAAAGCAGAACCATAGCTTTATCATAGACCATACTTCTTGGGACTTCTGGTATTATATGCTAAGCTAAACACTTTTGTATATTGCATCATTTACGCTGTGCTCCTTCCCATACTAGGCTTTAGGTCACTTCAGTATATAATGTATGGTGTCTACATATGTGTACAGCAATATTGGCCCTTCTAATAAGAGGAGCACCATCTTTTATGGTGACTGCAAAACGCTGTCCTTGGGGGCATGTCAGTCTTTCTATTTTGAAGGCAGCACTGGCTGGTGACCACTAAAGCTAATGGTTGTACATGCTGGTGTGACCCCTTCCCAAGTGCAACAAAAAGCTCATTTGCATATGGAATAAAAGTAGAATTTCTCAGCAGCAAGATTGTACTTTGACACATGAAATATATGATCACTATGTCACTATAAGGCCCTACAACAACATAGAAGTGGTTTATAAGTGACTTTGGTGGCAGCTGACTTAATTTAAGCACTGCATAGTGGTAATTCCCAGGGAATTTCTAAGCAACCCCAATAACTTCAATGAAGCTGCAATTCCCTACAACGCATGTGGCCAGGAGCACCACTATACAGGAAATATCCCAAATGAACATCGGTTGGTTTGTTCTCATGTCCTAAAGGTTGGACTTTCCTTTATCAGTGATATGCAGGAACACCATTAGATGGAACACAAATAGATGAAGTGTCATGCATGGATTGCAAAGCAGATTTAGACAGGTCCAGGCAGTAAAGTTGAACGAACAAATGTGTGAAAATTTGCTTTGCCATTTTTTACTGCTGTGTGGATTTACTACTACAGGACATAAATTCCCCTGTATGAGGCTGAATTCACACATCTGTATCCGGGCCAGGAAACTTGCTGTGAGTTCAGTTCATTTGACCCATGGTCAGGCAAGGAAATGCAGATGTCCTGCAGACTGTGCTTCGTGGTCTAAACTCAGAGGTGTGAATTTGGAGTAATGCAGTAGATCTGTATAAAGTTATTTCAGTCTTCATTGCCTTATTAGAGAACAACATTATCCATATACTGTACTGTGTATGACATTTGTCTGTCTTCAAAGCATATTTCCACAGATGTACTAACCAGTAATACAGGGTGTATATGAGTCAATGTGTCCCTTCTATTCTACGTACGTCACAATCTGCTATTTATACAGCCATAATGAATGAATTGGCACATCGTCTTGCAATTTTGTGGAAACCTATAATATGTGCTTAATAAGGAAATCTCATACCCTCTATACTGCCTCAAGCATGAAATTGAGCAGCAGAAGAGTGAAGGTCATTATATACAGGTCTTTAAGGGAGGTCTTTAAAGTGTTGCTGGCTTCTACATCACAAGAACCTTGTTAGAAGTGATTCCAATAGACAGGCACAGATTCAGTTCCAGCGCAGATATAATGAGCCTTCTGGATGCTAATTTCAGAGCTTGTTCCTCCGCACTTTGCCTCTTATAACACTCTCCTTTCTCCTGCCAGCGGAAATTTTCTGCTCCAGTGATATTGAAGAATTCTTGAGAGAAGCTGCTTTTATGAAGGAGTTTGACCATCCAAACGTTTGCAAATTAATAGGTAAAACTTCTTTGACATTACTTACAGTATGTGCTGCCCGCACTGTCAATTACACATTGTTACAGGTTTCCGTATTTTAGTACATGCTTAAAATTTTATAATATTTGACAATTCAGTTTATTGTCAAACTTTTTGTTCCTGCAATGGAAATTTTGATTCCCGTTAAAGAATAAATTCACTGCATTGGAAATGAATCCCAACACCCCTACACTAACTCCCATTATAATTGCTTTACCCAAAGCAAATCTATGCTGGCTTAGAATATTTGAACCCTGCTTCTACTTGCCATATTTCTTGTAAAATTCCATCTACAAAAAGAAGCTTCTTTGTCACAGGTCTGGTGAAGAATACTCCTCTGTGGTCAGGGGGTTAGATGACTGTACAATAGCCTTATAATGTTGGATGGGGTGCCTACGACCCACCAGTAACGTTCATTCATTCTAGGGGCCCACTTTGTAGCTACAGTGCTGGCCAAAAGTATTGGCACCCCTGCAATTCTGTCAGATAATACTCAATTTCTTCCAGAAAATGATTGCAATCACAAATGCTTTGGTAATAATATCTTCATTTATTTTGCTTGCAATGAAAAAACACAAAAGAGAATGAAAAAAAAAGTCAAATCATTGATCATTTTACACAAAACTCCAAAAATGGGCCGGACAAAAGTATTGGCACCCTCAGCCTAATACTTGGTAGCACAACCTTTAGACAAAATAACTGCGAACAACCGCTTCCGGTAACCATCAATGAGTTTCTTACAATGCTCTGCTGGAATTTTAGACCATTCTTCTTTGGCAAATTTCTCCAGGTCCCTGAGATTTGAAGGGTGCCTTCTCCAAACTGCCATTTTGAGATCTCTCCACAGGTGTTCTATGGGATTCAGGTCTGGACTCATTGCTGGCCACTTTAGAAGTCTCCAGTGCTTTCTCTCAAACCATTTTCTAGTGCTTTTTGAAGTGTGTTTTGGGTCATTGTCCTGCTGGAAGACCCATGACCTCTGAGGGAGACCCAGCTTTCTCACACTGGGCCCTACATTATGCTGCAAAATTTGTTGGTAGTCTTCAGACTTCATAATGCCATGCACACGGTCAAGCAGTCCAGTGCCAGAGGCAGCAAAGCAACCCCTAAACATCAGGGAACCTCCGCCATGTTTGACTGTAGGGACCGTGTTCTTTTCTTTGAAGGCCTCTTTTTTTTTCTTGTAAACTCTATGTTGATGCCTTTTCCCAAAAAGCTCTACTTTTGTCTCATCTGACCAGAGAACATTCTTCCAAAAAGTTTTTGGCTTTCTCAGGTAAGTTTTGGCAAACTCCAGCCTGGCTTTTTTATGTCTCTGGGTCAGAAATGGGGTCTTCCTGGGTATCCTACCATAGAGTCCCTTTTCATTCAGACGCCAACGGATAGTACGGGTTGACACTGTTGTACCCTCGGACTGCAGGGCAGCTAGAACTTGTTTGGATGTTAGTCGAGGTTCTTTAGCCACCATCCGCACAATCTTTCGTTGAAATCTCTCGTCAATTTTTCTTTTCCGTCCACATCTAGGGAGGTTAGCCACAGTGCCATGGGCTTTAAACTTCTTGATGACACTGCGCAGGGTAGACACAGGAACATTCAGGTCTTTGGAGATGGACTTGTAGCCTTGAGATTGCTCATGCTTCCTCACAATTTTGCTTCTCAAGTCCTCAGACAGTTCTTTGGTCTTCTTTCTTTTCTCCATGCTCAATGTGGTACACACAAGGACACAGGACAGAGGTTGAGTCAACTTTAATCCATTTCAACTGGCTGCAAGTGTGATTTAGTTATTGCCACCACCTGTTATGTGCCACAGGTAAGTAACAGGTGCTGTTAGTTATACAAATTAGAGAAGCATCACATGATTTTTCAAAGGGTGCCAATACTTTTGTCCACCCCCTTTTTTATGTTTGGTGTGGAATTATATCCAATTTGGCTTTTTGACAGTTCTTTTTGTGGTTTTCCATTGACGACAAATTAAATGAAGATATTATTACCAAAGCATTTGTGATTGCAATCATTTTCTGGAAGAAACTGAGTATTATCTGACAGAATTGCAGGGGTGCCAATACTTTTGGCCAGCACTGTACATGCAAATATTACCTGACGCTCGTTCACAAATTTCTAAAATGTTTCCAGAATTCATTTATTTTTCAGTAGTATCTGCTGCCTAACCCATGTGTCTAATTGGAAGAAAAAGTATGAAATAAAGAAATTTCCTATGCTCCCCTTTTAAATGTCCAGTGCCACTGATCTGGGAAGGCAGTGAGGACATCACATTCATTGTTTGTGTGGCCGCTGCTGTCATATGGAAACATGGAAAGTTTCTTACTCTTGTTATTGTTGCACAATTTTAGAGGAATCTTGAGACAATGCCTTTATAATGGACTTTCTACACAATAGTCCAGGCAAATACAGGTATGACTGACCCTATGAAAATCAATTTGCTCACTTTGCTTTGCCTGGTAACCATTGGAAAATGGATCCAGTATGGCTATCATATATGGAAGTCATAATACTAGTGTGAGTCAAATTAGTTACTATGGTTGTACAGTCATGGCCAAAAGTTTTGAGAATGATACAAATATTAATTTTTACAAAGTCTACTGCTTCAGTTTTTCTAATGGCGATTTGCATATACTCCAGAATGTTATAAAGAGTGATCAGCTTAACAGCAATTACTTGCAAAGTCAATATTTGCCTAGAAAATGAACTTTATCCCCCAAAACACATTTCAACATCATTGCAGCCCTGCCTTAAAAGGACCACCTAACATCGTTTCAGTGATTGCTCCATTAACACAGGTGTGGGTGTTGATGAGGACAGGGCTGGAGATCAATCTGTCATGATTAAGTAAGAATGACACCACTGGACACTTTAAAAGGAGGCTGGTGCTTGCCATCATTGTTTCTCTTCTGTTAACCATGGTTATCTCTAAAGAAACACGTGCAGTCATCATTGCACTGCACAAAAATGGCCTAACTGGGAAGAGTATTGCAGCTAGAAAGATTGCACCTCAGTCAACAATCTATCGCATCATCAAGAACTTCAAGGAGAGAGGTTCCATTGGTGCCAAAAAGGCTCCAGGGCGCCCAAGAAAGACCAGCAAGCGGCAGGACCGTCTCTTAAAAGTGTTTCAGCTGTGGGATCGGGCTACCAGCAGTGCAGAGCTTGCTGAGGAATGGCAGCAGGCAGGCGTGAGTGCATCTGCACGCACTGTGAGGCGGAGACTCTTGGAGCAAGGCCTGGTCTCAAGGAGGGCAGCAAAGAAGCCACTTCTCTCCCGAAAAAACATCAGGGACAGACTGATATTCTGCAAAAGGTACAGGGAGTGGACTGCTGAGGACTGGGGTAAAGTCATTTTCTCTGATGAATCCCCTTTTCGATTGTTTGGAACATCTGGAAAACAGCTTATTCGGAGAAGAAGAGGTGAGCGCTACCACCAGTCTTGTCTCATGCCAACTGTAAAGCATCCTGAAACCATTCATGTGTGGGGTTGCTTCTCAGCCAAGGGAATCGGCTCTCTCACAGTCTTGCCTAAAAACACAGCCATGAATAAAGAATGGTACCAGAATGTCCTCCAAGAGCAACTTCTCCCAACCGTCCAAGAGCAGTTTGGCGCTCAACAATGCCTTTTCCAGCATGATGAAGCACCTTGCCATAAAGCAAAGGTGATAACTAAATGGCTCAGGGAACAAAACATAGAGATTTTGGATCCATGGCCTGGAAACTCCCCAGATCTTAATCCCATTGAGAACTTGTGGTCAATCATCAAGAGACGGGTGGACAAACAAAAACCAACAAATTCAGACAAAATTAAAGCATTGATTCTGCAAGAATGGACTGCTATCAGTCAGGATTTGGTCCAGAAGTTGATTGAGAGCATGCCAGGGAGAATTGCAGAGGTCCTGAAGAAGAGGGGTCAACACTGCAAATATTGACTTGCTGCATTAACTCATTCTAACTGTCAATATAAGCTTCTGTTACTCATAATATGAATGCAATTATATTTCTGTATGTGATAAAAACATCTGACAAACACACATAAAAACCAGAGGGCAGCAGATCATGTGAAAATAGAATATTTGTGTCATTCTCAAAACTTTTGGCCATGACTGTACATAATCCTCAGTTGTTCAATGTGTCACGGTATAACATATGTTCATTGGTAAACATGAAACCCCATCTTTTGGATATCTCTTAGACACATGAAACAAGGTTGCATTTAGTTTCCAACCATCACTTTTTTTTTTTTTTGAAGGAGCTATAAAGTGGTGCTGGAAATTGGACAACATTCTAAATCGGTCATTGATCTATCTGATGGACTATCAGATATGCAATGACTCCAAAATGGTTTGCATGCTATAGAGAGGCTTTTATTTTGTAAATCAGTGGTAGTTTGAGATTAGACTCTACCAATGTGATCTACACATCATATATTAGAAGATTATTGTCACCGGATTTCCTTGTTTAAAGGCGTTGTATGCAGACATACCTTGCATATCTTTTTAGGTAGATGTGTGAAAGCCCTGCCCTGTAAATGAAAACTACAAATTCTCTCTGAAGTGTTTACCAGCTGCGTACTATTGTCAAGACGTGTACTGTAGATGATGTGCTAACTAGCCTAAGGGAGATTCCTCAGCTGCAAAAATGTAGAGAACCAGGGTTATCGGTGGTGAAAATGTTGGATCAGTGCAGAGATTGTGCTATGTTTGTTATGCTGGTTTAGAAGTTGATAGAGGTACTTCAGCTCACTTTACATGGCCGCATTCTCTTTTACTTTAGCTCTGGCAGACCCAGTCCATGTATGTTATCACCTCCCCCAAGCATATTCAACTGCATTACAGAGCACATTACAGTGATACACAACATACCTCTATTAGGCATGTCACTTTTGGAGAAAAACAACTTTGAGGTCTTATGCACATGAGACGGTGCACTGGAGTCAGGGCTTCAGCCCTGGGAGCACTGCTCTTTCTGCTAAGGTAGGACTGCTGATGTCATAGCAGTGGAAAGTGCAATGGTGGTGCAGACAGGAGATGTTAGGGGTCTGAGTGGCAAGAGCAGTGCTCCCAGGGCTGAAGTACCACTCCGAGTGCCCAAACTGCCTCATTTGCATAAGATGTTTTTCTCCAAATCTACAAAAGTGACTTGCATAACAGAGGTATATTATTTAACACTGTAATGTGCTCTGTAATACATTTTTGATGGCTCAGTATGCTTGGGGAAGGTGATAGACTCCTTGTAAGTCTATATGCAGTCACAAAGGTTTGTCTATGGGACTGCTGGATATAGCTGAGTACAGTTTGTAGCTATCTCTAGCAGTCCCATAGACAAAGAATGGAACGTCAGTGCATATGATCAACCTGCCATTCGATTCACTGTTGGGGTAATGGAACTCCCATTCCTGTGATCGGTGGGGCTCCAAGTATCAGATTCCCAAGATCCAGTAAAACTTGGGCCAACCCCTTTTTAAGTTTCTTCCTTCGCCCATGATATCCTAATAGACAATATATGCTTGGATATATTGTTTTAGTGTACATGTTGTTTTTATAAATCCGCTATTAACCATGGTCATTGTGTTAGCAATGTAGTAAAACATGTTGTGAAGAAAATGTCTGTATATAAGGCATCTCTGTTGTGTGGTAGTATGCAAAATTTTGGAACGGATTAAGTTCAACACTTGTCATCAGTTCTTATCCTCATATGACATGAAGTCATGACAAACTTTTTGACCTTCAGCTGGCTTGACCAACATTCCACTTTTTTTATTTATCTAGATTATTTTCTAGGCGTTTATAAATTCATTTAATAAGTCTCTGTGTTCCCAGCCATTGCTGTCCTATTTAGATGATTTATGACTGTATTTGTTTTTCTCCTATTTCTTCTACCGCATTTAGTTGTATGTCTATGTATTTTATTGTGATTAATGAGGTATAGCTATGCCTTCCCTGGATTCTTCCTTTGGTTTTAACTTAGGCGTTTACTGGCACCAAATATTAAGGATTCTAAGAAGCGTTTACAATAAGATGAAGAGCAAACAAACTATGGTTGCAACAATGAGGCTGAGGCTAAGGTCCCACGTGTTGGGTCCCCTGCAGGATGTCCACCGCAGACGTCCCGCAGCAGATGCACCCATGGCAAAAAAATAGCTGGTTTTCACTGCAGCTTTCAGCTGTGATTTCCATTTGGATGACCCTAGCTTTCAACCATTGCAAACAAGCAGCAATAATGGTTTGCGTTTGAAACTCGTAGTACAGGACATTTTGAGCTGCGGGTTTGTTTCTGCAGTGTGTGGATGGGATTTGTTTGTTAAATCCCATCCACTACACTGCTACTGTACTTCACAGCCTGTTAGCCACTGGTGATTTCCTCACAAACACAACATGGTATCTTAACCTTTCACAAAACTAGTACGACCAAAAACACATCAATGAACAATGACTTGCAGCCAGGCCTGATTACCTATCATCAGTGCCCAACAACATTAATGCTCTACAGCTTTGTTACGACACATTCACATCTGTGCCAGAAACTCCATTCGTCTGGTCTGTCAAAGGACCAAAAGAGCGGAAAAACAACATGAAAATAGCGGACACGAATAGAGCCCAATGAACCCCTTTGACTATAATGGTCCCTGTTTTTTTTTTTTTTTTTTTTTTATTGTTTCAATGAAATAATAACAGCAGCACTATATAAACAAATAAATCATCAGTAGACACCAGAAAGGTTCCAGCAAAAGCTCAATGCCTTAACACAAAACAGGGCAGAACTGTAGATGGAAGCCTGGTGGAGTAACTGTTATAAAGGGACATATTTGTTAATAAGTTGGTGCCAGTGATCAGGGAACTTCAACCATAATTACTATCTTTTGTGCACAAAAAAAGAGCCAAACGGAAAAACTTTTTGTCATAGTATCAACCACTTTACTTGTTACTCCCAAAAGGCTTCTACTTGTGTAGAAAAATAACCCACCGCAGACCAGAAGAGGAAGACCTTAGAGCAGGACCATACACAATGGAAGGAGGTACCCATCTTAGAGGAGCATCTAAAACATAGAGGTGAAGGCACCCATTCTATGTAGTCGGACTGAATTAGGAAGTCACGGGCACTTACAACCATCTTAAAGAGGACCTTTCATGTCCTCAGGCACATGCGGTTTTATATACCGCTAGAAAGCCGACAGGTCGCTGAATTCAGCGCATTGTTGGCTTTGCCGTTATGTGCCCTGGGGCTGGAGATATTGGTGCCGTTAGTTTTCTGCCCATGGTCAGAAGGGTGTTCCTAACGGCACCAATATCTCCAGCCCCGGGGAACATAACTGGAAAGTTGACAGTGTGCTGAATTCAGCGCACTGTCAGCTTTCTAGCGGTATATAAACCCGCATGTGCCTGAGGACATGAAAGCTCCTCTTTAAAGAAACCTCCCTCCAGTCCTCGGCTGTCAGATCAAGGATATCCCTCTACCACCCCAAGAGAGCCCTATCAAAGGGGTGGGGGCCAACCATGTGCAATGAATCATAACATTGAGTAAGAGGCTTGGGGAGGTCAGAGAAGGTCCTCCAGCGTAGGGAATTCCAAGGCTGGCTCAAGGGATCCAAATTGTGTAACAAAAGCATGCCGTATTTGGAAGTAGCAAATAAAGCATGTCTCAGGACCCCATGGTGCTCCACAAAGTTTGAAAATTAAAGAAATCCCACTGTCTGAGACCTGAGCTGATCCAGAAACTTAAAGGGGTATTCCCATGGACATAACCATTTTTAAATTTGTAGATAATTAAAAGTTAAAAATTTTTGCAAATATAAGTAATTAAACATTTTGCAGAATTTTAAAGATTTTCTCTGAATATCTTGTTGTCACAAGTTGCCTTGATCGGTTGCCAGTGGATATGACTATCAATGCAGGACCTTTCTAAGGTTAGAAAATCAGCCATGATTTCTTTATAGTGGCCGGGATATCTTCTGATACATGTTGTGTCCCTGCCTGATAACCTGGCTACAATAAGAAAATCATAGCTGGGTTCCAGACAAGTCCCAGACCATAGAAAGTTACTGCATTCATGGTCGTATCCATTGGCAACCAATCAAGACAACAGACTGTCACCACTAAGATGGTAAGAGAAAATCTTTAAAACTCTGCAGAATTTTTAACTACTTATAATTGCAAAAATGTTTAACTTTTAATTATCTACAAATATAGATATGATTATGTTCATGGGAATACCCGTTTAACCCCCGCCCTCATCCACAACACCGTCCCAGGCAGAAACCGAAAATGGGTAAGATGTGGATTCGTCCAACTGGGTGTTCTCGAAGAGGGTAGGGAGACAGAATACCCCCTAACTATGACCTGGGCTGCATGCCAAACTCGGGCATATGGTGTCCATTTTTTAACTGAAATAGCTAGAAGAAAAAGTCAGGCTTGCAGCACTTTTTCGTCTGGGGATTTCTGATGGAGACTGCACACAGATGGGAACATAGCCTTACAAAACTTAGTAGAAAGCAATCAAAGAGGAGTGGTGAATGTTATATTTTGGATAACCACTTACAGATATGATTTTCCAAGTATCCTCCTTATTACCTGTATCTGCTCAGGAGTCTGCAATTTGCTATGAAATAATATTCAGTCCCAAGAGTCTTGTGTCCTCTGTTTTTATTTCGAATATTGTTTGTTTTTTTTGTTTTTTTTAAATTTAGGAGTGAGTTTGAGAAGTCGTACCAAGGGAAGACTGCCAATACCAATGGTGATCCTGCCTTTTATGAAGCATGGTGATCTGCACACCTTCCTACTAATGTCACGCATTGGGGAAGAGCCAATTGTAAGTCCATGAAGACTTTTCTTATTTATAGCCTAGTTAATTCTTAATTCTACATTGATGACCTTAAATGGACTGTAGTGGGTGTAAAATTAAAAAAAACATACACTCCTATCCATGTCGTTGCTTAGTCTGCTCCCGATTTCCCTTTCTGCTATGTGTCTGGGCTTTTTCCACTGGAAGCCATGAGGCTCACGTGATCACTGAGATCAATTGAGACAGACAGGTGAGCCTCATGACTTCTGGCACACAATGGAAAGCAGACAAAAGAGCACCAGGGACAGCGGGGTATGCTTTTTTTTTTTCTTTTACAAAAAAAAATATTCCACAGAGGAAAACTCTGCTAAATCGCAATGAATAAAGGTGCGGAAAAAAAACGAGGTGGAAACGCATTGAGATTTCAGAGTTTTGCCTATACGGAAAACGCCAGTGTTTCACTACTTGGGGCTTTAGACTTAGTCTTCCATAGAGGTAAAGATGACCGCAATTAAAACTCTTTGACCAAACCCAAGTAGTTTCCCTAATAAGGCCAAACTTGAGTTCTTAATCCTGATGATTAAAACTTCCCTCTTCCAACCTCATCTACAATGTTACATCCAGCAGGAAGTATTATCAGATTTGGTTTTAACTTTTTTGGCTGAGGGTTGATGTGCTAGAGAGAGACTCCTGTTCTATAGAACAGTGAATTGACTTGTAAATTGGCCAAACTATTTGTGGTGGAACAGAACTCATTTGCAGACTCTGCGTGAAGCTGTCTCTGCTGCTTCAGGCTTGTTTGTAGTTAAACTAATATTGCAATAGTTGGAAGCTTTTGCCACATGTTGTTTTTCTGATACTAAGATAAGTTAACTTGAACTCTAAATATAATTATAAAAAGTTATTGTATTTCTGATATTCTACTGTGGATGCGTCACATGTTAAGATAGGTAACATTTACTTGAAAATGGATGCTTCCAAAAGGCTTGACCATAAATGTACACAAATCTCTAGGATAATGCAATGTAGTGCCAAGGCTATGGAATCTTGTTGAGTTAAAGTTCCCTATAGGCTATATTTTTACTTTAGTAAATATGTATTGTTTTAGAGTGACATTTGGTCCATGTGTCTACATTGAATTGTCTAGAAAGGTATTGTTTCTCCTTGTGCCGACTGTTAGTTGGGGTAGGGAGACTTTAAAGCCAAGCAATGCTCCCTGGATACCAAGGATATGCACCCATGAGAAAGAGAACTGCAAATGCCTCTCTAGCACCCTCTGTTGGATAGCTATCCTATAAGTCAATGTCCAATCCTTTAACAGGTCTTGCAACATAACTCATGGAGAAATCATTCACCCACAGTTTTTCGGGGTTCTTGTCTCCTTCTTGTTCCTGGGCAACAGCTAATTTGCATATCTTTACTAATATCTAATTACTGACTAGATGTCATTTTTGTATAGCAGGTCTGCAACCATAGTGATGGGAGCCAAGAATAATCAGACTTTGCTATAAAATCTCAGATTATATATGTTGTCATGGCTGTGTTGCTTTTATGTTAGCACAATGGGGCAGAGGCATTATGGCCTGTACTCTAGTTATCATACAAGGCACAACGAAGTTGCAAATTTTTTGCACAAAAATTTGCTGCTTTTTTTGTGTTTTGTGTCGCCCACGCTACTTTCCAGTATGGGGGCATGGCATGGACGATGCACTACAATTCTTATCATTAACAGCAATTTACTGGTGTAGACAATGTCTGCTGGAAGTGTAGACAATGGATGATGTGCCTGAGTTATGAAGAGACATGCACCTCATAAGTGAGACAAACCTTTCGCCAGTGTAGGAGAGATCAAGACTGGTGTTGAATACACCAATTTTCATAAATCTCCCCCAACGTATTTATATATGTCTGTGTGTATGTAAATATGTAAGTGACATTGTATATTTGTTCACAGACTCTGCCAATCCAAACCTTACTCCGGTTCATGATTGACATCTGCAGTGGAATGGAGTATCTCAGCTCAAAGAGTTTTATACACAGGGACCTTGCCACACGCAACTGCATGTAAGTAGCTATATGTAAGGCTAAACTCCAAAGCGACCTTTCATGTCTTCTAGGATGTGACATATTCTATACTGCTGCAAAGCTGAACACAGACTGAATTCAGTTGTGCATGTATTTACAGATAAAATTCTACTGCCACCAACAGGCATCCACTTGATAAAGTTGGTGAGAGATTTGGGCTGCCTTGCTGCCCCCCAGAAGCCTTAGGCCCTTGGCGGCTGCCCAAAAATGTCATATTATAACGTGCTCAAAATGTAAAGTAACGACAACCTACAGGGTATGCTAGCAACTTTACAATCTAAAAACTCTGTGCATTATCCCAGCACCAAAACCTGCAAATCTGCAGCGTGTAAATAAAATGTAATACATTCAACAGAAACTACAACGTAAACCAATGGTGCTGCATGTCCCTATAGTCAAAATACATTGGCTAAAAGGTTACGTTAGAGTATACATAATGACTGATAGGTGAAAATGCAATAAACCTCTTATCAGCCATGACTGATTTCATAGCATGCTGCAAACCCCAATATCCCCAATATAGTAAGATGAGAAAAAAATATTTTTTTGTTTCTTTATTATATAGTGTCATAGATTGTAAGCTCTTGCGAGCAGGGCCCTCAGTCCCAGTGTGTGAATTGACTATTTCTTTGTAATGTATCTTTTTTTTTTCTGTACTTGAACCCTACAATTTGTACAGTGCTGCGGAATATGTTGGTGCTATATAGATAAAATGTATTATTATATAGAAAATATTCATATATATTTACCAATCAGATATTGCAGCTGAAATAGCTTCTAATTCTGCATTTATAGACCTATATAATGTAAAGTGAATATAGAGGATACAGTCAGAGTTAATGTACTAATTTATGCCCCTGCAGGGATGACAACATATGGGGTTTTGCAGCTCAGTAAATTGGTGCACCACAAGATAAAAATATAATATTTGTTGCCTGAGGCAGAGTAGATGTAAGGACCATATTTACTGAAATGTGGAATACCATAAGGCACCATATGGCAGCTGATCTGTATGGGTCTAGATTTATGTTCTGTTTGATGTATATGTATGAGGCTGTGCAGCCTTGATGTGTATATCTGTTCCTAATACAAAAGCAAAGAAGGATCCTTGTGACCGTAGATCCCTGTTGTGCAGAGGCAAGAAGATTACTGTTGTCCGTTTTCCATGGTGTTGAGATATGTGCGTATGAAAGACATAATGTCGATGGGAAATGAGGCACAAATGGCGTTTTAGAAGACACCAATCTCTTGTCTGAGACAAGTTGGCACAGGAATACATGCCAGGCTGATGACTAGAACAGCAAATGTTCGATGAAGAGTAGAGAGAGAGGAAATTGGCTGCCTCAAATCCAGCAAAGTCATTAACCCTCATTTGTGTCTGTTGCCCAAAGCCTTGCTGTGCAGAGAGCCCCAGCATACACAGTGCACCTGAACCCACTGCCATGGCCAGAGCAGTCAATTAGCCTGGACGACTGTCAAGTCCTGAGGCGCCTATTATATTAGAGCAGGAGAGGATTCCAAAAACAATATTGGGTAAAACTAGGTTATTAACTAATTACTTCTTGTGACTGACAAATACATCCACTATTTCTTAGACAAATGTTACAAACCAACTATTAAAAAAACAAGATTATAACCAACCGAATAACCGATCAATGCAAGAGGAAACCAAAGTACCCAGAGTAAACCCACAGGAACATTGAGAAAATACAGCCCCTATGCAGATGCTTAAAAAGACCCTTCTGGGCCCTTGGTCCAGCTGTATTGCTTTCTGACAATAAGGTTCTATGCAGATAAGCGGAATCCAGATATCACAATGCCCAATGGACTCCATTTACTTGTAATGATGTCCTTTGGGTTACGCCATGATGATGATCGTGTTGATGGAGCAGCACTATTTTTCTAGTCAAAAACAGCAGAATCTGCAATGCCAGCTCCTAACACATCCTCCAACACATATGTGAACAAAGCCTAAGTTTGTTAGAGAGAAATTTTTCATACAATTGACTACAAACAGCAACAAATAAACATGATCGTTGCATATATAGTTTTGTGACAATTGGGTGTGAAATCCTAAAAAAAGATTGGACACGTTGATTTGCTAGTTATGTTAGGCAGGTATTATCTATTGTTTTCAATATATGTTAACAATAGTCACTGTGAAGAATGAAACTTTTAGAGTTCACATTTGTAAAAGATACATACTTGTCCATAATACCAGGGCTGGTTTCAGTTGTTTCTCTCCAGTTGGCTGGAACAGGACGGTGGGTTGTATAAATCCCAATATCTACGCCTTATCTCCATAACAATAGGAAAAACTGCATGTAAATCCCTCAATTGCGGTTTTCTATAGAGGCTTTTCAGGGAAGAATTCTGAAGCAATTCTAAATATTACCTTAAACTCAATGTGAATGGATTTCTTCTCAATAGAAATGAAAGTGTTGCCTATCCTCAGTATGCGCATCAACATTCCTGGAGTACAGTGGAAGGAAAGGCTAGCTTCAATAGGATAATAGAAAGACAGTAGTCAACCATAGGCTGGGATGCATTATTGCTAGATAACAGCCCAAAACTTGTATAAAAAAAAAAAAAAAAAGTGCTGCCAAGCCAAAATAATACTACCGTAAGCAGTCTGAAAATGTCCTTACTGCATTAGTAAATAAGTATAGTTTTTATCCACATGACTAACTAAAAGTGCGAATTCTTGGGCAGGTGTGCTTGATGTCATCACTGAGTAACTAGAATAATATCTTATTTTGCTACATTTAGATGATGAACAAGGGGGGGTATCTCAGTACTGCATATGATAATGTAGCACGCATGACCAGCATTTATAAGGATTGTGATGGAAGTGTGAATTTGTTCATTTCAGTTGTGTTACTGTATAGCTTCCCCGAATCTGGGACACACATACAATATTGTTAAATTATGCGCCCTACGAGCAGAGGACAATAGGATTTAAATAAAAGACCCACGCAAATGCACCCTGCCACCAGATTGAGAAAGCAGAATTTCTCTACCTAATTGAATTTGCAGATTATAAGCGGTAAATGACTGAGGCCAATAAAACAGATGGCATATTTTTTATTTTAAATTCTCTTGAGTTAAAACAAGCGCTATCCGTCCTTGTGCCCAAACTCTGAATTTATCTTCCAGCCTTCTGTGTGGACATTATGCCAGTGAGTTTTTACATAAATAATCAGATAGTGGACAATGGAGCAGACTAATATATTCTGCATGTTGTTGAAAGGTTACTAGCACTGTTATTGTATACTTGTGAGAATGCATACAGATCAATTTACTGTGTGCGTGAATTATTCATATCAGCTGTATTGGCGCATGCAGTTTTTTTTGTCTTTGATGTTTTGTTAAAAATACTTCAAAAGAATTAATGACCATATGTATAAATAAAGGACCGAAATTCCAAAAAGAGCTTATTTATGTGACTTAAAAGAATAACTATTTTTTTTTTCCATAAATCAATAGTATAAATGAAGATGAGCTTACTTATCCAATATGGAGCGGGATCAGAACCTGAGCCCACTCCATACACAGTGAATACTGGCAGTGTTAAACAGATGATACCCAACAGCAGCTTCTGGGTCTGTTGATAACCACAATTGTGGAAGTTTAACTCTTCAGATGCCATATTCAATACCAACCCCAGCATTTCAGCGATTAGTCATATGGCAGGAGCTGCCTCCACCCCCCCATTAGCCAACCCACTCCCAAAGGCTTCATATCACTGAACCCCCGTGACAAGATTTATCGGTTGACATGATGGTGGGAGGCCTTGTGGAGGCTCCCAGGTCTACTATGGTAGCATTCCTATCAAGCCCTACCTGTGGCACAATACACTCTAACATGAAAGTATTAAGGGGCCATATTTTCAAGTTTAAAAATAAGAAATAGCATATTTAAAAGTTTTTAAAAAATATTTAAAAAAAATCAAAAAAGGCCCCATTTTCCCATTTGCCAAATAAACAGTTACATTTGTTAAACTGTAACAAAAAAAAAACAAAAACATAATGCCAAAGTTGGCGATTTTTTGATCACCTCTCCACCCAAAGAAAATTGAATAAAAATTATAAAAAGTGGTATGTACCCAAAAAGAGGGCCGATGATAGTAGTAGTACCAAACTGCTGCACATCCCATGAAAAAACAGCTCTTAAATACCATCAATTGCAAATTAAAACATTAAGGGTGTTCTAATATGACGACAAAAATCAATTTTTTATTTTTTAAGTAACAAAACATAAAAAAAAACTATCTATATTTGGTATCTTCATAATAATACTGACCCAAAAAAACAAAGATAACATACCATGTATTGCATAGTGAAAGTTGTAAAAATGAAACCCAAAAACAATTTCCGAATTGTTTATTTTCTGATTCCACCAAATAAATAGCACAACACAGAATTGTGACTGCAGTTTCCAGTAAGTATTTTACCTAATTTCAGTACTGGAGTTGCAGGAACATTACTCAGTAGTGTTGTATGTCATTCATGCTTCTGCGGCTTCTGAAGTTGTTTCACAGAGATGGGTGAGCAGGATCTCTTCTTTAATATGTATGCAATGTATGGGAGACATTCTAGCAGATTCTATGCCACCCAGAGCTGAGTTGGTGAAAAGCATTGAAAATGCAGAATATAAGTCATATAATGACCAGATAGTGTCCTTTCCCATCTACACACCCCTGACAGCTTATTCTGAAAGGTCAATGACGGGTATTTGTAAATATTTCAATATCATGATTTTCTTAATATAATTATTTAGATTTTTTAAGATTTTAATTAGAATTTTTAAGCATTCGCTACAGATAAATTAGTCTGTGGTACAAGTGTTCTTACGAGGCTCATACACAGATCACCACATTCCGTGCAGTACTTAGCGTGCATCCACAAAAGTGGGTTGCGTACAATTTTCCTACAGTGAATTTGTAGGAAAACTGCTTCTGAATTAGATATGCAGCTGTCATAGAAATAATTAATCCTTGGCACATTCATTGCTGAAAGTCTAAACTGACTGTATTACCAGCAGTAGTTGTAATGTACTAAGTTTCAGAGAAAGGAACGGACAGCAGGTGCAGTAGGAACAAACATTTTTGTTTGTTCCCTTACTAGCACCTGCTATATTTCTATGTGAACACACTGCCATGGTCTCATACCATCCCTGGATAAATAGTTCAGTGCATAGAGCCCACACTGTGCTATAGCTTGGCTATATAGTTATTCACTGGTCATATACTATATTTCTATACTTGGCCTAAATAGAACCAAATACTGCCCACATAGTACCATACTTTAGTAGTATAATGCCAAATTATGTCTAGTGTGCCATTCTTTGCCCACATAATCATCATAATCATGCACAGTGTCCAGCATAGTTGGAATTTTTTCTCTAGCCCCCATCATTCCTGAGCAATCAATGCTGTTAGTTTTGTTCCCTGATAAGCTATTTAGGCTCTGTACTGTCAGGAGGGCGGTGTCAGGCATGATCAGACAAGGGGTATGATTCTGAGCACTGACACTGGCTGCCTCTGATTGAAGCTCTGAATTACACCCCCTGCCTGACACTTCTGCCCTTCTGACATTACAGAGCTAAAACAGCACAAATAGTACCAAAATTAACTGTGCTTGTTGCTCAGGAACAGTGGAGGCTAGAGAAAAAATTCCAACTGTGCTGGAATTGGTGGAGCAGCAGCTACACACGTGGACAAAATTGTTGGTACCCCTCGTTTAATGAAAGAAAAATCCACAATGGTCACAGAAATAACTTGAATCTGACAAAAGTAATAAATATATAAAAATTCTATGAAAATGAACAAATGAAAGTCAGACATTGCTTTTCATCCATGCTTCAACCGAATTTTTTTAAAGAAAACTCATGAAACAGGCCTGGACAGAAATGATGGTTCCCTTAACTTAATATTTTGTTGCACAACCTTTTGAGGCAATCACTGCAATCAAACGATTCCTGTAACTGTCAATGAGACTTCTGCACCTCTCAACAGGTATTTTGGCCACTCCTCATGAGCAAACTGCTCCAGTTGTCTCGGGTTTGAAGGGTGCCTTTTCCAGACAGCATGTTTCAGCTACTTCCAAAGATGCTCAATAGGATTTAGGTCAGGGCTTATAGAAGGCCACTTCAGAATAGTCCAGTGTTTTCCTCTTAGCCATTCTTGGGTGTTTTTAGCTGTGTGATTTGGGTCATTATCCTGTTGCAAGACCCATGACCTGCGATTGAGACCAAGCTTTCTGACACTGGGCAGCACATTTCTCTCTAGAATCCCTTGATAGACTTGAGATTTCATTGTACCCTGCACAGATTCAAGACACTTTGTGCCAGATGCAGCAAAGCAGCCCCAGAACATAACAGCAGCGCCTCCTCCATGTTTCACAGTAGGGACAGTGTTCTTTTCAAGATATGCTTCATTTTTCCGTCTCATCTGTCCTTAGGACATTCTCCCAGAAGCTTTGTGACTTGTCAACATATAGTTTGTCAAATTACTTTTGTCAGATTCAAGTTATTTCTGTGACCATTGTGAGTTTTTCTTTTATTAAATGAGGGGTACCAACAATTTTTGTCCACTTGTGTATTAACAGATGCTAAGAACTTGAATTGGTGGAGGTAGTGAAAGGTCCCCTTTAAGATGCTACCCAAAAATGTATTCAACTATCTTCTTCAGCAAGCTGTTCGTAAACCTTTTATATGATAATTAGATAATTTAGAAGCTTTCAGAGGGTTCACTTGTAGGTTTCTTCCAGCTATGTATGCATTTAAAGAGGTTGTCTGAGAAAATTAAAAAAAAAAAAAAAATACATACAACTAGCACCTGGGAATATGAACCATGATAAGTTAGGCACCCCTGGACCTATATCCAAATTCATATTGGTTATTGAAGAGTACTGTGAGGGGTGGGGGCATTCTTCACAGGCCAACAATGACACTAGGCTGTAAGGCCTGCCCTTCTGACAGTGAAGGGATATTGGTGCACCGATATCTCCACCACCCAGGTGCATAACTGCATAGCTGAATGTGCTGAATTCAGCGAACTGTCAGCTTTTTAGCAGTATATAATACCGCCAATCTCCAAAGACATGAAAAGTCCTGTTTAACCCCTTCCCGCCAATGACATTTTTCGGTTTTCGTTTTTGACTACTCACCTTCCAACTCCCGTAACTATTTAATTTTTCTGTTCACAGAGCCATATAAGAACTTAACGTTTGCAGAACAAATTATTCTTCATAATGGTACCATTTATTATTCTGTACTGGGAAGCTGGAAAAAAATTCGGAATGGGGTGGAATTGGAGAAAAAGTGCATTTGTGTGACTTTTCTTACGGGCTTCGTTTTTAGTGCGTTCACTGTGCAGCCACAATTACATGTCACCTGTATTCTATGTTTCGTACATTCCAGAAATATGAAATTTATATAGTTTTATTTACATCTTTACAGCTTTATTCAAATTTTTAGCAACGGCAAAATGGCAAAAAAACGGCGGTTCAGCACTTTTGGTCTTGAACCCCAGGGAGTCTGATCAATAATGCAATGCATTGCAAAATATCGGCATTTGTGGCACACAAATATTTAAATAGCTGACATCCACCATACTATTACGGCGGACCAAAATATTTGGCGCATGCATCAAAAGCCCTACATTTTTTTGGCACAAAATAAGCAGACAAAAAACATCTCTTGCTTATTCAGGAGACAAATATGTGGCACACAAAGTAAATTGGCATTTTAAACTTGATCTACTTCGCCCAAGAAACTCTGCGCCATATTCATTCTTTTCTGTTTCAAATGTGTCGCAAAGTTAGACACTTCTAAACTACGGACATTCTATTGCACGTTTTTCAAAAGTGTCGAGTCAGTCGTATTTTTCTGGTCTTTCCGATGCACACTGTTCATAAATTATATCATAAATGCTGTGCACCATAAATTTTGCTGCAAATGTAGACAGAAAAGTATTGTACTTCTATTGATAAAAATGCCCCATTGTATTTAAACATAGCATTGAGACTTATCACCTGCCTGTGATTGCATTAGTATTCTAGGCTCTGTGCTCTGAGAACTTACTCTCAATACTTTACCCTGTGTGCTGAACTCCTGGATATCTGACCTTGGCTTGCTCTCCTGGATTACCTTCCTGCTTCTGATTTAGTTGTATCTGTGACCATCTAGATTTGACCATGGCTTGGACTCTGACATACCTCTGCTTTCTGCTTTTTTGGACAATTCCCGCACTCCCCTGGTTTTGACATTGACTGCTTTTACTCTCGCTCTGCTTAATATGGGGTTTCTGGTTTGGTCCTAAGTCTGCAAGTGCACCTGTTTTCAGGCACTTTTCTGGCACCTCGGATTGCAACATGAGTCCTGAAGCAATCAAGTTCATCCTGCCTTGCATTGGGATCGAGTGAAAACCTTGGAGTTACCTTAGACTCAGAGCAGTGTTGGATTAGGGGGCGTTCACACTACCATTGTAGGCATCATCAGAAAAATTGTAACAGACACTAGCAGATCTGTCAAAAATCTGTTAAAAATTCCATTAATTTCAATTGAATTTGATCTGTTGTCCATTTGTGTCCGTTTTCACCAAACTTGTCACAGGTCGGTTATTTTGATGGAGATAATAATGGAGGGTGCAGGACTTTTGGCTCCGTTCAAAATAACGGAATTATGACGGATGTGAACTGTCTTTTCTTTTTTTAACATTAATGTCTATAGCTAATGGACATATGATGGATGGTAACGTATGGTCTTTTATTATACCGTCCATTATTTCTGTCGGGTTTTTTTTTTCTGTGCATGCTCGGAAAGCAGACCAAAATAGATGGACGGTATAAAAACAGACATTAACATCAGTTGGCGTCCGTTTTCTTTTTTTTTTTTTTTTTTTTTTTTATGGACCCTATCATAACTGATTTCCAACGGTAAGTAGGTAGCCTGTTTACATGCTGTCTTTTGTCCTGCCAGAGTTCTGCTGCATATTAGGAAACTCCTTAAACAGCAATACCATCACCTTAAGAACTGCTTAAGTGGTAATTCCATAACACTAACCCTTAGTTGGCTTACTTACTTTAGACCAATACATTGTGCCAGAAAACTAGCACATGCCAAGAACATATTTGGCTACGTTTTAAGATTCCAAAAATCCATGTCCCCTAGTCTAGTTACTTTTTCAATGATTAAATTGTCTCAACTAATCTGTGCCAAAAAGAAGGTGCCACCATATTTCTAGTATTAGTAAATGTGCGCCAATATTCCATGAGACAGAGGGTCTGCCTGGTGCCAGGGACCCTTTAAAAATCAGTTTATTTATAAATGAAGTTTCTGTAATTTTCTCGCAAGTTTTAGATTTAATACTAGATTTATGTTGAATCTCCAAATGTTGCAAAGTGACACGTCTTCTGTGGCTTACGCATTCAGGTGATGCTATTCATATACATTTTTATAGTTTCCTTTTATCATTACAAAAGCAAATTAACCGAGTTCTAACCATATGTGACAATTTTCATCTGTTAGCTAAAGCTATTTTTACCCTGTTGTCTGGAAACATCTATTTTTCCCATGCTAAACTGCAGCTATGCCATAAAAAGATTTCTATTTTTTTTTCCTTTGCTACTTTTTAATATACTTTTACACTAGTTATTATACTGTTGCTTGGCAACCAGTAAGCTCAGTGTCTGTGGAAGAAAAGAAAGCCATTCCATGTCCTTTTAGTAATAATGGATGCAGGCAATGATAGTAAGGAGGATCTTCAGTTGTAGAATTGCTCTCTGGAGTTCATTTTTGGGCTATTCTTTGTGGCTCCAATTTGTAATTTTAATGTATTTTCACAAAAATATCAGTAATGGTAGCAACTCATGTGTCAGAGAAGGTATTTTAACCCGTAAAATGTTGGTATACCCCAATTCAATTTTTTTTCTGTCTCCAATTCCTTTCTAAGGGAGTTTCAGGTTGAATGTGTCTAAAGATAGGGCATGAAAAAATCAGCTAGAGGAAAAAAATCTGCCACGACCTCCATTGAAATGAATGGTGGGAGACTCAGGCGTTTTTGGAGAAGGATTTTGAAGAAGAATCCACCTTAAAATCCTCCTGCAAAAAACTTCTCGTAAATTTACCCAGATGCTAGGTTCACACTAGCGTTTAGCTCTCCATCGTTCGGGTCCTCATGGGGACTCAAAAGAAGGACACCCTGTCCTTGAAAAAAGCGGTTACCCGCAGTCCCCATAGACTGTAATGGTGTCCCCAGGTATCTGTCAGGTTTCCGCCGCCTTTATACTAAAATCAGTGGAGAGAAAAGTCCTCCGTGCAGGACTTTTCCCTCTGACGATTGAGGTGGAATCTGCAGCGGAGTCTCCTACAGGTGTGAACCTAGCCTTAGGCTGTCAAGCTAATTTATTGATTGTTGAGCTGAAAATTGTAAGTGTCACTCCAGTAGGGATGACATAGAAAGCAGAGTAACATCTCAGGACAGAAGCATTCGATATAAGGGTGTGCCAAATGTGATAAAGACAAAGCAGATGTCGGCAAAACAAACATTTAAATATTTCCCTTTTTATAAATCATATCCACAGACTTGAACATATCTTGATTTTCTGTATCCCTTGTCTTAGGTTAAACGAGGACATGACTGTGTGTGTTGCAGACTTTGGTCTCTCCAAGAAGATCTACAGCGGGGATTATTACCGTCAGGGATGTGCGTCCAAGCTTCCTGTGAAATGGTTGGCGTTGGAAAGCCTGGCAGACAATGTTTACACCGTGTACAGTGATGTGGTGGGTGCTTCATTTCAGAAATACAGTACAGTAAGATTGCACATTCCAAAAATGACATTCCGGTACTTCTGCAGATGGAAATAAAGCTTTACAAATATATGTCTCTGTATGTACTGTGCCCATGTTTTCTATCTTCTACTTTTTGCATTTTTTTAGAACATATACTATTTTTTTTTTTTTTTTTTGTACTTTCTTGAATTGCATTAATTTTCTCTCCGCGTTTTTCTGCATTTTTCAGGCGGAAACCCGGCGGACCCCATTATAGTCTATGGGGTTTGTGGGTTTCCACGGGTAACTGCTTTTTAAGCAGGCTAGCTTTCCATTTTTCGGGTGCCCAAACAGACTCGAAGAACGGAAAGCTTAACGCTAGTGTAAACCTAGCGTAAACTATTGATGTGTTACCAATCATTCATCAATGACAAATCCTAGTGATAAATACTATCAATGTCTTTAATTAAATAACCCCTTTAAGCTATGTTCACATTCATGAGGATTTGAAGCGTTTTCTGCACAACAATCCACACAGAAAGCTTTTTGCGAGCAGTCTCCCATTTACTTCAAAGGCAACCTGCGCCATCTGTTCTGTACTTTTTTTTTTTTTCCCCCTTGCATGAGTTTCCAAAATCATGGCATGCTAGTAAAGTAAGCAAAATTCACACCAGTGTTTCAACAGAAGTCAATGGAAGGCTGAAAGCTTCATCAAAACTGCCACAAATACCACACGAAAACCATATAAAAAACTGTTATAAAACCTCATCCAAAAACCTTTCATTTTTTTATTTTTTTCATTAACAAGGGAAATAAAGTATAATTCTGTAAAACGACTCAAGTGCTGTGGTCAGCATTGACTACGGCATATATGGAGTTAAATGGCAAGTATGCTCTCTGATTGATAATGGGGTGTGATATAATAAACAAAAGTCCATGGTACCCCTCCTCTGGGATCATTTGAAGTGACAGGGACAGGATAATAGTAAAGTCATTTTCCCCTCCCTGCGGACTGTCAGCTGCATGTGTTCTTCTGCACACTGGTTGAAGTGAAGCTGCGAGTATATGCAGCTTTGCTTTAACCAGTGATATCTCAAAATCCATGTGGGCTACAGACATGACCTTGTTCTTATTTTCAAGATTCTTGGGTTTAAAACAAGACCAAGATCGCAGCTCTAGCCCCCGCAGCTCCAGAGTTAGAGCTTTTTAAAGTGACTGCTCCCTCTGCAGTTCACTGAATGTATCCTGCTCAGGGTAAACTGTAATGCACTTTGGTTCAAAATTGTGTGTGTGTGTGGGTGGGGGGTTATAGGCACTGCTTCCAGCTTTATTTTTTTTCTAGCCCCCAATATTCTTGAACAACCATTTCTGTTAGTTTCAGCACTCAATATGTTAAATGAGCTATGGCAGTTTAATTAGCATATTGGGTGCTGAAAATAACAGAAATGATTGCTCAGGAATGGTGGGAGATGAAGAAAAAATTGTGCCAGAATCAGTGGATCTGCACCTATTGAAGAATGTAGAGAAGTGGAGGTGGTGAAAGGTCCTCTTAAAGGGGTTTTCCAACTTCCAAAAAGTATCTGAAAATGCATGCACAGCAGTGCTAATCACTCACTCTTTCCTTGTGAACCATTTTCTTGGCTTATTTTACTTGAGACTCCTTGTATCACTGTTATTTACATGCAGTGAATCTGTGAATAAACTGTTTCCCTTGATGGATCTTCCTGCTCTCCCCTCCAATGAAATCCCAGGTAATAAATCACTCCCACATCTGAGGTCACATGATGCTGTGATGTTTCTTTGGAAGCCCACTCCCCCCTCCCCCATGTGAGAAGCAAATAAACAGAGTGAGAGCAGACAGATGAATCTTGGGAAATGTAGTTTGTTCACAGATTCACTACAAGTATATAACAGTGATACAAGGAGTCTCAAGTAAAATAAAGCCAACAAAAGGGTGCACAAGGAAACTGAGTATTTAGCACTGCTGTGGATATGTTTGTAGATAATTTTTGGCAGCTGAATAACCCTTTAAGTTGTGAATTTCACTGTGAACCACAGCAGATCCACCACCATGTAACTAAGCCATAAAGGGGTTATACAAGATTTATGAATTATTATTTATTAATAATTTCTTTTTTCATTATTTCCTAGTGGGCATTTGGCGTCACCCTTTGGGAAATAGTGACACTGGGACAAACTCCTTACGCCGGCATTGAGAATTCTGAAATCTACAGCTACCTCCTTGCTGGTAATAGATTGAAGCAGCCGCCGGACTGTCTGGATGAGCTGTAAGTAATGTGCCCACCTGTGCCTCTTCCTGAGGTTAGAGCCAGGGCATGCTGTGCAAGCATCTATTTTGTGAGATGTAGCTGAAAGATCTAAAGATGGCATGATCAAAAATAAGCCATAATGAGAGCATCTGCTGTACATTCAGACTGGCTTCTGCTCCTCATTAAAAAGTAAATGTATTTACAATGTGCCTGAGTGCCAGGGAACGGAGATTGCAGGAATCTATGTCCTATAAATCTCATTTCTGTGAATGCCACCTAGAAGCGGCTGTTAGACTGGACGAGGCCATTCTAGGACATGTATACAGGACTACCACTGAATAGGTGCTTGGGATTATGATGAAAGGATCAATTCACTCATAATCTGTGTATAGTTTACATAACAATGCTGTAAAAACAGGACCAGCCAACCGGCTAATGTGTATGGGGCCACCAAGCCTGATTCTTTTTTTTTTTCTAATGGGAGATTAGGCTGCTTATTCCCTTCTCCCCACTGAGAATACATGCAAATCCAGCCAAGCCAAGGGGGCAAATGTATGTAGGAGGAATAGCTATCAGCCAAATGAGCATTCGACTAACACCTATGTAATGTGTATGGTCACCGTAAAAGGAGTCTGACTCCAGGACAGTCCCTGTTGCCCTGTAAGCATAGTCAGATATCTTGGGTTCACGTGAATATAACGCTTTTTTTCCGCTTCCCAACCAGTTCCTCCATCTTTGAGGTGGATCTTACCACCTAGAAGTAAAGTCCAGGATGGGTCCCCTTTCTCCAAGGGACCCTTAGCAGGTGCAGGGTCTGTCTCTATGGTACATATGGCTTTGCCTTTTGCATTTCAGATCAAGGATCATGGATATGGAGTAAAATACTATGTTATTCTATGTGGCATAAATGTGTGATTGTTTTCATAGTTACTTAGTAAGTGGTAGGACATCTTGGACAACGTCGTCAGTTCATATGTACATAAGGTTTATGTTGTCTTTTTAGTTCAGTACATAGCTAACCGTATGACGCTGAAATATATTCTACCTATTATTTTCAGTATCCCGGTATGATATTATGCTCCCAGCTTGTTCCTCTGGTTTATTGCATAAAGCATGGTTTGAGAGCTCTTAGGACTAGAATACTATACTGAAAACAATGTCCATGGACTATTTCTGGTGATATAATGTCCTACAGATGATGCAAAAAAGCCATTAAATATTACATCATCAGCATGCTCAAAATCATATTCAGACTTCGCCCACATCTCAATAGGAGTCAGAAGTGTTAATAGTAATAATGGCTTTTTAAAGAACATTTTTAATCCCATGCAGGCCTGACACTGGAAGGTGGGTGGAAGTCTATTATGCCTGAGACATAGAAAGCTACAAAGTTAAAGGTGCACACTGCTTTCCCAAGACAAACTAGTAACCAATAAATTAGTGTAATGACTTCCAGTAATCTAGTAAATGGGCAGAAGTCCTTTATGTACTCATCTGTATTGCTATTGTGATGGTAAACTTGCAAGTGATTGGAATATCTAGGCCTTGTTCTGTTTTAGTGCAGATTTTTCAGGCTTTTTTAGCTAAAAATATAGAAGTGGGTCCTAAAAGGAAAAATTGAACTGAACATTAGGTTTTTTTTTTTTTTCATCCATATATAATTTTTGCTTGAAAACTATAACAGTATGAAGTTTGTATAGCAAGGGAAGAAGTTGGCGATGAAGTCTTTATTGTGATAGTTGGTATTATAGTGACACTCATTGGTTGCAATTGTGTACAGCAGGTAAATTGTAACATTTCTTTTATTGGTGTCAGTATAGCACATCCTAAGTTCACACTTTGCAGGGGTTTTTTTTTAAATAATATTTTAAACCAAAAGCAGCTGGATCTTAATTGTATATATTTAGTTTGGTAAAGGGTTTTTCCTGGATTTTTTTTTCCCAGGATGTGGCATAAATTTTATTTTTCCCTATTTAAAGGGGGTTGTCCAGCTTCAGCTAATAAATGTTATTGGTTGTGTAATGAAAAGTTATCATTTTCTAATATACTTTATTTATCATTTTGTCACTTTGTCGGTTTTCCTTCCAGTGAATAAAAATTAGACCATGGTCATGTGATGGACACATAGGTGGATGGTTTGTTACAGTCACAGCTCAGTAATCCGGGCTGTGCACCTGTGTGTGCATAACATGACCATGGACTGATTTCTTATCCGCTAGATGTAAGCAGAATGAATGACAGCAAGTAGAGATCTAGAAAACTGTAAGGAATTGATACAGGAAGTATATTGGAAAATTATATAACTTTTCATTATGCAAATTATAACATTTATTTTTTTTTAAACTAGACAACCCCTTTAAATATCTCATCACTCCAGCACCACCGTCCCTGCTATTCCTGCAGCAATGATGTTACTTATATCAGTCACGTGACCACTGCAACCAATCAGTAGCTTCAGTAAGTGCCTAGAGGCCAGTAATTGGCTGCAGTGATTGATGTATATGACATCATCATTGTAGAAAACTGGAGTGGTGGCACTAATGTGGCAGGACAATTAATGTGTGAGGAATTTATTTTATGTCGTTTTCTACCCTAAGACAATTTTGAAAATACCCTGAAAACCCCTTTAAATGGAATGTTTCACCAGAAAATGATTTTTTTTTGTAGTCAAGTTTTATTTTAAACATATTATTATTAAATAAGAATATTTTAAGAATCATGCACTTCTGACTCTGGTCACTAAGCCAAATAATATGTGGAGACTTCCTGTTTCCTGTAGCAGATTGGTTTGCAGCAGCTCCCTCACTTATCAGCACACTGATGATCACAGCTATCATTTATATGTAGATAAGACACAGAGTCCACAAGTCATAAGTGATTTCACAGCTTATCTACTCCCCCCTCCATGCAATGACCTTTGCGGAGGGTCACAGGGCATGCCTAGAAAACTCTTCCATAGATGTCCAAGTTACTCCCGAAAGCTTACCATCAAATATACTCAGCCTCTAAAAAGTATCGCCTGATTACTTCACTCTTCCAATAGAAGTCCAAGGTCTATTTCCAAGAGACAGGAAATCACAAACTATTTTAGACTTAGTGGCCAGAGTTGGAATTTCATGATTTTTAGGATTTTTTTAAACATAGTGACGTGCAAAATTAAAACATGATTTAAATAACAGGTTATTTCCATGTGACACATTCCCTTTAACTATTCTCATTATGTATACGACCCCAATATATGTTTTAATGTGAGTGAGGCAGAGAAATTTTATTCTAACTCCCATGACAGACAGTGAGAAATGCATATAATCCTATATTTTGAGTACAGCACTTTACAATATTCTGCTGCTTAGGCTGGGTTCACACTACCGTTGTTAATGTCCGTTGCTGTCTTCCGTCATAGGATGATAGCATTGGACATTAAACTGACACTAATGTAGACAACATGGGGGAAGCTACCATTCGTCATGTTTGTTTACTTTTGTAACAGAAGATAGTCGTGCATGTCCCAGCCTAAGTTAAGATAAAGCCCTGCAAAGTCCCAGCCTAAGTAACTGAGTGTACAATTTGCTAAGTATCTCAGGGTAACTGTCAAATAAATGATAATATTGATAATGATTTCATTTTTGCAGGTATGAAATGATGTGCCAGTGCTGGATCACTGAGCCCAAACGGAGGCCCTGCTTTTCAGACCTGAGAAGACGGTTGGAAACCATCTGGGGACGTCTATCTGTGCTATCAGGAAGTCAAGATCCACTGTATGTAAACCTCGGGGAGACTTATGGAGCTTCCGCTGCAGACTCCATTTTGCACTCTGCTTTTGACAATGATGACCAATGCTGTGTGGACACTTCTCAGACATGTGGTGCAACAGCAGTCAGTAGCGACTATCGCTATATTGTGAACCCTGGGTGCCTTAGAGAAGCAGATGAGTGGCCTCCTAATGTACAAACTGCAGAAGCCAGAGGCCTTCTAAATGGAGATGAGGATGATGAAGAAGAAGAAATTCAGGAAGCTCGCGTTGTCATCAACCTCTAGTACCAACCTCTCAAAGGTACCCATAGACTTAGATGGCTGTCACCTGATTTGGCATGGTCAGGTAACCCTCTTCATGTCTATGGGCCCCATGAGACAAAAGCTGGAAAAACTGATCTTGGGGAAGGAGGAGCAGCAGTCAGCAGAGCTCTTATAGATGCTCCTACAGGCAGATTTGTTACACAACCTTCTTCGTCTGTCCTATTTATCTGAATAGGGTTTAGGGGTGTTCACATCAGATCCATTTCTGTCCGTTTTTTTGGACAAACACAAAAGTATGGTATGCTACGTTTCTGTGTCTGTCCAAACAGGCAGAAATGAATAGGTTTGTTTAATACTGATCTCTATGTAAACAGATGGCCATGCATTTGCATTGCTTGAATCCGTTTTTTGCATCCGTTAAACAGATCTACTAAACAGATGTAAAAAACGTAATCTGAATGAAACCTAAAACAGATGACCATCCGTTTACATAGAGTCAATGGTAAATAAAAACGGATCAGTTTCTGTGCAGTATGTCATAACTTTCTGTCCTACAGAAACTGATCTGTTTTATTTTAACATTGACTCCATGTAAACAGATGGTCATCAGTTTCCATTCTTTTTGACTTTTTTTAGCATTCGGGTTTTTTGGGGTTTTTTGTATCTGTAAACTGATGCAAAAAAACTGGTTAACTGATGATTAAATCTTGATGTGAACTTACAGAATTCCATTCACATGTTGCAGCAAGAACCCCATTCACATGTATGGAATGGATTTTTTTCTGCAATGAATCTGCTGTATGTGAACATATCCTTAAGGTAACATGTAACAATATTGTCTGGCTCTGCTCCTTCCTTACTCGCTTGCAAAAACATCATGCATGCTCAGGTGATCCAAGCACGCGTGTCCAGCCTCCTTCTAATGTGTGTGAGTACCTTGAATGCAGGACTCTTAGCAGGCTGTGATACCTTTTATAGCACCAAGACTTCAGAAGGGCCCTTAAAGCCATTAAATAAATGTATTAGCCTCAAACAAAACAGAGAGAACCAGGTGGTCACTATGTTGGTTACTTTTATTTCCAGTCATGAATGAACCGATGAGACTTATGAGTTTTTCATCATCAAACCTACTAAACTTTTTAGTTTCTCACACTAAAACACTGTATATCTTAAAAAAAAAAAAAAAAAAAATCAGGTAACTGTGAGATCTACTACTGTATATGTTCATATCTACGATTAGCGGATTGGCCCTTGCCTAGAGGAGATCCAGGGACAACTTTTGATGTATATATTTTTTTATATGACTAAAGCTCATAAGCTAGCAATCTCTTATTTTTACCAAGTGGAATGGTATCACAGCCGTAGCACACTATCAACTTGTTGGTGAAACGTTCTGTCTTCACATCGAGCCCTGAATCAACTTCTCAATGCAATATATTGGAGAGCGCTCTGATTTCTAGTCAGGCACAAACACTTAAGCTTTTTTTTTTTTTTTTCTTAAATGGTCTTGGATTACAAGGAGCCGGGAGGAGGGAGAACGATGACATCACTAGTGATGTTTTCAGCTGAAATATGCTGGTTTCATCAAAGTAGAAGTCTGTCTCTCTAACAAACTGGATTCTGCATGTGTCATATTTAGTTCATATATAATGTATGTGTTTTTTTTTTTTTTGTTTCTTGCTGATTTTTTTTTTTTTTTTAGCTAAGCGAACAACTGTTGTACTATTATGCTTCCAGAACCAAAATAATATTTTTCTAGAATGTGTGACTGAATTTATTTGCACCACTCAGTTTGAGAAGTTTGAGTGAAATAACAAGAATACATGTTTTATTTATTTTTTTTGCTTTTTATTATCAAGGTTTGTTTTAAAATGTACCTCCCCTTATATTTACAAATGACACCCCCTCTTCCATAGCCTAAATAGAATGGTGGACAGATTTATTAAAGGGGTATTTCCACTGTAGACACTTACAGGTGTTTTCCCTAAATTATATCTATCCCCTATAAATGTCTGATCACTGAGGATCAGCCCACGATCAGATCCCATCGATCAGGAGGATTTGGGTTCATAAGTGCCCCTGTCATCCCATGGGATGGAGCAGTGGTGCTCATTCTCATCCACTACTCTATTCTCTTTCATGAGACTTCAAAGATTCCTATCTCTGGCAGTGCCTTAGGAGAGAAGGGAGCAGTGAGTAAGCATGTACACCACTGCTTCATACAAATGGGACACTTACAGGCCCCTATTCTTTGAATCCCTAAGGGTTCTGGCAATTGGACCCTCAATGATTAGATATTTATCTCCTGTCTAAACAAGATTGTAAGAATGAATGGTGTCAAAGTTATTAAAAGGTGCATGCCTTTTAATATATTTGGAGAGTTTTCAACAGTCTTTGAAGTTAGTAAATGAGGCCTAAAGCTGCTATGAACGGGCATAGATTTGGCTTTAGTATTAAAGGGGTTATACCATGATAAAGTGCTGACTGGTGGTGGTAGGGACTTGGGTCCGACCACAGAGACTACCACTGATCCCAACAACTGGGATGTTTCACTCCCGTTCAGAATGTAATAATGGATGCAATTCTCAGGATTGGTGGGGTTCTCAGCAGTAAGACCCCTAGCAATCAAAATCCCATGTGTTTTGTGGTATAACGCCACAAGGCATAGCAAAACTGTGTAAAAGTTTTAGACTACACCTTCTACTGGTAAAGCATGTCCACATTATGTTGAATACAGTGCAAAAACACTTGAATTTTGCTCAATTTACTTTTACACCGTTTGCAAAAAACTGAAGTAAACAGATTAAGAAATGTGGCCCAAAATTAATTGGATCCCGTAGTGAGGAAAAAGAGCTAGACCTTATTAAAAAAAATTTAAATATGTTGAGATATTTGCTGCATTCTTATGCTTTGTTCACATTAGCATTGGCTCTCTGTTTTGGTCTGTCGCAGACCAGAACAACCGATGGGCGGACTGCTAAAATAGTGGTTACATATGGTGGCTGTTGTTTTAAAACTGAAAGCGGGAGACAAAAAAGCCGTGTGTGCAGGAGTTCTACCTCCGCCGATTTTAGGCAGATATTACCACTGAGTCTCGTACAAAGACTCCACCGCAAATGTCAACATAGCCTTATACACACTATTATAAAGGGAGGTACATTTTAAAGCCCCTATACATTTTAAAAGCATCTATAGGATGCTTATAAAGGGCTACATTATGGGGTTCCAAAAGCTCCCATCATACAGATCCCAGAACCAGAGTTTTGGAATTGTATACTAGTCTGGCATCCAGCCCATAAGGACATTGCAACGTTCTCTCTGTCTAAAGTCAATTTCAGGTGCCACTAAAATTCTGGTTTTGGGATCTATATTGTGGAAAGAATTCTCACCAATCTTACCCTTTATGGGCATTTCATAGATTCACTTGTTTTAACATTCCTCTATAACATAAGGCACTTTTGGGTCTATCAATCTTTATGCATTTGAAGCTTATGAAAGTGAAGGAAATATAATCATCAATAGTATTTAATTTCTCATTTCTAGAACGTTGCAGCTAAGTGATTCTATTCTCCCAAAAGATTACTACGCAGATGAAACTATTGTGTTGCGCAGGAAAAGCGGGGTCTCTAACTAACTATTAGCACGCAAGTGTCATTTGCTTTTATTTTTAATACCGTACTGGAAAATGGCCAGGATCTTCATTGATTTTTTGGGTTTATAGCTTTCATAAATGTCCTCTGTTTATGAGGGAGACTTGTATACATATTGTTAAACTTAGCTAATGTTTAGTATTCTAATACACTTTTCGGCTTGCATGAGTTTGGTATTTACATTACAGAGCAATAAACTGGGAGGCTCCTATGGTAAGGTTACTTACCAAACATCTCAGTCAGGTTCTTTATGGGGTAAATCTGCCTGTTAAATGTAAATAATAATGTCTTGAATTAAGAAATAAAAACAGAAACAAGTTTTATGTAACACTTATTCATACAAGTTGCTTGGTAGCATTACAGTACAAACAGTACATATTGGTGTAGTGCCCTTCAACCCATAGGTAGCATACAATAATGGTTTGTACTCCTAGTGATAGTATGAATCATGGTTCTCCAGAATGTCCTGTTTACTTTTCTGGTTTTCAGGCCTCTCGACGGTAGGTTTACTATTTATGTGATCATTTCCACTTGTCTTGGTGGCTCTCCTTTTCTGCTTTCTCCATCCAACTGTTTCAAGTATAAATCCTCTTTCTTGGGATTCACTATAAGATTACTCTGGACATTCATGGAGGGGGTCTTCAGGACCATTTCTCCCAACTAATGAACTCTTCAAGACATTGATGTACCTTTTCAGTCCACAACCGAATTGTTGGGAGTTCTTTGTGTTACCAAAAAATAGGATGAGAATTTTGTCAGCAGGGGTGTGACTACTGTGTACATTATCTTAGGTATGTTAGATGTATTCAGATGTTCTAAATAGAAGGAGCAAGTACAGTATCAAGACACAGTTCACAGAACACACAGTGTCAGCCTTAACAATATATCCACCTGTCTGATATAGTTCCCCCTTTTGCCAAAACAACTCTAAAAATGGTTTACTGTTCATTGTCTATGAATTTATATATAGTCTTGTTCATGGGAATACTCCTTTAAAAACTGTAGCCTTGGATGAACAAAAGACCACAGATTCCACCATATCCTTTAGGAAAAAAAATGAAGACATTTTTCAAATAAAAGACATGAAAAACAAGGCAAATCAATCCCACCCATCAATGCCATTATTTATTTATTATGTGTACTTATATAGCGCCATCATATTCTGCAGCGCTTTACATTCACTCCGCCCCCAGTCCATGCCATCAATCAATCACTTGTAGAACTACCTTTAGCAGCAATAACTCGGAAGTCATTTTTTCTGTATGACTTTATAAGTATGTCACATTGTTCTGGAAGAATTTTGACCCATTCTTCTTTACAATATTGCTTCAGTTTCAGCCATGCCTTAGCTGTTGTAGACATTGCCTCATAGATGACTCTAGAATACTTTGCTATATAATGGACTTCATGGTCGACTAAATGACTGCAAGGTGTCAAGAGTCTTGTGGCTACAGAACAAGCTCAAGTTATCACCCCTACACCACCAGGCTTGATGCTTGGTATGAAGTGTTTGTGCGGATATGCTGTGTCTGGTTTTCACAAAAAGTGGTGCTGTTTTTTGTTTTTTTGTTTCCTCCAGGAAATCCTTTCAAACACGCCATATTAGTTCAATTTTTTTTTTTCTAATTGTACTGTCATGAGCTTGAACATTTAATATGATAACTGAGGCCTGTAGATAATTAATACATTTTATTTATATAGCGCCAACATATTCCACAGCACTTTACAAATCATAGGGTTGAAGAACAGACAAAATGAGACATTACAGTCTCATTGCAATTTCTTTGCGCATTGCACGCTCTGACCTTAGGGAGAATGAGCTGGAATGTCCACTCCTGGGAAGATTGTCAACTGCCTTTCATGTTTTCCAGTTGTGAATAATCTTTCTAACTGTAAAATGATGGACTTCAAATTGTGTGAAAATCACCTTATAACCCTTCCCAGATTTCTGGGCAGAAACAATTGTTTCTCTAATATTATTGCTGATGCCTTTCCTCCTTGGCATTGTGATAACACATGCCTAAATGCTCCAGACCAGCAAACTCCCAAAACTTCTGCTTTTATAGAGGAGGTCACACTTTCTGATGTTTAATTGAGGGCATTTAATTAGCAGCGTCGGGCTGCAACTTAGCCTCTTAATTTCTATGGAAACAATGAGCGTGTACTTAATTGTTTCATACACAGCTTCTGCATTTTGGCCTAGTTTTTGTTAAATATACTGTATAATGACACACTGTCATGTATTGTTCATCTGAGGTTGTATTTACCTAATTTTAAGACCTTGCTAGGACTACATATTTTTTTTATGTCCTGATATGTAAAACCAAATGGGGTGTTTCCTGTTTATCTAATGACTGTATGTAATAGGGGATAACAGATTATGTTTCTTGTAGACAAAACCCTTTAGTCTAAGGCCCCACTTACCAAAATGCTGCAAAAAAAAATGCTGCAGTTTTTTTTTTCTGCAATGTGTGGATGGGATTAGCCAGAATCCCATTCTATTTGCAGGTAATCTAAAACGCAATGTATTTTTGCCACAACATTTCCGCCGCAGCCAAAATGCTTCATTTTCGCAATATGGGGCTTCAACCTTTAAAGGGATTTTCCCACCAAAGCATCCATAGAAAAGGAAAACTCAGATCAGTGGGGGTCCGACCACTCAGACCCTTATTGCTCCATTCATTTCTATGGGAGCACTGAAGATAGCCGAGCACTGTACTTTGGCTTTCTCTGGCACCCTCGACTACCGCGTCATTCGGAATGAGGGATGAAAGTCCTCTTTTCTCCTGATCAGTGGTTTCTGAGCAATTGAACCCCCAAGTTATTCCTTATCCTATGAGTAGGAAATAACTTGCTTTTGTGGGAAATGCCCTGTAAGTTGCAAGGAGGTGCCCCCTTGGGTTTGATTTATTTTCAGGTACATCCCACAACTGCATTCTCAGATTGAAATCTAGGGAAAATGAAGGGCAAGTAAACATGTTGAACTCTTTGTCATGTTACTTTAAACCACTCCTGAGCAATTTTTTTTTGTTCTAGTGATGGAAGCCACTGTCATTAGGAAATGCTGTTGCCATGAAGAGGTGTACTTTTGTCTGCAACAATATTTAGGTAGATGGTATATGTCAAAGTAACAGCCACATGAATACCAGTGCCTAAGGTGTTTTCCCAGCAGAACATTGCCCAAAGTATTACATTGCCACTGCCAGCTTGCTTTCTTCCCATAAATCATCCAAGTGGAATCTTTTCCCTTATGCTTATGATGTAAAAGAAAATGTGATTCATCAGACCAGACCATCTGCTTCTATTGCGCCGAGTCAATTTCTGAAGCTCAGATGCCCATTGTAGGCACTTATGGGAGTGAATAGGGGTCAGCATGAGCAATCTTACTGGTCTCCGGCTCCACAGCCCCATCCACAGCAATCTTATATGCACTGTGTGTGGCACATCAGTTTTGTCAGCTTCCCCTTTAGGGGCATGGAAAGGTTATTTCAGTCATCCAGCCTGGTGGTCGTAACAAGGGTTTTGTGTCTTTCCTGTTGGGGTAGCAGAGGATGCTGAAGGAGTGGCAAGGAGCAACCAGCCAGGGAGATGAATTTCCTGTTATCAAAAAATCTGCACTGGTCTGCGGCTCGGTCAAGAGAATGTAAAGCAACGGAGGTCCTATTTCTAAGGATGATGAAGTGGAACGGGTGACCCCAAACACGCAAACATACCCTTCACCTCCTTCATAGATACTCCATATGAAATGTTTGACATGATGTCTTATAGCCAAGGAATGTTGGGAAATAGCAGGGAAGGAGCTTTATTTAGTCCCTTTAATAGTCGACTGAACCCAATCTTTCTGTAAAGAAGTTGTTCCAAAGTTGTGAAGTGTCTGGACTCTGTTGATATTGATGGAGGTATTCTGTGACCTGGATAAGACCACAGGATACCTCTTATGGTTATCTACACCACAGGAGGTCACTGCAGAATGCAGATCTGGAGTGGCAACTGGCTCTGGAAGGCCTCTTAATTTGATATTATTACAAGGACTTCTATTTTCTTGGTCATCCACCTGTGATATGTTAAGGTACGCTGTGTACACATGTAATGTCCCACTGGTAGCACTACAAAATGTTTGTAATTGATTTGTGCCTTTTACATGACTTGTTTTACACTATAGTTTGTCTACAATGTGTAATTATTCCTTTAATGGACTGAATCTCTATGGAGTGGGAGCTGAGAGTTGGTACAACCCAACTATAGAGTTCTGGGAAAGAGGAGGAGACCAAGAGTGTGACGGGAGACTGAGCCAGAACCCAAACTGGAGACAGTCCAGTGAGCAGAGTACTGCGTGATTCCAACGGGAACAGGAGATGAAAATTATCCCTGCTCAGTTTGTTACAGAGAAGGGAACACAGATATGAATCTTTGGATAAGCGTTATAAGGACCTCAGATCCACAACCCTGTTTATCTACATCCTGCAGAGGGAACTTGTGAAGACTTTATGGACTTTGTGAGACACAATCTAAAGTGGAGACTGCCCCAGTATGGAAAATGCAAAAATGGTATACCAACTGGCAGTTAAACCCCACCCTACAGTGGTAATGTTAGTTGTACCTCCAGAAACTGGATACTGTTACCTTGTCAGTACCCATCAGTGATTTTGATCTGTGTTTTTCACAAACCGCACATGAACATGTACCCATTGATTTCTTTGTCTATTCAGACTTTTTTGTTTTTCTTGGGCCATGGTTCTTCAGACTAAGCAAGCCCGTACAAGTCCCAGAAGACTCCCCCTTTTTTACCCTTTAACCTGCATACCGGGATCTGAACTTTGCTTTGGGGAGTCCACCAGGCCACTACCTCCTGAGCAGCAGCTGACTACGTGGACAGGACTGTGGTGCAAAGTACCACAGAAACAGACTAACGTGCAGAGTGTGTACACAGACTAAAACCCTGGACAGACAGGAATAAAATACACAATAGGAGGCCATAAGGGCCACATGTAACAAGAATAAAAGCAGACTGACTAAAACAAAGGTATACAATGCTTTGCCAGACACATACAGACATAGCACAGGTGCATTGCATAGAGACACATCCATAAATATATATTTCTCAGCCAGACATATCCACCTGTATATATTGCTCAGCTACTGTGCTAATGGCAGAGCAAGTATAAATAGGCGAGAGCAGCGTGGGATTGGCTCACAGGTGAGCTTGTTACACTCTAAAGTTACTGAGAAGGAGGGCATGCCCGACCTACTGGCTGGACCAGAAGTAGCAGCATGGAATGTCAGAAAACTGTACAGTGTGAAATAGGGACAAGCTGATGGCTGCAGATGCTACAAGAGTACAACGTGCACAGACCGTTACATTTCTGTCACTGAAAGTCACTTAAAAAGCAATCAAGAAAAAAATATGGCTTGCATATAGTTTCTGGGATTCTGGCTGAACAGTTGTAACATGTTCTATATGGTTACAATAGCTGAGATACAGTAATGCCACCCAGCCCCTATACAAAGTATGGAACTATATGCTTCCAGCTCCATACACTTTCATGGGTGGGATGCAGCTGGTCTGCCCCAGTTCTGCTGACTCTGTTGTTAAAAGTACCGCTGGATTACAGAACCGAGGAGAATACGTGCTCGGACCATGTTCTTACTCTGGCAGCCATCCTGCCCTACCATTTTCCGACTCTACTTGTAGGTTTCAAGCCACCTAAAGCCTGCGGCCTACAAGCTGCAGGTAGCAACACGTGTCAGCTCCGTTCTCAACTCTGCTCCTCAGCCCCTCCCGCTTCTTTCAGTTCCTGCCACACATAACAAGTCACAGCAATTGCAGCATCCTGTTGGACACTGCTTAAATTGTTTTGTTGTGTTTTTGCCACTGTCTGTATATACTGTATATAGTTTTTCAGCTTCCTTATATGTTTTTCCCCCTTTTCAGGGATGTGGTGTGGTATACCCCTCCTTTTTAGGGTAGGTTGGCTGTGGTGAGAGGAAATTTGGAGTCTCCACCGCTCTGAGGCCGCAGTTAGGCTGACTTGAAGTGAGGTTGAGACCACTGAGAGAGAGCCTGTTGCAGAGGAGAGAAGTGTGATTACAGTTCTTTTTTTGAGTCTTAGCCCTGGGATAGGAAAGAATTTGTTGTCCGCCTCCTGAGAGAGAACAAATTGCCGAGTTGGAGGATAAGTAGAGGTTTACCAGAGCCTCACATCCTGAACGCTGCAGTACCCAAGTAGCCAGGGTACCAATTGGGACTTTCTTATCTCAGGCCCCATACACATAGTGAGAAAAGCAGAGTATAGTATTATTGGAGTGGAGTTATCAGGCCCTAGACCTAACATCCATTATTGGGCACCCCCTTGCTGAGAGAGACCATTTCTAGGCTCAGTACTGTCATCCACATTGAACCTCCTGTTGTACTACTATCCTCATCTGGGAAGCTGCATTAGTTGCAAATTTCTCAGTAAGATTTGCATTCACTGCCTCCTAAGTCATTACTGTGATCACCATCAAGGGCCCTTCTAACAACTCAACATTGCCCAAATTTGGAGGTGGGCTAGAGGAGTCAGTTGAGTGTAGTCACAGTGGAGAGGCAATGTAAGGGGGCCATAAACTGTGTAAGGGCAATGATAAGGGCCTTTATACTGTATTGGGGGCAATGATACTGTATTGGGCTCCTGCAAATCAGATGTTCCAGGACAGCGTGACTACTGGTAATGTTAGCACGCCAGAAGCCATGCTGCTCACTATGATATGTAGCGGCGGGCTTAGGCACTGCAGCAGTGTCCCATTGAAGTCTATGGGACAGCACTGCAGTACTTTAAAGGGGTTTTCCGGGCAAATTTATTTTTTTTTTAAAAGGTCTGTTAGTGCTATTAATGGGTTAATAAATGCACCCATATACCTTTAGCAGTTTTTTTGAGTGATTTCTGGGTGTCTCTGGGAGCTCCTGGTATCTTCTGCATTTGTTTACATGGTTCAGCTTCCTGCTGCGTAACTTCCACACTAGCTCCCTCTCACCTCACTCCCCTCTTCTACTCTCCCTCCCTCCCATACACCCCCTTCCTGTCTCTAGCTATCCTGCTCACAACTACTAGCCCTTCCCTATCTACTCAGCTCAAACCCCGACCCCATTATATACTTACCTCTCTTCCTCCCATACTTCTTTTCTGACTGCCATACGTGCTATAGACCCAGCGCTGCTCTGTGCCCGACGATCCACCTCTACTGCGCAGGTCTGTGATGCTGCTCCCACGCCTGTGCAGAGGAGGTGGATTATCGGCTGCACAAAGCAGCGCTGGGTCTATAGCACGCACAGTAGTCAGAAAACAGGGAGAAGCCATTCCGCAGGAAGAAACCTGGAAGAAAGAAGATAGGTAAGTATGATGGAGTGGATGGGGGGGAGTAATAGTGACATTCCGGAAACGAGGAAACTGATTGTCACTGGATAACCAGCAAATGTATGTGTATGGGTATATGGGTAACTATACATTTTTTATAAATTATGTTATTTAGAAAGTAGGAGGGGGGAGGGTGTTTACATTAGTGTAGGGATTTCACTTTATCCCAGACAACCTCTTTAAGGATAGGACATCAATATTAGAAAGGTGGATAATCCCTTTTATAGAATGGGACATAATTTATATTAGGGGAATATTAATGTAGGGAATAGGGACGGCTTTGTGACAAGATGCATTGTGGGAGGACTCCAAAAGGTGTGGGAGGTGGAGACAGCCTGAAAAGTTTCATGATGAACTGAGCATGCTGCCCTTCCACCCCCAAAAGATTTATGTGGTATGCTGCCACCCCCAGCTCCCTTACTCCTGCTTACACTGTATAGTACTGGGTCAAATGCAGTCCTGAACAGCAGGTCTGTGCGGGGACTGAATGTTAGCCACCCAGCAATCAGATATTTACGGCTTATCCTAAGTATGGGCCATTAAAAAAGGCACCTGGACAACTCCTTTAAGGCTGAGGGCCCACGTTGCAGAAACGCAGCTTTTTTTTGTTGCAGATTTTGCTGTGGTTTTTTGAGCCAAAGCCAAGAATGGCTTCAAAAGGAAAGGGAAATATATAGGAAGTTCTTATACTTCTACCTTCTGCTCAATCCACTCCTGGCTCCAGTTCAAAAAAACAGCAGCAAAATCTGCAACAAAAAAAAGCTGCGTTTCCGCAACGTGGTGCCTTAGCCTTAAAAGGGTATTCCCATCTTGCAAAGTGATGGCATATTGCTAGGATATTCCATCACTTTATGATTAGTGGGGGTCTTATCTTATAAGGGGATACAGGGCTTAAACAGCATTGTGGTGTCTTGATTCTCAGGATCAGCGGAGCTCCAACAATTGTAAAGTTATGGCATCTCCTAGCAATTTAGGTAGTAAATACCCTTGTTTTCAGAGCCCTCTAATATAGTAGAATACATTGTTTTGTGTACATCAGATTACTATACATGAGAATGCACATGTCTGTGCAGACAATGAACCAGCATAGGATGCCGAAGGGTGCAGGATCATGTGTAGCTTTAACTACTGTACATGACCTAAATCAGGATCAGCACAAGATAGTGCACATATTTGCAATTTATATATGGTACTTATTAGCAAAACAATAGTAATATTATAAAGGGACATTTGTGCTGCACAAATATATAAACTTGCTTTAAAAATAAATGCATAAAAAATAAATTGATATTGTCAAAATGTTGTGGCCTAGTTATTTTGGGAATATGATGTTGCTGTTGTTTTTGTGCTTTAGACGCATATTGTGTCTTATGACTGCTATATTCCAGCTGTCATTCTAACAGATTACCCTGCTGTGTGCGTATCTACAGTGTTAGTAAGGAAAGGCTTCAAAACTATAGTGAAACACCATAGGGTAATGTTTAAAACATTTAGCATCTTGCGTAGTTCATGCTGTATGCCATCTGACGCCATTACACACGATGCTGCTAGAAATCACTGTGGTAACAAGTCCTTTTAGTGCTCAGCTATTACTCATTCAGCCTCAGACTGCTAGATTCACCAACTAACAGAGCCTATTGAAAATGCATTCCATTTACGTTACTGTTGAAAATGCTTTTAACACAATTACTATTTATCATTTATTACTAGATATCATTTGTCCACATTAACCAGATGTGTGTATCTACTGCTACATAATGTGTTCAGGCAGCAGAAAACTATGGTGGCAGTTCTGCATAGTCTATAGAGGGCCAAATAAAACCACTTCTATACCTTTCTTTTAAACTGTGTAGAAAAGTGCAGCCTGTGCTTTAGTGTACAGCTGGGAAAAAAGGGGTTTACTTTCTGCCTATAGATCAGGAAATTCAGCTTATGTGCTGAATCTAGTGTGAATAGAACTTTACAGGCATTGCTTGTTCAGTGCAAGGTTTTTTGGCATTGGACACTCTTGATGCAATGTTCAAGCAATACTCCTCTAAAGTTGCAAATTTTACCAAGGAACCATCCAGGCCTAGAAGCCAGGGCTAAGTTAGTGGCGGGGGACCAAAGGGTGCAGTATACTGTACGAGGGGATTGTGACATCATAGCACTGGGGGTATCAGCTCCCACTGCACAGGAATGGCACAAATATGAACAGCGGCATGGTTTTATAAGCTAAAGTAGAGCTTGGAGACTAGAGGGAATGCCTCCTGTGCATTATGTGCCTCGTTTGCATATATACAGCAGTATCAAACATAAAGGAGGTATCTATATCACTATGGTGGCAGTTTAATGGGGTTGGGGAAGTGATAGACTCCCATTAAATCTGCTATCCTAGCCTGGCATTCTCCTTCAGCTCATGTCCTCTCCAGTGCTTTCTTTTCCAAAGCCTTAAGACCCATTTACTTCAGACAGTGATCGAGCCAATTATCAAGAAGAAGATTTTCTAGGAAGTGTACCTGTGTAAATACCCGAATAATAGCCCAAATGTCATGTGATCCAATCATTTTATGTATGCATAAAAATCACAATTGTTGGCAGCACATTGCACCATGTCAATATAGCAATGTCCTATCAGCAAATGCAAATCGTATGGGAATGAACTCCCATGAAGTGATGATGGTGTCCTGCATGTAGGTGCAACAGATGATCAGACAAAGATATGGGCCAAACGTTCCTGATCATTGCAGCTTGGTCGGCTGTGTAAAGGGGCCTTTAGATTTAAGTAATGGTTTTTGCAGGGATGCCCCCTTTTTCCCATCTTTCTCTCTCTCTCATGATGGAACCCCTGGTAACCTCCATCACTGCCAATCCTTCGACATCAAACTGGAATCTACTTTTTATAACGTTGGGTTATATAGAGACAATTTCATAATTATTGCCTCATCCTAAATCTTTGTCCAAAAATTACTAAAAACACTTTTAGCAAAGAACTAAGTAACCCCTCCAAATTCCAAATTAGCATTGACATTGACACAAAGTCTCATACTTCATGAAGAAGAGCCCAGGATCTTTTTGACTGGCACAAAGACACTGTTAATACTTAAAAACCCAAATTTCTAGCCACAGTACTTTATTGTTCTCTTTTAATTACTCACATCTCCTAGCTAAAGGCACCCAACTTGGAGACGTTTTCCAAGCCCATTACATCTTGGGCAGACTGTATAGCCATAGTGAAGATGATGGTGTTACCTATAGTGCATTTTCTGTAGCGTGGATAAAGCCAACTCTTCAGCTGTATGAAGAAACAACCGATAATTCAGGCCTCTACTCCCTTATACAATATGGTTCTGACTAGAGATGGGTGAACTTTTGAAGATTTGCTTCTTTTTGGGTTTGGGTAGTTCGGCCCAAAGATTTTTTTTTAGGGTCAAACAAGTTCGGAGAAAACCAGAAGTGAGATTATTATATTCTGGGGTCTCCTCAGACGCCAGAGTATAATAGGTGGAGGCCCAGGGGAGGTGTAAAAAAAAAAAAAATAGTTATACTCACCTTCCCTCACCTCATCTGGACTTCCACGTGGCATCCACAGTTTTCTCTGGGTCTTCTTCTGGGCTTATAGGTGATATCATGTTCCAGGGGTGCCCCATGTGACCACTAAGGCCCAAACAATGTGACCTCAGCAGTCACATGGGGCACGCGGAATGGATGCAGAAATGAGGAAAAGTAAGTAACTTTTTTTTTTTTTTTTTTTACACCTCCCCTGGGCCTATTCTACTCTGCAGTCTGAAGAGAGCCCAGAGTATAATCATTTCACTTCTGCTTCGCAGCTGATAAACCTGAAACTTTGGAAATATTTGGGTCAAACCCGGCTCGTAACAAATTGGTTTGCCCATCTCTAGTTCTGACCACATGGGCATGTAGATATTTATGTAGTCGTCCATTATGCAATTATATGACCTCTGTTCTCCATATAACCTCCATTCCTTCTTTACAACTTAAGGCTGATGCCCCACGTTGCGGAAACACAGCTTATTTTTGTTGCAGATTTTGCAGCGGGTTTTTTCAGCCAAAGCCAAGAATGGGTAGAAATGAATGAAAATATATAGGAAGCTCATATACTTCTGTTTTCTGTTCAATCCACTCCTGGCTTTGGCTCAAAAAACTGCAACAAAATCTGCAAAAAAAAAAAAAAAAGCTGCGTTTCCGCAACGTGGGGCCTTAGCCTAAATCTCTATTTGCATGATGGTTGACAATATTAACATTGACAAATGGGAGGTCGCGGGATTTCTTCCCTGGCAAACCTCTATCATGGAGGCAATTTACACTCCACAACCTTCAGAATTCCCCATAGAGACAGCTATAAGTTTTTACCAATACAACACTTGCTGCTATTTGGTAAGCTCATGAGCCCATTATGGAACGGACAGGTCGTGCAATTTTTCTCTTTCAAAACCAAGGCACAACGGTGCATATCTGTTTTTACTTGCTGCAAACTGTCTAACATATAGCAAAATGGGAGAAGTCTATAAAGATAATACTCTGCTGGTATCTCTGCACAGTTCACATTGCAATATATGTTCTGTTTCATAAGATCTTAATTGGAGAGGCTGAGTTCATAGAGGCATGTATATACATGCCTGGTGGGACTGCCCATACGTGTTCCCATTTTGAGCCTTAGTCTTAAGTGAGATATGATCCATAATTGGTCTACATCTACCTCTTCATACTTGTTTGGTTCTGTGCTTTCTGGGCAACAAACAACACTCCATTATCCATTAAAAATGTTGTGGGTCACCTCCTGCTGGCAGTCAGACTGATAATGGCGAATGTCCAGAAAACTTCCCATCACTGTCTCTGAACTTCACTCTCAGGTGGAATTAGTATATCAAATGATAAGGACATCATAATAGGTGTTTATTATAGACCACCAGGACAGACGGAAGACATGGATGAGATTTTTTCACAGCAAATGACCACACTTTCAAAGAAACATGAAATAGTTATCATGGGAGACTTCAATTACCCAGACATTCAGTGGGAAACTCACACAGCTACGAGTAAAGGCTTTATCAAATTTTTGTCCTCTGTAGCGGACAACTTCATTGCCCAGCTAGTAGAAGAAAACACGAGAGGAACATCCATTTTGGACCTAGTTTTAACTAATAAGGAAGATATGGTTAAGGAACTAAGGGTAGCAGGGACATTGGGATTCAGCGATCATGCTATACTTGAGTTTGGGGTTGTAAGAAGAAGAAGACCTGAGAAGACAAAAACTACAAGGCTTGATTTTAGTAGGGCAGATTTTAGGGGCCTAAAGGTAAGGGTTAGTAGAATTCCATGGCGAAAAATTCTTAAGCACAAAAATGCACATGAAGGGTGGGAAATTTTCCGTAGGGAAATCATTAATGCACAGGAACTAACAATACCTAGAAGGAAGAAAAATGGGAAGCACCTAAAAACACCAGGATGGATGACTAAAAAATTACATAACCTGCTAAAAAAGAAAAAGGAAACATACAAGTGGAAGATGGGAGCTATATCTAAGGGAGAGTATACAGCAGTTTGCAGACTCTGCAAGATAAGCATTAAAGGAGCTAAGGCTGAACACGAATTGAAGCTTGCAAAAGAGGTTAAGAGTAAGGTAAAAGGTTTTTGGGGATATGTTAAAAGCAAAAGAAAAGTGAAGGAAACCATTGGAGTCCTGAGGAATGATAAGGGTGAAAAAGTTAACATGGTGGAACAGCAGGTGGAGTTACTAAATTCATATTTTGTATCCATTTTCTCCCAGGAAATTGATGGAAATATCAACATTAATGGTGATAGTGATGAGGAGAAAGAGGACTCCAAGCTGAGTATAAGTGAAGGTTTGGTAATAGAGCATTTAGCTAAGATTAAGGAAACCAAGTCCCCAGGACCGGATGATTTACACCCTAGAGTCTTGAAAGAGTTAGCAGAGGAAATAACAGAACCCCTTGCTATAATCTTCAATAAGTCATGGGAAACAGGAGTGGTCCCTCTAGATTGGAAAAGGGCAAATGTGGTCCCCATCTACAAAAAGGGGAAGAGGGACGACCCAGGAAATTATAGGCCAGTAAGTCTGACCTTGATAGTAGGAAAAATCTTTGAGCAAATTGTTAAAGAACATTTAATTAGGTACCTGGATGGGAAGTCTTTAATTAATCAGAGCCAGCACGGCTTTATGCCTAATAAATCTTGTCAGACTAACCTGATTTCCTTTTATAACAAAATCACTGAATGGTTGGACCAGGGGAATGCAGTGGACATAGTATATCTTGACTTTAGTAAAGCATTTGATAAAGTATCACATAACATTCTTATTGAAAAGATGATTAAGTATGGCTTTGATAAAAATTCAGTGAGGTGGATTCACAATTGGCTTAAAGATCGGGCACAACGAGTAATACTAAATGGCTATACATCAAACTGGAAGAAAGTAAAAAGCGGGGTGCTGCAGGGCTCTGTCCTGGGCCCAGTACTTTTTAATACTTTTATAAATGATCTGGACGATGGGATTATTGGGGAACTAATAAAATTTGCAGATGATACCAAGATAGGAGGAATAGCCAACACTAGAGAGGAGAGAGAGTGTATTCAAAAGGACTTAGACACACTGGAACAATGGGCTGAGGTGAACAAAATGGTATTTAACAGGGACAAATGCAAAGTCCTACATCTGGGTAACAGAAATGCAAGAAGCATATATAGTATGGGATGAATAGAACTAAGTGATAGTACAGGGGAAAAGGATTTGGGCATAATAGTAGATCACAAATTTAACATGAGTCAACAGTGCAGTGCTGTGGAAAAAAAGGCTAACAAAATTCTGGGATGTATCAAGACGAGTATTGAATCTAGATCAAGAGAGGTAATTATTCCGCTGTACTCTGCCCTGGTCAGACCCCACCTGGAATATTGTGTACAGTTCTGGGCACCTCAATTTAAGAAAGACATCGATTTATTGGAGCAGGTCCAGAGAAGAGCAACCAAAATGGTGGAAGGTCTGCAAACCATGTCCTACGAGGAACAACTAAAAGAACTGGGATTGTTTAGTTTGCAGAAGAGAAGGTTAAGGGGAGACTTAATAGCGGTCTTTAAATATCTGAAAGGTAGTCACAATGCAGAGGGATCTACCCTATTCTCATTAGCGGAAGGAAGTACGAGAAGTAATGGGATGAAACTAAAGGAAGGAGATACAGATTAGACATTAGGAAAAACTTTTTAACAGTGAGGGAGTGGAATAGGCTGCCACGGGAGGTGGTGAGTTCTTCATCAATTGAAATCTTCAAATGGAAACTGGATAAATATATACAGACATATGAAAAAGTTTGGGCACCCCTATTAATCTTAATCATTTTTAGTTCTAAATATTTGGGTGTTTGCAACAGCTATTTCAATTTCATATATATAATAACTGATGGACACAGTAATATTTCAGGATTGAAATGAGGTTTATTGTACTAACAGAAAATGTGCAATATGCATTAAACCAAAATTTGACCGGTGCAAACATTTGGGTACCCTTATCATTTTATTGATTTGAATACTCCTAACTACTTTTTACTGACTTACTGAAGCACAAAATTGGTTTTGTAACCTCACTGAGCTTTGAACTTCATAGCCAGGTGTATCCAATCATGAGAAAAGGTATTTAAGGTGGCCAATTGCAAGTTGTTCTCCTATTTGAATCTCCTCTGAAGAATGGCATCATGGGCTCCTCAAAACAACTCTCAAATGATCTGAAAACAAAGATTGTTCAACATAGTTGTTCAGGGGAAGGATACAAAAAGTTGTCTCAGAGATTTAACCTGTCAGTTTCCACTGTGAGGAACATAGTAAGGAAATGGAAGACCACAGAAGTGGCAGGCCAAGAAAAATATTAGAAAGGCAGCGAAGAAGAATGGTGAGAACAGTCAAGGACAATCCACAGACCACCTCCAAAGAGCTGCAGCATCATCTTGCTGCAGATGGTGTCACTGTGCATCGGTCAACAATACAGCACACTTTGCACAAGGAGAAGCTGTATGGGAGAGTAATGCGAAAGAAGCCGTTTCTGAAAGCACGCCACAAACAGAGTCGCCTGAGGTATGCAAAAGCACATTTGGACAAGCCAGCTTCATTTTGGAAGAAGGTCCTGTGGACTGATCAAACAAAGTTGATTGAGTTGTTTGGTCATACAAAAAGGCGTTATGCATGGCGTCAAAAAAACACAGCATTCCAAGAAAAACACTTGCTACCCACTGTAAAATTTGCTGGAGGTTCCATCATGCTTTGGGGCTGTGTGGCCAATGCCGGCATCGGGAATCTTGTTAAAGTTGAGGGTCGCATGGATTCAACTCAGTATCAGCAGATTCTTGAGAATAATGTACAAGAATCAGTGACGAATTTGAAGTTACGCCGGGGATGGATATTTCAGCAAGACAATGATCCAAAACACAGCTCCAAATCTACTCAGGCATTCATGCAGAGGAACAATTACAATGTTCTGGAATGGCCATCCCAGTCCCCAAACCTGAATATCATTGAACATCTGTGGGATAATTTGAAGCGGGCTGTCCATGCTCGGCGACCATCAAACTTAACTGAACTGGAATTGTTTTGTAAAGAGGAATGGTCAAAAATACCTTCATCCAGGATCCAGGAACTGATTAAAAGCTACAGGAAGCGACTAGAGGCTGTTATTTTTGCAAAAGGAGGATCTACTAAATATTAATGTCACTTTTCTGTTGAGGTGTCCATACTTTTGCACCGGTCAAATTTTGGTTTAATGCATATTGCACATTTTCTGTTAGTACAATAAACCTCATTTCAATCCTGAAATATTACTGTGTCCATCAGTTATTAGATATATCAAATTGAAATGGCTGTTGCAAACACCCAAATATTTAGAACTAAAAATGATTAAGATTAATAGGGATGCCCAAACTTTTTCATATGACTGTAGCTAGGTTGATTTAGGAAAACCTGCTTTTGCAGGGGGTTGGACTCGATGGCCCTTGAGGTCCCTTCCAACTCAAATAGAAATAAAAAAAATAAAAAATAAAATAAATGGAGAGATGACTTAAAGGGAGTCTACAACCTCCCCCAAGCATGTTCAACTGCTACTACTACATTACAGTGATAAACAACATACCTTTGTTATACATGTCACTTTTGTAGATCTGGAGAAAAACAACTTTGATGTTTTATGCAAATTAGGCAGTTGGTGCACTGGGGGCAGGTCTTTCGCTCCTTGAAGCACTGCTCTTAATGTGTGATATCATAGCAGTGGAAGGATCAACTCGCACAATGCAGGGCGGTGCTGGCAAGAGATGATAGGGGTCTGAGTGAAAAGAGCAGTGCTTAACACTTAACTGCCTCATTTCCAAATCTAAAAAAAACAAAATTGACATACATAATAAAAGTATGGTTTTTACCACGGTAATGTGCTCTGTAACACGGTGGCAGATGAATGTGCTTGGTGGAAGTGGTAGACTCCTTTTAATATGCTGATTAATGCAATCTTTCTATGTCGTTGTCACCCACCTCTCCCCCTTCTGTAATATCCTGGTGTTTGGCTATAAGAAAACTGGCTTCACTTTGATTGTGCATTCACATGGTGTGGTTGCGGTGTAGCACCATTTTGATGTGATTTTTAGTGAGGTGTTCTAATTTTACAAGTCAAACTAACTTATTTGCCAAGTTTCAGCTGTAAATTCCAGAAACGGCACTAAAAATCCCATGAAAACTGTTATTTTTGGGTGTTTTTTTTTTTTTTTTTGGCAAGGAGTGCCCCGAGTCTGAAACAATTGGGAAACATTGCTCAAGTAACAAAAAACACAACTGCACACTGACACCTTGTGGTCATTAGTTCATACTACATGCTTCACTTTCTATTAGACTAGGATTTTGCAGTCACACCGATTCACATTACATAGTTGTCCAGGATTGTCCAGGAAGGAAGGTTGATGAACTAAAATAAAGAAATTCTCCTGTTCACTGAAGACTTCACGTATATCTGTGTGACTGCTGCAACCAGTCAGGGTCCTCCTTTCATCTGAATGGCTCAGAGATGCTCTGAGGCAAGAACCCGAAATTTTTGAAGTTCTCCACCTACAAACTCTTCAGACCCCGGAATATAATGATCAGAGACCCTGGGGAGGTGACAAACCTAAAAACCCGTGTTACTCACCTCTCCTGGGCTCCGGTGTGGATCTTCGGGCCTCTTCAATGACATCGCAGACGTGGATTACGCTGGCATCATTATGCGCCATGATGCTATCCTGATTCACGTGTCGTCTGTGACATCATTGAAGAGACCCAAAGACCCGTGCCGGAGCCCAGGAGAGGTGAGTAACACTGGTTTTTATATTTGTTAACCTCCCCTGGGCCTCCGATTTCTTCAGACCCTAGAGTATAATTATAGCAGTTTTGAACGAAACCACCAGACGAACCTCTTGAGGTTCGCCCAAGAAATACTCTTACTGTGGCCCTTCTTACCAATCCCAGCTTCTGCCCATGGCTGCCTCTGCTTCCCCTTCGGCCCTCCAGGGGACCTTGTGCATCTCATGTCATCTGTAAGTGATGTCCTGACGCTCTTCAGCGTCAGTGACATGATATGGGACGCAGGGGGCCTTCTGGAGGGCTGAAGGGGAAGCGGAGGTGGCTGTGGGAGTGAGAATTGGTAAGTAAATAGGGCCTGTTACCTCCAGCAGGTAACTTCCTACTTCCTATTTCAAAAAAAAACAGCAGGGGCCAACCGGGCTACCTAAGGTGGCAGGCGGTAGTTCTGCCACTGGGTCAACCTAGCCTCTCTGCTGCTTGAAAGGTGCCCCCCCATCTCCCCCCAAAAATACCCAACCCGGGGATCTTTGGATCCATGATAGGGCCCCCCTAATTAAGATTGTAGGCCACTCCCCTCCATTTGCAGATCTAAATATCCACTTATTTGGCCTACACATAGCATAATGCCCCTTTACTGGTTCTGGCACAGTATATTTCCCCCCTTTACTGACACCCACAATAAATTACCCACTTTACAGTATATTGTCCCTTTTAGGCTTCCACACATCATATTGCCCCCAGTCATATGTTAGTCTTAGATTCAACCCAAATTATACAAACATTTCAGGCTTAATCCGAACCTGAAACTTTTGGAGTTTGTCATCCACAAAGCACTATTCTACTCTGGGGTCTCCTCAGACCCTAAAGTATAATAAAGGGGGGACTCGGGTGGTGAGGAAAAAGAACAAACACATACTTATTTTGCTTCACCTCTCCTCGGAATCTTCAGGGCCTACCATGGCATCTGATGCAGACTGGAAGAGGCCTAAAAAGTACACTGGGGGACTGCTGGGCGCCAAGGAGAGGTGAGTAATTGTTTGTTGTTTTTACTCATCTCCCCTGGTGCTGTATTAGTTTGGCCTCTACCTATTAGATCAACCCAACAGGTAGAGGCTGATATTTTACTCACTGATCTCCGCTCCTATCATGTCTGGCCTCCATTTCTGCCACCAGGGAACAGATGCTGAAGAACGATGCAGCGCTCTCTGGAGAAAGAAGCTGAGGCCGGATTGGCCAGATGCGTCCTTGTGTATATGGTGTACATAACCAATGCATAACCACTTAGCGTAGTAAATTATATAAATAATTTTATATATAAATCTCACTGCTAGTGCTACATAATCAGTAGTGAAATATATTCCACTCTGTATGTAATATATCAATTACATCCAATATTGTTATTATAGGTACAAGTGCGAATAACTTCACCAATAGGAACCAATTCTATCATCACATAGATAAATGTAAAAATAACAGCGCCATATAATCGGTGCTTCTTTGCACTGCATTGATGCCATGATACACATAACTCTGGGGAATATGATAAGCCAAACCATATGGACAGGTGTGTACCTTCCTGTGTTATATTGCTATAAGTATATATATATATATATATATATATATATATATATATATATTATAAAAAGAATTGACGATCAGAGGATACACCCACACGCTCGCCTTGCCTGCACTTATGTTATAACAATAAGGCTAGAATAACATGCATATTATCTAAGGGCAGAGTGGGCAATAATAAAATAGAACATTTGACAAGGGAATAAATATAGCAATTCCAGTGCATAACACATAATAATGAGTACCTGCTAACTGTGGCATCAGCTGGCGCCATGATCTCCTATATCAGGGGTCAGCAATCTTTCAGTCTGGGTTGATTTGGAAAAAAAAAATCAAAAGATGAAATAGTCAGTGTGCCATGTAATATTTGTAAGGGTGTCGCCCTCCTACATCGGTGATTACCAAAAGGGGGCCTCAACGCTCTAGAACAGGGATCAGCAACCTTCGGCACTTCAGCTGCTGTGAAACTACAACTCCCAACATGCTCCATTCACTTCCATGGGAGTTCCAAGAACAGCAGAGCAAGTATGCATGCTGGGAGTTGTAGTTTTACAACAGCTGGAGTGCCAAAGGTTGCGTACCCCTGCTCTAGAAGTATTTAGAAGGATGATCCCATGCCTTTATGCAATGTTAGCTGTGTCTTTAGGATGTTTTTTTGTCTTTTGGTAAAAATTATTTGGTAGGGGTGTTCCAAGGAATTTTTTTTTCCAGGGGAACCTGCAGTCTGAAAAGGTTGGGAAACACTGTCCTACATGAAAGTCATATAACACAA